>CP115868.1:9180579-9890579 GCA_027920645.1 Caenorhabditis nigoni | reverse complement strand
CCGCGTGGACAGTATCTTTCCATCCTATTTCTTTTTCTTTTTTCTCTCTCTCTCTCTCTCTCTCTCTCAGAAATCTATGAAAAACTTTGAAATCCTGAGAATGAATGATCCAACCATTTCGAGTATTTGTCTGAAAACGAACATTTATTTTAACTGGAAATAGTAGTCACTAAATTATATCGTTGAAACGATTATTTTTTTCCGATTTATTTGCGAACTTTGATTTGGAAAATAGGAAAATACTAGATTAATGGACGATTTTTTCATGTTTCAGAGATTTATTGAAAAATAATATTTGGGAAAAAATAACAAATAAAAATTTAGATCTTGTTGTCCGGAGATTCATTCGATGTTCGAATGAGCGAAGATGTGGATGCTGGAGCTTCGCGAAGGAGCTTTGCAGTCTTTTTGAACAGTTCTGGAAGAATCTTTGTTATATATCTTCCTGATTTTTCATTTTCTTCACCAATGGTCGCTTTTCTATAATTCTTGATAACAATAAGTGTTGGGAGTGGGTCAATTGCAGGATAAATAGCTACAGAAACACTTATAAATGCACTCATATTGCCCAAATCAATCTGAATAAGAGGGCATACAAAAACTATAGAACATGGAATATAGAGTAGCAATAGAGGGATTGCTGCTTGCATAACAAGAGCTCTGAATAACTGACGCTGGAGACTTTTCGAAAAACCTCCACCGGAAACTTTTGAGACTTTTTTGATTTTGAAATAACAGCTCAGACCGAAATATATGACAGTTATAGTAGAGGATCCAATAACGAACCAGAGCACAGCCATCCCCCCGGCTGCACGCCAATTCATAGCTTGAATACCATTTTTGTCTTCTGGATAGTAATAGGATCCAGTGTACACTATGTCTTCTACCGGTAGCTCAAACAAATCCCAGATGTCTTTTCTGAAAGTTTTTCTCTATAAGAGAAAAAGATGTTTATTTATACCTAATGAATTCTGTGAACTCTTTGTCTTCTTCGAAAATAAAATGCATTGTGAGTCCCCAAATGATTCCGTAGAAAATGGGAATGCAGCATAAAACAAACATCTTCCATCCTTTAAAATGTTTCTGATAGGCCTTATCCAGAGCTCCATAGCGGTACATGAAATGGATAGCAAAGATCGAGACAGAGCAGCCGTAGAAACCACAGATGAGGCCTAGAAATAAAATTGGGTATTTTTAGAAAGCAGATAAAACAAACTGTTGAGAATTTTGTTCACTGGTCTACTAAACATTGAATTCTTGACATCGACAATGACAATGACTCGGGAGGTGTACGAATGGACGAACTGCAAAAATTACTGTAAACTTTCAGATAGAACGCCACCCAAATCGTTAGCTGTGAGCGTATGCATCTCATGTTCTGTGAAAGATATCAAAAAATGGTCAATTGATAAAGTATAGCTGACGTTATGATAAAAAGTTTGTCAGTTTACATCGTTTTGAAATCTTTTACAGGGATCGAGATAATTGAGTTCTAAGTCAACGGTTTGGGCGAGTTCCTTTAAATTCTAAATTTAGAGAAAATATGGTAAGTTCAAGCAAACGATTCCATTGAGTGTTTTCGGTGATTTTTTGATTTTATGTCACATTTCAGATAAATTATCTACATATATCGAAACATTTTGAAATGGTCACAAACTCCACTAGGTTCGGTTCCGGGTCACTAAACCCATTGTGATGTTTCACAGAAATGAGTATCTCACAAGGGAACTTCGACATCTTGTGAACCCAGTTTTCAATTAAAATTTAGGTTAAGAATAACGATACTGAAACTGTTATAACTCGGCTTTAACTGGCGAACTGACTCTCAAATTTTCAGAAGGATTTTTCTTGACCTATTCTGAAATGTTCTTCAAAATCAGGATTCACAAGATGTTGGATAATTCATTTCCCTCTCAACCTATCCTCTATTTATCACTCACCGGCTTTGTAATAACCCCCAATATGGTATACAGAATCTCAAAAACACAGATATAAATCATCAGGTATTTATAGTTTCCAATCTTTTTTGGAGACTTGTATACGATGAGAATAATCAGGTAGACATTCAGAACCAACGAGATGAAAGTGCTGGTTTCTTGCAAATTCTTGCAGAATATCGAGAACGGACTCTTCAACATTTTTTCGCAGTTTTCAGATGAATATGTTTCCTTTTGTATCTTTTCAGAGTTTCAACATGTCATCTTTGCGTCAGAGACAGACCTGCAAGATAATTAGGCATACAGAGTTTCTAGACTGGAGTAAAAATAAGAAAAACAATGCAACATGTAAAAAGCAAAAAACGTTATGACTAATACATGCAGATCTTAAAAGAATTATTTATATAAATAAGCCCGGAAGGTCTGGCAAGCAGCTGAATAAAATTATGTTCTAGTAAACTAGAAAGATCATGTTGTAGTACGACTAATCATAACCTGCGAAGAATAGACATTTGAGGGTCTTTTTGCTTGAAAAAAAATGGCGCGAGAGAAACTCAGACATCATTAGGTTCAAAATTTAAATTTTTCTTTCTTGTAATTTTTGACAACGAATAATATTGGAAGAGTATAGATTGCTGGGTGAATACATCAGAGACATTATAAATGCACTACAATTTCTAATTTTAACTCGAAAAAGTGGGAAAATTATGAAAAACGGGATGTAGAGCATACTGTATATTTCTAATAGAGTGTCACCCAACCCGTCTAATTTGAGCTCAATTACTTCGATTCCTGTGAAAGAAATCAAAAAGTGGGCAATTAATAAATAAATCATCATAACATCAGAGATATCCTATCAGTTGACCGATATTATATACATCTCATTGGAACCAAGATAATTAAGCTCAACTTGTAGGTATAAGTGGGGCTTCTATCAGAGCAAATACAGTAATCACCTTGAAGATTTTCTGAAAAAGATTTACATCGTACCAATATATTCTTACATCTATTCTTAAAACCGAGCTGTCCAAAAATAATCTTGTATAACATCATGCCAGCTTTGAACATGTCTTCTGGGAACCTATGCATATTTGCTCATTAATTTTTACATTTCAGGAACATAACTTTCTTGCTTATATCGCCAAGATTATTTATATCCTGGTAGCAATAGTTCAAAAGTCTTTCAGGTCACTCAGAATGTCCTTTTTTGCAAAAAAAAAGGCACCTGCCAAAACAATGTCTTGAATTTCTGATGTTGTAGTCCTTGTGTGAAGCTTGATGTGGATCGATCTAGCTACATGGATTTATAGCACCTAAAACGTTGAGGGACCCATGAAGTTAGCTATTTCATTGAAAAAAATTTCGCTGACATTCAAAGTAATCCCATATGTCTTTTCTACAGAAAAGTCATTCATCCTGATTTCAATTCTTTGTTTCAAGAATCTACTCAGTTCTGTGGAACCTTCATCTTCTCGGAATACGAAGAAGATATCGAGACCCCTCACGATATCGGAGATATCACTTTTTGCTCTAAAAATCGCGACATTTTAAAAAGCTATCAGATGTTAAGTTATCAGAGTGACATGCTCATCCAAAGCCCCGTATCTGTACAAAAAATGAATAACAAGAATGGTCCCTGAGCAACCGTAGAATAAACAAATACCACTGTTCAGAATTTTGACACAAAAAACGTACAGGTTGTTGATTAGATAAAACATGTAGCTGCTTGAAATCCCAGTTAATAAGACACACACCTTTTGGAGATGAGAAAGAAAAGCGACCAGCCATGGCGACCGCACTTTGGAGCGTGCTAATCGAGAAAATTGATAACAGGAAAGGATGCTAGACAAGTGAAGAGGCTGTAGTTAACGCGGACAACATACTATTCAAGCAAACCGTTAATCCCATGAGTTTGCCGACGTCGAGAGAGCGATTTCAAGAAAAGTAATATTTACCGAATTGGTCTCAAATGATACTTTACAAAGCAAAACTCTTCCATGTGTTTTTGATATCAAACATGTTGAGAAACTGCGAAATGCCAAAGGAAACTTTTATGAAACGAATTCAGAGAAAACGACGATAATTGTGTACCTTATGTTCTTTAAAAGTCAAGCTAGCCAAATAGAATCTAGTTGGGCTCAAATTTTTACCCAGATGACTAATAGCAGCAGGCCACCTAAATTGATAAAAAAAAATGTCCACCTGGAACATCGGATATTATATTTTCCCGTAAGTTTGTTTCCTCTTTGATAATTGAGTTTTACTTTGTCAACTTCTGAAATAAGTTTAGCTTTCAACCGGGGAGGCTCTCGGGAATCCATCTATTCTTGGTATACTCCCAAAGTATACAGGATACCATATACTGTCATCATTATCATCATTTTCAGATGGAATCCTCCATTATGGAAGTCATAAACAGTATACTGTAACCAAAATTTTACAATCAGCAAGTGCAGAAGGACCAAGTGCAGGATGATAATTCCAGAATCACCTAGTCATCATTATGGGCGGAGCCTCAGAAAGGGTATATAAGGTAGCGGATCATCTCATCCTTTACCCACTCTGGTCAGTTGCTCTATTGCTAATCAGAATGTTCTCTTTTTACTCTGCTATTCTCCTGTTCACTCTATTCTCTGTGTCTTCTGCCACTGGGCACCTTCGTCTTGAGATCACAGCTTCCGATCACTGTAATCTCCATCTGAAAACCAGCTCCAGCTTCCAATCAGTTCTCCTCACAATGGGAACCACTCGAATCGTCAGCTTCCATCCGAAGATTGATCAGGAAACTCTTGAGATCACCTTCTCCAGAAAAGGAATGACTCCACAGACTCATTTGTATCAAATGAAGAAATCCAACCAAGCCAACCATCAAACTTTTATTTTCAAGGATACCGTGCTTTTGGTGCAATCCTACTTTGAATGTGATGCTGGATTTTATGGAGACGACTGCTTAGAAGATACCACTACCACATCAACAACCACCACCACCAAGACTACCACTACCACGGAAGCCACCACCACGATTGGAACGACGACGCCAGCAACCACACGAAGGAACGTCGTCACCGCATCTGCACCAATTCAATCTGATGTCTCTGCCAACACTATCCTCTGTGGATCCCTTATCGTCGTCATCCTGATCCTTGTGGTTCTAATTGGCATCGTCTGTGTCGTGATTCGCCCCAAACAACAAGCCATCTACATTCAACCCCAGATTCCATCTCCAATTCCAACAAAATGCAAGATCACGATCGAGGACTCCAGATGCAACACTCCAGAAAGCGTCAGATACACCGCGTGCCCAATTAAATCAGTTACTATTTCTTTGTAATTTTTTTTGCTTTGGTTCTTCTTTTTCTGTATTGGTTCTACATTCAATTATAATAAAAATATAATAACCTCAATAGTGTTCTGTTTTCATCAAATCCCAAAAAAAAAACAAAATCATATCAGAAACCAGGTATACAATCCACCTGAAAATTTCCTTGTCTCGTGACGGCTACAACAATCCATCTGCATCTCAATCATATCATGGCTCCGATCTCGAACATGAAGCAGGTGAAAACTATCCTTAACCCACACACAATTCCCTATTTTCCGTATTTTCCTGAAATCGTTTATATCACTCGCATATCGATTAAAAATGCTACCAACTCTCAAAGCTTCTGGAACTTTTATTCTCGAAGTTTTCGCGGTTCTAGGCGCACTAGCTGTTTCGCTGATGGCTGAGAAACGGTTTTTGTGTGCTCCTCGAATGTTGTTCGTGTTTCAGCAGGTAGAACTTCAAATGTGGAGTAAAAGAAGAACATTTTAATTTTTTTAGATGTTCATGTTAATTTACGTTATCTTCTTCCTGAATTACTTCAATATGGATCGACAAAGTGATGACGAAATTGCGGTAGGTTTCATGATAAGGAAGGATAACACTTTGAAGAGGGAGAATGTTTTTTTCATTATTGCTAGTCCAGAAGATGGAGTTACCATAAAATCTGTAATGGAAAGAAGTTCCACTGTCAACTTTGAGCCCATATTTCTTGGTTCCTGTCAAAGATATAACAAAGTAATCAACTGATAAAATGTTGCTGAAATTACGATGAAGAGATTGTCAATTTACAACTATCTGAAGTCTTTTACAAGAACCGAGATATATGGGTTCAAAGTGGGCTGAATTCCGTCAGAATCTTTTTTCTAATAGCTGAATTTTATTTGTTTTTTGTGTGGGGCCCTTCTATTACATTTTTTTTTCGGCACGTCAGATTAGCATGATCTTCTGGAGGAAGACCCAAAAATCAACATTCGGGATAGTTTTAGAATTCACCTGTTCCGAGTGAACTAAAAATCGAAGGTGTCTTGTCGGCTTCGAAAAGATAACACTTACAGAACATCGAAATAAATTTAGGATCTTCTGTAGGCGTTGTTGGTGTTAATTATTTTGAAATTTTATACCCTGTCCATAACCAATTGTTACGGTTTTAAAACTATCAAGAATAGAACTAGTGGTTTGTATAATGAAGTCAGTTCTGAATTATTGTCAACACTGAAATATGATGAGGTGCTATAATAATTTCCAGCGTCTTCTGTGCCTTTTCGAGGTATTTGCTACTACTTTCATCGACTTGATCTACCTCTCAATGCTCCATTTATCAGCTGTTGAATCCGGTTTATCCTGTCTCGCAATCACTTTTTTCCTCTTCGCCGCGTTCTTCCTCTTTTTCGCTATCAGTATTTGCCAATGGACCATTGACGACCCTTTAAATTTGTTGGCCAGTAAACTATTCAGTTATCAATTGATTCAAGTAATCCTATTCTTATTTTGCACTCTTTGTGTGATTCGATTGACTGTTCGGCAAGATGTGGAAAAGAAGAAACCCCTCAGAACTTTTCTTCCTCATTACATTTTGACGGTAAGGTTTGCAGTTTTTGGTCTCATAAAGAATCCTAATGAGTTTTCAAATGCCACTTTGCAGTATTGCTCTGTTGTCCTATTCTTTATCCTTCCAAGAAGCACATTCCTCTGGGCAGTAATTATGAAAATACCCGACGAAGATGATTCAATATTACCAACATTAAGAGCAACCATGTTCATTACTCCGGTTTATAACTTTTTATTTGTGGTTCTTATAAATTGTCAAGATCCGGAAAGAAGGCAAGAGTTCAAAAAGTCTGTTGGTGAGTTGAACGAACTCAACTGTAGTTTTAATGATTGATAACTCAGAACGAGCTTTCCGGGGGATCAAAACCGGACCCATTCCCCGTATCAATGTACAAGAGCCGACTAGTAGTTCAAATCTTCCATCCAGAAGCCACGTGGCATTGAGTCTGATGCGAAATCCACTCAACTCGTTCAACAAGTTACAACGGCAGTCTACAATTCCAATGGATGAAATGTAAAATGATTTTGTTTCGGTTTTGCTTTCTCAGAAATCCTGAAGTGAGTCAGAATTTGAAAATTGGAATTTTCAGACCTCCTGAGAATAACCTTCGGGTTCCACGAGACCAGAGATATTATGCTGCTACTGATGAAGAAGAAAATGCTGATCAAGTGGCAACTCCACAGGAAATTTTGACTTCTAGAAATTCAGAAGAGAGAGGTTTCATGACAGTGGCCATGCTGAGAAGGTATACTGCAAACCTGTAATAGAAGGGCGTTCTAACTTTCACCTTTGAGCTCAATATCTCGGTTCCTACGAGATTTAACAAAAAAACTGTCCACTGATAAATTGTTTATCATAATTTCAGAAGCATTTTGTTAGTGGAAACATTCTTGATATCTTTCACAGAAATCGAGATAATCAAGCTCACACTTGACAGTGTGGGGCCCTTCTAATAAAGGTTTTACGGTAATATAAAAAAGAGGAAATGAGTCAAAATATTTGGAAAGTAAACCCATAATGAATGTGTGAACTGGGTCAATTCTTCATTCGTTTCTTCCCCAATTCAAAATATGTTTTCCAGAGCTTCCCAAATAAGTCAGCGATTCCAAAACATCCGAAGTGGTCCAAACTCTGCCCGAACTGAATCAGCACGTACACCCTCACCTTCTCCTTCTCAAAAAATAGAGTCTTCATCGTCCAGTGATCAGGTGATAATATTATCTCATTTACACTACGGCTTAGAAGCCCTTCAAATGACCAACTTAACTTTCATGACACCTTTTATGACACCTATTCCAGAACCCTGAGCAGTCATCATCCACCGAAAGGGCACAACCTCTTGACGTCTCCCAACTTCTTGGATTCTTCATCACGTCGTCGACGTCTTCTGTTGCAATGACGATGCCAGTGAGAAATAAGCGAGCTGTGGAGAGAATCCAAGAAGTTTTGCATAATACTCCCGATTCATTGATGAATGTGAGAACAGAATAGTTTCAGTTTATTTATAAACACATTTCTTATTTTTTCTAGAATTCTTCAGAATTATGAATAATCAAATTCTCTAGTCTTCCGCTTTCGTTTTTCCCATCTTACTCATATGTTGTACTTGTTTAGTAAAAATAAAGAAGATCATCAATCAGAGAAAAAGAAATATCAGACTTATTTGTATCAGGTTGTAAATCCACATTAAGAAATCTCCGGTGTGGGTGGTTGAATGTAAGAAAAAGATAATCCGATGAGAGAGATAAGGATAACGAGTAGTGCAAAAGAAATGTATTTGACATTTTGGTCAATGGAAACGTCTGGAGAAAAGATTGTGAATAGAAAAGTAATCCGCGGGTCAGCTGATTTGAAAATGGATCTGGAATATTTTAAGCGGATTACCGTAGAATGTAGTGTGTCTTGCTGGTTTAGCAAGAGGGGGAGTTTGATCTTTTGAGTCTTGCAACTATACAAATCAGGCTCAAGAGCTATTTTGAAAGAATTTATTCAGCATGTAGATAACTTTTTAATAGAAGTACCATATAACCTGTGAAAATTGTGGGCTCCTACGAAATTTGGCATGTGCCCCAAACCTCGTATTTCACCAAAATGAACTTAAATAGGTCAATGTGGGGCTGAAAATGACGGGAATCGAATTAAGCATTCGAAATTGTGGATTTTTCTTCTGCAAAAATACAATCTCCTTATATTCAAATAAAAACTAAAACGCCCACTTTGAGCCAATTTTTCTCGGTTCCTATCAAAGCTATAAAAAATTGGTCAACTGATAAATTTTTATCATAATATCACAAACATTTCATCTGTTGACTCAAGCTCAAAAGTGACAGTGCGGGGACTCTTTTATTACAGGTTTTACGAACTTCTAAAATTTCAAATTTTCGGGTTCCAGGAATTGTGAAGAAATCCTATATTTGCATAGAAAATTTTCAAACAGTTTTCCTAAAATAAGAAACAATTTTGATGTTTTGGCTTGGTTTTCTAAAGATCATCTTTCAAGAAATATTTGATTCTTCAAACATCAAAAAAGTTCAAAACTCTTCAAATCTCGAAGATCTCTAGGGATCATATTTTTCAAGTACCTCACCTAACACACTTCGCACAACATCGATTCGCTGAGCAAAGGAACCAAACTATGAAACTTGAATTCTTTGAAAATTTACCTAAACTTATTTGGTCAAATGACAGCCGAAGGAGAACTGACGGTCCGTTGACTATCGACGGATCATAAGAGCCCCTTGGAAAATCGCCTTGAAAGTTCGATTGGAAACCAGCCCGAAATCAAATCTTGCACTGGATTATAGAATAATGATAGAAATTAATTTTCCTCAAATCTGACAACCTCAAAAAGTTGTTGAACAAGTTCTTAATGCCAGTAGAAAAGTCTCTGACTGACCGATGATCGCTGATTGGCGGACCAAACTTCTCGTAATGATCAAAAATTTGGTAAAAAATTACTTCATGAAATATTACAATATCCAAGTCATGGAATGTTATTCTGATCACTTCTATAACATTCTCTAGTTCATCCAGATTCTTGAAATTCTTACCACTTTCTACCAACTTTTTCCCATAATTTGTCATCTGAAATGTGACCTTCTTTCGTGACAACTTCTAATCAACTACATGTTTACACTTTTTCTCTAGAATCATCAACAAGATTTTCAGTCCTTTTTTAGAGAAACAACAACACAAGTACACTTTATTCTCGTTTTGGCTCTCTCAGCGTCAGTTAGGTAAAACATCAAATTATAAATTAAACTTTTTCGGAAGATTTAGAATCCAGAAAATGGACGTTGACGACCTCCTTCTTCTCGAAGAGTGAACATTGGATTATGGTATGGGAAGCGGTTCATGAAGGCCTTCATCATTGGGCGACCGGATTTTTCTGGAATAAATAGATACTTATTTTCTACGTTCATTATTTTCCCCCTCCCCAGAATCCACATCATCTAACAAAACAGTGGGGGTGAATTCCGGGAGGGTTGAATGAAGCAATTCAGAATACTCACGGAGCCGGAAAAATGATTCTTCTTGCGACGATTGGCCGTGGGTCGACGGAACGACAAAGATGAACAACAGGAAAATGAGGGAGAGCTGGAAAAGAAGAAAAAATGAAAAGAAGAAAAATGGAAGAGGAAGAGAATAATTGTGGTTCGTCTGGGTGTGTGCAGGAACACAGTGATTATTAGTTAGTCAGGCGGGAATAACATGAAAGGTTGTCTCGGGTATTGGTTCCAGGATTCCGGGTCCTGATGCATCTAACAGACCCAGAAATGGAAGAAAAACAACAGAAGATGACGTGACATCTTCTTCTTATTACCCATTCCAATTGCTATGACTATCCAAATAATCGTATATTTTTGGGTTGAGAAAAAACTGAGAATTTCTAATTTCTTAAGAGTAACTGGATTTTTGATATACTATAGAATGACTGTGGAGTAAACTTCACTAATATCCTCTGGAAATTGAAAGTTGAAAAAATTACCGTAAACACTCGAATAGAAGGCCACCCTATATCTGCAATTTAGAGCTCAATTATCTCAATTGCTGTAAGAGGCAACAAAAATATGTTAACTGATAATATATTGGTGATATTGTGACAGAACTTTTATCAGTTGACTGCTTCGTGATATCTTGTACCATAATCGAGATATATAGTCTCAAAGTTGACAGTTTGGGTTACTCCTTTGAGCTCAATTATCTCATTTTCTATAAGCGATAACAAAAATCTGTGAAGTGATAAAATGTTTGCCATATGATCAGCAATTTTTATCAGTAGACATATTTTTGATATCTAGTATAGAAATTAAGATAATTGAGCTTAAAGTGGAAGTAAATGGATGTCCAGTGTTTACGGTACATTACTAACAATACATTCTCTTTACATTGTTTGTTACTCATTTATTCGACAACATTCTTGTTATAAATATGCTATAGAATCCCTTTCAGACAAAAAAAACCGAACACTCGGAACCTAACATAATAGCACCGCCCGTAATTAGAGTACAGTACACCTAACCCTATATCTCCTCCCAACTTACCAACTTGAATTGCATTTTGAGAAGAGTGTAGGATAGAATCAGCCAATGACTCGAATGCGAATAGAATGAGCACCCAAGAAAAGTGTCCATATGCTCAGGGCTCCGCCCGCTTCTTCATCTTCGCCCCGCCCCTCCACCCGCTTTCTTACACTTTTGGCACTTTTTGGCAACTGATGGCGCTTTGAGATAGAAGATTATTGAAGGATATTTAGAAGTTGGTGCCTTTTTTTGAAAGATGACGTTAGTTCGAATTATTGGAAATTCGAAAAAGGATTATTTGGAAATTCGAAAAAGGACGAAGAATGGAGGGGCCTAGACTTTTTCGACGAGCTCCATAAATAAAATTCCTGAAATTTCATACTAACTGAAGTGCGAAAAATTGTCTGGAATAACTGTTTGTTCTGAAAATAAATTTCGATTGTTAATTATTTAATTATTCACAATATTGAATTGCGAATTGTAAACTTTGAGTGTCAACAACAATGTTTTGCCTGCTGAATGAAGAAGATTTATCCATAATTTCTTCAGAAGTCGAGAATCATCTTTCCAAAATTCTCCGAAAAAGTGAATCCATCGTCGGAAGCAATGTCTTGTTAGCAAGACATTGACACTGAAAGCGTCATTCGGTGGGAATCTAGAGTCTAGATCGTTTTTAATTTTTCCGGAAATTACCAGGTCGTATGAGGAAAGAGCTGGACGTCATTAGACCGCATCTCCACATCATGCAAACTAATGCGACGCGGATTATGTCAGAGAACTGTTTCAACTGGTTTCCTCGTGAATCGTTGGCTACCTTCAATCGATCTGTTTTCATTCAGGTTCAAGTTGATCGCAATATGATCCGTGTTGTGTTTTTGATGCTGATATTTCTAACTACTTCCTACGGTGAATCTGGTTTTCCCGTTCAGACTCTTGTGAGCTGTGGTATTTCCCAAGCAACGATCAATGGTGTTCAAAGTGTCACAGATGACCACTCAGTAAGTGCGATAAAGTTCTACTTTCGATGGGATGATTTCAGTCTATGATTCAATTAGCAAAGTCGGATAAAAGAGCCAAGAAGACGGAAATCGACTCATTGAAAGCGGATATCGATGCTTATTTAGAAAGCAATGCTTCAGACGATGACAAGGTTTGAGACACATCTATAAATGGAAGTGCAAAATGAATTTTCAGCAAAAGTGGATCGAATGCGTCATGAAAAAAACTTCCAATGTATGATAATTTTCTTTTCCCTTGATAATGAATTTTTTAAACACTGACCAAGCAATAACGCTTTTATTTATAACAATGGTGGAACAAACACGATTTAAGCATCGGTCTTTGGCACCTTGGTCTTCTTGACCTGGGAGCGGACGTAGGCGGCAGCGCGACGTTGAGCGAGCTTCTGGAACTTGCTGAATCCGGTGTTCTTAGCCAAAGAGCGGACAGAGGAGACTGGGGTCTTGCTCAAGGTGGCGGTGGAGACGGCCTTGGCTGGTCTTCCCTCTGGAAAATATTAATTAGAATTTCGTACACCGAAAATTATTCTTACTCTCGTTCTTGGTGGAGACGACGACTCCCTTTGGGGCGGCGCTGACATCAATAGCGTGCTTGTTGGCGAGTCCACTGTACTTTGGGCTGTTCACCTTCTTGAGGTTGAACTTCTCAGTGGAGAATCTCTTTCCGATTCCGCGCTGAGTTCTGATGAAAGCGCTGTTGTTGCGGATGACTTGCCACACGAGAGCGTCGGACATTTTACCTGAAAAAAATGAAAAAATAAATTGAGCGAAACACAGAAAAAAGGTAAATTAACAAGACAATCAAATGAAAAAAAAAATAAATGTTCACACTCTTCGTCCTAAATCACATGATATCAGAACGTATTTTTATCGGAACAGGGCAGAAATTCACAAAAAGTTGAGCGATATTTCTATACAGTTACGGAACTCATTAATTTCGCTTAAAAATCGGGAAAAAACGGAAAAATCGGCTTGAAAAAAAGAAGAAAATAAAACAAAATTTTTAGGCTTGGCCTAAAATATCGCTGCAAGTGCGCTCTGTCGTACCGACGTAAGCGCGGAGTGTCGTAGCTGCGCCCGGTTTACCGTAAATCGACAACGGGATTTCTTTATTTTTTACAATCTCAATGAATAATCTGAAAATTGTTTAATCTGAATGTTTTCTCGAAAATAAATTACAGTAATTTTTCAGAAAAAAAATGTTGAGCTCTACAATGCGAAGTCTCGTCTCACGAACAGCCTGTAGATCTCAATCGTACTTCTCAACTTCCTCTGTGAAAAACACTGAAAAGATATGGGAGAATCCCTGGAAGCACGCTATTCCAGAGAAAAGTAAGTCATTTTGTTGCTACTCTTCAGATTTCAATGCTGAAATTACAGCAAAAACTTTCGCAACAGTTGAAGAAGTGTCTGTTGACTGGAGTTTTGTGGAGAGATTGATGCCAATTGAAGTGGTACCGGAAGTCCCAAAACATGATTCTTATCCAACACCGAGTGGATGGACACCACCCACAGCTGCTGGAAAAACTCATTCATACTATGTTCGTCGTCGTCCAGATCATCTCCTTCCACTGTATCTAGAACGAAAGCGAGATCTACTGAACGAGAAAACGCTAGACTTTGATTATGTCGAGTTGGTGACTGTGCGAAACGTAGATGGAGACGTTTTTGTGAGTTTATTCCAGAGTCTCAACTGTACGTATTCAAAAAAATTGCAGGCGTGCGAGAATGATCTCCGTACCTATCTTGAAGAACAACTCGGACATTCTGTGGCGAGCCACGTTGATGAATTGAAGGGGCGAATCAAGGTGAAAGGAGCTCCAAGATCGTTGATTGAACAGTTCTTCTATAGTAAAGGTTTTTAAAAGACATTTTTTCTAGTTTTTTAGGTCGTTTTGTTTTTTGTGTATTTATTGTTGGAATTGACATGAAAATGTTCTTTTTTTATTCTTTATACAACATTATCATCTCGACCACATATAAACCGGTTCCTACCCGTCAGTTCTTATATTTATTCTCTTCTTTCAACTTCCGTAATTGCGAAATGCCGAGATTTCTTTCTATCAGAATGCCATCATCGATTTGCTGCACAAACTGTAGAACGAAGTATTCTTTGTTAAATCGCGAGGTAATTTCAATAAATGGTTCAATACACTGAAGACAAGTTAAAGTTCAGGCTGGTTGCTCGAGTTGTGCTCTCTCGTTTTGCAAGAAATGCTTAGGACATCGCGCAATAATTCCGACTCTTTCGGATCAACCGATGGTCGTTTGTTACAATTGCTATCAAAAGTTGGAAGCAGCGAAAATGAAACCGGATGCAACGATAACTTCAGTACCGCTGTCATCACACCAACAGCAGCCACAAAGCTCTTCGAAAAACTGGTGGGGTGAAGGTTTACCACCTCCATCTTTCAGAGGTTCGTATGCTAATCAGAATCAAAGTGTCAACAGGGCGATGAATTACAATAGGCCTACACCTCAGATGCCTCAGCAGCAACATCAACAAATCGTGAGAAGTTTAACAATAGTTGATTAACATTTTATTATTTCTAGGCTTCTGTGAACGTCGAGGATCTGGAAAAACGGCGAGCAAAACTTCGTGAAGACATTGAACCACCCGTTGAAGCGCTGACGATTGATGAGATCGAGGAGAGACTAGCGAAACTTCGAGAATGCGATGTCGAAGTGATTCGGAATCCAAGAAGTGTAAGATTCATGAACGAAAATTGTTTAATAGAAGGACCCCTCTAATAGAAGGGCCTCCCCTTCTAATACAGGCTTTACGGTAGTTGAATTTGTTTTTTTTCAGTGGCTCACATCATCTTCCAAAGACGGTCCTGCGATAAATGCGAATAATCCGGCGGAACTGATGCGAATAGCTGAAGATCGAGCTAGGATAGAGCAGAAAGAAGAGGAAATGGAAGCGAAAGATTGGGAAGAATTGGAAGCAAGAAGAAGAAAAATATTTGATAAAGAACCTGAAGAAGGCGGCGAAAAACAAGACAACACTGCAGTAAGAGAATCGATGGTTTCTGGAAATACGGAATTTAGCGAGGCAACGAAAGAAGAAATGAACGAGATTAATAAGTAAGTCTATTTGATGTTATAACTAATTCGTTTTGTTGTTTCCAGCTTACTACAAGACGCTGAAAAACGATGTGCAGAAACTAAAAAACAAGAGGAACACGATGCTTCTGAAATGCGAAATTTGATGAAAGCTTGTAAGTTTTGTAGTTCCCGACAATCTTTCTCAATTTTTATATTTATTTCAGCTCGTCAAAAGTCGCTGGATGCTATGCAATGGAACGACAAAATCACCAAAGAAATCGGCGGTTTTTGGGATCGTCAAAATGCGAAAAGTGAAGAAGAAGAAGATGGGGATGATAAGTCTCTAGACGAAGAGACGTTCAAGAAAATTCTTCATGAAGCTGAAAATTCTGTAGACATCGAACCTCTTACAGAGAAAAGTACCACAACAACCGCACCAAACTCTTCCTCGTCCCCAAAAAAGAAGGGATTCTTTGAGAAGTTGTTCCGAAAAGATTCTAAGCAATAACCATTTTCCCCTGTACTTTTTTCTGTTCCTGTTCCTGTGATATATTTACTTCAAATTTTATTTTATGAATCACTTTATTTATATTTGTTTTGTTCTTTTGTAATTGCCCGATTAAACCCAATTTAGCTTCATAAAATTCAATTATTAGCGAATCCCCCGTCAACTGGAAGTGCAGATCCAGTCGTCATTGATGCGTTGTCGGAGAGCAAGAAGAGAACGGCTTGGACCACCTCATCAACTTCTGCGAATCGCTTGATTGGCATCTTGTCCAGCATCTTCTTTTTCTTTTCCGGATCACTCCAGTTCTGGAATAATGGTTTTAAATAAGAACTACAGTACCGGTCAGTTGATTTTCATCCATTTTGATAATTTTCAAGAATGTCAAGTTTCCGGTCAAATATGGAGTATGTAAGACAGACCTAGATATGAAACTTTGCGTTCACAGAATTTTTTGAAAGTTCCTAGTTTTTCAGCTATTAGCCTACTTCTGAATGACACCTCTTTTCAGCACAAAAACGGGTCAGAAAGGGTGTTTTTCAGAAATCGGCAAATAGATGAAAAACTAGGAATTTTCAAAAAATTCTTGGAAAGCAAAGTTTTCAATCTAGGTCTGTTTTTCGCCCTCCCAAATTTTCAAAGTGATCGGAAACTTGACAGCCGAATCCAGACTCCTGAAAATGGTCAAAATGGCTGAAAATCAACTGAAAAATACGAACGGTACTATAAGTCAAAAAAAAAACTCACATCTCTTCCCATATCAGTCATGACAACAGTTGGATTGACACTATTGACTCGAATATTCTGTGATCCCAATTCATTCGCCAAACATCTCGTAACCATATCCAGAGCAGCCTTCGAAGCACAGTATACCGTGTGGTTGTCCATCGGGCGGATAGCAGCTTGCGATGAAATATTGACAATGGCTCCCCTGATTTGTCGGTCTACGAAGTTTCTGGCGACGAGTTGAGCAATCAGAATTGGGCCACGAACATTGACAGCGAATGTTCTATCAATTGATTGTTGAGTGATTTGTCCGATGGCATGGTTTGTAGCGATTCCAGCGTTATTCACAAGCCCATGAATTGGGAAATATGGGACGATGAGCTTGAAAAGAACTTCTTCATTTGCACTGACATCTCCGACGATTGGAATTATGGTATGTCTCTGAAAGTTGAATTTTCGAATTTTCCACAGAAATATAACCAACCAATGAAGTTGATTCTTTGACCAAACCCAACAAATTCGCTTCGCTTCTTGCAAAAGCAATAACTTGCGCTCCAGATTTCGCTAACGTTAGACAAATTTCTTTTCCGATTCCTGCAAATTTGATAAAGTGATGTGATGTATGATCTGAAGGTGATCAACCATTCTATTTTTATCTTTATCTCCTTTTTTTCAAACATTTTCAAACTTTTCGGAGAGTGTTCATTTTCATCGAAACATCAAATTCTTCAGTACAATAACTGAAAAAGACAGAGAAGATAATGAAAATGATAAAACTTCTTGACCAAAGACTATTGTTATCATGTTATCAAAGTCTTGTCATAGTTTGAACTGAATCTGATTGATGACCGGAAGTTGAAGAGGAAATTTGAGAAAGAAAAAGGTGTTTTTACGATCAGATGATATTCAACGGTTTCGTTGAAAAATTGAAAAATTTCAAGAATTTTGATATGAGGTGATTCTGACAGATAGAGAGAGGAGTTACGGTAAAATACTGTTTCTTTAAAAAGTAAAAAGAATCAATGGAACTTAGCCCTTTTGTAATACCGTAAACACTCTAATAGAATACCACCCAAACCTTCAACTTTGAGCTTAAATATCTCGGTTCCTGTAAAAGATAGCAAAAAATTGTCAACTGACAAAATGTATCCCATATTATCAAAATTATTTTTTCAATTTATTACATTTTGATATCTTCCACAGGAACCGATATATGTAGTTAAAGATTTGAGTGACCTTCTATTAGAGAGGTTACGGTATTTCAGAAGGAGTTTCACCAGAATTTTTTTTTCAATAGCTGAAAACTTTTCAATCTTGTGTTCAAAAATATATTCTTCCTATGAAAAACTGTTTGATTACTCACAAAAATTGAAAGAAAGTTCTGAAAAAAAAAGATCTACAGGATTAAAAGAATTCAAAAATCTAATTGGTTTCTAGGAACATCTCAAGGACCTGTTTTTATAGGAATCGGGTTTTCCATTGGGAAAAGATACGGTATTTCATGCACTCAATATCTGGTACCATTTCAATTTGATTCAAAATTTACCCTTTTTGTTTATTCTCACCTTGACTGGCTCCAGTGACAAGAATGCGTCTGTCAGTGAAATCGTAATTGGCTGGCATGATGTAGTCGTAGTCGTCAGATGATATGAATCGTATCTCTCTCTCTTTGACCAACTTTTATATTGAGACTATTTTTGTTATCAATGTGGATTGTCTGACTGCCTGCGTCTATTATATTCCTGTGTATTGATGATAGCATTGATGGGTTATTCTATTTCGAGACATAAAGGGAAACCCCCTTTTTGATGCATTCTTTGTACAGAAAAAAAAGGAAAGAAAGCAATGTAACAAGAGATATAAAATACTTTATGGGATTACGACATTCTTACAAAAAACATCTACAACATTCAGATCTGAAAACCTTAATAACTGTATTTGCTCCAATAAGATCTCAATCTATGCGTGCATTTTGAGCTCAATTATCTCAGATCCTGCGAAAGATATGAAGTAGTAATCAACTGACATAATATTTTCTATGTTATAATTAACATTTTGTCCGTTGACCACTTTTCGATATGTTATGTAGGAAATTAGATAATTGGGTGCAAAGTTGACAGATAGATGGTCATTCTGTAATACAGTGTTGACGATACCCTCTACCAGTCAAATTTGACCGATTTTTTCTAGGTTTTTGTGAGAGATATCAAAACACTTCTGAAAGCAAAAATGTCTCCCTTGATATCTGAAACAATTCATTAGTTGAAAGTGTTTCTCAACTAGAAAACGAGATAGTTTGGGTCGAAAACAGAATCTTTTTTGAAGGAGTTCTCAGATTTCAAAAGAAAAATTCAAGTATTATTTAAACGTGACGAAAAAAAAATAATTCATAAAAAAAATTCACGTAGCGAAAAAAAAGTTTCAAAAGCTAAAATTCTCCACTAAAATTCTACGTAATAAACCCACGACTCTCGATGACCTCTAGAAGAATACTATAAAAGAAGAAGGAAATGAAGGAAAGAATCAGTTCTCGCCTTCTCGGGGCTCCAAATAGGGGACACGAGAAGGAGCTCTGGCTGGAGCCTGGGCCTGGGGGCCTGGAGGCCTGGGCCTGGAGGCCTGGGCCTGGAGGCCTGGGCCTGGAGGCCTGGGCCTGGAGGCCTGGGCCTGGAGGCCTGGGCCTGGAGGCCTGGGCCTGGAGGCCTGGGCCTGGAGGCCTGGGCCTGGAGGCCTGGGCCTGGAGGCCTGGGCCTGGAGGCCTGGGCCTGGAGGCCTGGGCCTGGAGGCCTGGGCCTGGAGGCCTGGGCCTGGAGGCCTGGGCCTGGAGGCCTGGGCCTGGAGGCCTGGGCCTGGAGGCCTGGGCCTGGAGGCCTGGGCCTGGAGGCCTGGGCCTGGAGGCCTGGGCCTGGAGGCCTGGGCCTGGAGGCCTGGGGGCCTGGGGGCCTGGGGGCCTGGGGGCCTGGGGGCCTGGGGGCCTGGGGGCCTGGGGGCCTGGGGGCCTGGGGGCCTGGGGGCCTGGGGGCCTGGGGGCCTGGGGGCCTGGGGGCCTGGGGGCCTGGGGGCCTGGGGGCCTGGGGGCCTGGGGGCCTGGGGGCCTGGGGGCCTGGGGGCCTGGGGGCCTGGGGGCCTGGGGGCCTGGGGGCCTGGGGGCCTGGGGGCCTGGGGGCCTGGGGGCCTGGGGGCCTGGGGGCCTGGGGGCCTGGGGGCCTGGGCCTGGGGGCCTGGGCCTGGGGGCCTGGGCCTGGGGGCCTGGGCCTGGGGGCCTGGGCCTGGAGGCCTGGGCCTGGGGGCCTGGGCCTGGGGGCCTGGGCCTGGGGGCCTGGGCCTGGGGGCCTGGGGGCCTGGGGGCCTGGGCCTGGGCCTGGGCCTGGGCCTGGGCCTGGGCCTGGGCCTGGGCCTGGGCCTGGGCCTGGGCCTGGGCCTGGGCCTGGGCCTGGGCCTGGGCCTGGGCCTGGGCCTGGGCCTGGGCCTGGGCCTGGGCCTGGGCCTGGGCCTGGGCCTGGGCCTGGGCCTGGGCCTGGGCCTGGGCCTGGGCCTGGGCCTGGGCCTGGGAGTAAAAAAAAAGAAGTTTTTTGTCCGTTTTTTGATACCTTCCACAGAAACTGATAAACATTGACTCAAAGTTTACTGTACTACGGTGAATACTCTAATAGAAGCCCACTCTTTACCTGTACGTTACGCTCAATTATCTCGGTTTTTTTCAAGAGAAATCAAGCTTCAAGTGTACGCATTGGGTGAGATCCTATTAGAGCAAATACGGTAGTTCAGGTTTTCAAGTTCCAATGTATGTATAGGATATTTTAGGAAGAATGTCGTAATTGAATAAAGGATTTTATCTCTTCTGTTAAACTGTTTTTTTTTCTTCTTCGTGTATCATTTCAAGCTTTCTTGAACTTCATTTTCAGATTGTTCCGTCTCAAAGATCTGCACCTCTCGCTCGCTTCTTTTCCCCATAAATAACCCTTTGGCAATCACAAGGCTTTCTCTGAAAAACAGCTGAAACTCGGAGCTCTAACACATATCACCATGGCAACTTCCGCTGCACCTGTCAATTTTCTCGTTTTTGATTAGAAAAGCGACACTAAACAACTTGAATCTTTCACATTCATTCCACTCAACAAGTGAGAGTGAGCCCGTTTCCCCAATCATGTCTATGGACCTGGACCCCGTTCCAGGTCTTCCTCTCTTGACCACTCTGTACTGTAATGCGACGACTGTCAAAAAGAAGACCACCGTCAAATGTGCGTTCCCCGATGAGCTTTACACCAAGAAGGCGTTTTATGGAGGACCCATTGGAGCAGGAATTGGTGCTGTTGAGATCGCAATCCTCGCTGTTTTCGTTCTGCTCTGCTTCAAAATCAAGCGTGACATCACCAAAACGTTTCTGGCAATTGTCTACATTCCCCTTGGATTGTCTTCCATTTGCAAGGTGGCGTTGGCAATCTACAGTATCTATGAGGGAGCTTATGGATGGTGGTGGTCGGTCCTTCTGATGTTCTTCAACTTTTTGTACACAACCGCAGTTCTTTGCACCAGCATCGGATCTGTTATCTTCTTGGTTGCTCTGATTGTGATTGCTAGACGACGTGAGAACATCAACATCTGTGAAACATGGTAAAAACTCTTTAGGTTTCTTATATTTTTATTTTATTTTCAGGATCTCCTACACCGCTGTTCTGTTTTTCTCTGTTCTCCTCTCTGGATCTTACCACTTCATCGCATACCAGTGGAATCAACTTCCTGCTTCTGGATTGTTCTTCACCTACGTGCTATGCACTGTTGCAATTATTGCAGAACTACTTGTGGTAAATATCTTTTAGCAAAAAGTTTTTTCAGAAAAGGTAATTTCAGTGCCTTTGCGTTGGCTTGATGTGCAAGGCGAAACCAGCTCCCGGTACTACTGTAGTCGTTGTAACTGGCGATCCAGTGGTCGATGACGCAAGAACCAGACTCGCATTTGGAGCTCTCGCGGTGCTTGTGATGAACATCCCACAGTGGTTTGAGACTTGTGAGTTTATATTTCAGTTTCATCTAAATTTCTAAATTTCTTTTAAATCTGCAGATGTGAAGATCACCGAGCTTTTCACCCCATTCCTCTGGGACTCCGATGCTCAGAAAAAAGTCTTCTACACAGCTCAATCCATCCAACTTATGAACTTCGACCTCATCCGTTTGTTCCTGAGTCTCTTCATGCTCATTCCTCTCTTCATCACTGTCACCGGAAGATTCGCCATCGGACTCTTGATCACCCGCAAGCCCCACCCGACTCCACAAGCTAAGGCTACAGCCAACAAAGTGTTCGTTGCCAGTCAGAACCAACCACTTCTAATGGAAACTGGAGAGAAAAAGACGCCACCACCACCAACTCCACCCAACAGACCAGTTGAACATCCAGTCCCTGCTCCGATCCCTGCTCCGATCCCTGTTCCAATCCCTGCTCCAATCACTCATCAGCCTCCTCTAGTTCCAATTCCTCACCAGGTCCCAGTCCATCAGCCTCACCATCAACAACAAGCCGCTCCACCAATGTATCCTGGAATCGGATTTGCTCCTGGAATGCTTCAACTTCCAAATAACATGCAGACCACCATCGTCTACACTCCATCAATGGGATATGAGAATGTGAACGGACAGATGCATGCGGAACAGTTCAGATAGATCGATTGGGAGTTTTCGAAAGTTTTAATCCTAACTGATCTGAAATATGTTGAATAAACTCTTTGTTAACAAGACATATTTATTGTAGAGAGTTGAAAAAAATCACGAAATATTGTAGAACATTGTCCTTGAAGTACATAGGTTCTGCGTTTCAAAACAAGCTGAAAGGATGTTCTGGAGTCTAGATATGAGGAAGACAGCTTAAAAGTGCTCAATTTCCGAGAAAGGTCAAAAGCGGAAAAAGGGAAAGTACACAAAACGTATGATGATCTTCTTCTTTCTCCGTTTACATTTACTCTTGCTACCTATTGCAACATGCTGGCACCGCCGCTAAGCTAGCGGTTTTCCTCACCTCCGTGTTGATAAACAAAGAAGTGCAGATCGAGAGACAGTGGTCAGTGCCTGGGATGGTGGTACTTCCACCGGCGTACTTCCTTAACGTACTACAAGAAAAACGATGAAGACGGAGGAAGGGAGTGAAATTGAAATCCGGAGATAGTAAAAGAAAGTAAGAGGCACCTAGCGAGGAGGAGCAAACAATGGACGCGCCAGTCGCGGTCGCGGCCATGGCTCTCTCAAGTACAGTGGATTACTGTCCATTTCGCCCTGGGACGGGGTGCTTTCCTTTTCTAGGCGGGCGGAGATAGGCGGTGACGTAACACGCGTTGTCCGCGCGGAGTTCGGAGGGTGGTCAGGGCGTGACCTCACGAAGATCGCTTAAGAACAGTTCCCGCACATATCGCATAGTCTGCGTGGCTGCACGACGAGCCCCGTCCGTGAAGAAATAGATGAGCACGACGTCGGCTCCATTACATGCTTCGTCCTACTCTTCCGGAACAACCGGAGGAGGAGGCGGAGCTCAACAAGCTCTTCAGCTGCAACATTGTGCCTATCATATCGGAGCATCGGTTGGCAGCAGTGGTTCAGGACTGAACAATAATTCAATTAATGTTCCTAATAACAATAATCCAATGGGAATGTCTCCAGCTGGTACTTCATCAGGAAGCAACTTGACCAATGGTCAGCAGAGGTGAGTCTTGGGGTTCTGAAATTCATGAATGTTATCTTTCTTCCTTAGTTGACCAATACTTTTATCCTGAACTATAACTCTTCTTACTCCACTCTCAATTTTCAGTTTCAAGTTTCTAAAGTTCTTATACTACTGGAATATGAACCTTCACTATGACAAATCCTCAATTTCTATATTTAGGCCTACAGCAAGACAGTCAAATCTAAACGTCACTTTCTTCCTGAGTCACATACAAAAATTGTGTCCATATTTGCCAATCCTAGGATCTTTGAAAATAAAGATTACAGTAATCACTCTTGAAGATAAGAATAGTTCTGATATTGTGTTTTGAAAATTCTACTGTCTTTGGTTTTTGTTCGAATTCTCAAAGTTACAGTATTTCTCGTAGGTCAAAGGTGTACTGTAGGGCTCCTACAGCAGGGTAAAAAATCAAACATTTTACCTGTAATGTTGAGAGAAGATTTTATGTTTTTGATTTTGGATTCTGAACTCAGAATAAGCCCTTTCAAGAATACCGGAAACACTCTAATAGAAGGCCACTCTATACTCACACTTTGAGCAAATATATCTTGGTTCCTGTAACATATATCAAAAAGTGGTCAACTGACAAAATAATTTTGATATTATGATAAACATTTTGTTTGTTGACCACTTTTTGATATCTTTTACACGAAACGAGATAATTGATCTAAAAGTTGATGTCTTGGGTGTGCTTCTATCAGGGTCGTTATAGTAGGTCCTTTTCAAAATATTCGCAACCTTTAGATTTTTTTTTCGTTGTTTGGTCATTATATTCAAAGTTTTTTTTGGCTCTTACTGCAGATATGGATGCTCATTTCTAACTTGTTGCTTCTTAGTTCGATGTTTTAGATTCCAAAATCTTCAAAGCCTTCTTCCTCTTCTCTCAAAACTAGTGCTGTACTTCATTAAAAGTTCACATTCCTCCCCTCCCGGATATCTTACAACAACTTACGCTTTCTTTCGAAACCCAAACTAGTTCTTAAATAAACATTTCGCTTTCTTTTTCTTCCCTAAAAGAGTGGAGGGGTCATCATGTTCACAAAAGTTTGACCAACTCCTTTCGCCCCGAAGCATTTTTCTTTCCGGGCGGAACCTTCCGCTCCTCTCCGCGAACACTTTGACGTCACATGTTTGACGAAACGAAATAAGGTGAATATCCCAGAGTCTGTATATATTCAAAAGTAAATAGGTTTTGCATATAAAGAAGTGAACGGGTGAAGAAGGGGAGTTCATGAAGAGCATGTGTGCGCGAGAATGAGAATCGAAATTTAAATATTGCGCCATAGCGATGAGAGGAAATTGTGAGATGAAGAATGAGATAGATTTAGGTTAAATGTAGGTTTTTTGATAGCTAGAGAGAGGATTTTGAAGATTAAGAAACCAATTTGTCAACATTATTCTTATAATGCTAGGTACAGCACCTACGAAAGTACCGCAACACCTGTAATAGAAGGGCCCACACACTGTCAGTTTTCAGCTCAATTATCTCATTATCTAGAAGTTATATCAAAAATGTGTTAACTGATAAAACATTTCTGATATTTTGATAAACAATTTATCAGTTGACAATTTTTTATACCTATGATAGGAATTGAAATGAATTGACTCTATTTCCATTACAGGTATTACGGTATTCCTCTTGAAATTCGAAAAATTATTCGTTAAATCGGAAGCTATGTTTTTTTCATGAATATTTTCTGAAGTTTCTAGAACAATCAAATATCTTAATACTTTTTGTAGGATCCTAAACTTGATAGTTTTTAACTGAAATTATAATTGTGCTTACCAAACTTTTCCCCCATTTTATCGCTTGCCATTCTCAAAGCTCTTTTCATTTCAAAAAGTTTCAAACCACTCATTTTCATTCGGAACATTCTTCACCGGAATACAAAAGTAAACAGTCCGTTCCGATTTCACCATATTCCCCGTGCGCCAAGAAGAAATTAACATATTGCGTCACAGTCTATACAAACATTCATTTTCTAGGTCAACTCGAGGAGCATCGAAACTACGAAGGGATCAAATCAACGCGGAAATTCAGAAAATTCGAGACCTCCTCCCACTTTCTGATCTTATTAAAGACCGACTTTTCCAATTACAAGTACTATCACTGGGATGCATATTCATCAGAAAACATCGATATCAACAAACGATTCTCCAACCACAGATGCAATCAATGCAGATGCAAATGACACCTCCGATGCCACGTGGAATCGATATCTGTAAAGCGCTTCGAGGTTTCATGTTGATGATCACCAGAAGTGGAAAAATTCTTCATGTATCGGATAACGCCAGCGAGTATTTGGGACATTCTGTGGAAGAGATTATGTGTCAGGGAGATACGATTTATGATTTGGTGGATTTGAAAGATCATGGTGCTGTTCAAGCAGAATTGGCGAGTGGACCGCCTGGAGCAGCAAGCTTTCCAGAAGAACGAGTATTTATTTGTCGATTGAATTTGGCAAGAACGGCGAAAAGACAATTGCACTACCACAAGGTAAAATTGGAGGAAAGAGTATAATTTGGAAGTTTTATTTTTCAGTTCGTATTATTCCAAGGACGTTACATTCAACCTGCTGAATTCTACCAACAACTAAATGCTCAAAACTCCCAACCAGATTGTGATCAACCAGTTTTCTCCGCCTACTGTCAACCTTTAATCAATCCAGAGAATGCAGAAGGAATGTCAACAGGGAATACACATGTATTCTGTACTCAACATTTTTTGGATATGAAATTCAAGGATTCTGATTTGATGGCAACACATCATTTGGGTTACTCGAAAGAGCAATTGAAAGGAATGTCCTGGTACGGAATGATTCATCCAAACCACGTACCTGAGATTGCTCATAAGCATCGATTATGTAAGATGGCTTATTTGAAGTCTAGTGATTCAATTAAGACAATTTTCAGTGTGTCAAGAAAAAGAGGGATCTGTACTTGCCCTAATCAGAATACAATCAGCAAGTGGAGAATGGATTTGGTTGCATACAGTATTTTCAATACGCCCGAATAACGAACTCAATAGCGACGGAAAAAGACTTCGCCATGTTATCCATTGCTTTCATCAGAAATTAACGTAAGGAAATTTAAACTTTATTGATCAAATAATTATACCCAACCATTATTTCAGTGACCTGGAAGCTGCAACTCTCCAAGCGAACTCCTGGATCTACAGTATGCGGCATACCTATCCTACCGTATTCTCTTGCCAAGATTCTCCTCCACCAACCGAAGAACAACAACAACCATCGAGTCCTCAGTCTCCATTGCAACCACCGATGTTGATTGAACAGAAACCAATTATCGGGATGGCTCCTCCTCCTCAAGGATTTCCTACTATGGACTTCAACCAAATCAAAGTGGAGATCCCAATGCGTCCGATCAACTCTCAAATTCCATTTTTCACTCCGGAATCTTCATCTCCGGAAAGCTCTGCGTCTCTTCATATCTCTTTACTCTCTCATCAAACTGCATTCCCATTGGATAATCTTGAAGATATTCTTCCTTCGAATGATGTACTTCCCGAGTTGAAAGACGAAGTGGATGAGATCCTTCGACAAGTTGAACAGTCTCCAACGCCTCCTCCTCATTCGATTCCTGCAAATGTGAATCTGGGTCATCGACATTCCATGCCAAATGCATTCGACTCTGCTGAACTTTACAAGTATCTGGGACCCGCTCTTTTCGATGGAGATTTCCATGGAAATCCTCATCATTCTCAATTACACCATCAACCTCAACCTCCACCACTACATCATCTTCATCATAATATTCAAATGAATCAAATGCAGACAACTCCTCCTATGTCATGTCCTCCTGTGAATTATAACAATCAATCGAATTTCATATTCCATCACCAACATCTCCATCAACATTTCCACCATTCCCAACCTTCCCTTCCTCACCAATTTGACTATTACAACCGAAAAAGAAGTTGGGCTGTATAAAAAGTACTCTAGAATCTCTATCTCCTGTTATCTCTGTGATATATTTTTACTTAACTCTATGATTTTATAATACTCTAGATCTTTCCACACATTGTCTTTCATTCAGATCAGTATTCCCCCGGGTAGAAATGTTTTAAAAAAGAGCTTTCATTCATTGTGTGTTTCTGTGGTTGATAATACTTTTCAATATAAATTCAACTTATAAATGTTTATGACCATATTGGATATAATAAAAAAGAAAAATATTTTAGAATTTTTTCTCAAGGATCCCAAAGTTAACATTCATACAAATTATCACTTGCGGTAACTGAAATAATATAATCAAATGGTTTTTCAGCATCAAGATATTGAAAGAATCATGGTCACATATTTTTTCAGAACGTATTTTTCAATGGTTAATTGATTCGAATACCTATTTGGCATTCAAAAGAGGGTCTGCTTGGAATACAGATAGACTTAAAAGCAATATTTCCGTTGTTTCTAGAGATTTAGATAATTTTGAATTTTGTGAAGCTCGGGAGTTCTGCAATCTGGAAATAATCATGCACAAATTGAGAATATGATTGGCAAAACGAACTGATTTCAGGTAAAGAAACCATTTGAAAAATAATCAGAAAATCAGAAAACCTAGAAAATAGAAGCATACGGTATGCTGCATACCAATAACAATACATATTCAGACGTTTCCCTAATTATCTTGCTTTCAGTTTCGATTTCCACAACTGAACAACTTCTTTTGCATACATCCTACAGTATCAGTGATACGGTATCACCTCACGAAATAATGACGAAAATATGACACATATACCCAAAACACAATTCCTAAAAGTCTTCCGGATTCAACGAATTGCCGAACTTCAACATCAAGGCCGCCCATTTGGAGCATAATATGATTGCCATTAGTTGCATCATATGTCTCCTGCTCCTCCTATCTCTACTATAAATTCTGATTACCGAAATGCTGATAGTGCCACCAAGAAAATTAGTGTGTTTCACACTTTTTTGATGTAGTTGACACAGTTTCTTCTATGATTTATTTATTTGAACATTTGCAGGTAAAACCAGCCATGAAGATGTTTGTTGGCTTGTTAGCTGTTTTGGCTGTGGTCTCTGCAGAAGTCCATCAATTCAATATTGGGTGAGTCTGCTAATACACTGCTGACCTAAATAACCCATTTTTCAGATACCGACCAAACCTTCGTCAGCGACTGAACGCTGAAGGAAAGTTGGCGGAGTATGAGAAGGAACGCAATGAGTTGCTCTCAAAGAAGAGTCTTCAATTAGCTCAATCCTCTTCTCCAATCATTGATTACGAAGATATGGCCTACATGGTTCAGATCAGTATGGGAACTCCAGCTCAAAACTTTGTGCTCTTCATTGATTCTGGATCTTCCAACTTGTGGGTCCCAGATATCACTTGTGCCGCTGGAAAGGATGCCACCTGTGGAAGTTACTGTAAATCTGTAAGTTGAATTTTTCTATCTCTCGAATTTAAACCCTATTTCAGACTCCATACGACGCTTGCCTCACATTCTGTCAAGAGGAATGCTGCACCAAGACTGTTGCCGGAGCTAAAGTTCTTTCGTAAGATCGTAAGATCTCCGATTCCATGAATTAGACTGTTTCAGAACTGCTGATGCTTGTCAATCCAAACATCGTTTCAACTCAACTCTCTCGTCTACCTATGTAACCAACGGACAAAAGTTTGATATGACTTACAACACTGGAGAGGTTAAGGGATTCTTCGGAGTTGATACTTTCTGTGTAAGTAATCATTCAAAAAAGTTTGACTCTAAACAAAAAAAGTTTCAGTTCACAAACACCTCGGTCTGTGCCACTGGACAAGTGTTCGGACAAGCCACCACTATTGGAGAGGCATTCGGAAAGCAACCAGAAGACGGAATCATTGGACTCGGATGGCCAGCACTTGCCGTCAACCAACAAACGCCACCACTTTTCAATTTGATGAGCCAAGGAAAACTTGATCAACCGTACTTTGTCGTATATCTTGCACAAATCGGCCCAACTTCTCAAATCAATGGAGGAGCATTCACCGTTGGAGGACTCGACACCACTCACTGCAACGCCAATGTCGACTGGGTTCCATTGACAACTCAAACTTTCTGGCAATTCAAACTTTCTGGGTAAGTGAAGATTGATACAATTTGTTTTATGAATAATTTGTTTTATAGCGTCTCTTCTGGATCATACTCCCAGAACCCGACGGCTGGATGGCAAGCTGCTGCTGACACTGCTGCCTCTTTCATCGGAGCTCCAAAGAGCGTCGTCACTAGTTTGGCCAAGACGTAAGAAATTTATAATCTTATCTGAAGTCAATGCATGTTGAGCACGGATATCTCGTTAAATTTTCTTGGAAGGCGAAAGAGCGAAGTACCGTATTCTTTGAGCCTACTTTGAATATTTCCTAATTACTCAATTTTTCTACAATTTTCCTTGTTTTTTTCGATGAAAACCGGAAGACAATGCATTAAAATGACGGAAATCATTAAAAAAAAACGGTAAAAATCGTAGAAAAATTCATAGAATTGGAGAATACAGACAAGAATAATAGTGTGACCTAGTTTTTGAAAATTAAAAATTTCAGTGTTGGTGCGACCTATGTCCCAGGGACCGGAGCATTCTTCATTGATTGTGACGCTGTTGTCCCAGATATTGTGTTCACGATCAACGGAAAAACCTATAATATGCCATCCACTTCATTCGTCGTCTCTGCTGGACCAGGTCCATGCATGTTTGCTTTCTACGAGTTGACTGCTGGAGGATTCTATCCAGCTTGGATGCTTGGACCACCATTCATGCGTGCTTACTGCCACGTACACGACATGCAAAATGGAAGGCTTGGATTGTCGAAGGTGCTGTAATCTGAATGAATCTCAATTAACTTTTTGTACACCTAATAATTTGAACAATAAATTTTCCCAAGATTTCTTGGAACCTCAATTTATTAAAAACATATATTCGTTTCGAATTTCTCGAAATTATGATGGAAGTTGTACTGCGAGATTAGAATAATAGAGAGAGAGACAGGGCAGGAAATACAGGTACATATGTACAAAGTGCATTGGGACGGGGAAGAAGGATGGAAGAAAAAAGTCAACAAACATTTGGGAAAGGGAAAAAAAAAACAAATTTGATAATTAAAAATTTGGGAGAACGCGAGAGATAAGTGAAAACGATTTGGAAAACAGCCAAAAAATGATACAGATGTTGAGATAAAAAACGAATTGATTCAATTTGAACCATCAATTGGAGACGTTGGAAAGAACGTGTGTGATGTGGCCGCTCTCACCAGCCAAGCACTTGAGGCAGACTTTCTGCACGGGTGTGTACTTTTGCTTCTTTTCTGAAAAAGAGGTGATGTCAATTACAATGAGGAAGACGTATTAGATGCTCACCAAGATTTGGATCTTGAGGTTTAACCGTGTAAACGTTCGTCTTGTCTGTCAGATGCTGCTGCGCGGCGACACTTTCGGAAGCGACACGCTTACGGCTGAACTGCGACAGAAGACGGTCGAACATCTGGAAAACAAATTCGAATTTTAAAATGCCGGGACAAGAAAGCGGCACAACAGATGGCAACATTAAGAAATGAAAAAAAAGAAAATGATAAGGAAAAGATATTGAAGGAGGCGGGCATGGTGATAACGCCTGACAAGAGAGCATTTAATATCAAAAAACATTTGCGAGACTTTTATACTTATGAGCTGAAAGTTTCCGCCTGAAACTTTAGAGGCGGGGCTTTCAGCAACCATCACAAATAAATAATATTAAGAGAGCACCATAGAAATCTGAAGGAAACAAAAAAAAACAATCACAATTGAATCGAAAAATGAACCGAAAGTACAGAAACTATCACAATCTGAAATGGGAACTTTGAAAACACATGACAAAGAAGTAGTAAGATTACATCAAATGTCTATTATGGCAAAATGCACGTAATTTTGAGCTCATAATGATAAGATATGGTACGGATTGATTAGATACAAAAATATACAAATGACTAGAGTTCCCGATGAATGATGATCTTCTCTTCAAGGTACTTTTCCAGTTTCCGCGCTTTTCGATTCAGCTTCTCGTGTTTGGTGCTCAATTCCAAGTTTTCGTAGACTTGAGCTTTGCCTTTTCCACGTTCGTCAGCATCCTCTTGAAGACGAGAAACTTCCTCCTGAAACAAAATTACAATTGCATTTTTCACATTGTTATGAGCACACATTCGTTATCAATGTGTTATGAAAAAGAGCAAATAATTTGATCTGTTTCTGTTTTTTTTTTTCGTTTTATTTGTTCATTTTGTTGCCATGTTCCTTGTGAAACCAGCGACGTCAACAACACATTTCAGACTAATTGTAAGAATGAACAAAAAAACTAACCTTGTGGAACTCAATTTTCTTCAACTGGCTCTCAAAATGAGATAATTCGTCTTTCAGCACATTCAACTCGTGTTGAGACAGCTTCTCATTCTCCTGTGCCAATTTCCATAATCTCTTGACACGCGGTTCACTGAACGGAGAGTATTCTTCACTTGTCACTCTTCTATGAACCTCATCCAGATGATCGTTGTATTCCCTGTTTGCTGCTTTCAACTTTTTAGTTTTCTCTCCAATGTTCTCAATGTCGTGGTGAATGGAATTTTCATGGGGAACTTTCTTGAAATCTTCAAGCTGATCTTCATAAATTCTCATTTTTCTTTCGACTTCTTTCAGCTCTCCATGAAGAGAGTGAAGCTCTTTCTGGGAGAATTTTCCGGTTTGTGCTTGACTCCAAAGTTTTTGCAGGTTTTGGTCGGTAAACTTGTCACTGGGAAGTGGCTCATTATCATCAGTTTGTTGCATTAGATTCTTATGCTTGTACTTCTGAAAATATAAAGAATTTCGAATTTTTTTTTTAAATTATGAAATCTTACCTCTTTGAAAGCCATGACGGCTTTCTCTAATCCATACTTCTCGAGAATCGTTGCCAATTTATCATCAATTTTGTCGAGTTCTTTGGTTCCTTGCGCTCCTTGCCGATTTGATTTTGATGCCAAGTAGATCGCGTCATATCCGGAAAGCTCTTTCTGAAAAATCTCTAATTTTTCAAAAAAAAAATAGTGATTTTAAATACCTCAAGTCTTGCTAAATTTTGTCTATCTGTGACATGCTGCAGAGCTTTCTCGTAAATAAAGTTGATCCGTTCCGTTCGATACTGTGATTTTTTATTTTCACACCCTGTGATGAACAGGAGTAGAACAAGAGTGAGAAGTCGAAGCATCTGAAAGTTAAATTTTTATTGACTTTTTTCTTTCCGAGTCTGAAAGAATATTCAAGAAAGTGTACTGTAAATTAGGAGAGAAACTGAAAAAAAAGTCCAAAAATTCAAAAAAAAAATAGGCACAATGCAAGCGCGCACCATTGACACGCATTAGAGAGCACTAAATGGTGGAGACGCAGAGACATTGTGGAGGTTAGAGAATAGCTGAACAACGAGGCCTCTTTACGACAATAAATCACGATTCGGAGATTGATTTGTGATAAACAACAGCTTGATATTAAAGTGAAGAATGAAAATCAAGAAAGGAATTAACCTGAAAATTTGTCTACAAGGTGTTTACTAGTTTTCAATTCAGAAATTGACCTTGGCAATATGTGAAGATTGATGAGATGGTTATGATAAAAGGTCATCTCAAACTAGAATTATTTAGGTCAATTTAATTACATCCTCGATCTCGTTAGATTAGATCTGAAACATAAGTATTCCCGTTGTTCGTTTTCGTTTGTAATTTCCTCAACCTCCAACGCCTACAGTAGTGACCCCTAAATTAAATTCGAAATGTGCTCAATGAGCTGTTGTTGATTGTCTTTCTATTTGCGTCATCATCTCATATCAAAATTCCAAAGCACAGAAGACACACAAACGAAGCAACAAAATGGTTGAATAGAAAATTAGATTTCGTCGCCAGAGGACAATCGAGCAAAGAGTTGCGTGTGCAATGAATATCCGCTGAAATCAAAGCGAAAAAGCTCGAAAAGCGAAGGAAGACAATCGAATCTTCATCGTCGTTTTCCCCTCGATGAGTGGGCAAGGAGACGAAGACGTCGACGTCTTCTGTTGCTTCTTCAGTTAGTTATTCTTTTGCTTCTTTTTGGTTACAAAAAAAGAAAGAAAGAGACGGAACATGTTAGTCCTTTCACTGGTCATTCTGATTATTTATAAAACTGTTATTGTGACTACGATAACCTGTTTCAACTGCGAGAGTGATTTTCAGGGCGCTTTACGGTAATTTGCTTTTTTTTTCTATTGTTTTGGAGAAAAATCGGAATTGTGAAAGAGAGAATCTGGTGGCTGTGGCAGAAGGTCCGACAACGACAACTACCGTAACCTAAAAATATTTATATTTTCTGCATTTATTTTCTCGTTTTTTCCAATGTTTTTTCGTCAAATGTATTGCTATTTTTTCGCAAGTTTTGACGGAAATTTGACCTAATTAATTTCAATCAACGAGTTGCAACACGTCGTTTTTTTTGCCTAACGTTTAAAAGTTTGATCCTCAGCCACATAACTCAGCAGCTAATTTTTTCTAAAATCTCACGTTTACCGGGGCGCGATTTCTGACCAGGTGGCTTGAACCCAAGTGCGAATATCGAGATAATAAATCCGGAAGGAAATAAATTTAGGTTACGGTAGTTGTCGTTGTGGGACTTTGCAGCTCTGATCTTTTCGCACTATAATTACATCCAAAACGTTTTCGTGAAATTTAGCCAGTAGATGGCTCAAAATTTGAAAAATAACAATTTTCGGAGCCGAAGCTTTCACCAAAACGATTGTTTATTGTTTTCTTATAAGTTATGATTTCCAACAAACAATTTACCAGGTGTCAACAGCCTTGTGAAGGTTCTCAATGTGTAGTCTGGAAATGGAATTCGCGATCAGAACTCGCAATTAAGCAAGGATGCCTTCAAGGAGTTGACAAGCAGTGGACAGCTAAAGTTGGATGTCGTACCAACCACTTGGGTGCTTCTCTTTGCATTTGCGAGTGAGCTCTACAAACTGATTCTGAAAATACTCTTCACATTTAAGCGATGGTCCCCTTTGTAATCGAGTAGAACGAGCTGAGCAAACCGCTCGTCCACTTCCCCAGATTCGTTTACCAGCTGTGGAATGTCAGAGCAAGGTAATCAGTACAGGATTTGTGGGACCTCGAAGAGAGAAAATATGCACTTCCAACTATTGTCATGTCACAAAAACCGAAACTTTTGCGGAGGAGGAAAACGAGAATACTGATATTTTGAGTGTCTCAAATTGTGGAGATTTACCAGGTTAGTTACTAATAACATATGTTTTTGTTCAAATCAAAGATTTTATAGAATTCGATTTTGATGTTCGTCTGAAAAACTCCATCGGCTTTCCGGGTCTCTATGCAAATGGGTGCTACCGTATCCAAGTGGAAAAACGATCAGCAATGGTAGACTGCGTTTGTTCGAAGAATAAATGCAACGAAGTGATTCCGGAAATAGAGACAGGGCATGTTAGATGTTATATGGGAAAGGATTTCAGAAACACCAGTCAGGTACGAAAAATACATCAATAAAATTTACGTATTTTTCCGTTGATTTTCGGTCATTTCCAGGAGTCTAGAGCTCGTTTTTCGAGGTTTTGATCACTTTTAAAATTTTGGAGGGCGTAAAACAGACCTAAATTAAAAACATAGCATTTCCAGAAATTTTGAAAAATCCTAGTTTTAAATTTTATGCAAAGTTTTCTTTTTAAATTTTATGCAAAGTAAAAAATGGCTAATTTTGAAGTGTTTGGGTTACTGTAGCTCTTACTGTAAAATACTGAAAAACTACCGAAATCCGAGCTACAGTATTCCAGACTTCTGTAAAATCTAAAAAATCAGACTTTTGTAGATCCAGAATTGATTACTGTAATTCGGATTACTTTGGAATTCGAAGAGGTACAGCAATCTAAAATGCGGTTACCCAATCTTACTATAGCTTGGGTTACTGTAGTTATCGGTAAGCGGATTACTGTAGAGCTTTCTCCTCTAGCTTGGATTACTGTAGCTCTTACTGTAGCTCAGAAAACATTTCTCAAATTACTGTAGCTTGGCCTGCAGTTACAGTAATCCAAGCTACAGTATCCCAAGCTGTAGATAAAACCTACAGTATCCTAGATTTCCGTAAGATGGCTTTTTTGATGGCCGAAAATCAACGGATGTTTACGTTTTTACATATCTCATTGACCGGGTACTGTACATCTCAATTCAAACACAACTTTCATTTCAGATAGACTCCCATGAATTCTGTGACGGTGATTTTTGTCTGATTCAAGATGCTCATGGGCGAGTATCGAAAGGATGTATTTCGTTGAATGAGAGAAATAGTTGGAGTCATTTGAAAAGCGGACATCGTAGGATTCTTGGAGTTGAGCAATGGCTGTGTCAGGCTCATTTGTGTAATTTTGATACCGAACGAGCTATGAAATCAGTGAGAAGTATGAGAGCGGGAAAAACCAATTCTGGAAGTTTCTGGAATCTGATGGTCACATTTTTGATTATTTTGTTAGCTGCTTCTTTTTAGTTGTTCTTTTTTTTTCGGTGAATAAATTTTTATTGAATAAAATTTTGAAATTAAAACTTTGAAAATTTCGGTTCCTTTTTATTGGGTTGAATAACAATTGGACTGTTCGCTGCTTGGAAGACCCCTCGAGTCCTATAGATCAAGGCCTGAAATTGGAATTTATCATTTATCAAATAGTAAAAAAACCATACCGATCGTATATGTACATCCAGAGTGATAGCTGTCAAAAGTGGCCAGTACGCTGTTAGGAATACATTTGATAATGACAGAATTGGGTCAGTAGACAAAAAGCTCAAGCATATCCAGAAGCAGTAAAGTAGATCAAAAACGCCATAAAAGAACACGGAACAAATGGTTTCCTTGGATGAATCTTCTAGCTCTTCTTCGAGATTTTCTTCTGATGACGTCGGTTTTTGGAATAGTCGTCTGTAGGAGAGATTCACTAGAGATACAGTATGACAGATGATCGTCGGAACTATAACGAGAGCCACGAGGTAAATATCAGCGATGACCTCAAAGTACTGTAGCTTCCAGTTAAGTTGCGGTGGATTAAATCGACGAATTCTGAATTTGGATGAATGGATGATCGAATTCAAGTTCAAAAACTCACGTTGTGTGTGCACAAATATTAACTGTAAAGAAGAAAGATACACAGAAAACGAAAACCATTGTCCCAAAGATTACATTGTCCAGGAATATCAACTTTCTACAACTGTTAGAGTTAGATTGATTTATGAAATTTAAAAGATTCTTACCCTGCTCTTGGTGAGATACTCTTCAAACTTCTGTGAATCCCATTAATCATCATGAAAATAAACGCAAAAGTTTGGAACAAAACCAAGAAAAACGCTGGGACATTTATCATAACTGGGTTCATGAAATATGGTTTGTTGACAGCTCAAATTCAGATTATTGGGATTAATTCAACTCGAAGGTTAGGCTTACCAATCATAGCTGGTACTGGAACAAATACAACAAAAAGTTGAATGATGCATGCTATGAATTGAGCCGAAAGGATAAGAGTAGTTGGTCGAGAAATGAAATTAGAGATTTCAGGAAGTATTGAGATGAGAACAAGGTGGAATGCAATTCCAGTGAATCCTGGAAGAAACAGGTTATTTGAGAATGCTGTCCTTGAATCTCGAATTTATTGTTTGTATGTAGTGAATGTTAAAAACCAAATACCGTAAACACTCAAATAAAGGGTGGCGCAGAATTACTCGGACTGATAAAAACGGGTATATCTTTAGAAATAAGTGTTTGGTGACTGATATTTTCAAACCGATTCCTTGAGGTTAGGTAGTGTTTTGAATGTCCAACGACGAGCGACGTAATGTTTCTTGCATGTCGTTATGATATTCATGAAAGAAAGCAACTTTGACAAGCGATAACTCATCTCAAAGTTGATCAAAAGATTTCAAACTTTTCCAGTTTACAGAATTTTTTGAATTTTTGCACTTCAAATTTTAGTTCAGTACAACGCTTCACTCAAGTTTTATGCGAATATGTGCAAACTCAATTCCAGATTGATATCAGTTTAAGGAACCGAGATACAGATCAAAGATGACATTTTCGGTGACAATCTGTTAGTGTTTACGGTATATTGGTTACAGATGGAACTAATCTAGTCTTATTGAAAACAGATTTTTTTCGAAATAACAAAAACAATTTCAACATACCAAGAACAAAATAGAGTGTTCCAATGGTATCTCTCCAAAAGTTTTCCCGTATCCAAAGTGCATCTTCGAAGTAGAGCATCTCTAGACAAGCCTAGATCGAATCCAGTCAAAAAGAAGACTCTTCCAAGGAGAGAACAGACAAAACAAAAAGCGATATTTATTTTGAAAGCAATTAAGTTTGATCCAGTGGCTAGGAAAGCCGCTGAAAAATGAAATTTGACAGGTTCGTTTCGGGAGACATTGAGCAATTCGAGGAGACTCCAACACGGGCCCCCCCCCTTGATTGATGATAATCCGACGAGGGTGTGATAAGTGAAAAGTGACAAAAACATGTTCGAGAAGGAAGCCAGTTGGCACAAGATGAAAAGAACAAAAAGTTGAAAAATGTGTGGAGTTTTGCGGGGAAGAAGAAACGGGGAGGGAAGAACACATCTGGAGATAATTTGGAAGAAAAAAGAAAGTGAAGATTTATGATGATGTTTGACTAGAAGATGAGGTTGAAGATAGTGGAGGAGAAAGAGCATAGGTCGGACGCCATCTTTTCGGCATTGAGGCAATTGTTCCGTTTCCAAATATCCACTGAAAAAACGTTTTGAGGGTTCCTAACATTCTTGTAAAATAGGTCAAGGAGGGGATCTATCATAGTCTTTTCTAGAATCAATATGATTGGGCCAACTAAAGAAGATATGATAGAACTTGACGAGTACTACAAATTGATACTATTTGGAACACTGTTTCTTGTATATGAACAAAGTTACAGACGAAATTGAACAGTCGGATCAGCCACTTTGCTGGCTTATAACTTTTTTTCATAAACAAGATAAACTTTTCCAAACAGCATCATATTGTAGAACTCGTCCTTTTCTATCAGATCTTATTTAATTGGTTCAAAAATATTGATTCTGAAAGAGACTATGACAGGTCCTGCGAAGGACCGTCAGGGGCCCGTTCACAAGTCTGATTTCTAGAAAATAACCAACCTGGCAAGTGGAAAGTTTTGGAGGAGCTACAGCTACCGTAGCATTCGGTTTCTTTTCAGCTGGAATAACAGCTTCCGCAAAAAGCAAAACCACAATCGAAGTCAACATAACTGAAAATGACAATTTCTCTCTTTTTCGCTTCATTCATTTTCTCGCAGATGTACTAAAATATCTAGAAGATACCATCTTCTATAAACCGCATCCAATGAAGATACGCAGAGAAATGAAGATTCAGACCGGTATGATTTGTATTAGCATATCAAGTCTCTTCTGTGAAAAAAGTCAAATCCTTCTGTTTCCTTTTTTGCAACATTTTCCTTTCATTAATTGAATGACAAGATTGGTGTTGACAAGTGTGAGAAATTCGATAATCGCAGTTTACAGGAATAGTCGATAAGTGATTAAAGATAAGCTATATACATAATGAATACCATATATTTATCTTTTCCGATTCATAATATCTTTAAAAACAGTCGAAAGAAGTTCAGCCATCATTTGAGTGTCAATTGCAATGCACCGGTAGACACGGTATAGTGATTTGTCCCGTTTTCCAAGAGCCGCCACTGCCAAATTCTCCATAAAGTCGAGCGCATCGTCTTGATCTCCGCCTGAAAAAAAATGAAATAAGTATCGAAATTGAAAAAAGAGAATGGGCCGAACCGGGGATTGAACCCGGGACCTCTCGCACCCAAAGCGAGAATCATACCACTAGACCATTCGGCCACATTCTCATTGCGTTCTTTTATCAATCAAGGATCTTCTTATCACCTTATCACTACTATCTCTCTCACCTGGGAAGTCTTTCCTGTAGTTTGAAAGAGGAATGACATCAAGTTTCTCGCAGAAAACATCAATTTCGTTGAGGAACAAATAGATGGGTGTGGTTGCGAACATTGGTTCGTCACTTATTGTTTCAAGCAACTTTAGAGCGTCATCCAAACGATTCTGAAGCTAATAAGGAAGGTTTTAGAATATTTGGCTGGGTATCTTACCGTAACCATATCCTCATTCATTTTTTGATCATACTCCGAGATGGCTAAACAAAAGAAGATTGCATCGATTCCCTCGTACTGTGTCGCCCATTTCCGCCTATCAATTTTTTGACCCCCGATGTCAAATAATCTGAATTCGTTTCCTTTCTTAAAAAATTGAGAAACATGACTCACTGGAACGACTGATTGCTTGCAGTGAAGATGACGTTCTGAACTCCACAAGTCGGCACATAAGCCATTATCAGATCTCTATCAGACGGCTTATAGTCAAGAGTATTAATTTTGTCCAGGTTGTTCAAGAAGCTGCAAGTAATCTTTTGAGGGTGGAGATTAGACTTTGTGGAAATAAAAAGGTCACAAGATCAAAACAAAAAAGCTCACTAGGCAGCAGAATCATTCAAATTGAACTGACTCCTTCGAGCATATAAAGATTGCATTGACTTATCCGCCCAAATGCATTTTATCTTTTCTGCGAGTTCCTTCGAGAAAATTCCATAGTGATTTTCTTCATCAGCAATAATTGATTGAGATCGGCCCTGGAACAAAAAAGTTTCTAGATTTGAAGAATTCAAAATATCCTGAAACCTGCATTAGAAGGGCGCCTTTAGTAAAAGACCCTCTCACAGGGCACTCTTTTTTACAATCAGCTCAAAAAATAGCCCAGTTTTAATGACATTGCTTTATTTTTGTAAAATTTGACTGGAATTCACCAAATTTTCGATAAAAGTGTTTGGTGAAAATCGGCAAAAAAATATATGTGCACCAGCTAATTAAATAGCCCTTCTAATAGAAGGGCGCTTCAGAGGTACCTTGGAACAATACATATAAAGGTCTGCCCATCTAATGCAGGTTTTACGGTATGTCAAGTTTACCATATTAATCGGGTCCGCAAACCCAATATCCGACATTTTCATGGCTCGACACAAAGATTTGATGCATTTGAAGATGTTATGATAAATGAATGCTCTTCTATGAAAATACTCGGATTCGGTGAAATGTTGTTTATAGAGCAGACGAACTTGCTCCAGAACTGTTGTTTTTCCGCTTTCTGCGGATCCTGAATAGTTACATGGATTAAAAAAAAGGGAAAAATGGGAAAATACCAAGAAGAAGCAGTCTGATATGGCTGTAGGATTGATCGTTGGATTTCTGAGAAGCTGGAGTGTTTGAACGGGATGCACGGACTTCTGGTACTTGGAGCTAAAAAATTAATTTTTATTTCTAGAACTTTTATGACATCGTTTGAAATTGAGCCAAATTTTCTCGGATCCTGTGAAAGAGTTGTCATTTGATAAATTGTTTATCATAATATCTGAAGTGTTTAGTCAGTTGACAACTATTTGATATCTCGCAAAGGAGCCAAGAATAGTTATCTCAAACTTGACAGCGTGTAACTCACCATAACCTGTGGAGAAATAGATGGTGGTGGTACTGGCGTCGGATCCTTCCTCTCCACAATTTCTTCTGCTGCTGGTTCTTGTTGTTCGATTACTGGCTCTAATTTGGTCCCGTTCCCATTTGCCTGTGCTTCTGGAGGAGTCTTATTTTCAGCATTTCCAACATCGCCAACCTGAAGCCACAAAAATTAATCATCAAGTCAAAAAATTTACACATACTTTGTTCGGAGAAGAAGTGTTACAACCCATTGCTCACCACATCTTTGTTACCCTTCGAATTTATTATCTGGAATTTCTTTTACATTTGAAAAAGAAAAAAAGAAAGTGATTTGAGAATAAGAGATTCCAAAGCTGATGAATAGGAACACAATTCCTTTTTATGGTTCTCGTTTTTTCTTTCAAATGGAAGGAAGAAGAAAAAAAAAGAAGAAGAAGAAAAGGAATATAATACCTGGGCAATTGGATCAAATCCACTTATTTTGTGGCTCGAGTCTTTTCTTAAGAAAAGGTGAGAGTCGGGGAATACGAAAAGGAGAAGAGGATTGAAGAAGGAACCAATTGGATCAAGGCTCATGGGAAAAGAAACAAAAAATGTTCAGTGATTTTCGAAAACTTTAACAATGAAATGTTCACATGCCAAATTTATGCATACTTGACTGGTTGCAGAAAATTTGGGAACTCGGTTATTGAGGCATTTCGTTGGAATATAAAAAATAATTAATTCTGAAATTTCAAGGAAAGTGTGGGGTCTTATTATCACTAAAGTCTGATTCAAAACACCGTAAACACCCCCAATAGAGTGCCGCCCAAGCCATCAACTTTGAGGCCATATATCTTGGTTCCAGTAGAAGATTTCTAAAAGTGGCCAACAAACGGAACATTTTCAATATTATGATAAACATTTTATCAGTTGACAGGTATTTGATATCTTTGACAGGGAATGAGATATATGGGCTCAAAGTTGACGGTTCGGGTGGCACACCATTAGAGTGTTTACGGTAACTCAATCATTTGATCATATACTAGGGATCATGGAGAAATATAAATTGCTCGATGTCTGATACATGACGAATTGAGAAAGATTGAATCAAATAAGGTCTGAAAAGTTTGCAGCTGGGGAAAAAAAGTGAAACATATTTCAGACGAACATTACTGATTTAGTCATTCGAGTGGAATTTTGATTTTTGCAGACAGATGTCAAGTCTAAAGGATTATCATAAGTACGAGATAATTATCTTTATAAGAAATTCCCTCCAAAGATTTGATTAGTCTTTTGATTTTTAGCTGAGTTAGAAGAAAACGTTTTCAGAGAAAAAAATAGCAATTTTTTAAAAGTTGCTTTGAAACAATTATAATTTTGAATGTGTTCTGACTGACGACATACTCATAAACCTGAAATTTCTTGAGAATGATACGTTTCGAAAAGTGACAATTATTATGGTCAAAGATATTGGAGCTGTGTAAGAGAAATGCCGGTTACCGTGGCCGAGGATCCCACAACTACCGTAACCTGAAAGTATGAATACCGGCTTTTTCAGTCAATTTTCTCGTTATCAAAAATTATGATTTCTGATTTGTTTAGCGAAAAAACAGAAAACTCGACGGAAATCAGTGAAAAACGATTAAAAAATTATATGGAAAATTAACATATTTTTAGGTTACGGTAGTTGTCGTTGCGAGACCTTCTGCAACCGGTATTTCTCTTACACAACTCCGATTTTCTCGAACTAACATAAAAAAGGTTTTCGAAAAAACATTCCTGAATCTTCTATAACCTCCGTGAGAAGAATGCAAGGAAGAGAATAACAGGATTATAACTGGAATCCAGTGTTCCTCCCAAAGAATTTGTAGCGGATTATCTTCAACGGGTATACGGTAGCTTGCACACTATACGAAAATGAGTCATATTCTTTCCTCCACCTCTTCTTCTTCTTCTCCAAAACCAGGAAGTCTAGGGAACTTTTGAAAAAAATGACGTATCAAACTTTTCAATTAGGTAACTTTTAATACTAGGGTTTTGATTGAAAAGAATATGAGTTGAACAGAGCAGGAGTATGAGTTGAAAAAAAGGAAAAAAGTGAAAAAGCCAAGGCACCCCTCGCTGCTCCATAAATCAATGTGGCTCGTGAGAAGAAAGAAAACGAGATTAGATGCCGTCGTTTTCTTCGGGAATAGGTGAAGAAAAGGTGAGAGAGAGGGAGAGAATAAGGAAAAAAGTAAAAAGTTAAGACTGCAAAATCCATAATATTCAAAAAATCTAAAAGTCGACCAGATGAAATAAAAAACCGAACGTCATGTGATATTGGCACCTGCCCAAATAAAAGAAAACATACCAACCTGAAAACCAATTCTGAAACATCTGCTCTTATAAGGTCTTCCAGGCTTAGTCAGGAATGAGATGGAAGATAAACGAACAGAATGATATCTCTAGTCTCCTGGAATCATAAGCTCCGCCCATTTCTGGGGAATCGGGAAAATGTAGGATTCTGACTATATACATACAAAATTTTGTACAAATTTCGTACGTTTGGAGCTAGTATGCTGCTATGCTTACGTAATGTTATGACTACTTCAGATGGTTCATGAAGAATTTGATGACATCCATAGGAAGACATCATCTGGATCTAATGGTAATACAAAATGATGGTATGCAAAAATGACGTGATTGGATCAGTATCAGCTAGTCCATTTGAGAGAGCAGAGTATAGAACTGTTTGAAAAATTCAATTACCTTTCTCGCAGTCCGGACACGGTTCCTCTCATATAAGCTCACCCTCTCTCTCTCTCTCTCTCTCTCTCTCTCTCTCTCTCTCTCTCTCTCTCTCTCTCTCTCTCTCTCCTCTCTCTCTCTCTTTATTAGTTCCAGAAATGAACCTAGTTGCAAAGCATTCATGATTTGGTGATTCTGATTCCCACGAATCCACCACCACGCAAACCAACGTCATCTGAGAAGACGAATTCAGAATAACGAGAAAATCAAAACAAAGCTACAATTCATTCATTCTCTCTCAAATTTTATTTGTACATATTTCAGAATCATAATCAAAGTTCTTCATTGATTTCCTTCAATGATCGTTGGCAGGCAACATCTTTGAAGTGGCACTTTTGTGCGGGGAACTTCGTTCCGGGACTTGCTCTTCTGAAAATAAATAGATATGTACGGAGCGGTAATCTTGTTTACCCTACCTCATCTCCCCAGAATGGGTATATCCTTCATCCTTGATCACCCAAAAGTCATCAACTGTCTGTTCGTTTTTGTCAATGGAAATCTGCTCAACTCGAACATGAGTTCTATTGGCAATTGTTACTATTGACCATCCATAATCATTGTTTCTAGCGGCACTCCATGGCCAGGGCTGATCAGAGAACCAGGCATCAGGGGTATGGCATCCGGCAGATCCACTGATAAGGTATACTGGAGCTTTTGGGTTCACATAGGCGTTTGGCTGGAAACTATGCTTCGTCAATGGGAAGATTGAAAACTAAAAATTACATCGTTCCAATACGTTCTATCTGCCACTGGGAAGAATCTCTCGTAGGAGTGTTCGTGTCCCCAGAATCCGAAATCCACCGAGTTTTGCAAAAAGAGAGGTTCCAATCCAGGCATATCCAACCAACCAGTTCTCACCAATCGATTTTCAAATGATTGACATTCAGCAGAGTTGACATTACTGCAATAAAATGGGCGGTGCTGGAAAGTGAAGATCCATGGTGTGGTGGCACGGTTCGAATTGGCGGCCTAAAAACATAAAATCTGATTTGAATCAAAAAATAATAAATACTACTCTTACAGTTAAATCCCTTTTCAACCAATCATATTGAGTCATGACCGGATCCATTCCATATGTATAGTAGTATCCATAATTTTCGGTACTAACTCCCACCCAATGAACCGGACCAAGGTCAAAACTGTAGAATTGATTATCGTTGTGCCCATTGTCGGGAACTGAGAATCTCTTTTGGTAGTTGGTAAAGTTCTGGTAGTCGTCTTCATGATTTCCAGCAATGACCATGTAGGGCATCTAAATTTCACAATTGGCAAAAGCTTAAGGAGCAAACAACTTTGACCTAAATTATCTCGATTTTTGTAAAAGGTATCAAAAACTGGTCAACAGATAGAATATTTCGGATATCATGATAAACATTTTGTTAGTTGACCACTTTCTGATATCTTTCATAGGAACCGAGATATATGGGCTCGAAGTTGAAAGTAAGAACCTACCTTCGAGATGAGTGGCTCAAAAACATTCAAATAACTGTCTCCAACTTGTCCGTTATTAGTGTGCAAGTCATAAGCAATATCTCCAAGATGAACAATAAAATCGAAATCTCCAGCTAGTCCATGCTTAATAATACTTTCTGTCGAATTTCCATGCCAGTATCCGAGGTCTCCAAAAACGCAAACTTTATAGGATTGAGGGTTGTTGGAGAGAGTTTTGAAGGAAAATGTGCGAGAAGCAATTGTATATTCTGAAATTCCACAAAAGTTTGTTTTTGAAATTCGGGTAAAATACTAACCATATTCGGAAGAATAGTCCAGCCCAGTCATGGTCGCTTTGTGTCTATATCGAGTGATTCCACCGTAGACCCAAGCCTCCGAAGAGCCTTTCGCTGTCGATGATGCTCCGATTCCTATCTTTTTATAATACACATCTTGGGAAGCTGAAAAAAACTGAGTTCTAGTTTTTCAGTAATCATTTCTTTACCTTCAGCGAAAGTATTCCAAACTACAGCCATTTCTGTCATATCCCCGGTAAAAGAGAGATGAACTTGGTCTGGAACTGTTCCTTCTCCAAAGCATTGGTAGAGAAAGCACAGCAAGATAATGAGATATCTCATCTGGAGAAACTGGAAAAAATTCTGAAGGAACTGGAAGAAAATCAAGACGGATGGAGAGTCAACGGATGAGTACCAGTAACAGAAGGGCCCCGTCAAGGTTGAGCTCAATTATCTCGGTTCTTGTGAAAGATATCAAAAAGGGATCAACTGACAAAATGTTTATCATAAACTCAAATATATTTTATTAGTTGACACTTTTTCGATATCATGCACAAGAATCGAGATAATTGAGCTCAAACGTTATAGTATGGAAACCAAAATGTCAAAGGTTTTATACTATTTTACACTGTTTAGTTTGAGCTCCGTTATCTCAATTCTTGTGAGAGATATCAAAAAGTAGTTAGAAGACAAAATGTTTCTGATATTATGATGAACAATTTATCAGTTGACAACTTTGTAAAATCTTTAACAGGAACCGAGATATGTAGGCTCAAAGTTAAAACAGGATCCCTCTATTACAGGTTTCATGGTAAAACAAGCAAGAATGAAACTTTCAGAAACCTTTTACGACTAGAGGTATGTCATTGTAAAACCGAAGGAACAGAAAGTGAAGTGTGATCAATCGGATTATAACAAGGGCAACATGTCTTGTTCTATTCGCTATTCGCGGAGCAGCCCTTCGGATTATATTGATAAGAAAGAAAATGTAACACTTTTCTGGAAGAGAAAAAGAAGAAGAAGAAAGAATTGATTAGTTTATCGAAAAGGATATTTCAGATGCAAATCAAAAGCAAAAGTTCATTTTTTCATTGGTGATGGCTGTAGAATGACGGCGATTGCGAAGAGGGATTGGATGAAGAGAAGAACGGCGCCTCCGAAAGCCACGTAGGGAAGAAACACTCTGAGGACGTCTCTGAAAAATTTTTGGAATTGGAGGGGAGGCATGAAAAAATTTTTTTCCGAAATTCCGTTTACATACGGCCCTCGAGGAGTTGAACTTGCGAGGGCGAGAAGTGAAGGTGGGGCGCGGTTACCGGCTGAGCTACAGTGGCAAAAGAAAACATACGCATGATTTGTAATAACCATTGTTCTACGAATCCGAATCACATTTGTTGGTTTCGTTCCTGTTTTCTTCCCTCTCGTTGTCCCAACTGTCGTTTCTTCTGTGAAAATTTGTTGACCCAGATTATTATTCGGTCCATCGGTCAGTAAATCCTCCGGTTTAATGTGCTCTTGTCTGAAACTGATCGCTCAAGAATGATCCCTCCACCTAGATTACTACCTGAGAAGTCTTTCTACGTCGGTGCTGGACATTATGAATCTATAAAATGCCGACACGACTACACATGATCAGCAAAATGAAAATCACGCAAATAAATTTATTTATGCCAACAAAAAACCAACAACCTTGATATTTAGATCGTTGTATAGAACAAAAAGAAAGAACGAAAACAGGGAGGATGACAGTCACCAGAGCAAGTCATTGCAAAAAACCATGAAAGAAGCATATGAATTAGAATCAAACAAAGGGAAATATTATACTAATCGAAACTAATAGCAAATTATTTTTTGGCAACGAGAGCTTCTCCGAGAGCGTCTAGAACTTCCTTCTTGTAGTCATCAAAGTCTCCATCAATCTCAGCTACTGTTTGATCCTCCACAATCCATAAATTACAGTCAGTTCGCACCACGAGTCGCTCGTCGTGAGTAACCATCAGAACACCACCGTTGAAGTCACGGATTGCTTCAGCTAAAGCATCAATAGATTCGATATCCAAATTGTTTGTGGGTTCGTCAAGGATGATGATATCTGGACTACCAAGAGCCAAATTACACAGAGCAACTCTTGATTTTTGTCCTCCGGAAAGATCTCGAATCTTGACAGTGTGGGCGTGTGCTGCGAGTCCAGTTGTTCCAAGTTGCTTACGAGCTTCTTGATAGTCGATGTTGAACTTAGTGCACAGGAATTCGACTGGTGTTTGTTCGCCATTCAAAGCCTCGTTGGCGTGCTGATCGAACCATCCGATGCGGAGGGTTCGGTGTTTGCGGAGTTCTCCGGATTGCTGATAATTTAGGACATTAATTAATCTATTCACATAAAAACTCACTGGTTCAATTTTTCCGATTAACAACTTGAGAAGAGTCGACTTTCCAACTCCATTTGGTCCAACGATAGCGATTCTTGAATCCATATCCACTCCGAAATCAATATTCTTGAAGAGAATATCGTTTCCATAACCGAATGTAACTCCGTACAATCCGAGAACTGGTGGATTCAACTTATCGGTTTCAGGGAACTGGAACTTTACAGAATACTCTTTGCGACGTTGGAGAAGCTCCGCAGTTGGTGCATCGTCATCGTCATTTTGTTTACCCGCATTTTTCTTTCCTCCTTTCTTTGCCTTGTTGGCTATTTGCTGCTTCATCTGTTCTTCAGCTTGCTTTGAGCTCTTTCCTTCTTTTTTCATCGCCTTCAACTGCTTCTGTTGCTGATCGAAATTCTTCTCATGGACTTGCAAATCTTGGGAGTATTGTTTCTTGAAAAGTGTATAGTTTCCACGGTAAGAGTGCAGCTTTTGGTTGTCGAGATGGATGATATCAGTGCAAACGCTGTCCAGGAATCCTTGGTCGTGAGAAACAATTAGAAGAGTCTTCTTCCAAGTTTGCAAGTAGCTAAAAATGAGTTGATTGAATCTATTTGAATGAATAAATATCTTACTTGTCAAGCCAAATGACTGCATTGAGATCAAGATGGTTGGTAGGCTCGTCAAGCATCAAGAGTGTTGGCTCAAGGAAAAGAGCTCTGGCTAGAGAAATTCTCATTCTCCATCCTCCAGAAAAGTCAGTGCATGGCTTCTCCTGCATTGCCTTTGAGAATCCCAAACCAGCAAGAATTCTTCGTGCCCTTGGTTCGGCACTTTCTGCTCCAATATCTCTCAATTCTTCGGAAACTTCTTGCAATCGTTCAGCGGCTTCAGTTACACCTTGCTCAATTTGTTCCATAAGCTTGGCTTCTTCTTCTAAAAGTGCCAACCGTTTTTTGTCAGATTTCACAACAGTGTCAATAGCAGAAGTGCTGTCTACTTGAATTTCTTGTTCACAATACAGAAGATCAATGTGAGATGGAATTGCAAGTCGTCGAGCACCAATGTGTTTCAAAAGAGTCGTCTTTCCCATTCTGAAAACGATCGAGTAGAAAACAATTAACATAAATTTTATTTCTTTTACCCATTAGGTCCAACTAATCCGTATCTTCGTCCATAGACAATTGTCAAGTTGGCCTTATCAAAAAGGAGTTTTCCTTGAGCAGCAATATCGAAATTCTCGAGCTTGATATCCATACTATTCTCCATTTGAGTCAATTGTGTTGCAGTTTTGGATGTTTGAGAGACAGTGAAGTGAGCGCCCAGCTCTGCTCCAGAACCGATTCCTCCATGTTCATCCTGATTTCCTTCAACAACTGGAAGATTATCAACTACACCTCCCATCGACAGGATTGTCTTGTCATAATTCTCCTTGGCTTTCGCCTTTTTGGCTTCTCTGGAAATAAGTCGATAAATATTTCGAGTTAAATTTAAGAAAACTCACTTTCGTGTCACTTTTTTACCTTCGTCAGACATCGTGTGTTCGAAGTGTCTGAAATAATACACCCTTTATATTAGGTGGAAGAAATGATTTCAAAACAGGTTCAACTGACGAAAAATTTCGCAACATATTGCAGTGGAATATTGCTGTGTGTAAAATACAATGTTAAAACATATTATATTCTATAAGAAAGCATCTGGAAAACATAAATAGTCACTACACAAAAATAAATATTTCTGAAAATAGGTAAAACTAAAAATTGTGTTTTATGAGAAAAGTACGGTGCGCGATGCTGTGCAGACACCAACACGACAAGTTGCACACTTTCTATTTTTAGAAGCAACTTTGTGGAAACAAATTGCAGTTTCAGAGACTTGAAAAAATATGTTTGAATAAACCTAATTTCTAATAGCACATATGATTTTTTATTAACTCAATTATTATTTTTACTTACTTAAAATGTAAAAAAATTTTCTGATCTTGTTCAGTCTGTCAATTTGAACAATGAGTTCTTCTATTTATGTTCTGAATGGCAGACTGTTTGTGATAGTTTCAAATGATTTGGAGCAGTTGAGAATGTTTTCCATATACCGTATTTCCTCTAATAGAAGCCCATGGGCTTCTATTTTTCAACCTCTCTCTCTCTCAGGGTGGTCTTCAATTAGAGGGTGGGCCTCTATTTTTCAATGAATAATTTTCATTAAAAAATATTGTCCAAAAAATCAGAAATTTGACAATTCGGAAGTTAAGAATTCAGAAATTCGGTTTTTTTTCAATTTGAAGTTTTCATTCTGCAATTCTACACTCCAAATTTTCGAACTTTTGCAATTCCGAGATTCCAGAATCTCAAGATTAAATATTCAGGAAATCTGTAGATAAGAAATTGAGAAAAAGCCAATGGGCTTCTATTAGAGGTGGGGTTCAAATAGAGGTGGGCTTCTATTAGAGGATGTACGGTAAATGAGAACAAAAACAATATGTAACAAAAAAGAACATTAAAACATAGCTTTATTCGAATATATGTATTTGTTTCGACCGTTTTTCCCTGGACAAGAAGAATATTAGGATGAGCACGGTCTCGTCAGCAGGGAACTCATCCATAAGAAAAGAAGCAACAATGAAAGTATGATTTATTTTTCGAATAATAGAATTGTACTCTCTAATAAGGGCTATGACCCGAATAATGTACATCATGGAATTAATACAGTAAATACATCGATTTTTGGAACAAATAACTAATTAAAAAATAACTTCAATAGATATAAAATGTTTTCAAAACTGACAAACCAATGGTACAACCGTGCGGGAAACAGTGAGAATAGAAAGACAGAAAATTGAAATATTTGATATTGGTTGAATAAAAGATGAAACTGATGATTATAAGTCATGATTACAAAAATGTTTCTATGAAGTTATAGACTTTCGACCACATGGACGAGCTAAAGAAATCGGAAACGATTAGACGTGTTAAGCAGAAGGGGGTTTGAGTAGTCACTTTTTGGTTGAGAAATGAATAAAAATTTTAGAAATCTGAACAAGCTTTCGAAATAGTGTCAAAAAATATGAGAAGCGGAGCGATGAAATCGCACAGCCATCGGCGCGGTTAACAGGAACACTAACCGAAACAAATAGTTAACTATTTTTTGACCGCGAGGGCTTCTCCGAGAGCCTTCAGAACATCCGCCTTATAGGTTTCAAAGTCTCCGTCAACAGGAGCTATATCTTGATCCTCCACAATCCATAGCTCACATTTTGTCTGCACAACAAGTCGTTCGTCGTGAGTGACCATCAGAACACCACCGTTGAAATTTTCGATTGCTTCAGCCAAAGCATCAATTGATTCGATATCCAAATTGTTAGTGGGTTCGTCGAGAATGATGATATCTGGACTTCCAAGAGCCAAATTACACAGAGCAACTCTTGATTTTTGTCCTCCGGAAAGATCTCGAATCTTGACTGTGTGCGCATGTGCAGCGAGTCCAGTTGTTCCAAGTTGTTTACGAGCTTCTTGATAGTCGATGTTGAACTTAGTGCACAGGAATTCGACTGGCGTTTGTTCGCCATTCAAAGCCTCGTTGGCGTGCTGATCAAACCATCCGATTCGGAGGGTTCGGTGTTTGCGGAGTTCTCCGGATTGCTGATAATTTAGGACATTAATTAATCTATTCACATAAAAACTCACTGGTTCAATTTTTCCGATTAACAACTTGAGAAGAGTCGACTTTCCAACTCCATTTGGTCCAACGATAGCGATTCTTGAATCCATATCCACTCCGAAATCAATATTCTTGAAGAGAATATCGTTCCCATAACCGAATGTAACTCCGTACAATCCGAGAACTGGTGGATTCAACTTATCGGTTTCAGGGAACTGGAACTTTACAGAATACTCTTTGCGACGTTGGAGAAGCTCCGCAGTTGGTGCATCGTCATCGTCATTCTGTTTACCCGCATTTTTCTTTCCTCCTTTCTTTGCCTTGTTGGCTATTTGCTGCTTCATCTGTTCCTCAGCTTGCTTTGAGCTCTTTCCTTCTTTCTTCATCGCCTTCAACTGCTTCTGTTGCTGATCGAAATTCTTCTCATGGACTTGCAAATCTTGGGAGTATTGTTTCTTGAAAAGTGTGTAATTTCCACGGTAAGAATGCAGCTTTTGGTTGTCGAGATGGATGATATCAGTGCAAACGCTGTCCAGGAATCCTTGGTCGTGAGAAACAATTAGAAGAGTCTTCTTCCAAGTTTGCAAGTAGCTAAAAATGAGTTGATTGAATCTATTTGAATGAATAAATATCTTACTTGTCAAGCCAAATGACTGCATTGAGATCAAGATGGTTGGTAGGCTCGTCAAGCATCAAGAGTGTTGGCTCAAGGAAAAGAGCTCTAGCTAGAGAAATTCTCATTCTCCATCCTCCAGAAAAGTCAGTGCATGGCTTCTCCTGCATTGCCTTTGAGAATCCCAAACCAGCGAGAATTCGTCGTGCTCTTGGTTCGGCACTTTCTGCTCCAATATCTCTCAACTCTTCGGAAACTTCTTGCAATCGTTCAGCGGCTTCCGTTACACCTTGCTCAATTTGTTCCATAAGCTTCGCTTCCTCTTCTAAAAGTGCTAATCGTTTCTTGTCAGATTTCACAACAGTGTCTATGGCAGAGGTGCTGTCCACTTGAATTTCTTGTTCACAATACAGAAGATCAATGTGAGATGGAATTGCAAGTCTTCTAGCGCCAATGTGTTTCAATAGAGTTGTCTTTCCCATGCTGAAAATAAGCGAATATGAAGCTATTAACATATAGCTCGGTTTTATTACCCATTAGGTCCAACTAATCCGTATCTCCGTCCATAGACAATTGTCAAGTTGGCCTTATCGAAAAGGAGTTTTCCTTGAGCAGCAATGTCGAAATTCTCGAGCTTGATATCCATACTATTCTCCATTTGAGTCAGTTGTGTTGCAGTTTTAGATGTTTGAGAGACAGTGAAGTGAGCACCAAGCTCTGCACCTGAACCGATTCCTCCATGTTCATCCTGGTTTCCTTCAACAACTGGAAGATTATCAATGACACCTCCCATCGACAGGATTGTCTTGTCATAATTCTCCTTGGCTTTCGCCTTTTTGGCTTCTCTGGAAACAATTCGTTCAATATTTTGAGACAAACTCAAAGCAACTCACTTTCGTGTCACTTTTTTACCTTCGTAAGACATCGTGTGTTTCAAGTGTCTGAAACAGAACAATATTTATATCAATTTTATAAGAGAAACAGTACATAAAAATTAAATGCACAAAAATCAATCAAATAAATTTTTTTGAAAATCAGAGACCGTATTAGTATTTACGGTTTCCAAAATCAATATCTTTTTTTACCCCATAAAATGGTTCAACGGAAAATGGTGTTTTCCAGACAAGAGAGCACACCAACTGGGAGGAAAACAAAAAGTGGGAAGAACCATCTGGGAGGAAAAATGGGCGGAGTCGGGGGCGGAGCCTAATTTGCAACCCTGGCACGATTTTGCCGCACGGTTTATTTTTACCATTTGGTACCCTGTCATGAAAAAACCGTGCGGCAAAACCGTGCCAGGGTTGCAAATTAGGCTCCGCCCCGACTCCGCCCATTTTTCCTCCCAGATGGTTCTTCCCACTTTTTGTTTTCCTCCCAGTTGGTGTGCTCTCCCAGACAAAAGTACGGTGCGCGGTTTTGTGCAAACACCACTACGACAAGTTGCAGATTTTCAGTTTGAATATTCGATTTTTATGGGTTCCCGCATTCGCAAACTTCACGATTATTTCCGTTTCTTTTTGAATGTTCACCTAATTTATTGTCAGAATTATGAAAATTTCACCTGTGTTTTTGCTGAAACATTGCAAATCGCAGTAATTTTCCTACTAAGTTTGCAACACGAAGTGACAGTTTTTTCAGTTCAACTATATAAATCGAAAGAACATAGAATATAGTAATTTTTTTTGGATTATCAATCTCAGCTTTTCTTCTTATTGGCTGCTTTGTCAACAATTCGTTTTTCTTCAATCTATACGATCATAAGTGTGCTTCTATTTTCAGGATGTCGGAAACACCTCCTGAACAGTCGCCACAGCGCATGTCGACTCGAAATCAAGCTCGAGTCAATTACACGGACATGGCATCTGGAAATACCGCTAGGTAGTCATATAGAGTTTTATAGTTGTGTAAATTAATATTTTTCAGTGAAAAGGAACCAGTATTTCGCTGTCCAACTGCTAGTACTCGAGGACGGAAGAAGCGCCCCGCAAATGATGTATCAGATCTTTCTACAAGTTTTGGAAATCTCAGTAGCTTCAACACTCCACCAAAGCGCGGGCGACCCCGTGGAGCAGCTCTAGGAAGTGCTCGTGGAGGTAGAGCTCCGATGGTTCGCAGAGTCACCACCGACGAGCCATCAGAGGTTGAAGAGCGAGAGCTTGTTGCTGCTGTGAAGTCAGGAAAGAAGATCCAAGAAGCAGTTGATAAATGGATTGCTAGATATAATGAGAAATTTCTAGTGGCTACTGCAGAAATGCATCAATTTTTCTTCGCGATTTGTGGATGTAAAGGGACAGTCACTCCACAAATGTCTGCTACACTCTCATACAAGTTTGTTTACCCTTCGCTTTAAATAACTAATTGTTCTCATTTTCAGAGATATCATTTGTCAGATGACAGAAGATTTCGAAGAAGACTCTGCAGATTATCCAATTGTTCATGGAGGAAGCTTGAAAAAAGTTCGAGCCAACTTGCACACTTTCCTTCATTGCCTAATCGGTCAAACAAAATCTTTTATGCTTTTCGATAGCAGCCTTATGGATGGATTCGTTCAACTTCTCACCGGGATGGCTGACAGTCAAGTCAGAGCGTTCCGTCATACGGCGACATTCTGCGCCATGAAAATCTCTTCCGCTCTTGTCGATGTGACGATTGAATTAACGCAATCCAAAGACAAAACATCAAGGCAAATTGAAGCCGAGAAGGCTAAATTGAAGAATAACTCTGCTGGAAACGAGAAGTATGAGGCTCTAATTGCACAAAGAACTCAAACGGAAGAACGTGCCGAGGAAATCCGTCAAATCATTGGATACCTATTCAGAAGTGTATTCGTCCATCGTTATCGTGACGTCGTCCCAGACATTCGCTGCATCTGTATTCAAGAACTTGGTCACTGGATGGATGTCTATCCAGAACATTTCGTTGATGATTCCTACCTAAAATACATTGGTTGGTCACTATTCGACAAAGTAGGAGACGTCAGACATCGATGCATCAGTGCACTCATCCCACTGTTCGACAAGCCATCAATTCTGGACAAATTGGAGCTCTTTGTCAATAAATTCAAAGAACGACTCGTCTCGATGCTTCTTGACAAAGATCTCGATACAAGTATCGAAACCGTTCAACTTATGAGAGTCCTCTATACTCATTTCCCAACACTTCTAACTATGAAAGACACTGTGCCTCTGTATGAGTTGATTTATGCCTCCAATCGACAACTAGCTGTTGCTGCAGCACAGTTTCTCAACACCAAGGTATTCTGCAATCCAGATAAACCAACAAAGATGCCCATCGCAAAAAACGCGCCATTGATAAAGGACCTTGTTACATTCTATATTGAGGGAGATCTCCATCAGCACGGAACATACTTAATCGACGCATTCTTCGACACCAATCCTATGGTTAAAGATTGGGCTACAATGTGTGATTTGCTTCTGAATGATCAGTACCAACGTAAGTGGGCAATGCATTTTCAGAACTTAACTATTCTTCTTTTCAGTTGATCCTAAATATGAGTCTGTCGTTATCGAGTTCCTAACATGTTCTGTGACACAGTCTGCAACAGGAGAACCACCAGTTGGCCGTCAGATTGTTAAGAAAGGCGCTCCATCAGCCAAAGAAGCTCGTGATTTGATCGACGATCGGGCTCGCTTCACTGAAATCTTGATTCCACTTGTTCCACGTCTTCTCACCAAGTTCAGTTCTGACATTGAGAAAGTTATCAATTTGGCCAATATTCCTATGCACTTCCAATTGGATATGTATTCATCGGCTAGAATGCAAACGGTAAGAGAGCTATTTTGGAAAAATCATGACTAAATTCACTATTCAGCATTTAACTGAACTCGTGTTGGCGTTGGATTCGTTGGTTGAGAAGCATATAGATGAAGAGCTTCTCAAAGCAGTTGCTGAACTTTATTATCATCTGTCCAACTACTCTCCGATCTCTGTACAAGTGGATAACCATAAAATGAAGCTTCTGGACGGAGTCGCCGCTTACATTAGAAAAGCGGTGCAACAAATGGACGAGGATCAGATGGACGAAGAAGAGGAAGCTCTCTTTGTGTCTTACATAAAGAGAATGGCGGCTTTTGCTGGTTTCATGGACCTCCGTCATTGGGATCTTTGGGATATACTTGTTAAAATCATGGGAAACTATAATCGTGAGGACACCCAGAGAGATGTTCGCGAAAGATCCATGCAAATGCTATTCGTTCAACTAACCTTCGACCTTGGAAACCTCACAAAAGAAGGAGAGACACCGAAAGCAGATCAAGTTCGAAAACTCAAAAAGCGACGAGACCAGCTGATTCGCATTCTGAAGAAAACTTTGGCTGAAGACGCCAGTGGAGTTGAACAGGCGTATCTTGCTATTTGTGATATGATGATTATGTTTGGAAGTCCGTTGGCTGCTGATTGCAAGGCTATGGAACCGCTCGTTTGGAGGCCAGATTTCGAATTTCTCGCCGATGTGAAAATCTTTTTGAAAACGAATGCGTTCGAAGATCCGAACATGGATGATATGGATCAGCAGAAAAAGATCGAAATGATGCACAAAATGCGTCAGCTGGTTGCTCAATACGCCAAACTGATCATCCACGGCGCGATGCCGATAGCGGAAGCGTCCGAGCTCATCAAGAGATACCACTCCCACTATCAGGATTTCGGAGATATTTTCAAAAATTTATTATCAAAGTGCCGAGAAATTTCGTTCGTTGATACTGGAGTAATGATTGGCGATGCTCTTCAGACGCTCTATACAGAAATGGATCGAGCACAGAAGATGGATCCGGTTTGCGAACAATTCAACAGTCTTCGTGATCTTGCCAGACGACTGACACCCGCATTAGGATCGGATTGTTCCAAGAACCGATATGCCGTGACATCGCTGCACAAGAATGCCATCGATTTTGCCTTCCAAGAGTACAAAGGAGATGCTATGCCTCCGAACATGCACTTCCTTGAAATCGCAATTGAATTCAGCGGAAAACTGTTGGCTCAAGATAAAACTGCCGTGTAAGTCAATTAGTTCAGTATCGACTACTGTTTAACTGAATTCGTAACAATTTTCATTCATTTTTCAGTAGCCGCTACCTCCAAAAAGTCTACTTGTCCAAAATCGGAACTGTTGAGCATGTTTGGGAGCCCTACCGCCTTTACAATGCCTCACTCAAGGAGCGCCCTGATGACGACAACATGTCGGTCCGCAGTGGAATGACGGTTGCTTCGAGTGCAACAATGCGCAGTACAGCTTCGGCGGCTCGTGGAAGAGGACGTGGACGTCGTGCCAGAGCTGTGGACGACTTTTAATCATCAAGTTGCTCTAATCTGTAATATTCCCAGTCTATTCAACATCTATTGTCCCTCTACCTTTTGTATCCTCTCTGTTTCTACCGTAATATTCTCACAACTCGTTGATAACAACAGTTGCTTCTTCCCCTTTATTCCTCATGATCTCCAGAAATTCTGCTATTTATGCCCCCTCATTTCAACGATATCCGTTCCGTCTCATTGTTGTCAATTTTTGAAAATAGAATAATACTGTGAATGTTATTTGTCATTATTTTCCCCAAAGATGTTCTAGATGTTCCTGAAGTCCAATTGATCTAGGTTAGGCTTATGATCTAGGCCAGCATGCGATACGTGCCGTCTTTAGAAATTTTTATTTTGTCATTATTAGGAACCTAATCTCTCTGAAGATGACAAAACGGCTAAATAATCCAGTCTTTTCAGGGCTCAAATTTGGGTATGAAAAGGATGAGATAAATTCATTTAGGCGGCGTTTCTACTTCCTTCATCTGATCAATTGGATATTCGGAGAGAAGGAAGTGTTATTTTTCACGATGGGTCTTAACTTATTGTCTTTAGTTAAAGGAACAGAAAATAATGAGAAAAATGGGATGATTTTCTATGAGATTCGATAACAAGACAAGATTTTTGAAAGCTTGGTCATCAAAGGAGACAAAAATAACTTTAAATTTTGAGCCAGTTTATCTCTGTTCTTTTGAAAGATATAAAAATTTTGTCAACTGTGAAAATTCTTATAGTAAGATCAACATTCTATCAGTTGACAACTTTTTGACATCTTTTACATCTTTTACAAAGAGATATAAAAGCTCAAAGTCAACTTTAAGCAGCTTTTTCTTGATTCCTGTGAAAGATATCAAAAAAGTTTTAATAGCAAAAATGTTTGTTTATTTATCAGCATCATTTCATTAGTTAACACTTTTTGATAGCTCAACCCGGAAGCGAGATAATTCGGGTCAAAGTCTTATTGAGGAGTTATTCAGCATTAAAAAAAAGAATATTCAATTATCATTTAAACGTGATGAAAAAAAATATATTTGTGAATAGAAGAAATCCACGTGGCAAAAGAAAATAAATAAAAAATATAGAAGAAGCCTGTGACCCTAGATTGACCCCAGGAAGAGTGCTATAAAAGAAGAGGGAAGTGGAGGGAAGAATCAGTTCTCCCCTTCTTGGGTTCCAGAATGGAGACTCGAGATGGAGCTCCGGCTGGAGCCAGGAGCCGGGAGCCTGGGCCAGCTGGATCTGGAGCTGGAGCTCTGGAGCTGGAGCTCTGGAGCTGGAGCTCTGGAGCTGGAGCTCTGGAGCTGGAGCTAGAGCAAGATGAAGTGCTGATGGAGGATCTGCTGTGAAGTTCAAGATAACATTTTCAATTCCTGGAACTGAAATCAGACAATTCATGCGAACAGAAGGTCCACAAGAAACAAGATGCTTTGGAGCGTTCCTGATGGTTCAGACTGAAAATAACAAAGAAATGAAGTGAACGATCTTTGTCGCGGCAGCAGAGGTTTCGAAGATCCTGGAACAATGAACTCTCCGACGAAGGATCCCAATGCGGACGCCCATCGGATAGAAGCCGACAACCGACGCCCATGTTACATCAGAGCTCGGTGGACCCCACCGGTTAAGAAGATCCTAACTCAGTAACCTAACCTTAAATAAAAAATTGTTTAATCGACTCATGATCCTACCCTTGCACTTATTTTTCAGCACAAAATAATGGATAATTTTCTACGTATTCAGATTTTAGCCGAGGAATCTGAAATATATGGTCATAGCAAGTAGTCATGAAGACGACTACAAGAATATTTTTAAGAATTTCACCAACTACCAAAAGAGATTCTCCAAACCGTCAACTTCGAGATCAATTATCTCGGTTTCTGTAACAGATATCAAAAAGTTTTCAACTGATAAAATGTTGGTGACATAACGATAAAAGCTTTGTCAGTTGACCACATTTCGGTATCTTTCACAGAAATCGAGATAAATTGGCTCAAAGTTGAAAGTAAGATGGCTCATTCTATTAGAGTGTTACGGCTTGTGTGACATAACTTTTGACAGTAACCCAGAATTTCTCGGAATCCCCAAAATATTTATGTTTATTTTCTTATTATCTCAGATACCGTATTTCCTCTAATAGAAGCCCACCTCTTTTTGAAGCCCACCTCTAATAGAAGCCCACCCCGCGAGGTGCTTCGAAAAATAGAAGCCCACCCTCTAATAGAAGCCCATGGGCTTTTTCTCAATTTTTAAATGTCTCAATTTCTGATCTACAGAGTTCTTGAATATTGAATTTTGAGATTCTGGAATCTCAGAATTTCATAAATCCCGAAATTTGGAGTTTAGGATTGCAGAATGAACACTTCACATTGAAAAAAACCCCGAATTTCAGAATTCTTAACTTCCGAATTGTCAAATTTCTGATTTTTTGAACAACATTTTTTATGAAAATTAATCATTGAAAAATAGAGGCCCACCCTCTAATTGAAGACCACCCTGAGAGAGAGAGAGAGGTTGAAAAATAGAAGCCCATGGGCTTCTATTAGAGGAAATACGGTATGTACTTTTTTTCATAAGTTTCTTGATATTTCTAATTCCAGAAATTTCTCATTATCTAGACCACACTGATACTCCCTAATAACTCAAAATTCCTCAAACTGCTTATTGTCTCTTCTTGGATTAGGCTATCATTTTCTTGTTTGTTTTTTTTTCATTGTTTGGGGATTATTCATATTATTCAGATAAGGCAAAAACCAAGTAAGGGGCGTAACCCTAGACACATGCGGTCCAAAGGGAAACCCACGTAGTTGGAGGTATATAAGACGAATAGATTCGAGGTTGCCATCAGTCTAGGTTATGTTTGTCATTTTTTCTTTTGGTAGAATATGTATATAAATACAGGATTATTGAATTAGTATAAAACTTGGCGAATCTGTAGTTTTGAAAAATAGGACACTGCAGATGTTCTCAGACCAATACACAAACCTGTATAGACTAATCAGTATAGTTATTCTTGGAACTTTTTTATGACACATACTAGAATTCTCATTTACCATCCATCAAGATCTTCGAGCCATGTCCTCTCACCGTGATTGCTATGATTCACGGAAGTCTGGCCTATATAAATGAACCTCACTTTATCGCGTATTTTGTTTACCTCACTGCATACCTTTTGATCCATGGTGCAACTTTCTTAAACATCACTTTTCCCCTATTTAAGCGTCTATACATTTTCAGAAACACGGATTCATGAATCGCATCATCCAATACGGAAGTGTTGAGGGCATTCCGTACTACAATTGTAGTGCAAAAACTTCCGAAGAGTGGTTTGCCACCGGTCTCCAACGTCCACTCTTCGGATGGACCATTCTCATTTTTGGAATTGTCATCGAGATGTTTTACATCCCAACCATCTATATGATGTTCCGAACAAAGCTGATTCATATGACCTGCTACAAGATTATCGTGTGTCTTGGAGTCACCGATATGCTTGCTACGTGTAAGTAAAGGTGTTGAATAAAACGGTCTGAAAATTCAGAATGATTTCAGTGACGTGTTCAATCTTCAGTGGCTGGTTGTTCATTCAGGGAGCCGTTTTTTGTAACTATCCGACTTTCATTTACTTGGCTGGCATGTTGGGATTAAGTGAGTCAGGAAGAAACAATACGGTAGATTCTAATAGAGTGACCCTCTAACTTTGCGCCAATTTATCCCGGTTCCTGTAAAAGATATCAAAAAGTGGTCAACTGACAAAATATTGGTGGTAATATGATCACTTTTTGAAATCTTTTACAGGAACCGAGCTAAATAGGCTCCCTAAAATACTAATTCTAACATCTTTCTATCTCAGAATGTGTTCTAATAGAATATGCATATCTCAAATTGTACTTTTAGTCTGAAACCTTACCATGCGCCTGTATGATACGGTGGGGAATATTCCCTGACTCTTTACGGTAGTTTAAAAATAGTGAGAGCGTTTGTTAGAAATGAGAATAGTGCATTAAATACGGCACTTTTTTTCTTTGAGTACAATTCAAACTATCTCAGGTGGCTGGTGTATGGCTTGTGGATCTACCCTTCTTCTTGTTGTCAACCGCGTCATTGATGTCCTTCACCGCCCGTTATCCGAGTTCCTTTTCGATGGAAAACGAGTATTTTTCTCCATCGCTTTGATCGTAACCTATGGTTTGATTGTTGCTTTGTTCTCCCCTTCAATCATTTTCAATTCGGTCATTATGGCATGGATTGCAGATCCTCTAACCATTGATCCCGAATACAAAACCGAAGAGATTTCTGACTTTGTAAGGAGACTCTTATTCCCAACTTCCCTGTTATAATCTTTATTCAGTACCGTAACCATGTGCAATCCACTAACAACTGGATCTTTGTCTCCTGCACCTGCTCCCTTTATACCGTCTACTGCGTGCTCGTCAACAAGATGCAACGAGGTCAGAAATCGAAGGCATCACGAAGTGTTTTTATTCAATCAAGCATCATTTGTTCATTCAACACCTTTGCCGCCATGTGCTACAATGCCATGGTGTTTATTCCTCCTCCACCATGGGTCGTCGTCATTGGAGAGCTCTGTTGGTCTCTGGTTCATGGATGTCCAGCTATCATTTATCTTACATTGAATCGAACGATTCGTTCTGAGTTTTTGAAGTTTCTCAAGATCAAAAAACCTAACAAGGTAAGACGAGATTACGATTTTTTGCAGTAAACTTGTGATTTGTAGATTCAATTTCATTCGTAGAATTTTAATGTATGCTGTTGTTATTGTTTGCATTTGTAATTTTGGGTTTTGGCGTTTTCCCCCTGTGTACTCAGATCTCAGCCGAATTTCCAAAACTACAAAAAACTTAAAAAATACTTTTTCTCAGAAAGTCACCGACATCTCATCGACATCCAACATGCGGCACACCGGAATGTCTCCTACCAGCAGCTAATCTTCTGAAAACAATCAGAAGTCTTATTCTTGATCTCAATTTTTATCCTTTTTTTGGTCCCAAACCTAAAATCTTTATCGAATCTCTCTTGCAACTTCTATCTAACTCTGATTTCTTGATTTATCTGATCTACTCTCACTGTGAAATAAAAATTTGTACTCTTTTGTGGATTTTTCTACCGTGGGATCCGAGACTGGAGTAAACCAACAATGCCAATCAAAGTGGGCATCTTTCTCTTTTCAATACTTTTTTGTGCTTTGACCTAAATTTTGCAAAGTTTGTCGATTTTAATTCAAGCTATTCAATCCTTTCTTGAAACTGCACAAAGATAAAAAACTGAAAATTCAAATTTTACACTTTCTTACATTGTAGAACATTTGGGTTTTCGAATAAAATGATTAAAAATTATTCTAAAGTTTTTAGCTGTTCAAAGTTTTCTTGACCTCAAATTTGTTCCGTCAAAACTTTTTAGATCTCTCGAGAATACAGCAAAATACCGTTTTTGCTCTAATACAAGAAGCCCACCCTAGCCGTCAACTTTGACCTCAATTAACTCAGTTCACATGAGAGATATCAAAAAATCGGTCAACTAATGAAATTTTGGTGATATTATGATTAACATTTCATTAGTTGATAACTTTTCGATATCTTTTGAAGGAACCGAGATAATTGAGCTCGAATTGCAAATACGATATTCTGCTACCGTACTACTAGGATCTCACATAGTTTTCGACATGTAAAACGTGAATTTTTCGAACCGAAAACGCTTTCATAATCACACGGAAACCTTCTGAGAACCAGGTCTAACACGATTGACATTGACATTTGAAGTTATCGAGGCAAAAGCCGAGCAGTCAAGAGCCCTGATTGCCTGCGTTTCCATCCGTCTACACACTCTATCATATCTGTCTGTACAGTACCTATATCCTGTCTGTGGTGTGTTCTACATCTGTGTTGGTTTTGAATACACGAGTAGTTGGGGTGAGCCGCGCGTTTTTTTGTTGAGGTCCTGAGAAAATATTGTGATTGGAGAAGAGAATCAGAGAAATCCAGAGAGGAGGAAAATGAGCATTTTCCAAGTAGATGATAACCAGAGAAACCGCGCAATTTCTCACTTACCCATATTGATTTCTAGACCGTTTTTTTTTTCAACTTTGTGATAGTTTTTTGATAAACCAATCGGATCTGATAGGGCTACACCTGATAAGACTTAAAAAATGATTGATGTATAGAAGGCATAGTTGTGAGCTTTCACACATCTGATTGTAAAAGCATAACTTTTAACTTGGAGCCATTTTTTCTTGGTTCATGTCAAATATATCAAAAATGTGCTAACTAATAAAATCAGAAGTGTTTTGTCAGTTGACACGATTTTGATATCTTTCACAGAAACCGAAATATATAGGCTAAATCTTGACAGTATTAGGGCCCTTCTATTACAGGTTTCACAGTATACAAACTTGATGATTCAGCTTTCTGACTAATTAAATTTTTTGGGGTGTGGTCATACAGTTCCGAGACATATCTCTTGCTCTTGTGACTCACTTTATTTGGTACTTGAGTGTTGTTTACAACTCGATCGAAGGCCAAGAAGGGATCATTTGGGAACAATAGGTGATGATGCTCATATATAGACCATTTTTTTGAGATATATCGATTCTGTTTTTTAATTTTGATCCGGTTTTTTTGAGAAAAATTTCATTTGAATTCCGTAGACTTTATTTTTCACAATTTCGGAAAATAAATCAAAAACGTTTCAGCTGAAGCTTTTTCGGTGTTAAGACCTAAATAGTTTTCTGAATAAGGAACAAAAACCCCGGACACCTACTGCAAAACCTGTAATAAAAGGGCCCCCATAACTTTCAACTTTTAGCCATATATCTCGGTCCCAGTAAAAGGTATCAAACATGTATAAACTGACAAAATAATTTTGATATTATGATAAACCAGGACCGACAGACATCTCTAGCGTCTTATATATAAGAAAGATGTTTTGTCAGTTAATCAATTATTCATATTTTTACAGGAAGCGAGTATATTGGCGCAAAGTTGGGCCACCTTCTATTAGAGTGTTTACGGCATCAGATTTTTAGCACTAGGACTATGAGCTTATCTTTTTCATTTTTTTCGTTTTTCCAATTTTTAAAATCCGCCTATTTTCGGAATCAATACCAACGGTCAAGAACTGACATCAAAGTTTTCTTCCTGGACCTAATTTTCTTATCCTCTTATTTCTTTTCTCTTCCGCCAATCTGTGCACTTTTTCCCCTAGTTTTCATGCTCCTAAACATGCTCATTTTGTGTCTCTTAGTGTGCCAACAACACTGTTTACCCGACAGATTACCTTTCCTCGGTTAGTCCATTCTCTTGCAAATCACTGGCTAACTCTGACGCGTTTTTTGTGTCCGTGGCTCATGTGAACATGCAAACGAGACGAAAGATCCTCTCTCATTACAGTTTTTTCCTCTTTGTTTCAAAACTGATTCTTGTCAACCCTGCGACTCTTGCTCTTTAATTTTTGTCTTCTGTACTATTCTTCTGGCTCTTGATCTACTACCTCCAAGTTTTTTTGTTTCCGCGCGGAAAGCCCTCTCAAGTGCTTTACTTTTTTCTGTCTCTCCGTGCCCAAAGCTCACGTATTATCACATCATTCGTCTACCCAATCATGCCGACACCGTTTTCTGTACTTTTTCTATTCTAACTCTGTTTTTTCTTTTTTTGACAGAAAATCTCATTCCAATAGGTCACAACACCTAACAAAGTACAAGAAGTTATTTTTTGAAAAAAAAGTACAAAGTAGAAGAAGAGGAGAAGCTTTTAATCCGACACAATGTCATGTTCCCTGTTTGTGGCAGAAGTTCGCGGTTCGAGAAGATGCTCCGTTTGCAGGTGAGATTAGTAACCAAAGAGTAGAAGGCAGAAGATAGAACTAGAAGACCCAATGGTCAAATATCTTGAAGAACTTAAATTTAAAAATATAAATTATGAAAATTGTTCACGAGGTCTAGAGCTGTCATTTGCTTCTCGAGTTTCTATTCAAGTTACCGTAATAGAAGGCCATTCAAACCTCCAACTTTGTGCTCATATACCTCGGTTCCTGTAAAAGATATCAAAAAGTAATCAACCATCAAAATACTTCTGATATTATGATAAACATTTTGTCAGTTTATCACTTCTTGATATCTTTCACAGGAATCGAGATATATAAGCTAAAAGTTGACAGTTTGCGTGGCATAAAAGAAAGGTAAACTTTCAGTAAAACCCAAAAACCTGTGTCTCAAAAACTGAAAAGCACTTGGCTTTAGAAAACAATCTGCTAGAATCCAAAAACATAAAATAATACATGATTCCAGATGCGACATATCCGCTCACGAACCAGCTGCCATTTATGTCCAACCAGAACGAATATTCTCGAATATTCCTCCAATCGCAACGTCCTCAAGTGGAACCAACAACAATAACAGTACCAATAGTTTCAGTAGAAGGTATGTCCAGTTTCAATCATCTTTTGATAATATCCTAAATCATCTTGATATCCAATATTTGTTTCATCGAGAACTTTCTCACACTCTCTCTCTCTCTTCCTATTAATAAAATGGAACAGCCGAAGCCGTCAGAAAGTATAAGAGATGTGAGGAGGCGCAGGGAAGCAGAGGGAAGTTTGATTTGTCTTGATTTGACGTGATCCGAGCCAATAATGATTTCGGATTGCGCAGAGCACATCAATCTAGTGCTCTTGCCCAGATTCTCCACACATTATCACTTTATCATTTCCGCTTTCGTTTCTCACAAAGCTCATGACGAGTGTAGTCAATTATCCTTTTTCTTTCTTTCTGTGTCTCTTGTTTTAGGATCTTTCTATAGAGTTTCAGAATCCGGAGTCACTAGTAAAACTCTATTTTACTTATTTTTTATTTTTTATTACTTTTACAACTTCTCCTATAAGTGGACATCGTGCGAAGCAGGAACTGAATGAAAGGTCAGAAAAGTTGAAAGTTTTAGGTAGCTTTATTCATTTCGATCATACGTAAGAAAATTCCTTTAACGAAGATATTCAGATTGAAACCAAAAAAATACAAACCTCACAGAGTCTTTATTTTATAATAAAAGTGTCGTACCATTTCGATGTGACATACCATACCTGTAAGAAAGACCTTCCATTTCTCCGAGCCCCTCCCGGAGGGCCCTTCTATTAAAGGGACTCTGCTGACACCTAAATTCAAATTTTCAACAGAAGTGGAACAAAAAACTCGCTTTTTGAATCGAATGTTCACATATTTGTCAGGGTCCAGACCTTATTTCAAACTTCTCCGTCCCGGCCCAAAGTTTGACAAGTATGAATGTTTAGAATCACTTTCTTAAAATTCCAAAAATATTTTTTTCCGAATCAACCAGAAAGTGCAAATCTTGAATTGAAAAACCTTAGTTCAATGGGTCACAGAACATTTTCAAACCATACAAACATGATCCCTTCCCCCGATTCTTGCCACATTCGTTGATCTCATAATGTTCTCTTGTTGTTTTTTTTCACCCTACTCAACCTCGTTCCTCCATTGACATTTGTCACTTTTTGCCAACCTAATACCATCAAAAACCAGTACAGTTCTCCTTACAAGGAGTCAATTTCCTTTTTCCAAGAAAACATAGAGACGCAGACAATTGCCTTTCCGAGAGACGATCGTTCATTCATTGTGTCTTGTCAAGCATCCAGTTTTTTTCTGTGAACTTCTTTTTTTTCTATTCATTTGCTCCTACTCAGCGGCTTTCTCCTTTGCTTATTGCCACCGCATGTGTTCCGTTCCTTGTTGATTACTGTTTTTTTACTGATTCAAATACTTTTATTCAACTACTGTTGACGGTGACAGTACAGAACATGTATTTTGTGAAAATGTTAGAAAATTGGATTTTGTTTAAAAATTGCTTGAATTTAATTTTCAGGATGTCCAACACTCCAAGGAGTCACACAACTACAATTATCAATAATAACAGTAACAGCGGCGTACTCCCGATGTCCGAGCATTCAGCATTCAGTCCGTACGCAAGACCAGCATCTCTTACATCAACATTGGTATGTTTCTTGACAAATTAGAAGTTTTAACTTCTATGAAAAGTGGTTACAATGGTATTTTTGCATTTTGGTTTCTAGAAGAGCCGAAAGTTATGGTAAACCATCTAATATAATTTCTCTAACTTCCCACTTTGAGCCAATTTATCTCGGTCCCTGTTAAAAATATCGAAAAGTTGTCAACTTATAAAATATTTTTGAAGGTATGATAAACATTTGATTAGTTGACCGCTTTTTGATATCTTGTACAGTAACCGAGATATATGGGCTCAAAGTTGTCCGTTTGGAAAAAGGGCATTCTATCAGAGGTATACTGCGATTTGAAAGGGATCTGGTAGATCCCCCCAAAGTTCTCCCGATTCCTATAAATTCTTTTTCCTAAAGATCAAAACGTAAAACCAAAGAATGTTCGTTGTAACGAACTTCAAAAACTGCTTATTCTTATGGTACTGTGCCGATACACAAACCTCTTAAAAAACCTCTTCATTTGATCTTCCGTGTCCTGATCTTACACAGTAGCTCCCCCACAAAAATACCTAAACAATTTACAAAAAACGATTTCAGGACCCAAAACAATTCCATCAAACCCCTCACGTGGTCCTTCGTCCGGAACCCCGATTGGCCCTTCCACCTCTTCTTCAACGTCAAGAAGGATCGGACTCGAACATCTCGAAGAAGATCAGGAGCAAACGACGCGAACGTCCTAGAAGTGTCGGTTTACTCGATCTGGGGTAAGTGTGAGTCAAACTACATAGAGATAACGAGAGATAAAGAGAGATAAGTGTATAAGGAACACTACTGTGTTTTGTACTACTGGTATTTCTAAACGACAAGTGAAAAGAACGCTGAACTAATTGAGAGCCAAAAGAAAGAGAGAAGAGCAAGTACGGAAAACACGCGTAGATACAGAGACAAGCGTGGGATGCCGGGATGCCGATGATCACTTGAAATGTGAGGGTAAATGTCAAGTACTTTACAAAAATTAGGGGGGAAGACTTGATGGTTGGCGTTTCAGAAAAGTTTGTCTGAAATTGTGCGGAGCTGGAGTTTTTAGATTAGGGAACAAAATGAAAATAAGATATAAAATCGCTGATCTGGGAGAAAATCTGATCGGTTATCTCAATTTTACTGTTGTGCGATACCGTATTTCCTCTCATAGAAGACATTTGCTAAACCGTCAATTTTGAGTCCATAGATCTCATTTCCTGTAAATGATATCGAAAAGTTGTCAACTGAAAGATCTTATTAGTTTCTCACTTTTCGATATCTTTCACAGGAATCAAGATAAATTGGCTCAAAGTTAAAAGGTATGGGGAGATATTCTATTAGAGTGTTTACGGTAACCAAATTCATAAAACCTTCAACATGTGCTAGAAGGTATAATAGATTTTATAGAAAAAAATTAGTATCCTAATTTGATTTTTATAGACTATGGAAATTTTGAATTCCCGGGGTTATCCTAGGATGTCAGATCACGGGGTTTCAGGTTTCCAGAATTTCAAATGCCAGCTAGGAAATAGAAAAAAATCAGTTCAATAGAACAGAAAACCTGAAACCTAAAAGTTTTGGATCCTTTTTTGGGCATCATTTCAATAAAAAAAAATCAGGGCCGTTACTTGGTTTGAGATCTTTATCATAAAATTCGTCATATACCATAAAGTGTGTCATGACCCACTTGTGTCATGTTAATCTTCATATCAGAACTCTTGAAAGCAAACTAGACGTACTCCAAATTCGGGTCGTCCGGATACTTCCCGAAGTTTAAATTCTCACATCATTTTTCAATTCAAAACGCCCGCCCAGTCTCCCAATTTTCTTGTGACCCTTTCCTCGTTTACCCCCACACAATGTGTGCTTATTAGTTTGGTATGATAGTGAGAAATGCGTGGCGCTTTTGCTTTTTTCTTGCGTGGTGGTTGCTCTGGCGGCGGAGCAAACAGGGGGCTGGAGCTCACGGAGCACTCGGTGCCGACGACGCAACCCGTGTAATAATCCCCCTTTTTCCCTCATCTATTAGGCGGTTGTTCGTTTGAAATACGCGCCACCATCATAAGCCCGATCACAGTTTCAAGTTTCGATTTTTTGCTTCGTTTTTCCCACGCACCCAGAATTTTTTCTTTGGATTTGAATAGTATATTCAAACTTAGGATTCTGAATCTGATCTAATTCAGTATCCCTTTTTCAGCGTCGCTAGTCTAACCTACAACGAGCCAGAAGGACACGACAACGAGGACAAAGTAAGTTCTTTTTCTGTTCATGAGTAAAGTACACAGTAACAAAATGGATTTTTATTTGTTACTGGTACATGAGATATCTCCTAAATCCGTACAGTTTCTATTACAATATTTACTCAAATCTGTAGGTCAACACACTGATCATAGGGGATAAGAGTATTCGAAGTTCAAGAATCCCAAATTACAATGAAATCGAAGATCTAAGAATGAGATTAACCATTTGAATAGCATTTGATTTAATAGTTGATGTTGAGGTTCAAGCTTCAAGTTCTTTGTTTGAGATAATTGGTCTTGAGAGAAACTAAAGTTTTTAGATGAAATAGTACTGTAAACACTCTAATAGATTGAGCTCAATTATCTCGATTTTTGTGAAAGATATCAAAAAGTGATCAACTGATAAAATGTTTATCGTAATTTCAGAAGAATTTTGTCAGTTGATTACTTTTTAATATTTGTTACAGGAACCGAGAAAAATTTGCTCAAGTGTTTGTATTCTCGGAAGTCCAAACGAATATTTAGGTGTAATCAAAAAAAAAACAACTTCAATAAGGATGTCGTGCGTTTTTTTTCATAGCCCTCTCAAATATTACCAATCAATAGATTAGTGAGCTGATTTCAAAATGAATCACCTTATTTTTTACAAAGCAATTCAATCAGGGATCATCCCATCATAAGATCACCCACTTGACCTCCCTATACTCCCACCAATCACTTCATATGATTTTAAAAGAAGATCAATTTGAAAAGTTTCGTCATTTATCGGTCAATTTAGTTTCGATAATTTGTTAATTCTGGATTTTCTGATTTTTCCTTATCTGTATTCCTGACCAAAACATTTATCTGTCAAAACTGCCAACTCTGAATGCCTAAAAATACGGTGGACTGTTTTGGATTCATCTGAAAATTTCAAAGAATGCTGAACTAAAATAGAACTTCAATTTACTAGTTTACACTTTTTTAGTACAAAAACGCCCTAATGTGATATGTCTTCTTTTCCTATCCTCCTGCTGCCATGGAGGTGCTCTCTTGCAGGGGAGGTTTAGAAAAGAAGGCGTATCTCATTAGGGCGCGTTTGTACCAGAAAAATGTTTGAAAAAACTTACAAAATTTTCAAAATTTCGGAAAACTACGGAACTTTAAATATTTTAACTTAAACTTTCAATGGGATAGTTAAAACAATTATGGGTTTAATTATTGAGACCCAATTTTCGGATAGAACGTTTTTGACCTTTCTACACATACTTTTTGTTCCTAAACTATCAATATTTACCACTTTTCTTTCAAATTGAACCTGTCAAACCGTCTTCCTCAATTTCTATATTTCTTTTCTTCCAGAGCTCCACCGGCTGCTCGCCTCGAATCCCCGAGGAGCAACGATTGCACGATTTCAAGCGAATTCTTCAACGATTTCAGGTCAGTCAGCTGATTTCGCGTTTTCTTTTTCGCTTTGGAATTCGTAACTCATTGAGCACACGGAGTAAACACATCTTAACACAGTACACTTTATCTTTTTCCAATGTCAAGTGTCTTGACATTTGTTTATCCCCAATCCGAAGCAAAAAAAGATATGAGAAAGGGTAGAGATAGTGAGTTAGAGGGAAGAGTTGTCGAACACTGATCATCTAGTTTTTTCATCTTCAGACTGTTCACTATACTGACACCAAACCATAACTATCGTACCGAACACTTTGCAAGCGATTTCTTTTTTAAAAAAGATTTTGCAGTCAGCCGATCGAGGATCCTCCTCCTCTACATCGTCCCATCATCATAATCATTCACACCTCATGTCGCCTCCGATTGCCACGTAAGTTTCTTCTAGGCTCCGCCCTCTCACTGCATTCCTAGACAAAAAACAAAAAGCAAAGAAAATTTTTGTTATTGTGACTCTCAGTCGACCCTTTCGAACGAATAGTAGAATGGTGGTATTCAGATGGTCAGCGACGCCAATACAGATGGGCGGTTCACAAGAGTCGTGGTCCACACCACCACATCATCATCGAAGTAGTCTCAACTCGAATTATAGGTTAGTTGATTGGTTTGAAAGTCGTTTTAAACCATATTTGAAAAAACAATTGAAAAATCCGAAATTATAATTTTCAGAGACAGTCCAGTAAACTCTCGCAACACATCTGCTCGATCCAGATTGAGCGTTTCCTCAGCTCAAAGTCCCCATTGCTTCCTCCCAACCACCCGTGACTCTTCACCTAGATCTGTATGTCCCCATTTTAAATCTTCAACTTTTATCGTTCGGACTTCCAGATTCCTAGCCCATCACTTGTTCCAATGAGACCTGATAGCTCTCCAGACATCACACTTAACGAACTTCACCACTCGCCGTTCAGTCATACCGGGTCAACTCCAGAACCAACCGAAATTATTTCAAAACCAAACTCCAAAGTTCCATCGCGACGAGCTTCTTACACCACCGGTGAGTTTTCTAAATTCAAAAAAAAAAAAAAAGATTCGCTGCGAGCAGGGTTCGAACCTACGCGGGCAATGCCCATTGGATTTCAAGTCCAACTCCTTAACCACTCGGACATCGCAGCCTGTCCGCAAGCACTCTCTCAATGCAATCATATTCTTTGTGTCTCTCCCCCTCTCTTCTCTTTGACCAGTGCGAGAGATGACACTACGTACGCAGCTGTCTCCCCTCCCTTTTCCCCATGATGATTCATCATACAATGTATCGTTTCAGGTTACCCAAATCATGAGAATTTTGCCCCTATTCGATGGGTGAAAGAGACAGATATCGACGATCCGCACTCTATTCCCACAATGAGTCCAATTGGGTCATCTGGATCTTCAGAAGCAAATGTAGGCGTGCTGGCTATGCGAAGTGCTCCGATGTCAAAAATGCCAAGTGTGGAGAAGTTAGATAATCGAAATGTAAGTTCTCGAATATTAATTCGGTTATAATGAATGAAGTCTGCGAGTTTTGGAAATGAATTTCTACCGTATTTCCCTCAATAGAAGCCCACCCATGTCGTCAATTTGCAGTTCAATTATCTCAATTCCTGTCCAAGATATCGAGAATTTGTCAACTGATAAAATATTGTTGATATTATGGCTAATAATTTATCAGTTAACAAATTCTTGTTATCTTTCACAGGAATCGAGATAATTGAGCTCGAAGTTGACGGTTTGGGTACTGTTGTATCAGAGAAAATTAATCCATTTATTTCCAGAATTCAATCCGTGGATACAACAATCGTAGTTGCCGTAGAACTGTGCTATCCGGTCTCGACCGAAACGCCAATCACTCGCCAAACGGCATCTACGTGCGCCGGAGTCGGTCAAAAGACGACCGTCCATCGTTGAGCTACATGTCATTCAACGGAATGGATCAACAAAATGGTGAGTAGACAGATTGGTGTTGACTGTCCCACTTGACACTTGACAATTACTTTTAACACAGTGTTGTATGAGTAGATCAGTGAGAAAAAAGGAAGTATTCCGAACAAAAGTGTAGGAGGATGAGAACTAATCATTGAGTCGTTAGCAGGAAATGACGTGGATGTTTCAAAAGAATCTGAGCAATCAGAATATTTCAGTATCCCCACCACGGACAGCATCCATTCCAATCTTCATGTCACAAGAATCAGTATCGATGCAGTCTCCAATGAATTCTCCTGTCAACCATTCAATGACACATGTAAACAACAGTAGAAATGAAAGAACACAAAGTACTCATAATCTGTCTGGAGAAGAGCTTTACAAGAGGTTCCAACAGGTATAGATTGGACTTTTAGATTTCTAGATTTACAATTTCTTCTCTTCAGATCTCCTTATCTCATGTCCAAACATTGAACATTGTGGCTGATAAGCTAGCAGAAGAAGCTCGACGAGGGGATGAACCAGTGTCAAGGAATCGGCTAACACAGTTAGACTTCACATCTTTCATAATTACTTCCCCACACCCAATCCTTACTAAAGGAAAGTCGCTGTTTTATAATGCAGTGTTACCGCGACAGAATCTTCCAGACTATCCAGTCACACTCATGGTAAGCTTTCTTCCAAGAAAAGTCACCCAAAATACTTATTATACTTAATATCCAGATTGCTCCATGCTCCCAATATGCACCACTTATGAGAAAAACAGAATCCAATCATTTTGGTCTTCCCGGGTTCCTGGAGATCGAAGACCATGATGGTGCCATCAGACAATTCCTATATGACACTGGAACCCAAAATCTAGATGGGCGAAACACAAAAGTGATCGCAATGCCTCGTCTCAATCTGTGCTCATTCCACAGTTTGGCTGCTCATCAATTGAACCAGAGAATGGATCAAACCAATCACGAAGAGCTTGTCAGTTTTATCCTTCTTCAAGTTCTCCAAGCTCTCAAAATGTTGCAAGGAGAGGGAGTCGAATCGTTGAGCACAAATTTCAAAGAGTTCCTTCTGGCATACCGCTATCCAAATGTGAACTCTTCTTACAATGAGTTCCCAAGATTATTATTCCTTCCGGTTAGTTATTTTTTCTAATTTAAAGATTCCAATGATTGTGTTCCAGGAAACACTCGGAGCTGAAATCGAAAGTGGAGGTGATGAGCTTGTCGGTCTCTGCCGGTATGCTCTCCGAGCTCTGTGCACTTTGCTCCATCACAAAATGGACGGAAAGGCACCAGCTATCAAATTGAGATCTCGATTCTCTCGTGCTCTTTCTGCATGTGCTGTTTTACTTCAAGAAGACAAATCGAATAGTTTGACTAAAGCTAAAAATGTTATGGAATTGGCTCTTTGGTCCGGTGGTGAGCATTTCAAAAACGAACAAGATGTCAGAATATGGATTGATACTGCCAGAGCAGACTGTGTGGACACTTTAGTAAGTTTCCCTTCTTTTCCTAATTCTTTTTGAATTGTCTATTTTCAGCTCCGTCAAATGATACGCGAACCAAATCGTCAGTTGGGTGCTCGAGAACGATTCCGTGTCGAATTCTTGCTCAGCTCAACGCCTCGGTCGATTATGGAATCTCAAAAAGCAACAATGGCTGCAAATGTGAACTAAACGGTTTTTCACCCAATTTCTACTACAAACACTTTCAAAAAATACAATCAATCGGTAGATTATTTATTAGATTTTTTCTTTTTGCATTCAATATTCATTGTCACCAAAAATTATATTATCTCTGTACTACTTTTTCATTCATCTCATCAATTATCATCAGTTTTCTCCCGGATGAAAATTATTATTATACGTTTTTTTTCCTTTACATTGTATTTTCAGAAAGACTGACCTATTTGAAGTCTTGAATTGAGACTAGCCCGCAGCTAAGTTTTTGCGTACCTGTAATAGAAGAGCCCCACACTGCCAAGTTTGAGCTAGCTTATCTCGGTTCGTGTAAAAGATATAAATATCTGTAAATTGATAAGGTGTTTGTGACAAACATTTCATCAGTTGACAGCTTTTATATATTTTTGACAAGAACGGAGATTATTCAAGACCAAGATTAAAGGAACCTTCTACATAGAGGATTCACGGTATGTGCTTCTTGAAAAAAATTATCAAAAAGTAACATTTATTCGGTTTTTAATTAATTTGATTAGGAGGTGAAAGGCTATTCGTAGAGTGATTTTTCTTGATTGACTTTTTGAAAAGATCAAAGTAGACATCAGCTTGATTGGGATCTTCTCGATAATTTCTATAACGAGAATCCACACTACTTCTTGCCAGTGGCATTCTTTTGAACATTGCTGCCTTTGCTTGTTTTTTGAATTCAGGAATGAAGAGTGTTGTCATTGGAATCACAATGAATGGATTACTGTAATTTCAAAAATATTATATTATCCAGGTAACAAAATCACTTACCAATGAACCACTAAATCTACGATAGTCCTCATTACATCGCTTGTCAAATAGTTTAATTTCAGAAGGATTGGTAAAGTGAATCCCGCTAGAATAATCCCAATGAATCCTATGACAGCGTAGATCATTTTCATCAGAAGGGACAAAACTCTGATGTTTTCTTTGAGTTGAAATCTGCTACTCAAAGTGTATTGCTCTCTATGATATCTATTCAACTTGTAAAATTGGGTCAGATTGAATTTGTAGAGAACACTGATCAAGGTGAAGCAGATGAGTAAGTAGGCAAATGGGACGACATAAACAAAGCTGAATGGAATCTCGAAGAATACAGTAAGAATTGTGAAAAACAATGCTAGTACAAGGTTCATCGAAATAATAAGGGCTAAGATGGGAAGCTGCGGCGATTGCTCGTAACTTCTGAAATATGATTTTTTAGTTCAGGCTATACATTTTTTTCAAACTCACGATAAGAAAAGAGTTGCAAACCCCCGTTCCACAGTTGAAGCCAAAGGAGCCGCTGATCCAAAATAGAAATAAAAGTATCTGGTGAATGCGGACACATGAAGGAATATCAGAGCAGGATCAGTCCGATCAGAGGTGTCTGCTGCTCGTAAATGATACAGAAAAACACATAGCTTGCTGATAAAAATAATGAGCCACATACTGAGAGCAAAGCAAAACAGACGGTTTACGTTTAGGTGGTAGGCACTGGAAATTGAAAAAAAAAACATCAAATCTGTGGAGATAGTGTTATTCTGGTTCTAGAAATCGGAGCTGTGGAAGAGAAAGGCCGGTGGGAGTGGCCAAAGGTTCCACAACGACTACTACAGTGACGCACGAAAATCAATAAAAAATTTCCAGAAAATAAATTTCTTTAAGGTTACTGTAGTTGTCGTTGTGGGACCTAACAGCGTTTCTCTTCCACGGTTTTTTTGTACCAGAATAACCTATATGTATTTATAAATGTTCTTACCTTATCGATAACGAAATTCGAATTCCAAAACTTGTCACAAAAAGTGCCAAAATCATTGTGATTGTATACAAAATCATATACTCTAAAGTGTACTCAGCACTCATTTCTCGTGCATAGAATCCAGTGACATTGAATCCAAATAGAAATTTGAACATTTTTGTCTGAAATTCAGGAAAACTCCAATTCAAGGAAAAACTCATTTTTTATTTCCAAAGATCATTGACAGAAATGTGGGAAAAAGTCATGAGAAAAGTGGCACCACTGACTAAAAATTTGAACAAAAAGAAAAGAAAAAATGAGGTAAGGTAGGCGGTTTCTCTGTTTGTTATATCCAATCTCATTAGTCAGAAGTCGTAACAGAATTTCCGTCCCGCTGGTTTCCATACATCTACTTCAACGACTGCACAAATTGCTCAAAGTAGACGTCTTCGTCTTTCTTTTCGGAGCTTAAAATCAGCGGGGCCACTTTCTTTTTGTTCAATCCCAAAATCCGATAAAACACTAATCGATAGTCATCAACTGCCCAAATCATAGTGGGAGTTACGTAGATCGGTCCCCTGAAAAAGGTTCCAGACATCATAACCATGAATCAGCAGGCTTACGCATGTAATATCATATCTGTACTCATTTTGAAAATGTACTTGGTGTCCTCTTGAATGTCCATAATCATTGGTATTGTTTTCAGAAAAGCCAAGAGTACAATCATAAAAGTTAGCAAGAGCAGCAATGTGGTCAGCATCTGCAATTTTTTTAAAGATTAAAGAGAGTTTGTAAATCGCGATTTTCTAGCAATTACCTTAAATGTTTTGACATTTTCTCGCAGCTGGTAACGGACGCTTAAATCAAATTTGATGTCTCGATTCTGGGTTTCTACAAATCGCAAAGTTCGTTTGTTAACTCGATTGATGTGAAGAAAAATCTGAAAACAAGCGTGAGACCAAAATTGGTTTTTGAACCTACCAAGAGAGATGTGATTGCAATTAAGCCGGCTATCACTGCTGCTGATACATATCGAACAATATTAAAAATTGTTAATAGAGTGAAAGAAGTGGAAAATCCAATTTGGAATAGGAACAAGGATATTAGGATGTATCTTCGCCTTTCTTTCTCGTAATCGCTGAAAGAAAATGTTTTCTTTTATACCAAACTGTCTTGTTTGAGCTCAATTATCTCTATTTCCATGACAGATATCAAAATTTTGAAAGCTTATAAAATGATGGGGGTAATATGATAAACAATTTATTAGTTGACAACTTTTTGATATCTTCTACAGAAATCGAGATAATTGACCTCAAAGTTGACGGCTTATAGTTAGGCGGGCTTCTACCAGAGGAAATACGGTATTGATTAGTTTTCCTCCCTTGCTGCAATTTTTGATTTCTCTCGAATTTCGTTGTTTTTTGAATAAAATGCTCCCTAAACTTCAAGAAATTCTTTCTGACTATAATTGCTCATGTTGTTCTAAATATGCCCTTCAACTAATCATTGTTTACCATGATTTTTCAAACTTTTCATGTTTTTCAAAACCCAGAATACACTCGAATATCAACGATAGTCTATTGTTAAAATGTCATGAAATCATAAAATAAATTCCAAGTATCTCGAAAATTCACTTCTTCTTGAAATGGAACAGAATACAACTCCCATCACAGATTCTGATCTACCTAATTATCAGTCTAGTTTTTTTTTCCTTTTTTCTTCTTCGCACCTCTCATGTCAAAAAACTGACGTTCCTGGGCGAAGTATGATGTCAAATGACTCAGAGACAACTTACAAAACGAATTTAGTGGCTAGGCTTCTTTCTGCAACGACCACAATTGGAGCAGACATCACAGCAAAGATAAAGTGATAATGAGTTGCAGCAATCCACATCAACATAACCATTCCTCCGGACGGTTCATCTGAATTTAAAGCTTTCATTTCGAAAAAGTTTCATAGACCGTAAATCATGTAATAGAAGGGCACTGTCAAGATTGAGCTGATTTTTCTGGTTCGTATGCGTGATATCAACAATGAGTCAACTGATAATATGTTTATGATTTTATGATAAACAATTTATCAGTTGACAACATTTTCATATCTTTGACAGGAACCAAAAAAATAGTCTCAAAAATAAAATGACAGGGGGGGGGGGGTTTTATTATTGTACAGGTTTTAAAGTCTACGAAATTCCAAAAAACTGACCGCGATCCGTGAGATAATTGGACTGATAAACGATGGTAAGCACTTTGCTGACTGTCAGCTCAAAGTAGAAGCTTGCAGTCCACCATATAGAAGCTTGAAGATTTGTATGAAACACATTAGACCTTGCAACAACAAATAAGCATAGTACGGTAAATAGGGAAGCCACTGTGACAATTATTATGTAGGCGATGTTCTCTATCATGCTCATTTTGTGTAAAGATCCAGCAAGAAACACAGAGAAGATCGTGGGATTGTCTGAAGCTAAAGAACATCAGATGGAGATTTTGGAAGTGGTGAAAATGTTTCTCGTATTAAGTGATGGAGATGTCCAAGTTTTCATTATTGCTTGAAGATGGACTACGGTCAGTATTGTACAGGGTGACGCACAATCACCCGGACTCATAAAAACGGGCATCTTAGAATCACGAAAATTGGTAGAAATATAATTTCGTTCCACAGTTCGGTATTGTTATGATTGGTCAAAGATAAACGCCGTAATGTTTCTAGTTCCTTCCATGAGATCAAGCAATTTCGACAATCCATAACTCAGGGCAAAGTTGATTTTATTATTTGAAACTTGTCTAGTTTACTTATGAACTATCTGAGTTTTTGAACTCTCAATAAGCCTAGTACAACGATTTACTAAACTTTTGTGATAGTTCAAACCGGACCTCCACTGATTACGGAATAAAAAAAAATCAAAAACTTACATTCAGTCGCGTTCTTCATGATATCAATGATTTCTTTGGACATGAGAAAGTTGACAGCTCCTTTTCAGAAATGATTTGAAAGCCTAAATGCTTTCTCTAGATCAACCTAACAATAATATTCAAAATTATAGGGTTGCTTCTGCTTCTCCTCCCACTTCTCCTTAACCAGTCAGCAGACCACTTCTCCTATAATTCTAGCACTTGTGACGGAGTGATGTTGGCTGATTTTGAAGCTTCAATTCAATTTTTCCAGCTGCACTCTCATTTTTACGACGACAACTATGTTGTTTCACAAGTTCAGATGAAAAACAATTAGGTTTCAGCTGTTTATAGAAGGAAAAAGTTGGGAGCAAAAAAAAGTGATTTTATGGCACCAAACATGTACATAACATTAACAGAGAACGTTCAATTGGAACAGGAAGTAATGTGATAAATTAGGTTGAAATAAAAGTATAAATACAACAAAAAACGATTCAAAGCTTTAAAGTTCATCTCTTTTCACCAGTTTTTCTAGAACAATCTCAAAGAATAGCCGAGCTCCTCCTGGAATTTCTGGTGGTGATCCTTGAGCACCGTATCCATATTCTGATGGGATAACTACACGACGACGCTCTCCTTCACACATTCCATCCATAGCAATATCCATGCCATCGATCACTTCCTGGAATTTTAAGGGATCGGTTCAGGTGAAATTTTTCAAAAGTAAGAGTATTGTGTCTTGGTAGATTGACCTTATTGTCACGAGTTGGTGGAATCGAAAACCAAGAGTAACTGGTTCAATAATAGTGAACAGCTGAATTGGGAGAACGAGGAAATACAATTTAAAAAATACAGCTGAAAATCTTGAGATTAAGACAGAACCAGAGTACGGTTCTCTTGACTCATGGTTTGACTAAAAAACTATATTTTGACTCAAATTCATGGTCTAAACTAGCTTACGTCGCGCTGCAATTTTCGAGCTAAAATTTATTTTAAAAAAACAGGATTGACCATTTTAGCAATGACTTTTTCACAATCCTGGGCAAATTTCTCAAAAATCCAGACAGCTTTTCAAGTTGAATCTGGTATAGGCAGGGCATACAGTAAACGCTCCAATAGAAAGTCTTCTCATACTTCCATTTTGAGCTCAATTATCTTAATTTCTGTAAGAGGTGTCAAAAATCTATAAGCTGATAAAATATTTGCCATAATATAACTAAAATTTTATTAGTTGATATCAGGGATGTTCGGAATGATTTTAAAAATTTCGTAGTTTCGGAACCTCGGAATTTTCCGAGTTCGAAAAATTCGGAATTTCGGAATTTTCCGATTTTAAAATTTTCGGAATTTCGGAAGTTTTGGAATTTTACAAAATTCGAATTTTGCAGCGGAAATTTCATTTTCCCATCACAAAAAACGCAAGAATCTTTCGAACATTGACAGAAAGATTTCGACAGCGCAAAAAAGTATCAAAATTAATTCTGTTCGAGACCCGCAGGTAAATTTTTTTTTGTCATACTGTCGAAAAAATTTTAATTCACAAAAAAATGCTTCGGAAAAAATCCGGTCGTAATTTCATTCCGAAAAAGTTTCAGAATTTTCGGAATTTTCGGAATTCCAAATTCCGTTCCCAACATCCCTGGTTGACATGTTTTTGATAGGGTTGCCTTCTATTAGAGTGTTTACGGTGAATAAGTTTCAGAGTATTCAACTAGTTTTGTCTGTCACAGTTCATGGAACGATACTGGAGCAAAACCTCTAATATTATGAGTATCTTATTAGAAAGATTTCTTGCATTTAAAAAACCAAAGTCTTACCCGATTTCTCAACCTGAACACAAACGGAGCATTTCTGGAATACGACGAATCCACCAAAGTGTTGTCTTCTAGTCTCAAAACATATTGCTGATAGATTTTGTCGCCCTGCTCCGCCTTTTTACACTTTTCTGGTTCAATTTTGTGTGTCTGTTCGATTTGAATTCCTTCTTCAGTGACCCATCTCTCTCCTGGATTCGCACGGAACAGGTTCACCAGCTGAACAGTGTAATAGAGTGACTGACCAGTGGAATCCCTGTAATCAAGAAATAGGATACCAAAGATCAGGGAAATACTAACTTGGCAAATCCGAGTTTCGGTGGAATGACGACTTTGCGAATCTCACCGATGCACATTCCTCTCATTGCTCTATCCATGCCAGGTATCACTTGATTTTTGCCCAATGTGAATGTGTATAGCTTCTTTCCAAAATTACTTCCAATCTCTTCTCCTTTTTCATCGGACAGTTTGTAGTACTGTTCAACGACATCTCCACCCGCGGATTTGATATCACATTCGGAATCGTCGATCTTTTTTATTATTGTTACTTCTAATCCATCATCGTCCTAAAAATGTGTTTACTATTTTCAAAACTATTTTCAAAAGAGACATTCTGAATAGAATCAAATTATATAGAGGTTGCATTGCAAGTTTTATTCTCTCACCTTCCAACTTTGGTCACTGGAATACACTGCAGATGAAAAGCCAATAATCAAAAAACAGGTACAAAACTTCATTTGATCTACTACAGAGGTAAAAAAGAGGAATAAGTGGATGAGAAAACGAAGGGAATAGAGAATACAACAGCGTTTCTTCTTTTTTCTTACAACACTGATCGAAGGCCTTGCAACAACACAGCAGTATCTGTCGCATCGTGCCCTCCTTTTCATGCTGCGTCTCTCGATCTCTCATCACGTTTTTCGAATCGTCAGAGAAAACGGCTTTTGGGTAGTTTTCGGGTAAGGATACATAATGAGAAGGAATGGGGAGAAGAAGTGGGAAGAAGAAATTATGATTCAATGATCAATTAGGAAAAATTATTGGAACTTCAGAAGGACCAAAGAAGGAAAAAAAGTTTATGTTTTACTCGATAAAAATCTGTCGGAAGTTGCGGTGCGCGGATTAACACTTCGAATCGAGACTGGTTTAGAAGACGGTTTGTTGAGAATGAATGTCGCAATGATGACGTCCACGAAACAGGCGAGACTTTTCGCCGTCGCGTTGTAGGGTCCGTAGATCTGGAAAGGAAGAATTTGAAATATTTGGGAAATCTGTTCAAGGTTCTTATTCCTATTTACAGTTTCATAGAACTGCTCGGTTAGTTGTAGACGTTATCCCCAAATATTGCTCAAAGCAAGCTCCAAAGTTCTTCAAAAATAAAGCTTCGAGAATTCATCAACCTAATTTCATGGGCCCTATTTCTCAACCTCTTGGGCTTCTATTAGAGGATGGACTTCTAATTTCCAATTATTCTATTTTTTAATGGGGTTATTCAGGGAGTCGGCAAAAAAGGCAAAAAACTCCGCGAAAACTCGGAGAGTGAACCAATCTGGCTGAAACTTTGGGGAAAACTGGAGAAAACTATAGGAAACATTTTGCCAAAGTTTGGGGTTGAAATATCGACTTTGAAAATTTGGCTGGAATTTCAGACAAATTTTCAAAGTTGATATTTTGACCCCAAACTTTGGCAAAATATTTCTTATAGTTTTCTCCAGTTTTCCCCAAAGTTTCAGACAGATTGGTTCACTCTCCGAGTTTTCGCGGAGTTTTTTGCCTTTTTTGCCGACTCACTGAATAACCCCATAAATTTTATTCGAAAATTCGACAATTCGGAAAATAAAACGTCTGATAGTGAAATTCAATGTTTTGGAGAATTCGAAATTTTCAGTCTGCAATGCTAATTTCAAAATTTAAGAATTCTGAATTTCCGGAAAAAGTGCTAAAATTCTAAAAACCTGAAATTCCGAAATTTATAAATTAGAAAATTCAGAAATTGAGAGACTGTCGAGTTTTGAAATCACAGTTTCAAGAGTTCTGGATATTTGAATTACCGTGTTTTCTCTAATAGAAGCACATGGAATTCTATGTATAAGAGGTGGACTTCAAATCGAGGTGGGTTTCTTTTAGAGGAAATACGGTATTCGAACAGAAAATTACTTGTCTTTATTTTTAATGTTGTTTCCATCGAAACTTCGGATCTGTCATCTCAACCTTTATACTTTTCTTCGTTTACATAAATCTTATCCCAAACAAACAACATCATCCCATTCTCACCATCCTTTTTCCACCTAGAAACTCACGTCTGCTGACAAAAGTTGTGTCTTGAAAATGAGAGTGATCAGAAAAGGCGAAAAGTCAAAAAGAAGTGTAAGACAGGCGTCTCCGATGCATAAGTAATTCGTCTGAAGTTTCATGATACATGAAGCTATTTTCGAAACAAAATTTTTGTACCTTGGACAAGTCACTGTTGAGATTCATAGCGCGTTTTACGAACAAAAGTTTGACGAAGAGGATGACAGAGCTGCTACATGTGAATGCTCCGATTACCTGGAATTTCCAGACTCTGGAACTCTCTAGAAGATAAATCTATTGACTCACCAATTTCGTTCCTGTCCAATACTGCACAAAGCAGTCGTTCCAAGTGCATCCCAGGATCGAGCATTCCTTTTCGAATGGAGCAATATCGCAAACCCAAAAATACATAACATCTTCCATCATCCCCCAGAAAACAACAATCGCAGTGAATGCGAAAATTGAAACTTTGCGACGATTATTATGAAATTTGACTGGGAAGAATACAGCGATAAGTCTTTCAACAGATATTATGGCACCAAGAATGAACCTAGTGGAAACGACGTTCGAGGATAAAAGAGTTCCAACGAAGAGGGATTTGTAATGGAAGAGGATGAATGGGTCAAGATAGGAAACGATAAGAGCCGTGTAATAAATGCTCACTGAAAGGCAGGTATTTTCTAGAACTTTTCATCAGAAACCTCAGCCCTACCTGTAAGAGCATAAAGGATATCAATGATAAATCGAATTTTGAACAGATGGTACTCTGGTTTATTCTTCATTGCCGATTTTTGATATCTCCAAAGGAGACGAGCATTCATGATTACATTGAAAAATGAAGCAATTAATCCTGCAAGAGTGACAGAAAATGCTCGATAGTTAAATACAGAAGACATATGTAGTTTTAGTGCATATTCAGAATATGAAACAAAAAATTTTTGCTTCTGACCCTTTCCTTCATGCTTCCTGCCGATGGCTCCACCTGTTTTATCATACAAATGTCCAGTCAACCATGAAAGGATGATGTACTAGAATGTTCTAGTGAGAAGATGATGAGCCATCTTTCCGATTTCGCTTTCGCGTTTGCAATTACAGCTCCCTCAAAGTATGAGCTTATTGAACGAATTGTTCAACTAGAAAAAATTGATGAAGTAGAAAGAGTGTCGTCATCAAAATTCAAAAAATATTTATTCAGTCTTTACTCGTCGTACTGTGAAACATTTTCTTAAAAATCCAAAAGTTTCAATTGCTCCATAAATGGCAAAAAGTAAAAAGGAGAAACCATAAATCATGATGTCAATGTTATAGAATTCCACGAATCCCATATCCTTTGCAAATGGAGTCAACGAAGGCATTTTCCCGAATCGAGCTGCATTTTCAGCATGTTTCACAACTAATTCTTTTGGATTTATTGGCTGGTGATTCAGAATTTCCGCTAGACGAGTTGCAGCAGTTTGATATCTGAGAATAAAATTGAATGTGTCGTAAACAGTTCTGATCAATAAGATATACATGAAACTTTTTTTTAAATTTTGGATCTCGGCCATTTTGACAATTTTAGGGAGTCTGGGACTCGACTGTCAACTATCCGATTACTTTGAACATTTTGGAGAGTGTAAACATACCGAGATTGAAAACTTTGAATTCACAACATCCTTTGGAAATTCTTAGTTTTTCACTATTTGCTGATTTCTGAAGGACACCTGTTTGCAGTACAAAAACGGGCAGAAAAGAGGTGTCTTTCAGAAGTCGGCAAATAACTGAAAAATTGAAACTTTCAAACATTTCAGGGAATGCAAAGTTTTTGATCTGGGCGTGTTTTACATCTTCCAAAACTTTGAAAGTGATTGGAAACTTGACAGCCAAGCTTCAGGCTGCTGAAAATGCTCAAAATGACCTAAATCATTTGAAAAATACTTTTTTGAATATCTTATTGACCGGTACTGCATATCCCATTAAAAAAAACAACTTACTTCTCATCTAATAACATTTTTCTCAACAAATCGCTTTGTTTCTTCCAGTTGGGAATGTCATGCTTTGAGTAAACCTCCACGGATCCATGTCTTGCCAACATTTGAGCATTACTGGGCTGATCAGCGAATAGAGGAGTCTTTAATCTACTTCTTACTAAGGAAACTTTTCTGTCTGTGTGTCTGTCTGTCTCGGACATTTACTTGAATAACTCAGAGGAACATGGGACTCCTATAGTGGTGTGTGGTATGTAGTCATGGACTGCCGAGCGCTTCACGTCCATGGTGTCCTCGGCCCCCTAGCTAATAGGGAACTTTTAGAGTTGAGAATCGAAATTTTCAAAATTATTCTAAAACTCACTAAAAATTCATGAAACTTTGCAAAATGGTTTTTAGGTCTTTTTAAGTGCGGCCTACAAATATTCGAGCTCAAACTTTCAAAATTAAAATTTTTTGAAATTTTCGTTTTTTTCGAGAATCACTTAAGTTTTGATTCTGGGGCCTATTAAAAATGTGTCGCATGGTGCGTCTCATTTTTCAGGCGTTATTTTCAGATACTTCCGAAACTTTTTGAGGCTGTATTCATAAATAATTTTCTCTGAAAGCCATTTTCTTTCCAAAAATCATTTTAAGTTATTTCCAAGGGTAAAATGGAAGCGTGAGCATGCACTGAACATTAACTTATTGGTTTTTTCTGTTTGCACTATCAAAAAGTAACTTTGGAACTGAATTTTCGAGGAAAAGCTAGAACGAAAATGCTCTATTTACGGACATCTTTCTGAAAATTCCTAATTATTCTAACATTCAGTTTTCCAAATCAAACTTTTTCTGTTTGATTTCCCAATTTTTTTGTTTGGAATTTCCGACCTTTTTTGAATTTGAAGCCACATCCGGACAGTAGAACAAAGTTCAGGAAGAATAGAACGAGGTTTTGTAAGCTCCGACAAGGCTTAAACAAGTGCAAATTTTTTTCAGAATGTCGAAAATTTTGAGTTTCAAAGTTTCGAAATTTCAGAATCTGGGAATATTCCGATTTTTTGATTTTCAGAATTTCACTTTTATATCTCAAAAGCGAGAAAAATGGACAAACCGATTTTAAAAACGCAAACAAAATTTAAGAAAATTCCGGTCGGGACCCACGAGAAGTTTTCTGAGTGCGCTTTCGACATATCGCAGTTCAAAAAACTTCCGAAAAAAAATTTCAAAATTTCCGGAATTCTCAACTCCGTTCCGAACATCACTGCCTATAAGATTTCTTTGCGAAAACCTTGGAGGTTCAGCTCTGGAGGTGCCAAACATCATGACACCTGATTTATTAAATACTCAAAGTAAGCCCCTACTGGACTCGAAAAAGAGGATAAGCCTCTTTAAAAATGGATAGATTCATTGTAGCCCCTTCCCTACAATTACAATGTGATGCAGAACCATAGGCTTAGAAACAGTCAAGGAAAAAAATTGGCTATTGAAAAAAGACAGAATTTCAGAAATTCCGGAATAGGAATATTCTTTAGAGTTTGAAAAGTTTATTCATCTTAAATTCAGGAACATGTGAACATCGAAAATTCAAGAATTCAAGAAAATCATCAAATTCCAAAATTGAAATTTTAATAAACCTTCGTTCGAAATTCGAAACATTAGAAAGTCAAAATGGACTTCTATTTTTCAACCACCTTCTCAGAGTGTTCTGAACTCGACAAGACTTAACGGAAATCATCGGAAAATTGAAAAATAAATACCTTTGCAGTTACCAAAAAGAGAAACTGCAATGCCAGGCTTCTATTAGAAAAAGTACGACATTCCGAAATTCTATTGCGAAAATCGAAAATTCGGAAATTGAAAACTCAGAAGTTTTGGCACTCGGAAAGTGGGGAGTACTGATATTAGAGATTCAAGTGCATGATATAATAGACAAAAACCAGGAGTTTTAAGAAGTGGGTGTTACGAAGGCGACTGCCAACTGATGGCTTACGTAAGCGCGGCGCTATACCGTCCCCCAAACTGTCCCTCAAACTTTCTGCCCCCTTTAATTTATCAACTTTTGAAACTTTTCAATGTTTCGAAAATTCCAATGTTAGTAGTTTTTTGAATTCGGAAAATAACAACTGAATCAAAAAATTTGTGAAAGTTGACAATACAGTAAACTACAACATAATCTTCTACTTCTCCCCAGTTTTGAGATTCTAACTTTTTGAGTGAAGCCAGGAGATTGTAGCCGCCGACAGGCGGCGAAAATCGACTGGTACTTCATTATTAGAAAATGTTTGTTAGAAATCAATGTCCCACCACAATTCCTGGTTTAGCCGCATAGGCGAGCTCCATTGTGCTCCCCAGTCCGCCGTGAGTGATGAACAGTTTGACGCGTTTGTCAGCTACAAAGTATAATACGAGTGTCCGTTTGTTGAAAGTTAATACTAACCAAGAAGAGATGGTTGTGGGAACCAACTTTTAAGATGAACGTTTTCTGGAATGTGCTCTTTAATCAGTTTCTCTTCTACATCCTCATATTTCCAAAGGAAAGTCACATTCTGATTATTCTTGAACAACTCAAACATGGCGTGTTTGTAGTTGTCCGGCATGAACTTGGCAGAAACCATGGTACCGTAAGAAATGAATACATTGTACGGTCTTTTGTTCAGAATTTCGTCTAGTTCCTGGAATCATATTTTACTTGAATTTAGGGAATCTAAAACGGCTCACTTTGGAAACAGGAGGTACTTGTTTGTAGTCCATTGTGTAGCCTCCAATAGGTACAACTTTCGGAATCGTCGGAACAACAAAGTCAAGATAAGGATTCGAATTGGCAAAGTGATAGGTCACATCACCTAGAATTGGTTTCCAGTGTCTCACTGTTCCATTTGTTATTTTCTCAATATCTGCGTATTGTCGATCGAAAAGTTCTCCAAATGCAGATGAAGAAAGAAGTTTGTACCATAGATTGTTCACTCTATCGTACAGTGATTGTTTCGGACCAAAGTGGGAGGATGGAGCTGAAAATCCTTTTTTCAGGTGTCTAATTTCTTTTAAAAGCTCACATGGATAATAATGGAGGAATGATGGTTCTCCCAATGCATCTGTGATTGCACTCAACTTGCTTCCAGTGAATACCGATATGATAGCAGGCATTTCCAAATAATCGGCCAGATCTGAAATTTCTTTTCGCATTTGATGGTTTACTTTTTAATCAACTCACAGAGACCACAAAAGTCAAACGTCTCCGATAAAACCACATCGAATTTCTTCTCCTTCAACGTCTGGTGCAGTTCCTTGTCCTCGAACATTCCTGAAAACTCATGAGCTTTTATAAGTCAACTGAAACTCCAACTCACTTCTACACATATGCTGAAAAGCGCCATGAAGAACTTTCGGAGCGAAAAGTTTGACTCCAATATCCGATTGATATTTTACAGCAGTCCAGGCATCACTCAATACAGAATGACTCGGTATATTCCGTTTTCCTTCTTCATCATGCCAATAATTTATAACTTCGATTTTTGAGTTTTTTATGAGATCATGATTTTGGAAGAGTTCCACTACAAATGGTTGGAAAAATGTCTGGAAACGTTTAATTTCGAAGTATTAAGATTCAGAAAACATACAACTTGATGTCCGGCGTCAGCTAACTGATTTGCAATGATTGCCATACACTTCATATGGCTGAATCCATACACAGGAGATATCACGAGAAAGTTGTAGCCGTTCACATTATGAATTGAGCAGAAAAATGCGAAAAATAAAAGTAAAAGGTTGTGAATGTTCATGAGAGACAACTAGTCTGATGATTTTAGAGACAATACAGTTTTATCAGTGAGGGTTTGTATTCTGATAACGATTGTATAGGGGTCAAAAATGATGACAATTGTTTTCGTATTTGGATGGTCACCGGTTTACAGAGCTTCCAGAAAAACAAGAATGAGAACCAGAAGGTTGTCAAATGCTTTCAAAAGAGGTGCGTTTGGACGGTAAATAACAAGATCTTCTTCCATACATCGAAGTACTGTAAAATATTTTTCGCGAGGCCGAAAATTATGGAAAAAGTTTGATAATGGAAATAAAAATCTGAAAATCCAACTCAAGCATCAAGAAGAAATAATGGATCTCCGGAAGAATTTTCAATCTTTTTTTCATCTTTAGGACTACCGTACCTGGTATTTATGTAATTCTTTTAATGAATAAATATTATCTCTTTCTCTGTCTGTGTGTTCTAAAGATTTTCGAAAACTATGAAATAAATAGAGATCGAAAAGACCCTTCGAAAAATTCTTATAGAAACAGTAAGAACAGAAGAAACGACAACGCGCCGGAGGCGCGCAAGCCTGACTGGAATGTATACAAGAAACATACGTCATTCTACAAAATGTTTTCTATCAATGATTGAATATCAATAGTCATTGACCGAGAGGTTTTCGAGAACAACATTTTTGCAGCATCGATGAGTCACTGGGATCTGTAGAGCGCGAAAACAATGCAGGGCCCCCGAGGAGGAACACATGCATTGGCTGGTCACAGGAAGTCTGTTGGAACATATGCGAGCGCTTTATCGAATTCCTTTTTGTTTCTATTCATTTTTCACATTTTTCTCCATTATTAGCTAAAATTTTCAGTGTTTGTCGCCATGCTCTCCTTTGGAAATACTTCATCTCAGCTCGTTGAATATCAGGCGTGCGAGATCGAACTCCCTGATAGTGGAATCTCTACTGATAACATTATTGGTAGAGGTGCCACTGCTTGGGTCTACAAAATTCATTTGAGAGCCGAACTTGTGGATGTAAGTTAAAAATGAAAAAAATAAATAAAAAAAATACATTTTCAGATTGCTGCCAGGCACAGATCCGTAGCCTTCAAACGCTTTTTGAAGGGATCGAATGAAGTCGACGACGGCGAGATTCGTAAGTGTAACTTCTTATATAATTTTCACAAACTCAATGCATTTGCAGTTATCAAGTTGAAACGAGAAGCATAAACTCTTAGCAATCTTTCGCACCCGAATATTGTGAAATTCATTGGAGTGTGTTATGGAAAGCCGTTCATCGGATTGCTCATGACTCATTGCGAAGGGTCATCGCTGACAAAAGTGCGCAGCGATATCCCTGCAGGAACGGTGCTGTCAACGAGCCCATTCATTCACTGGGCGAAACAAATTTCCGATGGAATGGAGTACATCACAGACCAAGGGTTCATTCATCGAGACTTAAGATCCGACAACAGTAAGCATTTCTAACAAAACTTTTAGAAATTTTTGAATATTGCAGTTCTGGTCCTGGAGAAACCCTGCTACTGCATTGATACAAGCCCATTTAGCAAGAAGTGCAGCTGCGGGAACGTTCCAATCGGAAAGCTTCGGCTCATGATCGGTGATTTCGGGGATGCAAGAAAGATCGAGGGAGTCGTCGACGCAGCTCGTATGCTATCATTTTTTTTTGCAAGTCACAAGATCAAGATTTAGGTTCGTACGCATACATCGCTCCAGAAGCATTTCAGTACGGAAGATGGTCCGAAGCTTCAGACGTCTGGTCATTCGGGGTGGTTCTCTGGGAGATCATTACAGGAGAGCACCCCTCCAAGGACAGGAACGCGATGGAATTTGCCCAAGACGTAAGAAAATAACTATCTCGTGAAGACAATGATTTTTTAATTTAGGCTTGGCTCGGAAAACGACTCCCTGTGGACCAGCAGTCATTTGATTCAAAATGGAAGGATCTGATGCTCGGCTGCTGGTCCCTAATCCCTGAACACCGGTCAACGTTCCACGAGCTCGCCAATGAGTTCAAAGATTTCGCGAAAAGAAGGTCCAATGCGACAAGATTTATTGAGTTCAAAGGAGCGGAGTTAGTTTTTTTTCCCTGTTAACTTGCAAAGTAAAAATCTCTTTTATAGATTGGAAGTTCTTAACAAAGCAATCGAGCTGAATAATGGAAAGCTACTCCCTCTCAAGACTACTCGTGGACGAGGTAAAGGAAGGTTCTCTGTCTTCAAGCACTCGCTCTTCGGCACAAAGAAATATGCCATGATGGGCGACCAAAGCCAGGAGGATCCCGTACAACTCACCAAGTACGAAAAACGTTCTTGATTCGTCTTGTATCAAAATATTGATTGAAACTTTTCTGCCTCTCTTTTCTTTTCACCTCTTCAAAATAATAAAAAATTTATTCTAACTTTGATTTGAAGCCAACATAATTGGAGACATACCTCCATAAAAGATATAAAAAGCCTACAATAACTGATAAAAATAAAAATAGAATATCCAGATTATAGAATTCAATAACTCCCATATCTTGAACATTCGGAGTCAACTCTGGCAGTTTCCCAAACTTTGCAGCCATTTCAGCATGTTTTATCATAAGTTCTCGTCCCTTTATCGGTTGGTTTTTCAACACATTTGCTAGTCGATCCGCTGATTTTTGATACGATTCATTGTTGAGCATTTTTTGAAGAACTTTGTTCAGTTTTTGCCAGTTAGGGATGTCGTACTTGGAATATACTTCAACAGATCCATGTCTTTCCAACATTTTCCCATTATCCGGTTGTTCAGCAATCAGAGGAATCTGAAATGAAATTATTCCTCCATTCTGCAGAAAATATTGATTTTCATACCATTATTGCTGGTTTCGCAGCATATGCTAGCTCCATCGTTGATCCCAAGCCTCCATGAGTTATGAATAACTTGACTCGTTTATCAGCAAGTAGTGCTCTCTGTGGGAACCAGTCTTTCAAAATGACGTTCTCAGGAAGAAGGTCAATTAAGAACTGATCCTCTAAATCTTCATACTTCCAAAGGAAAGTGATATTTTTAACATTTTCAGCAAACATTCGCGCCATAGCTTCTCTGAAAAACACTGTTTTTAAATTATAGCTTCAGAAATCTCACTTGTAATGATTGGGCATGAACCTAGACTTAACCATGGATCCAAAAGATACAAATACTGTAACTGGTCGTTTGTTTAGAATATCTTCATATTGTTCTGGAAGAGGTGAATCCACTGTTTCATCCATATCAAATCCGCCGATTGGGATAACTTTAGGTATAGTTGGCACAGAAAAATCCAAGTAAGGATTGGAGTTCGAAAAGTGAAAAGTGACGTCATGGAGGATTTTCTGAAGGCTTTCATACTTTTTTCTGGAATTTTTCTGATCAATACCTTCCAATGCCTAACTTTTCCTCCTGTCAATCTTGCGACTTGATAGTACTGCCAATCAAAAACTACAGAGTACCCATTTCCGAAAATGTACTTGTGATACAAATCATTCAATCTATCAAGCAACGAAGAACCTGGACCGAAACTTCCAGAGCTTGGAGCTGGAAGATAATGAAGCCACGAAGGTTCACCGAGCGGTGTGGTGATAGCTAACAATCGGCTTCCAGTGAAAACCGATATAATGGATTTAGATTCAATGTAATCGGCAAGATCTGAAAATAAATCCCTGATGAGTTTCAAGCAGAAGACACTCCAAAACGCACATAGTCCACAGAAATCAAAAGTTTCTGCTATCACCACATCGAAATTCCTTTCTTTGAGGTTAACGAGTAGCTCAGCGTCTTGGAAAATTTCTGAATAAGAACTTTAAGAAGTAGAAACTTTTTAAATGTCTTACTTCTACACATATGTTCCCATGCTGAAAATAGAAACTCGGGCATTTCTGTAACTGCTTTAATTGCGGATTGATATTTCCCAGAATACCAAGCATCATGTAAATCGTTTGCTGGAGGCATATGTTTCCGACCTTCTTCATCGTGCCAGTAGTTCAAAACTTCTATTGACTCGTGTTTCAGAAGCTTGTGATCTTTATATGCTTCTATTACAAATGGTTGGAAGTAGGTCTGAAAACGAGCTTTGGTGTATTCTTTCTATTAAACCAGCATGTATTCTGTGCCTAAGGCTCTTCAAAACACTACCTGGCGCGCCTTCGGAGCAATTTATTCCTTCATTTTTGTTTGAAAAATATCTGGAAAAATATCCAGAAATTTTCCAAACGATTCGTTTTCACTATAACAAAGAAACTACTTTTTGATCAATGAATCAAACGAAACACAAAAAAACCCACCACTTGATGTTCATTCTCAGCCAGTTGATTAGCCAAATTGGCCATAAACTTCATGTGACTAAAACCGTATACCGGAGAAATAACAAGAAAATTATACGCATGATTTCCAAGAACAAAATTTAGAAGTAGAACAGTTAATACTCGATTCATAACGACAAGGAAGTGACGACCGCAACCAAACTATCGAATCTTATCAGAAAGTAAAACTATAGTCTATAGACAAGGAAAAAATTTCAATCATCAATTTGTTGTCTGTCTGTTCTCCCAAGCAGTGTTAATGCGTTTCTAGGCCAGTATTCGAACAATTTTTCGACCGAAAAAAATCAACCAAAAAGAAACCTTTCTTTATTCAATTTTCAGTTTTAGAGACCCTTTGATTTTTGTATACACATAATAAGCAGACCAGATAAAAATGGCCAAAATAGAACTTGACAACAAAATAAGATCCAAATTATAGAACTCAACGAAACCCATATCTTTAGCATACGGTACGAGATTTGACATTCTGCCAAAACGTGCTGCATTCTCGGCGTGTTTCACCATTAGATCCGCAGGTGGAATAGGTTGAAATCGTAGAGTATCAGCTAGTCGATTAGCATGTTCTTGGTAGAAGTTGGTGTTGAGCATTTTTCGGAGCAAATTGCTGAGTTTCTTCCAGTTGGAGATTTCTAGTTTTGAGTAAATTTCTACACTCTGATGTCGCTCTATCATCTTTGCATTTCCGGGTTGATCAGCAAATAGGGGAATCTGAATATTCAGATATTTTAGCAGTGTGACTTCTGAACAACTTCTCAAATAAATTGTCGAAAAATGTTCGAACGAATTTAGACCAAACTTTTTCAGATCTTCCTAGGCTACCGTAGTTGATGGTCTAAAAATGGTCTAACACGCAACTGATGTGTTTTCTAGGTCATTAAACATAGTGGCCTAACTTTCGCAAGTTTAATTTTTTAGGCCACTAATCTTTATGACCTAGATAACACAACAGGTAAATAACAGACCATTCTTTGTTCATTCAATCTGGTGGCCTAAAACACGAGTTGCAAAAGTTAGGCTACCATGCTAAAATGGCATAGAACGCACTAACTGCAACGGTTTGAATGTTCGAAGGAGTTTTCGAAATAGCCGTTTTCAAAAAATGTCTTTCGAAAAGAGATGTTTTTTTGGTTATAACCCGATTTTTGTAAAAACTTTCACTCAACTTCCCATATGCTTCCCCCAACTAACTATAAATGTTTTCCTTGAAAACTCCAATAACTTTGTTATCTTACCACAATAGCCGGTTTCGCTGCGTTTGCCAATTCCATAGTACTTCCTAGTCCTCCGTGAGTGACAAAAAGGTCAACCCGTTTGTCGCCTGAAAATTTCAACGATCTTCGCTTTTTTCATCTTATCACTAACTTAAAAGTGCATTCTGTGAAAACCATTTAGCGAGATGTACGTTCTTCGGAAGCTTTTTGACTAGATCTTGATCATTCGGCATCTCATATTTCCAGAGGAATGTGATGTTGGGGTGGTCGTGAAATACTTTTATCATTGACTCTCTGGAAAGTTTTCCCTAACTAACTTTTAGACTAGGAAGACGTACTTGTACTCAGCTGGCATGTCTACAGATCTAACCATAGACCCGAATGAGATGAATACAGTATGCTTCCTTTCGTTGAGCAATTGATCCAACTCTTCGGAGTGATTATCATTTGCATTCCAGTCATCATGGTCTACAGTAATTCCTCCAATTGGAACTACTTTAGGAATAGTTGGGATGACAAAATCTAGATATGGGTTCGAGTTTGAGAAGTGATAAGTGACGTCATGGATAATTTCTTTCCAGTGTTTCACTTTTCCGTTTGTCAATTTCTTGACTTGCTGATATTGCATTTCGAACAGTTTAGCAAATCCATAGGATGAGAATATTTTGTGCCAGACATCGTTGGCTCTATCCCAAATAGTTGCTCCATCTCCGTAGGTAGAAGTTGGAGCTGGTAGATAGTGTAGAAACGACGGTTCTCCTAGTACAGGAGCCAAAGCATTCAGTCGGTTTCCCGTGAATGTGGAAATAATGGAAGGCATTTCTAGATAGCTGGCAAGGTCTGAAATAAATGTTTCACATTTTTTAGTTTTTCGGTAATCTTCAAGTTTCCAAAAACTTACACAATCCACAAAAATCGAATGCTTCTGACAGCACCACGTCGTATTGACGAGCCTTCAATTCGAAATGCAATTCAGTGTCCTCAAACATTTCTGCAAATAATCAAACTTTTTTGAGGAACTGATTCTAGAATTCCAACTTCTGCACATATGCTCAAATGCTGGATAGAGGTATCTGGATAGAAGAATAGCTGCTCCGACATCGGATTGATACATGGATGAATCCCATGCCGAACGCATACATCCTTGAGATGGGATGTGTTGCATTCCAACTTCATCGTGGTAGTAATTCCAGATTATAATTGATTTTTCTTCGATAAGGTTGTGATTATGGTATTCATCCACTACAAATGGTTGGAAGTACGTCTGGAAAAGTTTTGAAAATGTATCCCGAAATTAGAATGAAACTTACCACATTATGTCCTGCTCTTGCTAAATGGTTAGCCAGTGCTGCCATATATTTCATGTGACTAAATCCATATACGGGAGAAATGACCAAAAAATTATAGGAAGCAACATTGGGAAGAACCAAGAAGAGAAGTACAATTTGATGAAGCATTGTTGAAAAAAACTGGTAATGTCGTCGGCTACTCTCGCCCCAAAATTGTCTATTTGTACACAACACACATTATCAGCTTTTGTTTCGTTTCATTTTGATAACTTACCTCTTTTTATTTTGTTTTATCTATAAAACTGGCCATATATCGTCTATTTCCCTGCGGAAAAACTGTACAATGAAGCTCTGTTCTATGAATATGGATGTACTTCGTTTGCACTTTTTTTCCAATTACATAATTTATTCATTCGTGTTTTAGTTTGAAATATCGACCGGAACAATTATTGTACACAAAAAATAAGAGTTTAAAGACCAGAACAACCACAAACATTAGAACAAAAACAACCAGTGCTAAACTGTCAAGACAGTAGAATTTGATAAAGTTATACTTGTTGGCGTGTGGTTCCAAACTATCCACTTGTCCGAATCTAGCTGCAAATTCACAATGATTCAGAAGAATTTGTTTAGGATTCATTGGTTGGTGATGGAGAATGTCCGAAAGTCGTTGAGCGTTCTTTTTGTACTCCGAACTGCTGAGAATTGTCTTGAACGTCTTCACTAGTTTCTCACTATCGGGTAGATCAAATTTGCTATAAACAACTGCTCCACCATGTCGAGAAAGCATCTCTGCATTGACTCCCTGGTCGCTGAATATTGGAATCTGAAATATTGAAAAATAAAAAAAGATAGTATAAATTTCTTACCATGACACTAGGAACACCTGCGTATCCAACTTCCATAGTACTTCCCAACCCTCCATGAGTCACAAAAACACTCAATCGGTCATCAGCCAACAATGCCGGTTGTGGAACCCATTTGCTCAATATAACATTCTCAGACAACTGTTCTTTCAGTTCTAAATCATCTTCTTCATATTTCCAGATGAATGTAGTTTGTGGCATCTTCCTGAATGTTTCGATGAGCCCAGCCTTGAAATGAGCAGGCATATCAGACGACTGAATGACAGTTCCGAATGAGACGAGAATCGTAGTGTTGCGGAGAGATAGAATCTTATTGAATTGGTCATCTAGTTCAGTACTTTTTGGGGGTTCTATAGTGCATCCACCGACTTGAATCACTTTTGAAATAGTTGGAGTGGAAAATGATAAATAAGGATTGGAGTTAGTCAAAAAGAAAGTGGATCTTTGTAGAATTTCCCTCCAATTCCTGACGTTTCCTCCTGTCAATTCGTATGCTTGCTCGTACTGCTTATCAAACAACAATCCGAATTGAAAATGATAAGCGGTGAGTCCAAGAACATCTTTTATTCTATCGATAGCAGTCGAATGCTCTCCATATTTTGATCCTTCACTTGGCAAATAATTCAGAGGTATCGGCTCTCCAACAGCATATGAAGCAGCTCCACATCGAACACCGGAGTAGAGGGGGATAGGAGATTTCAGCTTCAAGTAGTCACCAAGATCTGGAATTCCCCAATTGTCTGATAAAAATGAAATAAAAATAGCTTACATAGTCCACAAAAATCGAAAGCTTCTGATATATGAGCATCAAAGTTCTTCGAAAGAATCCAGTTGTGAAGTTTCTTATTTGTCAGCATCTCTGAATTTTCAAAACTAAAATATTTGGACATTTAGAAAAGCAAACTTCTACAAATATGCTCAAACTCTCTGTAAAGCACAGCTGCTGTATTTTTCATTCCAGTTATAGGATTTTTCGAAGGCCGAGACTCCCAGAAGAATCCGAAACCGCTAGGGTCAGATGCCGCTGCTTTTCCTTCTTCATCCATTTCCAAATTAACCACTTCGATTCTCGGGTTTTTCACCACTTTCTTATGAGCATAATAGTCATACAGAATGGGTTGCAAGAATGTCTGAACTCTTAATTTCAATTAGAACCTTTTCAAAACTTAGTTATAAACTCACCACATTATGTCCAGCATCTGCGAGAATATCAGCAATGGCTCCCATAAATTTCATGTGGCTGTACCCGAATACTGGAGAGATGATCAGGTAGTTGTACCCATGAACGAAAGGCAATAATGTGCAGAACAACAAAAAAACATTCATTTTAAAATTGAATCAATGATAAATGACTCCATGGCCCTCTACCTATTTTATACTCCTCCGAAATGAAGTTCTTAGGGAAGTTCAGCGTCAAAAGTTTGCTATGATCAGCGCCTGTTCTCTGGGTTCTCTTCTAATTTCGTTATATTTCGTCGATTTGACTTTCGTCTATTTCTCTTGTTTCATAGTTTGATAAAGACGTGCAAGTGGAAAAAAGGACTCAATCTCAAAGATCATAAGATGGATTCTGTAGGAAACGTTGGAGGATGTAGTTGGAATACATTAGTTGTTTTGATGGTCACACATTATTTTAATGATGGTGGGTTTGACGGGCGGGACTAATTATTCGACTCGAAGGAAAACACATTTCGTTTTTTTTTCATTTTATTATCATCTTGAAGTTCATAAGATTTGAAAAACGGTAAATCTTCGGCATATGATTCGAAGGGAAATTCGGGGTCGTTGGGGTGAAAAGCAGTTTAGGGGTACAAAATTTCTGAAAAGTTCGAATTTTATACTCTCGAACTGTGGATTTTATACCCCTGAATCACTTTGTACACCGTTGTACACTCCGAATGATGTGCCTGAGTCTTCAACTCAGATTTTCTACGATTCACCCTGTTCACAAACCAACAAACAAGCAATCTTATAACGGAGGAAAAATCTCAAAGAACGAATCTCAAAGTCTGAAATTACGTAGGATGTGAAGATGCCAATTATCTTGCTCTATGCGATCAACAAAACTGAAAAAGGCAACTAGGTCTCAGATTCCTTCTTGTTCCTTTGATCATGGTTTACCTGACAGTTGGCTACTGGATCTTTACAGTTATTGGAATTATTGCAACTATTTACACTGCGACATTGTGTGGGATTATCATCAAGAAGTATATTCTGTAAGTCAGAAATTTCGATTTATTTTAATAAAGCCTGATACACTCACAGAGATCTTGGAAAGCTACAATATCAGTTGATTATAGTGAGAGTATCTTATGATGGTGTTAACAGTGTTATCAGTAAGTTTACCATAATTAAAACCCAAAAAAACTTGAATTCCAGCTTGCATATATTACAGTTCCAGTATTTTAAGTCTGTCGAATCCTGAAATTTTATCTTATGACGTTTCCTTTTTCATTGCTCTCATTGCCTCAATTTTTCTTGAAATGAGAAGTTATCTGGCTGCCTTGATTGCCGTCGAACGAGCAATAGCAACAATTTCACCAGTTAATTTTTATCTTTACCGGAAAAAGATATCAAATATTATTTTTATTGGGATCACAATGATTCCCGGTTTAGCATGCTTTTTAGTACTATTCTACGTCTGCGGGATGAGATTTCCTATCGAAAATGGTTGTTCGAGTTTTGCATGCGCAACGCCATTATGCTACCAGAACTATCTTGCCGTTTCCAAAATATTTTACTCTTCTACCAATGCTTTGTTTTCCGGAATTCTCTGTGTCAAACTCTTTTGTATGTCCTATAAACGGATTTTGGTCCCGGTTGATCTTCGTAAAGCTAACATTTTCTCTCTCACAGATGGACTTTCAACCATATTATTTGAGTTGATCCCTTCACTGATCTTCAGCAACGGAATAATTGATTTTAAGGTGCGTGGGCGAAACATTTTGCAAAAAGAAACATTGCTCTATAATTATAGAGTCTGGGTCCAGCAATGGGCGTTTTAAGAACGATTGGCAGAACTGTGGAGGCGTCGGTTATGGTGAAGTTGATGAAGAAGACAACTACTATTCTACCAGTTTTCAAACCAGAAGAGTGATACTTTTTCGAAGCTTTTCGAAGCTATTCATTAATGTAAAAAAAGTAAGTCATTCATTTTCCCCAGACACCCTGGAGACTAGACCATTCTAATTTCATAGCTGGTAGGATAACAATTATTTTGGGCTTTGGCATGTGATATTGTTGAAAACGGCTCATTATAGGAGAGACTCGTCACTCACTTCTGGTCAATATTTTTATCCGAAAATGGTCGAACTTGGTGTTTCCTACTGGATTTTTACAGCTCTCGGAGTTTTAGTGACTATTGTGCAAGTTGTGACGAGCATTTACATACTTTATAAGTATATAATGTGAGATTTAATGTCTTAAAGATCTGGGTGTTCTAAAATTTCCAATTTCAGAGATTTAAAAATTTGGAAGAAAATCGAATATCAATTCACTTTAATCCGCGTTTTCTGCGATATTTTCAATGGGATCGGAGGTAAAAACTAGCATATTTTCTATTAGAAGCTCACCCAAATTGTCAACTTTGAGCTCAATTATCTCGATTCCTGTGAAAGACGTCAAAATTTTGTTAACTAATAAAATGTTAGGGACATTATGATTATCAATTTTTCAATTGACCACTTTTTGATGTCTTTCACAGAAATCAAGATAATTTAGCTCGATTTTGACGGGTGGGCTCTCTATTATCGGAAATACAGTAACCTGCTTTAATGACCAACTTTGCTTCAGGATGTGGTTATTTCATTTCAAGCAGTTTCACATTGTTGTACTCGAATATTGTCCCATTTGACGTAACTTTTCTTTTCGGATTATTTGGGTCAAATTTTCTGGAAATGAGAAGTTTCCTAGCAGCCATTATAGCCATTGAGAGAGTTGTGGCAACCATGGTTCCTCTGAAATTTTACTATTACCGGAGACGGATTTCAAACGCACCTGTTATCGTTTTCATTATATCTACAGCTGTGGCAGTGGAAGTCGTTCTTTTTGGATTCTGTGGATTCAGACTCCCTCTCCCAGTTGGTTGTACCAATTATGCATGTGCAACTCCTCCGTGTTACCTAACCTATGCAGCTGTTACCAAAATGATATACGGTTCTGTTAATGCCGCGTTCTCCATTTTACTTTGTGCTAAAATTTTCTTGTTATCCTGGAGACAAGCGTCAGTGCAATCGGATCTTCGTAGAGTTAACTGGATTTCTCTCACCGACGGTTTGTCGACCCTTTCATTCGATGTGCTTCCAACTATGATATTTGATAGTCGTATCATTGATATTACTGTAAGTTTTTCTTAGCTAGGAGAATTTTTTTTGTTTTTCAGGGATACGGGCCAATAGTGGGTGTACTTCGTCAGTCTGGAAGAGCAGTGGAAGCAATGGTCATGGTGAAGCTCATGGAGAGAAAGAAGGTTGTACCGGTTGCAAGGATCTCAGTTAGCGCCAAGAATATTGGTTAATCCTGAATACTTTTAAAATAAAATTTTCAAAACTTTTTTGTACTTTTAAACACCACAAAACTACGAAAATATTCCCCATGCTTCCCAAAGTCATCCGAAATTCCATTCGATCTTTACAAGGAAGTTTCCAACTGACAGTGACGAGACTTCTGACTAGACATCCGATATTTTCTCTTGAGACAAAGAAAAATTCTGAAATCACGAATGGTGATAACACCAATTACATATCACCGTAGTTACATTACTCACAGCGTCGCCAAATATTGACCAGACACAGGGATAACCAAAATTAAGTTGTTTTTCGCATTCTTTAATTTTGAGATCTGTCACAGCATGAAAATTCTTTCTCGGAATTTCTTTTTTCAATTTACTGAAATTTGTTTTATGAATAATTTTTTTGAAAATTATGAAGCGCTGTGTGAGAAGAATCATACCTTAAAACCTGTAATAGAGGGACCCCCTTACTTTTAACTTGGAGCCAATTTTTCTCGCTTCCTGTTTGATATATAGAAAAGTTCAAAACTAATATATTGCTCATAATGGTACTAAAAAATATTATCAGTTGATACAGTTTTTCTATCTCTTGTAAAAGCCAAGATAATTGAGCTGAAACTTGACAGTGATTTACAGGTTTTACGGTATATTCGTCGCTGTTCCTCGGACAGTTTCTTGCGACTTCTTTAATACTACTCAAAAATATTTCCATTAGAGATAAACTCCTATAAGAGCTTCCAGCTTTTTGTATAACCGCTTTGATAGTTCTAGTTCTTCTTAAAGCTATAGATCACTCCACTGAACCCCTATAATTAAAATATATTCTGTTTACCATCGTTTTCGTTATTTCAGTCAAATTATCTCTTAAGAATCGTGTCTCATTTTAGATATCTTTGGCTGTTGCTAAAACATGGTTGCTGTCTCTTACTGGTTTTTCTCGGTTTATGCGATTTCGATGATGATCACCATGGTGCTTACGAACTTTTTTATTCTTTACAAGTACACTCGGTAAGCTTTCAACTTTAGAGAGAAGTGAGCTACCTAAATTTTGCTTCAGGGTATATAAAACATGGAGAAATCTAGAATACCAGTTAATTCTACTGAGAGTCCTATTTGATGCTTTCAATGGGATGACGGGTAAGTTCGAACTGAAAGATTTTTGTAAACCGTGACTTTAGGATGCATTTATTTGTCGATCTCGGTGGTAGATCTATTTTACGATTTGGTCTCTTACAACGTTTCATTCATGTTTGGGATCATGAGCTTCAATCTAATGGAAGTCAGGTGTTACATCGCAGCTATAATAGCAATTGAGAGAGTTTTGGCAACGACTATCCCTCTCAAATTCTATCGATATCGTAGTAAAATATCGAATGTTTTCATTGTTTGTTGTGTAATCTCTCTTGGAATCACAGCTGATGTAACGCTCTTCGGTTTTTGTGGCTATCGATTTGAACCTGTTCCTGGATGTACGAATTTCAACTGTGCCACTCCAGTATGCTTTCAAAGATACACATCTGTTACGAGAATGCTCTATACTACAACTAATTTTTTGTTCTCGATTATTCTTTGCTATAAGCTGTTCTGGTTGTCCCTAAAGAATACCAAAGTGGCAGTTGATATCAAGAAAGCTAATCTGATTTGCTTGACTGATGGTTTCTCAGCATTGGTATTTGAATTGATACCATGGTGTATTTCATATTACGGAATCATTGACACCAAGGTTTGTATGGAAATATAGATGTGATTGAAGATTATTTGTTTCAGCCTCTCGGTCCAGTAATTGGAGCATTTCGCTCGACGGGGAGGGTTCTGGAATCTTATATGATGTTGAAATTGATGAAGAAAGAAGTCATATTTCAGCCGTCCAGGGTGTCCAATACAACAAGGAATAATTTTTGAAAGCTGTAGTCACTTCCGATAATTTTTAGAAAGAAATCAAAGATTCCTAAAGTTATTTTCCCCCGTTTCCTTCCTTGCATATAAATTGTTTTTTTTAATTAGTACTTCATGAACAACAAAACCGTACACCTGTAATAAAAATGTCCCGCACTGTTAAACATACCGTGATTCCTCTAATAGAAGCCCACCTAACAATAAGACTTGCACTTTGAGCTGAATTTGAGCTCATATGCTCTTATATTACAAGTCTTACGGTATCAGTGTCTCCAAATTAAAAAAAAATGTCTAAAGTTTCTCTATGTATGGAAGCACAGGAACAGAATAACTTTCCTGATCAGGGGAAATTGTCTCGAGGTAACTAATTGGCTTTCAATGATGCGATAAATGTACTGTTTTCTGATTTCTCATTGTCATTCATTGTTGCCTTATAAAGTAACTTGTGAAAATCACGGCGTTGATTTTAGTGGCTACAAAATAGAGTTCTTCAAGTGCAAAACCGGTTTCCAGAAGAATTCCAAAACTGAACTTTACCCACAGTTTGCATGGGGTACATGACGATGGCCATGTATCCGAAAGGTACATCGGAATAACGTAATCTAGTTTGATATAGGGGTTCTAAAGGTATATTCTAAACAATTTTATGGAACATGTTATAACTAAAGACAATTTTGCTTCTTGTTTGAGGCTGAAACTCTATACATCCCAAGATTCCATGTACCCTCTGAACCAATGTACCCTAAAAACTCGATGTATGCTCGATGTACCCTTTTTCGAGGTACTTTGGTTCCTGGACCCACGACGATTCCCTTAAAATTGTGCTAGAATTCTACCGATGTATCAAGTTCATGCTCTTCACACCACAACAGTCATCAAAACAATAGTTCTCATATTTCAAACTGATTATAAGCAATAATAAAATGTTTTTCATACAATGTATTGTTTATATTCAAGTGCTTAGTTCGCAGTAAAGTGTTTAGTGTTCAAAAAAAACTGTGTTCAATTTGCAAAAATGTATCGAATATCACTTTGATCTCTCGGCTGCAAACGGATCTTCTGGATGGTCGGCAACACTGAAATATGCAGAAGGGGTATTTTAATTTTGGAAAAATAAACTTTACTTCGGCCACCAGAACAATCTCTCTGGCTTTGATCTCTCATGGGCCTCCAATAAGTTCACTTCAGCTTTGGAGATTTGGAAATCGAAAATGTTGATGTTTTCTTTCATTCTGTCTGGATTAGTGGTCTTCGGAATCACAACAATTCCCATCTCAACAGTGGCACGGAGAAGAATCTAGAACAATTTGGTAAAGTTTTAGGCATCTCGGCTTCACCATACCTGCGCCGGAGTCTTATTGTACTTCAGAGCCAAGGCTTTCACATTTTTATCGTTCAACTCGTTTGCAGCATTCTTGGTGCTCTCAAAAAGTGGTTTTCCGTCTGCTCCAACGACTGACATCCTTCCAGGAGAGCCTAGAGTGGCGTAGGCCGTAATGATAATGTTATGTTTTTTACAAAGCTCACGATGAGCCTTTTGTGGAAGGTAAAGATGAAGTTCTAGCTGGAAATTTTGCCTTTTTGATTTGTCAAATTGAATTGTGTTACCTGTGACGCATGAATTGGTACTTTGTGAATCTTCATGATTCTCTCTATTTGGCTTTCGTTAAAGTTGGAAACTCCGATAGCTTTGGTCAGCTTCATTTCGTAGAGTTTCTCAAGACCTCTCCAAATGTCTTCAACTTTCACATCAGTTCGATGGTTTCCGCATTCCTAAAAAGTAAAAAATGTTCTGGTCATCCAAAGTATTCATACCCTGGTAGCCGCTGGAATATGGGCTAAATAGAGATCCACATAATCCAAACGGAGTCTTTTCAATGAGTTTCTCAACGCTTCTTCTATTACATCAGGTGCCACTTCATGACAGAATGCTTTAGTAGTTATAAACAAATCCTCTCGTTTCACAGCTCCTTCAGAAAACAGCTCAGCCAAAGTGTCTCCAATTTGATCCTCATTCTGGTACAAGGTGGCGGTATCGATATGACGATATCCAGCCAGGATGGCGTTGCGAATCACAGTTCTTCCTTGGTCGCCGGTCATCTGGAAGGATCATCTAGAAAACGTGGAGTTCAAGCCAGCTTACCTGCCATGTACCGAGACCAACACTTGGCATTCGTACTCCATTGGAAAGAGTGAAGATCGGAACATTCGATGATGACATTTTTTTGTTGAAAAAATAAAATTTGTCGTCTTCCTGCCTTATATATACAAACTGCAATCCTAATTATCGAATTAAAGTGGCGAGACCTTGAATTTGTGGTCTGTGTTTCTAAAGAAAACTTCTGAAGAAAATTGTTTGCGTTGGTTGCATTCGGTTTGTACTGTTTCATTTTTATTGTGGAAGTGAAGAGGGAACGAAAATGACAATGAGTATATATTCAAAAATACAGGAATGATCATGGAAGAAAATAGAGATAGAAAAAATTATGTCGAATGTTCTGAAATTGTGAAAAAAAAGTACAAGTTGTAAGTGATCATTTTGAAAAAGTGTAGGTGTTGGCGGCCTGGATCTTTGAAGGCCCTTCAGATCGTTGTTGGGATTGTGGTTTGGTTGCCATTTTCCGATACTTGTCCTTGAGTTCTTGAGCTCTTGCCTCTTCCTTCTTCTGTTCCAGATGCTTTCCAGTCTGTTTGTGTTCCGCTACCAACTTTTCGATACGTGACTTATTGTACTCATAGTATCCTTCTCGGCCCAAAAGCCATTTGATTTGATTTTCGTGCTTTCTCGAAATCTCGGAAGCTTTCTTCATTCTTAGCGGTAATTCGCATTTGAGCTTTTCGAGACGTTCCTTCTTGTACTGGCGGTATCTTTCGATGGTTCGCTCGTTGTGATCGGTGAAGAGATGAATCTGTAAAGCAGAAAAGTTCAAAATTTTGGTTCGTTACGGATTTATACTGAGGCTGGGTTTCAAATAACCGTCAACACTCTAACAAAAGAGCACACAAACCATCCACGTTGAGCTCAATTATCTCGATTCCTATGAAAGATATCAAAAAATTTTAACTGACAAATTATTTTTCCTAAAATCGTCAATATTTTATCAGTCGACAGAATTTCGATTATTTTCACAGTAAAGAGAATGATTGAGCTCAAAGTTGACGGTTTGGGTGGTCAGTTAGATGAAATACGGCATGTGTGAATTCAAGAAACGGATTTCAGAGTCTCAATTTAGTATATCAGTAGCCAATCTTTTATGAACGACTCTGCACTTACCGCCCATTCTCCGGTTAATCCTTCTCTCTGGATTCCGGGGTTTTCCTCCAGCCACTCATCAAGCTGGATCTCCAATTCCATTGCTGCGGCAAAAGCGCTTCTGATGCTTGGAATGCAATAGAGCGGATGAAGAGTCCGAATGTAGACTTTCAGAATCTTGTAGTTCTCATCACACATATCAGCGAATCCTGGGAAATACTCGTTGAACTCTTCGATGGCTGCAATGTCTCCAATATTCATCAAATTGCGTTCCCGTTTCGGGAACGTCTCTCTCCAGGCTGCAACCACTTTGTCGAACATTTCGACAAACTTCTTGACAGAGCGTCGGCAAGATGAGAAGAGAAGAAGAACTCTCTGAACAAGAAAGATGTCAAAATTAATGTAAAATTGAAGAGATTATGGAAAAGAGTGAAAAAGGGAGAAATTGTGGATGATGGGGTAGAGGATAGAACATATGAAGGAACATATATATCGAATGAAGGACGAAGGACCGCCAACTGAATAGGCAAAGAAAAGAGAAGCAGACGACGGAGGAAGGGACACATACAAACAAGGAAAGGAAGGGGACACCGAGGAGGACCTCAAGCATCCCGTGAGTTATAATTTGCACACACTCCTTCCTCCTCACACAACCAGCCTCCTCCACGCCTTGTTTTGACATTGATTTTGTAGGCGGCTGCAGGAGGAGCAAGAGAGCAGAAAATTTGAGGAAAAACAACAAAAAACCTCCTCGTCATTTTGATTGAAACGATAAGAAAATAATCAAAAAGGAATTAAAAGGAGCAGAAGCGGAGGAAGCTTTTAGAGAAATCAGGTGGTCAAAAAAAAAGGAGACACACCACGAGATTTTTCAGCTCATTCCCACGGTCATTGTGACATTGAAATCGAGATAAGAGAAAAAACCAAAGTTTATGAGAATGACCAAAAAGTGATCGGAGGAGAGCGAAGTGGGAAATTAGAGAAGCTGATGTCATTGACCGACATGTGTTCTTCTTCTCCGAAAGAAAAACAGCTGGGTGGGGGGATAGAGAGCAATCATATTTAATGACTTGTTCATAATGCCCTTTTAATGAGGTATATGGCTCAAAGAAGAAAGAAAGCAGATGGGACCCCAGAGATGCAGATGTTTGGTATTAGTAAGCTGAATGCAACCTATTCCCGATAGCAGGTGTTCCGTACAATAGACTGGTTATTGGAAAGAAAGATGATGGGAATGAGATAGTTGAGGTTCTGAGGAGATGTTCGGAATTGTTCGGAATCTAAACAAATCAACATCGAACGGCACAAACTTCGAATGAGATCATAAGTTCACTTTTCTCCACTATCCCTGTTTATTTGAGGAAACTTGACACTAAGATCTCGAGATTCCGTTCGATCTATGAACTGTTTCCACAGGTAAAGCGGGTTTTTTTTTTTGGATTATCTTTGAAATATTTAAGGAATCAAACTCTAATGAAATCTTTTTTGAAATTTTCATCAGAAACCTCTCAGAACGGACGATGGGTGGCTGAACGGACGACTGGCGGCTGAACGGCGACTGAGCAGAAACGGCGTGCTATTGGCGGGAAATCATATACGTTCGCACGAAATATACTTTTTTACACTTCCCGAGTTTAATTTCTATCTACCCACACAAATAATACAAGCCTCATAAGCTTTCAGCTTCCTTGTCTTCTAAAGAATTCACACCGCATCCTCTTCTTCTTTTTTCCAAAACCCTCTTATTATATTTTTCTCACACGTCTTTTCCACTTCCTTCACTGAAAAAAGCTTAAGGCAGCACTCACTGGCATCGATACTACAAACCGGTCACTGTCAACAAACAACAACAACATTTCCCTCTTTCTCCAGTTCTGTTTTGTTGACGATGCGCAAGTCGGGCGGAAAAAATATCCGAGTTTTAATTGGTAATGGGACGAATATATTTGTAGATACTTTCACATTTTTTATGGGATCGATTTGTTCAAAAATAGGGAATTTACAGAAATACTTGGGTACAGAAGAAGAAGAAAATGTGTAATACATAATGAATGAAGTGGATGCATATGACTATTCACAAATATTATCTAGACAAGAGTCAATTGAGTGTTGGGGAAGAAAAAAAATCGAACAGTTCTTTGGATGTCTCCTGGAATAAGTATTGCAAAAAAGTTGGAGACCGGATTGGTTTTTGGGATTTTTTAGAAAAAAAAAGAAACAGAAAAACGGAACGAAAGGGAAGTCAAAGCAAGAAGACACGTTGGAAAGTGCACAAGTACCCGGGTTGGGGAAAAAAGAGCAAGAGTTTGGCACCTAGATCATCTCATATTCCAGTGCATCCACGTCTTTGTCCTCGATTTTCTCCAACTCCTCGATGTCGCTTCCGTCATCCGAATCGTCAGAATCACACTTGTCAAACTCGTCCTGACTCTCAGAATCACTTTCTTGTTCAACGACGATCTTTGGCTGAACGATGGCCTGGAAATTCAGTAAATTGGATTTGATGATTATTAGATTTTTACCTTCGCTGCTGGCGTTCCAGCCAGATTCAAGTTTTTCACAATTTCAGCTAGCGCCTCTTCCACTTCATCATCACTCTCATCGTCATCCAGTACCTCCACTGTCTTTTTTGCCTCCAAAGGCTTCTGATGAGTTAATCCCTCGGCCTTTTCCATCTTCTCCTTCTTCACCGACACTGACTTGGCCACCTTGAACTTGGCATCATGCTTGGTGACAGTGGACATCATTGACTTCTCCGTACTGCTCTTCACATGATGCTTCTTTTGAATGAGATTCGCTTTGGCAGCTGAGATGGCGAGCGAGTCGTCTTCCTTGGCAGGAGCCACCACAACATTCTGAACTGGAGCTGGAGCTGCCACAACAGTCTCTGGCTTGGTGAGCTCACACATGACAGTAACATTCTTCTTCTCTTCCTTCTTGTGTGGAATCTCCTCCAACTCTGCCGACTTCTTCAGAATGACTGGTGGATTCTTCTCCACGGCTGGTCGCGATGTCTGGGGAAGTGGATCCGCTTGTGGAAGCAATGTTTCATCTCCCACATTGAGAATTGGCATGTCATAGGATGAACGGTTACTGTAAATGCACGAATCATCAGTTTTCGACTCGGGAAGTTGACAGTGACGTCTCACCTGAATAATGGGAAAATTGATTTAGAGCATTTTCTTTCTTTCAAACTCACATTCAATGCCTTGACACGTTGGTTTCTCCGTTTCAACTCCTTGGCTGCTGAACGAGTCTTGTAACGACGATACTTGGTCATGAACGAGGCATTGTGACCAGAGAGGATTTCGATCTAAAATGAAAAATTGTTTTCTCAGGAATCCCAGGCTGGAAAAATGTCAATGGTCCACTAAACTTCCACTAAAAATTAATGTGTTCCCCTTCACTCACCGCCATATCCCCAGTGACGTCCCCACTGTTTCCCCGAGTGGCAATCATTCGATCAAAGTGTCTTTCGAGTTTGAGAACATGGAAGAACGTGTTCTTGTCAGGGATCATCGAGAATCGGTTGATGTCCGCTGTGATGCTCATCATGCACAGATCGTTGTGCTTGCTGGGAGTGTAGACTTTGATGTAGTTGTAGAACTCATCCACTCGTTCAGGAGATCCCACGTACGCTTTGGTGTATGCATTGTGAACGGTCTCACGGAATGCGTTGATTGGTTTTTTGACGGTCTTTTTCAGCGAACGCAGGTTGTCCACTACATCCGAGATCCCCATGTCTGGAAATGACAAGGTTAGGTACGAACTTTGGAGAGAGAGAGAGGAAAATAGGGAAAGATAAAGAAAGGTTCTCTACTGTTCAGGAAAACACTTTCGGGGTTATCAACAACCGCAGGAAAAAGTTTTATGAGCCTGTTTTCGTTGATATCGAAGTTCGCGGGAAACAAAGCAGCATATGACTTGCCAAACTAAAAATATATTGGACCTGAGCATCTCGTGCTCAAAGAAAAACTGCTGATTACAAAAGTGCAGAAGAGACGTGTTAGATTAATTTTTGCACTGAGATCCTTCTAGGTCAAATTAGTCTTCAGAAAACCAAAAAGCAGGATCCAGAAAACCGAAAAACAAGGTTTACAAAAAACTGGATACTTGGGAACGCGGTCACTAGAATTGACAGTTCAAGTTTCTTTCGGATCAGGTGACCAGCCAGGCAGCCCGAATGGATGAATTCATATGTCAGAAACAGATCAATTGTTGCCCCTGGACCGAGGATAGATGGGAGGAGGAGGGAATGAACAAAAAAACGAGAGAAGAACGACGAAAAGCCATATGACTTTGGTTGACTTGACTATACAACAAAATGCAGGGGGGGGGGGCACGATGACGAGAAAGACGGAGGAATGGGAATGGAACAAGAGGAATCTAGATGTATCCAGCAGACACAGAGGCAGGAGAGGCGTGGCATCGTCAGAGGACGAGAAGGACCCGCCAACATCGTCGTGTAGGTGCAGGCCAAGAAGAGCCACGAGTTGTTGAATCGACGAAAGAGGCGAGAAGAGAGTGAGAAGAGGGGATCTGGGACGATTGTCAGCTGGACGACGGGACGAGAGAAGCCCTGAGGAGGTGGAACCAGGATGAGAAAGACGGAATCAAAGAGCGCAAAGATAGAAGAGCCGCAGACATAGAGGGTCACTCGTTCGGTCAGCTGACTAGTGGTGGGGAAAAACGAGAAACCAGACGGGAAGACGGTTAGTGGTGTTCCGGGGAGGAAAGAGGCCTCGGGTAAACATGCAGAAGGAAAAGGCATGGAGAAGATGGAAAGCCACAATTCAGCAGAACCATCTCTGAAGGAGAATATTTATTAGTCAGATGCGCGGCCGAGAGAGGCGAGTACGTGTCTGTGTACAATCTGGGTGGTTGTGTGAGGAGCAACAAAAAAAACAGATGGGTGGAAAACAAAAACAAGTTGCATTTTCGACATTATTTTTTCATCTAATGTGTTTTGATCTTGTATTGGTTTTAAAGTAGAAATTTCTAAAATATAACAACTGATAAAAAGAAAACTTGAAATTACCGTAAAACATGTAATAGAAGAGCCCAAATTTTGTCAAGGTTGAAACAATTTATCTCGATTGCTGTGATAGATATCAAAAAGTGGTCAACTGGCAAAATATTTGTGATAATACGATAAACATTTCATCAATCAACAAATTCGAATCACTTTTACAGGAAATGAGATATTTGAGTTCAAAATTGACACACAAAATGAACCTAAAAACGTCACTTTTGATCAAAAAACCAATAAGGAGATGAGTGTTCTAGAGAATTAACTGAAAAAATCAACTTTTCATGGCTGAATTATTCAACATTTGCTAATTCTTTTTCCGGAAACACTCAAAAATGAGCAAAGAGTTAGGGTTTGAATCAATCTGATTACTGTAGATTTGAAGAAAAACAAATTTTGTAAATTATTCGCCGTATACGGTATATTCCAGGACTCAAGGTTAAAAAACAATCCGTAGGAAGCAAGCTGGCTTTAATCGATTTTCGATGTTCTATATGCTTGTTTTCAGATACCGTGGTCCTCCTGTAATTTAAAAAAATTAAATTTCTTGTTCAATATTTCAACACTAGTAGTAGCATATAAAAAAGAATCTACTGATAACAGCCCATCCAAATTTTCCCCAAACAAGAAACAACACTAAAACTAAAAGTGCTCTTTTGGGGAGTGTCTCAAAGAGTACTGAATCACCCATCATCACCATCACTATCTTATGTTTGTTTTCGCTCAAAAGTTATCATTTGCGTCCGTTCTGATGTTTTGTTTATCTCCCTTTCTTCACTTTTTTTCTTCAGTAAAAAGGTACGAAAAGTGGAATCACGGGGTGTTTGGTGGTCTACTTGACTGGACAAGAGCAACACAAAATTCTGAAATTCCAGACGAACAGTGGGACAAAAAACAACAAATTGTTGATGTTTGTTTTCTCCGAATGGCTGACACTCAGCTGACAACCGGGGAAGAACACGGGAATGGTTGACACAGAATTTCCGTATTATTTGCATAAGTTTACACCCCATTGTTTTGCGAGCAACAATGTTTGACAGTTTGGTCATCTATACCTTTCCTTTAGTGGTTAGAGGAATAAGAAGAAAAGGACACAATGACGATGATGGAAGGGGACTAAAAAATTTACTAAAGTGCAATTTTATTTTGTGGTCTTAATGTAACGACCAATCGAATCCGGTCCATAAGAAGTACAAAGGCATTTATTATAGATTAACCCCCATCATTTGAAATTGGTTCTCTAAAATTTGGCCCCCACCAGACGGATCTATGTCACATGACGAGTTTTTGACGTTTTTGAGTCCTCCATTCAAAACGACACTTGATTTATGGAAAAGCAATAATTTGAAAAGAAGAGATGAATGACAGATTCAGTGATTTTGTGGTTTTCTGGGTTGGAAGATTTTATTATTAGAAAATTGAATAATCGAGTCTGGAAAAAACAATGATACCGTATTTCCTCTACTAGAAGCCCACACAAACTGTCAACTTTGAGCTCAATTATCTCGACTCCTGTTGCAGAAATCAAAAATTTGTCAAATGATAAATTGTTCATCATAACATCACCAATATTTTATCAGTCAACAACTTTCAGCTATGTTTCACAAGAATTGAGATAATTGAGCCCAAAGTAAATTGTTTGAACGGGCTTCTGAAGAAAACATTTTTAGATTTGAGGGTTTTCACAAATCCTATTACCGAAACTTTCTCACAAATCTTATTAAACCATAATTCTAGTGTTAAAAATTCTTGCCTATCTATATAGATTTTTGCCAAACATGATTTGGTTTTGGTTTGAAAAATTTTCATGGGACGATCTATGTCTTATGGATCTGTTTCTTCTTACAAATCTAATAGACGTGGAAATAACTGATAATAATTCTGGACCATTACAAGAGTAATGTTCTTTTGAAGTGTTGTTCAAAGTTTTTGATATAAAATTTCGGAAACTTGGGAACAATAGATTGCTGACAATTTTTGAAAAATGTATATTTTTCAAACTTCGCCAAAACTTTTTATCAATTCGTTTTCATTGCACCGTGGATAATAAAATCTAAAAATATCGTTCCCATGATGTTCTATGAAAAAAAAACATTTGTTCAGATCAATTCCCCTCAAATGATCAGGACATGAGGATCGTGTCACACACTTCCGTTTTCTCCCATACTTTTTTCAGAATTCTTTAGTCACATGTGTTTTTTAAATCACATTGTTCTCATCGCTCCCTCATCTGCAAAACCTATAAAAACAAGATTATAATTCCTTCTGACAATTTTACAAATTTATTCACGAGGATTCTGTTTTTGGAAAAAAAAATGACTGGTGTTAAAATCAGAACAGAGACTTGCCAGGGGAAAAGATAAAAAAGTATGTACTATTATTTTAGGGGACTTGAAGATGGAATTATGACGGAAGTACTAGATAGAGGAACAAGAGAAATAGAGATTGGGTAGTACAAGCGAACTTACAGATGGGACAGCAGATGGATGACCTGAATGTTATTTTTATGGACTGCGTACTCAGAAGGGAAGATGACCAGAGAAAAGAGAGGAGACAGGTGGAAGGGTTTTTTTTACACATTGTACATTTAATTGAGGGGTGGTTGACAAATAGTCCCCTAAAGGTTTTGGAAGCTGTATACATTTCGCGTAGGTGGTTATGGCTATGAAAAGAGGGCGGCGGGGTTCAGAAAAGCGGATGCTGGAAAAAAAAACGTTTTGAAAAGAAGAATAAATCATTGGAGAAAAAATTGTAGGGTAAGAAGTTGGGTAAAAGAAGAGAAAGCCGAAGAAAAATAGAAAAGCAAAATAATTTAGAGCATCTCGTACTCCAGTGCATCCACATCCTTGTCATCAATCTTCTCAATTTCCTCATCATCATCAGAAGCCTCCTTTTCTTCCTCTTCCATTTTCTTCTCTTCAACATCTTCATCTTCAGTGACACCCAAAAGGATTCTCATGATTGCTTTTTTCTGCTTCTCGCTTATTCCTGGTGAAAAGAAGATTTCCGGCTTGTTCTGGTCTTCCGATGGTCCTTCTTCCGATTTCTGATCTACAACTTCTGCCTCGTTATCAACTTCCATGCTCTCTTCCTCAGCAGCAACATCAGAATCATTCTTCAATTCCTCTTCATCATTATCTTCAGATGTCGTCGTTGTTGAAATGAGCTTCTCGACGACTTCATTGAGCTTGTTAGCCACATCATCTTCCTCTCGCTTCTTTTCTGCCTCTTCCATCTGCGCCTTCAAAATCTCACAGTATTTTTTCACTTCTGAGAGCTCCTTGACAACAATGTCTTGGACGTCTGAAGTCGGTGACATCATACTTGTTTCGTTGACCAAGTAGTTGCTCAGAGGAATTGGTCCCTGTCCTGGAATGAGAACTTCGTGGTAATCTGGTTCTTCTGTCGAACGGTGAGCTTTGGAAATGAAACGGACATGTTGAAGGGCAGCCATTTGTTTTTCCTGAAATGGAAATTATAGGGATGTTCTAGAATGCGTGGGCGTACCGCTGTCCTAGTCAATTTCATTTCTCGATCGGCTTGTTTAGTTTCAGACTGGCGCTTGTATTTTCGGTATCCTCGGAGCAAATGATCATTATGGCCGCAGAGAATTTCGATCTGAAAAATAAGAAATTGTTGACTTCCGGTAGAGAGAGGGGAACTATTTCAAAACTCATATTTCAAAATGCATTTCATAATCTATAATTATAGCAGAACGGAAAACAATTTCCTTTTTTATACTGAAGTATACTCACTCCTGAACTCACCAAGAGAATGGGGTTTAAAGGTAGGTGGACATGAAAAAAAGAATTTCTCGAAACTCTGTTCTTTAAATCTTTTTGAGGAGTTGCACTTGTGGAATTTACGCTACAGGTGCCACTATCAGCTGAACTACGGTGGCGGAAGCTGAAGCAGCCGAACGATAACAAACCAAATTTTAAAATTTGAGCCATTATATCTGTTTCCTTGCGAAAGATATTATTACAATAAGTGGTCAACTGACAAAATGTTTCTGATATTATAATGAAAAATTTATCAGTTGACTAGTATTTGATATCTTTCACAGAGAAGGAGATATCTGGGCTTAAACTCGACGATTTGGGGCATTCTATTAGAAAGTTTACAGAACTTATAAAAGCGAGCTAAACAATGTTCACCACGACGTCAGAATGCATGCTCCGACTACAAATAAAAATTCGAAAATTTCCTGCCCCCCCCCCTCTCCATAATCAACAAAAAGTAGTAACTGAAAAATCCTTACCCCGCGAGAACCATAAATTCCATGGAGCCCCTCCGACAGGATGAGATCATCCATATGCTTCTCAAATTTGAGCATTTGCTTGTACATGCTCCTGGTTGGAAACATTGAAGCTCGCGCTAACTGACAAGTCATGTTCATGAACAGAAGATCGTTGGCTTTGCATTGCTTGTAGACTTTGATGTACTTGTAGAAAGCATGAACTTGCTGTGGAGATCCGACGGCTAGTGTCTCGTAGACTCGATTCCAGCGTTGAGACGCATTTCGGAGCGCCGGGCGGTTGGCGATTCTCCTGGTGATGTCACGGAGACGATCGACGAAGTTTGCCGTGTTCACCACCGGCATTTTAATGATTTGGATGCAGGATTAAGTATGAGGAAGTTAAAGAAACACAGGTGGAGAAAAACAGGAAAAACAACGACCTTTTCCAATTATGAACAAGAGGGTCGTCGTCGTTGTGTCGTGGTGGATGTAGAAAAAGGAATGACACGAGACTTGGCGAGAGAAACCGCGACGCGGGGTTGACGGCGTCGTGTGCGAGAAGAGAAGAGGCGGTGTTCGAAGACACGACAAACAACTGGAAAAGAGAAGAAGCGAGAGGCAAAGGAGCCGAGGCAGCTAGGCCCCGACGTCGTTTTCTCTGAATACTTATTGGTCAGATGTCTCGGGCCATAGAGACGAGACTGACAGAGAGGGGAGAAGTAGAGGGGAAAGAAGAAGAAGACGTGTGCAGCACACAATGAAGAAGAACTTGACGGACTACTAGCCGGTGTGAGGAAAAAAGGAATCACGGGACACGATGACTGGTTGGCAGCCAAAAAAACACAGAAGGATTGGTGGTGTCTATTTTGTCTTTTTTGGAGGGAACAAGGAATGCCAAAAATTTAAGGAGTTTTTGAAGGAAGAAGCAAACTTTTTGGGGGCAGAAACGAAAACGAATTGGAATCTGGAATCTGGAATCCGGAAAATCTGGAATCTGTAATCCGGAAAATCTGGAATCTGGAATCTGGAATCCGGAAAAACTGGACTATGAAATCTGGAATCTGGAATCTGGAATGAAAAATAAACGGAATACGGAATCCGGTAAAACCCCGGTAACTACCAGTTCGCTCCGTAGAATGCTGACATTCCGTTTTTGCATCTCTCAAACTCCAAAACTAAATTTTGATCTGTTCTCATCACCATCTAGACAAAAACTCACGTTTCCTTCTCAAAAACAGGAATAATCAACCGGAATCGTTCACTTATCACATGAGCCCTCCCCCCTTTGACTCAATACACAAAATGGAATGAAATCATTTCAAAATGTTGCCATTTCTACCCAAACAAACCAACTTTTCTAGCCCTCTTATCAGGAAGCTTCCTTTAAATATATATATCATTTTTTGACATTCATCACATTTTGATCATCATGAATTTGATTTACGCTATTACCTTATTTGTTGGGCTTATTGGATCAGCAGTATCCTATAAAGTTCTAGTATTCAATCCGGCTTATGGAGCTAGTCATTCCAATTTTCTGGGCAAAATATCAGATATTCTTATTGATGCTGGAAATGAAGTGGTAAGAGTGAGCAATTGGAAATAATAAAAAAGGAAATTCTGGTTTTTCAGACAATGCTGATACCAGTGTATCTGAGCAATAAGAGGAATCAAACAGGTTCGAAGAAAGTGACGAAGATTGTGGAAATTGGGCAGGATCCACGAACGAAAGCGATATTTGAATCTGGGCAGATCGAAGGAATTATAAAATCAAAAGTGTGGACGATGGACCCAGAGATGATGTCTCTCTTTGGAGTAAGTTAAAATCATAATGCCTGTAACAGGAAGGTCCCCACAACTTTGAGCCAATTTATCTCGGTCCCTGTGAAAGATATATAAAAGTTGTCAACTGATAAATTATTCATCATAATATCACAAAAATTGTATTATTTGACAAATTTTTCCTATCTCTCATACGAACCGAGATAATTGAGCTCGAAGTTGATAATGTGGGGCTCTTCTATTGAAGGGATTACGGTAATTAAAAAAAAACCGTCTCTTTTAGATCATCAGTGAGATGAACATTGGAATTGGTTATCAATGTGAATGTGAGTTTCAATGCCTTCCCTAATTCCCTAAATAGAAGTTTCAGACATTTTCCAACAGACTGAAATCCTTGAACAACTTCGTAATGAAAACTTTGATCTAGCTATCACCGAATCTCTCTTTGCTTGTCCGTTTGGTGAGTGTAATACCTCAAAACCTGTAATACAAGGGCCCGCACACTGTCAAGTTTAATCTCATTTATCTCAACATGCAAGATATCAAAAGGTCTGGGAACTGACAAAACATTTTGATATTATGATAGACATGTTATCAGTGTACCACTTTTTTTTATATCTTTAACGGGTACCGCGATAAATAGGATCCAAGTTAAAAGTTAGGGGCCTTTCTCAAAGCCCAGCTCAAAGAAAAAAAAACATGTACCCTCGAAACTTCAGCTGTCTTCGATCACATTGGCATTAAGACAGTCATAAATGCGGAATCAAATTTATTCAAAGATGCCATGAAGTATGCACATGGAGAGCCAGCTGCAATCAGTTATTTTCCGGGATTGTTCTCTCCGAACAACGACAAAATGTCGTTCTTCACAAGAGCCAAAAACTTGGTGAGAATGATGTTCACACAATATTTATTTGGCTCGAGATACCAAAGAGAACTCAAAACCATCAAACCGTATTACAAAGGAACAGAAAGTTGGACAGAACTTGTGAGCAATGTCGCTTTCTACTTTATCAACTCAAATCAATATCTGGATTATGCCAGTCCGACACTACCGAAGACAGTGTTTGTCGGTGGGATGCAAGTGGTTACTAATAAAAAGAAGACGAAGCTGAATCAAGAATGGGATACTCTTTTGAAAATTCGGGATCGGAATGTTTTGATTTCATTTGGATCGAATGCTCATTCATGTGATATGCCAGACGAATTCAAGTAAGATGAATTATCAGAAATTCTGTAAAGTTTATATTTCAGAAAATCCTTCCTTGAAGTTTTTGAATCAATGCCAGATACAACTTTCATTTGGAAGTACGAAGATGAAAATGCCACGTTGGCTGATCATCTTCCGAATGTAAAATTGACAAAATGGATGCCTCAAAATGATCTTTTAGGTGAAACCGTTATAACAAACAATAACAATTTTAAGCCGATTCATGAAACAACACAGTTTGCTTATCTAAAAATGACATTTATTTTCAGCTGATGATCGTCTAACACTATTCGTCACTCACGGAGGACTGGGTAGTACAATGGAGTTGGCTTATCAAGGGAAACCGGCGTTAATTGTGAGTGATGAGCACGAGTCAGAAAAATGATTAATCATCATCGAATTTCTAGATTCCATTACTCGCTGATCAACCTAGAAATGCTCACATGCTCACACGACACGGTGGATCACTTGAGTTTGACAAGAAGCTTTTGGGACATTCAGAAGAATTACGAAATGCCATTCAAAAGGTGTTGAAGAACAAGAAGTACACTGAACAGGCGAAACGGCTGGCAGATATTCTGAATTCTCAACCATTCTCTCCCAAAGATGTCGTCCTGAATCATTGCAATTTTGCTGTCGAGCATGGAACTTTGAACACATTGAGTTCGGAGGGAAAGAATTTAAATCTCTTCCAATATTATTCCTTTGACATTGCTATTGTTTTCTTAACTTTAGCTGTTGTCCTTCTTGTTTTAACTATTTTGATACTTTCTATTCTTTTAAGGTTTCTGGCTGGAATTTTTAGAATCGTTTTCTCCCCAAAGAAAAAATTAGAATAAATTTTTTCACTCGAAATTGGTTCAGAGTTGTGAAAGAAAGACACCAGGACTGAAACTATTGTGAACTATTATCTATTTTCAGTTTTTGTCGATTTCTGAGGCCCCGCGCTTAAATCCGACACTGTATTAAACGAAATTAATTGAAAAAATATGCGAATTTAGATTTTTAGTGAACAAAATTTGAATTTCTAGGTTTTTTAATTCGACAATAAAGCTTTTTTTCAGATTTTCTCCGATTTTTGGTGGACGATTTGCTATTTTCTTCAAATTATTCAGAAAAAAGATTTCGCTTTCGAAGGGTGTTCCTTTAAAGTATACTGTAGATTTTTAAAGGAGCATAGTGCAATAAAGAAGGGTCTCGACACGATATGCATAAAAGCGAGAAAAATCCCAAAAAAATAATTTTGCTTCTCGCTTTAATTTATCCTTTTCCGAGTTAAAATTATATTTTTAATCTGTTTTTTTAATCAAACTTGGCGAAAAACAGTTAATTCACTGATTTTTCGCTATCGCGACCGAATTTTCAATGTTTTATGGAGTAGTACATGACAGTGAAAGTTTTTCAGAACTTTTTTTATACATTTTCGAAGAATGCATTGCATGAAAAAAGTAAAAATAACTCATTTTTGACATGAATAACATCATTCTTCTCTTAAAAATTCGTTCGAACCAAATCACTTCGCTTTCGTTATCTTTCAAATTAACTTGATTTTCTCATCAAAACGTTAACTTTTTCAGAGTATGACTGATACTCCTCCCATGAAGAAGTGTGCTCATCGCACTCGTAGATCATCGGATGTTAGCTTGAGTGCTACAGGTGCATCTACTCCGAATAATCAGCAATCCGTTAAAAGAAAGGTATCAGCAGCGAGCAGCGCGAATGAGAAGAAGAAGCCGAAAAGAAACAGCTATGAGCCCAAAAAGGATCAATACATACACCCATATGACCACATTTTCCACTGGTCCGATCGTAAATTGAACGTTAATTCTTACCTCGGAGTTAAGAGCTTGAGATATTCCGGAGCAGATATCAAATTAGAAGAGGAAAGAATCGAGCTGGCTGCTGAAGCAGTAGTGAAAGAGAATAAGGAGTTTGTTGACAAAGAATTTGCAACATTGTTTCCTGATGATAACTCGGATGACAGCGATGGTGACTACCGCTTGAGCGACGACGAAGACGTAGCAGACGATGAAAATTACTCTGATTCAGAGAAATATTTTGAGAAGGCGAAATACGTTCCATTGACTTTCACTGTAACGGGCGAAACAAAAATTACTGTACCAACAGTTAGAAAGCCATACGAAACGACAAAAATGCGGTTCGTGGAACCATTGACTGAAAACGTTTACCGTAACGATCAGCTGCAGTTGACCCACTATCCACAGTTTGATGAGTTTCCTGTTGATGATCTAGACTACGATGCCGTCACAGCATTCCTTCACAGGGTTTGCTTTTCACGATTTGATTAAATGCAATTGAAACTTTTCAGACTTTTCCAAATGGCGTCCATGGAAGTTGGAGGAATAAGTTCGAGACGAGTGACGAGATGTTTTATAAAACATTGATGGCGGTGCTCCCCGGAACGAAGAACCTCGATCTACTTTACCATGCACTCTTCAACATTTTTCCCAGCTATGACGCACTCGAGGAAGTTCCTAAAATGTTTCATCGACTTCATAAGAAGTACTCAAACGGAAAGGTTGATTCGGAAATATTGGAGCTGTTGGATTCTTTGAAAGATCCAATGAAGACTAAATCACTCCCCTACTTCAAGAAGTTTCCTTTCGACGTCAAGTATCCCGACACTAGAAAAAACTTCATTGTCCGATACATCAAAATTACGGAGGAAGCGTGCTCTGAGAACTGTTATTTACATGATGATGAGCTAGCAACACGAATGAAAGGATTCTTTGACCATCCCGATTCGAAGGAGCTTACACTATGCATTCTAAAATCAACCAAACGGCAGTATTCTGACTTTCTCAACACTCTTCTGATGCGAGACGATAAAGACGTCGTGAAGAACTTTTGTCAAACTGCTAAGCTGTTTCCCAAGGACTCATGTGCTTCTTGGTTCAAAAAGTTGCTCGATTCAGCCAGCGCCAGCTACATTGATGCAATGGCATTCCAACAAAAGTCGGTTGTTTTTAGAAATGTTCATTGTAGTTTGTAGTTTCAGAAGTTACGCCAGAAGAATGGAAAACTTTCGACATGCTCAAAAGGAAGACAAAAAGAAAAGAAGAGAACAGAATAAGGGCGAGGAGGACAAATACGAAGATTACACTACTCATTGTGATCATCTCGGTCCTTGTGGCCCAGGAGTTAAAAATTGTCCATGCAAACGCTTCTGCACAGTCTTCTGCAACTGCGACTTCAATTGTAACCGAAAGTTCCCAGGTTGCGAGTGTCCGCCGGGAAAGTGTCAAGCCCGACAATGCCCATGCAATGAAATGGACTTTGAGTGTTCAGAATTAACATGCAGACAATGTCTTGAAGATGATACACCGGAACTTTCGTCATGTGACAATTACGTAATGACAAAAGGAGACTTGAAGAAAATCCGTGTTGGAAAGTCGAGCATTGCTGGCAACGGCGCTTTCCTGGAAGAAGATGTGAGCAAAGAAGAATTTCTTGGTGAATATGTCGGTGAACGAGTTTCTAGCGAGGAGGGAGAACGCCGCGGAATTTTTTATCGGCTCAATATCAGTTATACTTTCGGTAAGCTGGTTTTAAGAATAATTGTTTCTCAGAAAAGCTTTTTCAGCTCTTGCCGACTCTGGTGACGTTGATGCCATGAGGGCTGGAAATGTACTTCGGTTCCTCAACAATTCGGATGAGCCAAACTGCTACATCAAGTATAATTACGTCAAAGGAGATCTACGAATTGGTTTCTATACGTTGAAAGCCATGAAGGCTGGCGAAGAGTTATTCATCGACTACTGCTACAAACCTGACGACGCCGCCATGTTTTTCAATGTTGCTCCATGTGACAGAGTTCCTAGAATTAAAGACGATATTCCCATTAAGGAGGAAAAGAAGAAAAATCAGACTAAGAAACAGAAAAAGTAGAAATCTTTCGAGACCAGTTATTTTTTCATCTGCAGATGTTGTTCATTGTCCCTTATTCATTCTTCTAAAGTTCATCATCGTTTTTTATTTTGTTACGAATCAATCTGTTTAACTTTCTCTTTTTATCTACATCCCTGTCACTTTTTACATTTTCTACCGTATTTCTTCTAATAGAATGCCACCTCTTGAAAAAAAATGTGCCATAAAATGGCAAATATTTTGTTGATTGGAAATTGTGTGATCTTTCTTTTCCAAAAACAGACTGGCTTTCTATAAGAGGAAGTACGCTTTCCTAAATTTATTGTTCACCATTTTAGCTGTCAGCGGCACCCCGATATCTGGCTTCGAGCCACTCACCCAACCAAGTTTACTGCAAACGTTATTCTGCTCTTTAAAAAAGTCTTGTTTTTTAATGCGTTCGATCACAAAAAAAAACGAAGAATGCATGGACCCAGATGAGCTAAAAAATTAGTGATTTTTAATCATGCGCTCTCTTTGAAACGACACCCGTGTTTCCTAACCATTATTTCCTCTATAGCTGAAACTTTCCGTTGTTTCGTGTCTGGAAATCCAAAAAAGAAACGGACAGCGTTTTTCCAGGAAACCTCTCAAAAATTCACTTTGAACAGGGTATTAGGTAAAAATTTTGGGAGCACAAAAATATGAATACATATTCTGAGAATCAGCCACAATGCACACTTCGGAATTGGAAATTCCTTATCGTACAAACCACATGGACAGCCGATTCCACTTAAACCCATTGTGAAGAATGATGGATTCACTTATGACACTGAAACTTCTAAAATGAGACTCTTTATTCTGCTTTCTCTTATTTTCACAATATGCACAAGCTACAAAGTTCTGGTTTTCAATCCTGCATTGGGCGGCAGTCATTCCAATTTTCTTGGAAAGATTTCTGATATTCTGATAGATGCTGGTCATGAGGTTACAATGCTGATTCCGGTTTTCATGCACGAGAAAAGAGATCTTATTGGTTCGAAAAAAGTTAAGAATATTATTAGAGTGAAGCAAGATCCGCGAATTTTTCAAATGCAACAAGAGGCGACTACAGACGAAATGATAAAAAAGCGTGTATGGAAAATGGATTCAAACCTGTCGTTCATGTTCTCGGTAAATTAATAAACCTGAAGAAAAATGTTTGAAAATTCGTTCTCAGATGATTGCGAATTTCAGCAGAACCGCTGCTTTTCAAACAGAGTGTGAGTTATTGAAGTTTTGCGTGTCTTATCACAAAATGCTCTGCAGACATGTTTCAACAGACGGAACTCATCGACCAACTTCGAAAGGAAAATTACGACTTAGCTATTGCGGAATCTCTATTTGTCCATGCTTTTGGTATGACAAGAATCATGGGAAAACTCAGTAAACCATTTTTAGCGCTCTTCGAGGAACTTGGGATTCGATCAGTTATCAATACAGACTCTACTCTTTTTATGACTGGAATGAAAGGTGCACTTGGAGAGCCATCTGCAGTTTCATACTATCCTACATTATTATCAACGGATAACACACAAGGATTCGTTGGGAGACTGAAGAACTTTGCTGGATACTTTTTAGGAAACACATTTGATACGTGGAAGTTTGATGCTGAAATTGCAGCTCTTCCAAAGGCCTACAAAGGTCCTAGGTGTTGGAGAAAGCTGCTTAGCAATGTTGCATTCAACTTTGTGAACTCAAATCCATTCATTGATTATCCATCTGCCACTCTTCCCAAAACTGTTTTCGTTGGTGGTATGCAAGTGAATACGAAGAAGCAGGGAAAGGTGAAATTGTCAAAAGAATGGGATGATGTTCTTTCAAAGAAAACGATCAACGTTTTGGTTTCTTTCGGTTCTATGGCCTTTTCATCGTTTATGCCTGATGAATACAAGAAAGCCTTTCTGGAAGTGTTCGCATCGATGCCAGAAACAACATTCATTTGGAAGTACGAGGAAGCAAATGCCACGTTGGCAGATCATCTTCCGAATGTTAAACTGACCACTTGGATGCCTCAAAACGATTTATTAGGTGTGATTAGAGACTGAACTTTATTCATTGTTTTGGATTTCAGCTGATGACCGACTCAACTTATTTGTTACTCATGGAGGTCTTGGAAGTTCGATAGAACTCGCGTATCAGGGAAAACCAGCTGTTGTGGTGGGATTATTTTAAGCTAGTGATTGCACACACAGGTGCACATTTTGCAGGTTCCACTACTCGGTGACCAACCGAGAAACGCACACATGCTCACAAGACATGGTGGAGCCCTTCAACTGGATAAGGCTCTTTTGGATCAACCAAATGAAATTAGAAAAGCTATTCAAACTGTTCTGAGCGATTCGAACTACAAAAAGAATGCCGAAATACTTGCCAAGATTCTGGAAGATCAGCCAAATAAGCCGAAAGATGTTGTATTGAAGCATTGTGACTTTGCGGTTCAATTTGGACCACTGGAGACGTTGAATTCTGAAGGACGTCATCTGAATACACTTGCATATTACTCATTAGATATTGCACTTGTAGTTATTGTTGTTCTGTTGATTTTGTTATACGTTCTACATTTAGTTGTTAAATTTGTGTTCAGGGTAGTCAAGAGAACATTATTAAACTCAAAGAAGAAACTTGATTAGTAACTTTTGTATTCTATGAATTCATTAAATGAGAAAAAACGGTTATAAATTTTTTGATGTAATCTAAGTTTTTTTCCAGATTATTTTATCAGAATGCTGCAATGATGAAGCTGGGTATAAGTGAAGAAAAAACAGATTTGACTGAAAAAAATCATTAAAGCGGTTGCATGATAACGACTCTAGGCTCCGAATGAGCAGACGACGTACTAAAACTTTGAGCCCATATATCTCATTTCATGTGAAAGATATCAAAAAGTGATAAATTGACAGAATACTAATTATAATATCAGTAATATTTTGTCAGTTAACAACTTTTTGAGACTTATTACAGGAACCGAGATAGATTGACCTAATGTTAGGAGGTCATTTTGTAAGTGTTTACGGTAAACTATTTTTTCTGTAGTAAAATGAAGATATTGTTAAACATATATGAACTACATCAAATTATTATGTACAAGTTTCAGAGTTCAGTGACCAAGCATATGTATACTTAATTGGAACCAATGTTTAGAACTTCTGATCGATATCGAACTCATCGGACGTCATGTGAAATGGGATGACTTTCAGAAACTTTACGATTTCTTTCCTTTTCTCCAAAACGAATATTCTTTGTACAGGAAGCACCAAAAATGAATGAAACAAGTCATAAATTGTCTGCTGGGCTCTCTCTTCACATATTCTTGTGTCCAACTTTCATAAACCCTAAACTGCCTCAAAAAACCTCTCCTTATCGCACAGACCATACCATAACTGCTCTACATAAAAACCGTCGGGCCGATAATGAATCTGCACTCGTCATTTCAAAATGAAGTTTTTAATTTTTCTATTGTTGACACTTGCTGTTGAGTTATGCTCCTCTTACAAAGTATTAGTATTCAATCCAGCTTTTGGAGCAAGTCATTCAAACTTTCTCGGAAAAATATCAGATATTCTGATTGATGCTGGGCATGAAGTCACCATGTTCATACCTGTTTTTGTGGACGGAAATAAAGATTTGGTTGGATCGAAAAAGGTCAAAAACATTGTTAGATTGGAGCAAGATCCAAGAATTTATCAAATGCAAAAAGAAGGAGCAACGGAGGAGTTGATGAGAAAGAAAATCTGGACCATGGACTCAGACATCTCTGCTATGCTTGGAGTGAGTTTTTAGGAATAAAAAATTAAATATTCTAATTTTTCAGTTTGTCGCCAACTTCAGCAAAACAGCAGCCTACATGAGTGATTGTTAGTTGCCCAAAAAAACTAGATAATTTTCAAAAAAAAAAATTTCAGTCATGTTTCAACAAACCGAACTTATCGAGAACTTCCGAAGAGAGCAATTTGATCTTGGTATTTCGGAATCTTTGTTTGTCTCCGCATTTGGTAAGTGATCTTGTGGTCTTCAATAATAACAATTCCAATATCTTTCAGCTTTGTTCGATGAAATTGGAATCAAATCAGTTATCAATGCAGACTCGACACTTTACATGAATGGTATCAAGAGTGCTCTTGGTGAGCCAGCTGCTATAGCTTATTATCCGGGACTTTTCTCCCCTATTGATGATAAAATGAACTTTTTCGGAAGAGTGAAGAATCTCATGGGTTACCAGTTTGGAATGCAGTTCAGTACTATGAAATATGTTGCCGAGATGAAAGCTCTTCCAAAAAGCTACAAAGGACCGAGAGATTGGCAAACGCAATTGGACAGCGTTGCTTTCAACTTCATCAATTCCAATCAATACATTGATTATGCCAGTCCTACACTCCCAAAGACGGTTTTCGTGGGAGGAATGCAAGTGAATACCAAGAAAAGCGGAAAGGCAACTCTATCGAAAGAATGGGATGATGTTCTTTCCCAAAGGAAAACAAATGTATTAGTTTCATTCGGTTCAAATGCATTCTCTTCGGATATGCCTGATCAATTCAAAAAGGCATTTTTGGAAGTCTTCGCATCGATGCCCGAAACAACTTTCATTTGGAAGTATGAGGAAGCAAATGCCACGTTGGCAAGTCATCTGAAAAATGTGAAACTGACCACTTGGATGCCTCAAAATGATATTCTCGGTATATACTATTCTTAGTAAAAACAAAGAAAGAAAAATTGGTTTTAGCTGATGATCGTCTGACTCTCTTCGTCACTCATGGAGGTCTTGGTAGTTCCGTCGAGTTGGCTTATCAAGGAAAACCAGCTGTTGTCGTAAGTTCCTGCTTAAAGTCCAAACTCTGAATCCCATTTCTAATTCCAGATTCCATTGATGGCTGACCAACCCAGAAACGCGCACATGCTCACAAGGCATGGTGGAGCTCTTCAACTTGAAAAGGCCCTTTTGGATCAACCAGATGAAATTAGAAAAGCAATTCAAACTGTTTTGAATGATTCGAACTACAAAAAGAACGCTGAACGACTTGCCAAGATTCTGGAAGATCAGCCAAACAAACCGAAAGATGTTGTATTGAAACATTGCGACTTCGCAGTTCAGTTTGGACCACTGAAGACGTTGAATTCTGAAGGACGTCATCTGAATACACTTGCATATTACTCATTAGATATCGCACTTGCAGTTGTTGTTGTTCTGTTGATTTTGTTATATGTTCTTCATTTAGTTGTTAAATTTGTGTGGAGGTTAATCAAGAGAACAATCTTGAGACCAAAGAAGAAGGTAGAGTAAGAACTAATTATTTTTTTTTGAAACAGAATCTCATGTGTTCAACTTTTCCTCGAATTTTATTTTGTGTTCTTATTTAATCATTTCGATCGTCTCTTGTACACATAAACTTCCTTTTTTGCATCGCTGAATTGTTCGAAAAATTCTAATTCGTTATTTTATGTGACTTGTGAAAACTAATTTCTTTCCACAGAAGATCTTTCCGGGTAAAATCACTGGTCACAGTGTACCCAAAACTGTTGCTCCAAACGTATTAACTTTCGACATTTCAAAACTATGTCAGTTAAAAGAAGTCAAATATACATGAATCAAAGATACATCACACTGAAAAAACGTCAGAGTTATCAACCCATTTTTTGTATTATCGGAAGAAAGAGTGGTCAGTTTTATCAAAGGTTTCATTGCACTTTTGGCAGTGCGCCTTGACACTCGAAACATGAAAATAATTCTTCTAACTTTGTTATTTTATATTCATGTATCCGGCTACAAGGTTCTAGTTTTTAATCCAGCCTTTGGTGCTAGCCACTCCAACTTTCTTGGAAAAATTTCCGATATTTTGATAGATGCAGGTCATGATGTGGTAAGATTTAATGAAAAATTAACATTCCTCGAGAATCATTCCAGACAATGTTAATTCCCATCTCGATGGAATCCAAAAAGGATTTGGTCGGATCTAAAAAAGTATCAAAAATTATCAGAATCGATCAGGACCCAAGGTCTCGAATAATGCAAGAAGAGGCGAAAACTGAGGAAATGATTAAGAAACAGATATGGAAACTTGATGCAGATATCACTATTTTCTTTTCTGTAATTTTTTTTACTGATTTTAACCTGAATTATTTTAAATTTTCAGATGATCAAAAACTTCAGCATCGCCAGTGGTTATCAGTGTGAACGTGAGTTTTGAATGGGGAGAAAAGTGCAATGATAGTAGAGTTTTTTTTTGTCAAATCGATAGTGATGGCTGTATTAATTAATGATGAAACAGTCCATATAAAAAATCCATAGGTAAATGTTTCAGATATTTTCCAACAAACTGTCATACTCGATCAGCTCAGGAATGAAAAGTTTGACTTGGGAATTACTGAATCCTTATTTCTCTGTGGTTTTCGTAAGTGGATAAATCATATCCTCTATGTTTAGTATTTATTATTTTTTCAGCACTTTTTGATCATATTGGTGTGAAAACAGTGATTAATGCGGACTCTGTTCTTTACCTAGATGTTGTTAAATATGCAATGGGAGAACCTGCATCAACTAGTTTCTATCCTGGAGTTTTCTCGAAAAACAATGATAAGATGAACTTTTTGGATAGAACAAGAAATCTTTTCGGAATGGCGTTCTCTTGGTATTTTTCATGGTCAAGATTCCAAGGGGAAATGGACGCTATCAAGCCGTATTACAATAAATCTCTGACATGGGAGGAACATATCAATGGAGCAGCTTTTTATCTGATAAACTCAAATCAATATCTAGATTATGCGAGTCCAACTCTTCCAAAAACAGTGTTTATTGGAGGAATGCAAGTGAATACGAAAAAGAACGGAATGGTTAAATTGGATGAAGAATGGAATGATCTTTTGAATCAAAGAAACCAAAATGTATTAGTTTCATTTGGATCAAATGCATTCTCTTCGGATATGCCCTATGAATACAAGAAAGCTTTTTTGGAAGTGTTCGAATCGATGCCGGACACTACATTCATTTGGAAGTATGAGGAAGCAAATGCCACGTTGGCAGATCATCTTCCGAATGTGAAGCTGACTACTTGGATGCCTCAAAACGATTTATTGGGTAAATGAAAGAAAGAAAGTTAAAGAGCCTCTCCGAATTTTAGCTGACGACCGTCTGACTCTCTTCGTCACACATGGAGGTCTTGGTAGTTCTATCGAATTAGCTTATCAAGGAAAACCATCCGTTGTCGTAAGTTTATTCTTTCCGTATTAATGTGCTACAGTTTCCATTTTCAGATTCCATTGATGGCTGACCAACCCAGAAACGCTCACATGCTCACAAGACACGGTGGAGCTCTCCAACTTGATAAGGCTCTTCTGGATCAACCAAATGAAATCAGAAAAGCAATTCAAACAGTTCTGAGTGATTCGAACTACAAAACAAATGCGGAAAGACTTGCCAAGATTCTGGAAGACCAGCCAAACAAGCCGAAGGATGTTGTATTGAAGCATTGTGATTTCGCTGTTAAATTTGGAGATTTGAAAACATTAAACTCGGAGGGAAGAAATCTAAATACTCTTCAATTCTATTCTGTTGATATTGTTCTAGTCGCTCTGATTTCATTTTTCATTGTGTTTTTGGTCATTTTGTTGCTCTTAATTTGCGCTTTCAGGAAGTGCTCGAGGCTGATGAGCAGCGAGAAAAGCAAAGTTGATTAGTTGATTAATGTTATCTGGTCAGGCCAATAAATAATTGAGATTCCTTCAATTTCATCTTGAATTTAAAAAAAAACCAAACCAACACCGGATTTATGGCATGCGAAATAACAATTAGGTCCTTGAAATCCTATAGAAAATTTGTTAGAATTCGACAGGGATACAAGCTTTCCAAACAATTTTCGACATCCAAACTTTTGGATCGTCTTTGACTAACATAATTAAACTTGCCGTTATAAACCTTTTTCGATTCGCACGTAGCATGAAAACTTTATTTGTAGGTGCTCAAACCACCTGACCAAATATCATGAGAGTTCAGCGAAATTAGATTTGATCTTACACATTGTCCAACTTTTTCAAAAAATCAAATATAGGAGAAAAAAGTGTCATCCAAAAACTTTCCAAAATATATCCTATAATCCCTTCACAAAACTTTTTTTTCGCATTTCCTCTGCAGGTGGCGATTTTCACACTGCATATGAAACAAACTAGAAACATAGTTTTTTTTATTTCTCTATGATTATTCCCATAGCAACATAAACTTTTGATTTTAGTTGCTGCATGCATCTCCTCGTGATTTTTCCAAATCTTTTCGTTGTTTATGAGCTCCCATTCCTGATTTCCTTTTTTTATTGCATGACGTTGGTTTGATTTTTTGGCTCTTTATGATGAGGAAAAATTCAGTAAATTTCTTAACCTTCTTTTCAATGTCCCTTTAAATCGGTTTTTTGTTGAAAACAACTACCGTAAAACATGTATTAGAAGGGCCGGCCCTTCTATTTGTCAAGGTTCCTCCCCAGGACCCTTCTATTACAGGCTCCCTTCAATTAGAGGGGCCCTTATATTTTTCCGGCGACTTTTTCCAACAATTTTCATTTAAAAATTCGACGAATTTTTGTTCAAAATTCATGTAAATATTACACCAAAATTTAGCAAGTTTTTTATCAAAGAGAAAGTTTCCAGCTAATTCGTATGAAAATATGGAATTCCTGGAATATTTTTCACTAAAAACGTACGGAAAATTTCCAATATCAGTACACATTTGGGTGGGGTCCTTCTTCACAGGGGGCCCTTCTATTACGGGTGCCCTTCTATTACGGGTGCCCTTCTATTACAGGGGGCCCTTCTATTTTTCCAAATCCCTCTCGGAGGGCCCTTTTATTAGAGGGGCCCTTCTATTATAGGGACCCTTCTAATACAGGTTTTACGGTATTTCATTCCTCGTAAAGGCTCGAACAGAATCAACCGTAATTCGCTCAATTAAATCCCAACCAAACCGTCAATTTTGAGCTCAATTACCTAGATTCATGTGAAGGATTTCATGTGAAGGATAAAATATTGGTGATGTTATGATAAACAATTTATCAGTTAACAGATTTTCAATATATTCCACAGGAATCGAGATATATGAGATCAAAGTTGATGGTTCCAGTGGACTTCTGTTAGAGGAATTACGGCAATATCATTAGTAAAGGGAATCATAACTGTTATCATCATCTCTTTTTTCAAAATCTAAATACTTCTATTTTAAAACTTCATGATTCCAGATGGTGTTGGACACAGTTTGAACGTTTCAAAGATCTACATATACGAAATGGAATCAGATAAAGTAAGTATATTTTGATAGTGAGTTAAGCTTGTGGTTAGCTATTCATTTTTTAAACTCTCGAACTCATTTACAACACTACATATTCTCAAACGTTTCGTTAAAAGGGAACTCTTTCCAAAAAAGTTTTCTTTCATTAAAATATTAGAAGTTATGTTTTTTTCGTAATATCACTTCGAAAAAATTCAAAAAAAAAATCCAAAATTCCAGAAAAATATTCTGTTTAAAATTTGAAAAAAGGATGTCGAGAAGGCCCACGGCGCCTGACAGCCTTTTTGTGATACCATTCAAATCCTGTCTTTCAAAAAGGTTCCCAAAAAGTGTTATTTTCAGGTACATTTCGATCGAGAACTCAAACTCAATGCGTTCAGTCGGTTCTACCGTACCGCTCCAGCTCCAGATGATACGTTCAAACGCATGATCGATTCAGATGTTCAAAGTGAGCTGAATAAATATACGCATTCTGATGCAATCCGGTTTGCTGCCAAATCGTGGACTTGGGAATCGAACACAGGGGAAGCGTTGCCACGTAGAGAAGATAACGGAATTCAAACATTTCGGTTCCAAACCGGAATCCGTGCTTATTATCGTGTGTTAGCCGATAAAGGAGACAACTATGTTCTAATTGCGTGTCATGCTAATCTGCACGGATATCATCGAGGAGATCTTCGGTTTGTAGAAGTTAACGATAAAACTGAAACGCTGGGAATGAAGGAGTCTAGTATAATTGGTAAACTCTATCCGGGAGATGTGGTCGCTGTTGTGGAACTTGCCAAAAAGAAAAATGTTCCATTGAATCCGCCTGGAGTGTTTCAAGTTCATACGGAGTTTGAGTGTTTTTGGGAAGTCCGGCATATGACGATTCTTACGAGAAAGCAAGATCGAGAAGTTAACTTTGCGATCATCGAAGACGGAACAGCTGTAGTGGAAGGGTTCAGCAGGTCAATGAATGTCTTGGATGATTCATTGAGCTCACCACTGGAAGTCAATAAGATATATTTCGGTTACGCTTTCATTCCGGAAAAAGTCAAGATGAACTTCACCGAAGATTTTGATCGAAAACATGAGAATCTGTTAACTGCATTGTACTCCAAACTTCCAACATATCCCCATCCATCTGGAACAATATTCACCTATGCTCACTCTGAAATGCAGACAAGACTCTTCAAAATCGGACGAGACGCCTTCTGTAAACACGCATACAAGTTGTATCGATGCCAGCCGAATAAAGTAGTTGAAACTTGCGTGAGAATGGGCGCAGCGGCTGCACAGACCATTGGGAATAATCGGTTTGATGAAAGAAGTTTTCCGATTCAAAGTGTTCAACAAGATGATCGAATTGTTTCATTTGCAATACCGAATCCAGAAAAACAACCTACAGAAGGTCGATGGTCTAACAATAACCGTATTGTATTGAGTGGAACAAACCGTAAAATCTGTGCGATAATTGAAACCGTCGTGTTAGAGAATGATGTCAATTTCATTCGAATATCTGCTAGAATTCCGAAAGATTCTTCCAGAAACATCAACTTTAAAGAGGATACATGGATTGTTCATCAAGACAAGTCGCCTGATATGCCACGAATTGATCGTGGTTTTCTGAGTAGACTTGAGAAAAACTCAAACGGAAGCCGAATCATCAAAACTCTCTATGGAGGTGAATCTATCAATTTGGACTCCTCTGAAATCGACTTGAACGCTTCATTCTGCTTTCCGAGTGATCCAGTTATTGTTCTCAATGAATTTCAAAATGAGTACGTCTCCAAGATTTTGGCGAATGTTCCAATTGTTCTTGGAAATTCACCATTTGGATGTGGAAAATCAATGACTATTGTCACAGCTGCAATCGAGATTCATAAACAGAATGGGCGGTTCAACGGGCATGGGAAACAAAGACAACAATTGCTGGTTACACAAAGTAACAATGCTGGTGTGAGCCTGGTGGAAATCGCTCGAAAAATTGATAGCAGTCAAGTCAAAATCAAATTTCTGAGGTACATTAGCGAAAAGAATTGGAATGTGCTTCCCGATTCTTCACGAACGGATTTGGATATGCCCATTCTAATGAGAGAATTGTTTGTACCATGGGCAATAGGAACTAGGGAAAGAACAACATCTCTGAATTCCTTGACAATTGGTATGAAACAGGCAATTGTTCGAAAAGTTACTCAAGACTACCTCTATCCATCTCAATTGGTTGGTGAAGCGAGCAGAATTTATGATGACTTAAATGATTATGACAAAACAACAGAACCATCTCCAAGAACACTCCGAGAAGCTTTCTTCATTTTCTATGAACCAGATATCATTGTGTCCACTGCAGACTCTCTTCAAGGATTACTCTCATGTAGCGGTCTCAGACTGCAAATCTCAAGCTTGCAAATCGATGAGGCTAGCCAGTTACCGGAGCACACTCTTATCTATATTTTACAAAAATTCCCTCACGCTTCATACGGTCTTGTCGGTGATATCAAACAACTACCACCACACTGCGAGAAAGAGTTGAAAGGTCTTCTCAAAGATTACGGTATTGGAAACACAATGCAAAGAGCGATCAATGAATTGATGTTTCCCCAATCGAACCTCTTATACGTCTACAGATGTCATCCGGTTACTACAGAGCTTTTAAGCGACATGTTTTATGATGGCTCGCTTATACCGGGAGTCAGCGAGTTTGATCGAAATGAATTTATGAGAATGCGCCCAGACATTTGGCCAAACGTACGCTTCCCAATTTTGGTGTTGAACCAAAAAGAGGAGGGATACAAAGTTGGAACTTCCGTAGCGAATGAAGTCGAGAAAAATCATGTGTTACGTATTGTGAGCATCTTAACACGTGAAGTTAGCGGCTACCGACTGAAAGAATCTGATATCGGTGTGATCTCATTTTACCGAGCACAAACGTCTCTTCTAACTGAAGCGTTCCGTAGAACTGATGTCAAATGTGGAACGATTGATGCATTTCAAGGAACTGAGAAAGAAGTCATCATCGTTTGTTGTACCAATAAGAAGATCTCCCCCTTCATGCAACTTGGAAATCGTCTGAATGTAGCGTTGTCGCGTAGTCGTCAGGCTACGATTCTTATTGGCAATGTGGCTGGATTGAGGGAAGCGAAGTATTGGGAAACTATTGTATGGGAGGCGCAGAAGAATAATTGCTTGATTGATGACGTAAGTACCGAGTTACCTTAAGCACTCTAATAGAAGCGCACCCTTCGAGCCCATTTATCTCAATTCCTTTGAAGGATATCAAAAACTGGTCAACTAAGAAAATATATTTGATTTTGTGATAAACATTTTATCAGTTGACTAATTGTCTTTACAAGGAATGATATGGGCTTAAATTTGACAGTCTGAGCGCCACTCTATTAGATAGTTTACTGTAAGTATTTAGGGGAAATTTCTGTGTTAATTCTTCAAAAATTCCGACATTTCAGATCAACAAGTTTGGTGACGCTGTTGGCAACTATTCGAATGGAAATGGAAATTCGGTATGGTATCGATAAAGAATTACCGTAAAACCTGTATTAGAAGGGCCGGCCCTTCTATTGTTCCAAGGCACCTCCGGAGGGCCCTTCAATTACAGGGGCCCTTCAATTAGAGGGGGCCCTTCCATTTTCCCGGCCAGTTTTTTTCCGATATTTTGTTCGACGAAGTTTCGTTCAAATTTCATGAAAATCTGCCAACTTTACCGAAGTTTAGCAAGATCTTCATCGAAAAATAAAGTTTCAACAAATTTCGATTAAATTGTAGAGTTCCCGAAATACTTTCCACTGAAAAAGTACGGAAATTTTCTGATTTCAAAACACATTTTGAAGGGGGCCCTTTTTCACAGATGGCCCTTCTCTTACAGCTTCAATTTTTCCAAGCCCTTCTCGGAGGGCCCTTCTTTTAGAGGGGCCCTTCTATTAAAGGGGCCCTTCTAATAAAGGGGCCCTTCTAATACCGGTTTTACGGTATGTATTCAAACTGGTTACAGGCGGAAATAAATGGCATCCGAGACATACCAATTCAAGATTCGCCAAGCCCATCCATTAACTTGAACATGGAACAATTGAGAATAGGACCGAATCAGGTTGGCTAAGATTCGAAAAGTTTGTACTATTTTTTTTTTTTTGAAATTTCAGCCTGGAAACAACGGAAATTATGGTAATGGAGCGGCTCAGACTAAGAAAAGAAACCAGCAACGTCGCCAAGCCGTCGTACGAGTTGAGAACCAACAAGAGTTCAATCCGACAAATTATTGGATTCAAGAACGGCAACCGAGAAAAATGAATTCCGAAAACCTGTTCCGTTGAGGTGGTAAGCGGTCTGCTCGCTAGTTCAATGAATGATATGCTTTGTTTTAGATTGGAAAGTATCTCAACCCTATATTCAATTATCCAGTAATTGCTCTATTTATTTTTATTCTGGATATCCATAACGTCTTTTTATAACTAAACCTCAATCCAAAAATCTATACCTGATCTGAATGAACTTTTTGTCTTTGAACTACTCAAACAAAAAGGAGGTTTTGTGATCTCTTATCAAACACAAACCATACGATGACCACACGGTGACTATCTGTTTGAAGAGGGGAATTTCATATAAAAAGAACTTTTCAAGCTTTAGTTATGCTTCAAACATGAACATCTATTTTATTCTTTCATCATTTTTATTATTCAATCTCTTGGATGCCTACAAGGTCCTTGTATTTAATCCAGCCTTTGGTGCTAGTCATTCCAATTTTCTCGGGAAAATTTCTGATATTCTCATTGATGCAGGTCACGATGTGGTGAGAATTTTGGAGCTTGTTTACATCAATATTTCATAAGCTTTGTTTAGACTATGCTGATTCCCATCTCCATGCAAAGTAAAAAGCATTTGGTTGGTTCGAAAAAAGTCAAGAAAATCATTAAAATCGATCAAGATCCAAGAAGTATCGAACTCTATCGAGAATCTGGTCATGAGGATGTTCTAAGAAAACAAGTTTGGAAAGTTGATTTGGATATTTTGAAGTTTTTTGACATGGCTGCAAATTTCAGCAAAAACTGCGGGTACCAGTGTGAACGTAAGTCAAAAGATGGTGTTGAAAAAACAAAAGTTTATTTCAGAAGTGTTTAAACAAACTGAAATTCTCGAGAATCTGAGGAACGAGAAGTATGATTTGGGAATCACCGAGTCTTTATTCATTTGTGGATATCGTTCGTTGTTCTTCATTTTTCATTTTAGGAAAGTTCAGTCTTTCAGCTCTGTTCGACCACATTGGTGTCAATACCGTCATAAACGCAGATTCAGTTCTATTCATGGATATTATGAAAAGTGCTCTTGGCGAACCAGCGTTTCCATCTTTCTACCCAGGTATTTTGTACATTGACCACTTCCTCGTTTCATCACTTTATTTTTTTGTAGCACTCATCTCACCAAAGACTGATAAGATGACTATGCTGGAAAGAATCGGAAACACTCTTCAAATGATATTGCCCGCCTATTTTTCCAAAATGCGATTTGAAGAGGAACTGAAAATGATTGAACCGTATTACAACGGAACGAAAACATGGAGAGAACATTTGGAAGGCGTTGCATTCAATATGGTCAACTCGAATCGATATCTGGATTATGCTAGTCCAACTTTGCCCAAAACTGTGTTTATTGGAGGAATGCAAGTGAAAACGAAAAAGAATGGGAAGGTTAAATTGGATGAAGAATGGAATGATCTTCTGAATCAGAGAAAACAAAATGTATTAGTTTCATTTGGATCAAATGCATTCTCTTCGGATATGCCTGATGAATTCAAAAATGCGTTTCTGGAAGTTTTTGCATCGATGCCAGATGTGACATTCATTTGGAAATATGAGGAAGAGAATGCGACGTTGGCAAGCCATCTGAACAATGTGAAGCTGACGACGTGGATGCCGCAAAACGATTTGTTGGGTGAGAAAGTGAATTCTATGAAAACATACCGTAAAACCTGTAATAGAAGGGCCGGAACCCTCCGAACTTCCGGAAAGCCCTTTTATCATAGATGCCCTTCAATTAGATAAGGACCCTTCAATTTTTTTCCAGTCATTTTCTCGAAATTTTTCATTAAAAGTTTTGGTTAATTGCATAAAATGCATGAAAATCTATCAATTTCAAAAAAATTGGCCAGTTTTTGAGGAAGAAACGAGTTTTTCAACAAATTCCTGTACAATTTTCAGAATTTTGTTCAAAGTACTAATATTTGAAATTTCAAATAACACATTTTGTAGGGGCCTTTCTATTACAGGTTCTACAGTATTTTTGATTTCCTTCCATTTTCAGCGGATCCTCGACTTACCCTCTTCGTCACTCACGGAGGTCTCGGAAGCTCAACAGAACTTGCTTATCAAGGCAAACCGGCAATTGTAGTAAGTGAATCAGTCCATCGGAAATTTCTAAAACTTCACATTTCAGATCCCACTAATGGCTGACCAACCCCGTAACGCCCATATGCTAACTCGCCATGGTGGAGCGTTACAACTTGACAAGAAGGATCTCAGTGATGCTGACATTATTCGAAAGGCTATTCGAGACGTTTTGGAGAACAAAATCTATCAGAAAAATGCAGAAAAACTAGCGAAAATCTTGGAGGATCAACCGTACAGTCCAGCGGATGTTGTCTTGAAGCATTGTGATTTCGCTGTGAAATTTGGACCGTTGGATACATTGCAATCAGAAGGAAGGAACTTGAATTTATTCCAATTCTACTCCTATGACATTTTTGTTGTACTATGTCTGATTATACTATTCATTGTAGTTTTTATTGTGGTAATTTTTACCGTTTGCTTGAGATTGTTCAGAAAGTTTTCCAGTAACAAGGTCAAAAAGGAGTGAATGAAGAACGTTTGAGTGGGTTAGAAACTCTTGTTTATTGTGAGAATCTATTTTCTATGTTTTGAAGCTTATTAGCTTTTTGATCACAGAAAAGAACCACGTTTCTTACTTCTTTTACTGAAACTTTTTCCTGGTCGGCCAAATCGGTGAGTAGACATTTCCCACGCCCTTCAGATTGCGTCAAGCATCTTAATATTCAAACTAGATAGTCTGAAATATAGCAAACAAGCCAATTACATGCACATGTCACCTGCTAAAAATAAATATAACATTTTGGTCGTGCGACCAAAAACTTCTCTTTTTCCTCTTCCCGCTACTGTGTCTATTGCCCCTCAAGACACGTAATCCTGTAAAAATATGCGAGAAATGCACGATTCAAAATTTCTTCAACTGCTTGCAAGAATTTTTCGCTGACAGGTATCTCTTACCGTTTCCCTGTTGATAAGAAGTGATAAATATAAATACCGGGAGGCTGGAAACGTTTCGTCTAGAATAGGAAAATGATGAATCCCTGGATTCTTTTGGCATGTTTGTGTAGTGGAGTACAAGGCCTGACAGGTTCAGAGCAAGTCCACATTGCCTTTTATACCAGTCCATGGGATATTTCTGTGAGTTGGATCACTTTTGAACAAGGTTAGTCGCACAGTTCTTCGAAAAACTGGATTTCCACTTTTAGCTGAGCCATCCCTATCGTTTGGAACTTCCACTTCAACTATGCAAAATGTGTCGGGAACCACAAATACATGGGTATTCGGAGGAATCACAAGACATTCACATTCTGTAATTTTGAAGGATCTGAAACCTTCAACCCAATACTGTTAGTTTCTTATCTCCTTTAATGTCATAAGCCAGTTATTCAGACTACCAAATCGAAAACCGATTGTTCAACTTCCGATCCCTACCTGCTAATCTAAATTCTTACAAAGTTTGTGTATTTGGAGATCTTGGAGTATACAACGGTAGATCTACACAAAGTATAATAAATAATGGAATCGCCGGAAAGTTTGATTTTATTGTTCACATTGGAGATCTAGCGTATGACTTGCATAGTAATAATGGGAAGCTTGGAGATCAATATATGAACACACTGGAGCCGGTTGTTTCCAAGGTAAGCTTTGATAAAGAAGCGTATTTTAAGATTGAACCTATAGATTCCATATATGGTGATCGCTGGGAATCATGAAAATGATAATGCCAACTTCACAAACTTCAAAAATCGTGTTGTAATGCCACCCACTGGATCAGATGATAATCAATTCTATAGGTTCGTTATTGAGAATTGGCTCTCAATACTTCGAAGTTTCAGTCTAAACATTGGACCAGTTCATTGGGTGGGGTTGAGCACCGAGTACTACGGATTCGAACAGCAATACGGTAACACTTCGATCTTCACTCAATACAATTGGTTGACTAAGGACCTGGAAGTAGCTAATAAAAATAGAGAAAATGTTCCATGGATTGCTTTGTATCAGCACAGGCCGTTCTACTGTAGTGTGGAAGAAGGCGCAGATTGCACACTTTATGAAAATGTGGTAGTGAGTGGTAGACAGCTTTCAAAGCCCGAAGTACCATAAAACCTGCATTAGAAGAGCTCCCTCCACTTGAAACTTTGAGCGGACCCTATCAAAAGTTTTTTGTCAGCTGACACATTTCTGATATCTTGCTTAGGAATTGAGATAATTGAGATCAATCGTGATAGTTTGGGGTCTTCTCTTTTACAGGTTTTACGGTATTTTTATAAATTTGTATAACACTGATAGTGAGTGTTTTCAGTTACGCCACGGCGCACTTGGACTACCTGGCTTGGAACCTGAATACATCAAAAACTCAGTTGACATTGGTTTTGCTGGACACATGCATGCTTATGAGAGAATGTGGCCAGTTGCGGATCTGAAATACTATAAGGGAGAGGACGCCTACCATAACCCTGTTGCCCCTGTCTACATCTTAACCGGATCAGCTGGTTGCCATTCATCTGGAATGAAGTTCAGTCCAATTCCAATGCCATGGAGTGCTCATCGAAGTGATGATTATGGGTACACAGTGATGACAGTTGCAAATAAAACACATATTCATTTCGAACAAATTTCCATTGACAAGAATGGAGATGTGATTGATTCGGTTTGGGTGAGCAAGGATGTTGGGCATCTTCATACGCAGAATATGAGGGAAGATGTTGGAGGATTCAAATTTTATTAGAAAAGAGATTTTAACATATCTGTAGATATTGTGTATAAATAAATGTTTGATGCTACTTTTCCAAAAACAATTCAAAGATTTTCAAAAGTCCAATGACCCTCTCAAAAAAGATCTTTGCTGTGAAATAGACTATAAGATACAGATGCGAAAAAACAAGAGCGTAGAATTTAGAGATGATAAGAGAACAAATCAAAATGGCATCTTTCCCATCGTCTAATTCTCTTCAACTTTTTTCCAGTTATAAATTGACCAACTAATCAGTAAATGGTCATTTCTTTTTGAATGATGCTTCAGACCGGTACACTTTTACAACTACTGTTCCTAATTGGTAGTGTTTCTGCCTATAACATACTCATATTTTCTCCTGCTACAAGTAAATCTCATTTGATTTCAAATGGAAGAATTGCAGATGAATTGGCAAGAGCTGGGCACAATGTGGTAAGTTTATTATTTTTTGAAGTTTAGGGAAGTTATCGAAATTTCAGACCTTACTCGAAATCGACTTTCTTGGAATTGTTGACACTACGAAAAGCGCAAAGTTGGTCAAAAAGACCATTGTCCGAACACCAAAAGGAATGCAACAGTTTCGAAATGTCCTTCAAGGATTCTCTGAAATTGTGATGGAGGATCCTGGACTTTGGGGATTGGTGGAAGGGAATATCATGTACCAAAATGCCTATAACGCACTTTGTGAAGGTATGCGAGTTTTGAAATTATTTCAATTGAAGAAAAAAACTGTGATAGAGAAAAAAATCTAGTTTGAATTTAATTGAAAAGAAGATGTAGTCTGATAATTTGAAAATTCTGTAGTTGCAGACAAAAACAATTTAGTATACCGTAAACACCGTAATAAAACACCTCCCAAATTTGAGCCTATGTATCTCGGTTCCTTTGAAAGGTATCCAGAACTGATCAATTGATAAAATATTTCTGATATTATGATAAAAGTTTAAACAGTTGCCTATTTTTTGACATCTTTCACAGAAATTGAGATATATGGGCTGAAAGCCGACGGGTTGGAAGGCATTACATGGGTATCAATAATACACGTTGCCAAACAATTTGAGAATATATTTTCAAGAATTTCTCGAGATGGATGACATCTTCCAAGAGCTCAAGGCTCAAAACTTTGATGGTTTCTTCGCTGAACAACTCAATATTTGTGGTTTCGGATACGCCAAAGCCTTGGGAATCGAGAGAAGATTTCTCATCTCTAGTTGCCCATATTTTTCGCATGTCTACGATTATACCAGTCATCCAGCTCCATATGCAAGTGTTCCGTTTGTTGCTGATATGAGTCCTGAGCCAACGTATTTGGAAAGAGCACAAAATCTATTGAACGGATTTACATGCAATATGCTATTCCGTTATATGCACACCCAATTGACGTCTATTTTCCGAAACAAATTCGGGTGAGCTTTTTGGTTTTAAATCTGCTTTGTGATCATCTCAGATTATTTTCAGACAAGATTTCCCATCAGTGCCGGAGATCGTGCGAAACGTCGACATCATCTTTTTGGCAACAGATGAAATCATTGACTTCTCAGCACCAACTCTTCCAAATCTTGTGAACATTGGAGGATTGGGTGTGGACGATGATACTACAGAAATGGAACCAGTTTTCGAGGCTGAAATGAGAAAAGGGGGGAAAGGAGTTATCTTATTTTCTCTGGGAACCATTGCCAACACTTCAACAATTGATAAAAAAGTGATGGAATCGTTTTTGGGAATCGTCAAGAAGTTTCCCGACTATCACTTCCTTATCAGAGCCGACAAGTATGATAAGAACACGAAAGAGAGAGCAAAGGGCATTTCGAATGTATTTGTCTCTGATTGGCTCCCACAACCAGCCATTTTACGTGAGTTTCCAGGTCTCCAATGAATTTTAGGAATAATCTATTTCAGATCATCCTCGTCTCCGGACTTTTATCACTCATGCTGGATACAATGGACTTGTGGAAGCTGCTCGAGCAGGAGTTCCATTGATCACTATTCCTTTCATGTTCGATCAAAATTTGAACAGCAGAGCGATTGAGAAAAAGGGATGGGGAATTCGATCAGACAAGAAGAAACTTCTGAATGATCCTGATTCTTTTGAAGCGGACCTCAAAGAAATGCTAACCAATCCCAGCTACACAAAAAATGCTCATAGAATTCGCGATTTGATAAAAAGTAAACCGTTGGGTGCCAGAGATAGATTCATCAAAACGACAGAATGGGTGGTTCAAAATGGAGGAGTTCGAGAATTATTGACGGAAGGAAGAGATTTGAGCATAATTACTTCGTATAACTTGGATATCATTGTTCCTGTTTTATTTGTATTTTTGTATTTCCTAATTATTCCATTTTTCAAACTTATTGGTGGATTTTATTATTACAGCTGTTTTGGTCACATTGAATCAAAACACAAGTTGGATTAGAGATTAATAAATGGTTTATCCCGTTCTTCTGGATGCCGCGCGAACTGCAGAGTACCCGCTTCCTTTTTTTGAATTGATATCATCATCGGATATATTTGAGATACTGAATCGACACTGACGGACTGCCAGTAGATATTTGAAGAACATTCTGAAAAAAGATCACAATAGTTCTCCATTTTTAAACAAATCCTCATTTTCAAACTCACCTTCTGAATGGAATCACAAACACAATTGATAGAATTGGATCTATCAATGTTGGTAAAATCACCAAAAACGAATTAAGGTACTCTAATAGCAGCACCCCAGTACCTGAAAAACTTATACTCTATGAATAGGTTCATAATCAATCCGTTACCTGAATATTGAGTCAGGAAGAATTGTAGTACCAATGGAAAAAAGCATACACTTGGGATCAAAGTCTGAATCGTGAGTCCCGTGATCATACTTTTCGCGTGCTTGATCCTGGGAGAATTGTACTCTTCGTACTCGTTCAGCAGCCCCCAGATTTTGCTGAAAAAATGTATGTAGGTTGATTCGAGAGGTATGATTCACTCACCTCCGATAGATAAGAGCAGCCAGTGGATTCAGGAAGAGTACAATTGTGAAAATGATAGTGGATGATTTCACATATGGAGATTTGAGAGCAGAGAAGCCGAAAATCGAATGTGGTTCGAAGATATATGACGGATGAAGAGCTCTAGTTTCAAGAACAATTGCACCATGATGAGAAGGGTTTATGAATTGGCAGATGGCACAGAATACAGCAGGGAGATGAACAATGATAAAGTTTCGCAAGATTTGAGAAGACGTTAACTTCTGATGAGAAAGAATTTTGTAACGGTAGTAGAAGACGTGAACGATGGCAAAGAGGGCGACCATGGAAGATGCCTGAAGACATGAAATATAATGCTTTAAACGAAATTTGAAGACGTTCTCAGATATAAGTGAAACAGGAGAGATGTCTAATTATAATTTTTCAGAGATCATAGAGTCTATGTAGTTGCTTTTTTATTATGCACTTTCGCTTCAATTGTTTTTGAAAATATTTTCTGTGTCTCAAGGTCTCGTTGAACTCTTGGAACTTTTATCCAGAATTTTTTCAACTCACATCTCTCAACAAATGAATCAAAAAGCACGTCTTTCTCCCCAATCTGGTACAAATTCCAGTGCATATAAAAGCGACAGTAGTATTATTCGGAACCATCCGGCACTGCGTCAGAAATCCAGCGATTATTGTGATTATTTGAGCGGCACAGATGTTCAGAAGATAGATTCTCATAGTTCGAAGAAGTTTCGTTTGATTCTTGAAGATCAGTAACAGCAGCAGAGCTTGTGAAAATAGAACTGTGATTGCGAAAATTGGATAGGAGACATAGACGAATGCAAGGATATCCACCTCTTTCATCTTTTGAATACTCTGAAAATTGAAAAAATAAAGAAAAAACATAAATAGACAACAAGGAATTGGATGTAAATAATGACGAATATCTCGGATTACTGATGCTAAATAGGTGGGAATTGGGCGATGGTGGAGGGCATGTGAGTGTGAGAAAACGAAGGAAAAAATAGAAGAAATGGTGGGAGGAAGGACAAGATATTGAGCTAGTTTTGAAGAATGTTAGTTCTGCTATAAGGGGCGTGAACATTCCCATAATGTCAAAATGCTCAAAGCCCGCCCTCGTAGAAGAGGAAAAAAGCATGATTTGAAACGAGCGAAAGCAAGTTGAGCGGAAGAAAAGAAAGCCCGGAAGTGCATAGGGATCGAAATTATGAAAAGGATTATGCAGCATTTTCAGCGTGTGTGTGTAGTCTTTGGACAAATTCCAGGTTGAAAAAGACGCGGAACTGGGATGGAGGATAAGTTTAGAAAACGAAAATGGAACCTTGAAATGGAAGCTTATAGGAGTTTTCCAGCAATTGTGCACATGTTTAAACTAGAGCTCTAGGCCTGGGTCTAAAATTTGGAATATTGGAAAATTTAAATAGATGTATTGATAATTTTAAAAAAAGTCACAAGCGGTCGTCCACTACATACCGTAAACACTCTAATAGAACACCACCTGACCGTAGACTTCGAGTCTATATATCTCGGTTTCTGTAAAAGACATAAAAAAGTGGTCAACTAAAAAAATGTTTATCATATTATCAGCAACATTTTATCAGTCAAACACTCTTTGATATCTTTCACAGAAAATGAGATAAATGGGCTCAAACTTTTGGTGGCGGTCTATTAGAGTGTTTACGGTAATCATTGCTCTAGCTTTTGTAGATTCTCTGAATAGTGATGAATCATAATGAAAAGCATTCCTGCAACGGGTCGAGCCGGATGGGCCTTACTATTAGACAAAAAATAGGGGGATTTTTATTTTAATTTTCGAGAAGAATTTTTAAAAAATCAGCTCCTTGACAGACAGAGGGCCGGCCGAACCGGCTAGACATCGGCCCGTAACTTTGCAAGTAAAAAACAGTATATTTTGGAACATTTTAGTTTTCGCTCTTTCTAAGCGAGACTGACGTTCTTTCATCACAGGAAACGCCTCCTCTCTATTGTTGACACTTTGTGCTCTTTACGACCCCCACTCGACGGATATCCATCTATTCATGTTTTAAATCCCAAAAAAGGCGTTAATGTCGAGAGATTTTCCGGTGTCTCACAATTCCGATTATCCGATGAAACTACAAAGTTCTTCGTGAGAACAAAGGCTTTTTGAGGATTATTAATCGACCAAAACACATGGTTAACCTAACTAAAGATGGAAGTTGTTTTTCTAATTAATAAATTCAGTAAGAAAAATCAGATGGAACTATATGAAAGATATTTGAAATGACATTTAAAAAACAGGAGGAAGTGGGTTGGATTGGTCAGAGAAGTTCCAAGCGAACTTCCGGATTTGTTTAAAAAAAAAAAAGAGCGACAAAAAATGTTTCAAAAGTTTTAATGTCAAAGAACCAAAGCTGTGCAAATGGCAGCAGTGACTTAGGATATGTTACCAGAAGTGGCCATGAGATCCAGAAGTACCCAAATCAAAATTCCTGCCATGCCACAGTCTTGCAAAGAACACCTAGCATTTTTACAAGAACATCTAGGACGTGTATAAAATGAAATAAAGGATTTGAAAAGAAAAAAAAAGCAAAAAGGAGAAAAAGTCTTCTGAATAGAAAATACTGACGTTATTCGTCTACAAATTCCAGGACGGAATCTCCCCCCCCGGGGGTAATTCGATATCTTCCCATTTTCAAAAGAGCACACTGGTTCACTTCCAAACTGCACAGAATACTGCACCGCGTGGTTCACACATTTTCGGTCACAACTCGGTCTACTTTGCTGCTTGATCAAACAGAAGGAATCTCATTTGCATTTCGGGGCTCCTCCTCCTCGCTAACCTTTAATCCAAAACTACTACTTCTGTTTTTCATTTTCGTCATCCCCCCATTTTCGTGCTCATCATCACACAACGAGACACAATTTTTGTCCGAGTATTTTGTTTCGTGTGGGAGACAGAAAAAGGAGAAGTTGTCCCTCTGATTCATTGGGTTGTTCGGTCTCGTGTTTTTTGTTTTGTATCTAGTTGACTCCTGAAGCGGCAAGTACAAAGAAGTCCGAAAAGAAGCGGATGTTTTGATTCGGGGGAGGTCCAAAACGAGACCTCAGGTGTCTGAGAGGGCATATCAAGAAGACGGCGTTCTTGAGAAAACTCAAGTGGGTATGAGGATACTGTAGTCTATCAAAAACGGTAGGGTTTTAAAAGGGGCTACTGTAGTCGATTTCACATTTTCTAGCAAAAAATAATTTTTCAGGAATTTAGAAGCTTGCCTCATAAATTGTGAGACTGAAATCACCGACATTTATAGTGGAAAGTGGTGTTAAAGACATAGAAAAATAAACAAAAAATGATTTGAAACTTTTGGGAGAGGGTAATGTTGGCCTCATGTTGTATTGGATCAACCTGAGAAATTCAAAAAGGCTCCGAGAACCTCTCAGAAAATTTCAGTAAAATTTTTTCGATTGTTTTCGGTTTTTTTTCGGTCAAACTTTCCAAAAGATTTTCCAAATTTTTTTCGGATCCAGAAACCGAAAAAACAAGATTTTTTCCCAATTTTTTTCGAGATCATTTCCGGTCAGCCCAGGTCATAGACGTCATTATTACGGTCCAAAATAAAATGGAACAAATGAAGTTCTAGAAACTTCTGCCCAATCACGACACCAAACGAGAGTCACAAAATTGGAACCCAATGACGTCAGATGGATACTAATCAGAATACACCTGTTTTGATGATCAGTCACTAAAACCGCTGGAGCACAATGGAAAAATAGATGAAACGTCTTCAGATTCCTTTTAGAATCACTGTTTTTGCGGTTGTTAAAATCTGAAAGAAAAATAGAGAAACTCAAAGATCAGGGAACAGAATATGAAATAAAAACAAATTCTTAAGTTTCTGAAGATAGAAGAAGAAGCAGAATAAAAGATGGAAGTGGAATCGGACGTGAGCAATTAGGAAGGCGTGAGAGTTTGATCTTTTGGATTTCTAATCGTCTGGAAGCTGAGGGAGAGATGGGTGTCATAAATTACAGAATATTTGAAACTAGGTCAAACTGTAGCACATTTCATGAACGTGACGTCCTGTATAGTATCTTATGACGTGTGAGGTTCTCCGCATTAGCTGAAAACAAAAAAAGACCGAGATATTGTGCTGCTCCGTTGCCAGGAGAAACGGTGGTGTTTGAATGGTGTCATCTTTTTTTTCTTCACATCCTCCTCATCTTCAGAAACATTTTTCTGCACAAGAGAAGAAAATTGAAAAGGATAATAAGAAAGAAGAAGCTCGGAAATTGAAAAAGAAAAATGAGGTGAGCATATTTCGGTTGCAAGAGGGTGGATAATTGGCTTGATTGTCATTTATGAAAGTGCCAGACTCTTGGGAAAAAATGAAAAAAAAAATCAGGCTAATTGTGTTTTGAAATCCCTCGGAAATTGCAGGCACTCATTCTGAAGAACTTTGGAATTTCGGAAAAGAAGAAAAAGAAGAAGATTCAGAAGGCTCACACCCCACCAACACCTCAGATAACACCCGAACCAATCTTCAGTTTGCCATATCTAACCGATGCCATAATTATGGATCTACTCGCACAACCATCACCTGGATCTCCATTGTATCCAATCACCGAAACGCAACTCGTCCCACTAACAATTGTGAAGTTGGCTCCCCATTTGAGTATTCCTGTCTTGGATGCATACCGTACTATTCGTCCTTCATAATTTTTGATACCTTTTCTCATCCATTTTTTTCTCACCAACTCGTTCCATTTTTCTTTTTGAATAAACAATGTCTCATTCGAATTCCATGTCTATTTTACAAGAGGTACCATAAGAACACCATCTGCTACACCTTCCACGTGGTTCGAGAAAGTGGGCGGTGCTTGAGTAGGAAACATCTGTGGACCTCGGTCTCAGCCAGATCGTCATTTGCCTATACGCCCGGAAGAATGCCGAGAATTCGTTTTTCTGATAGCGTAGATGAGAAACGTTTTGAACGTCGCAAGTGAGTTTTCAAAATGTAGTCCCACCTACCGTACATGCTATGATAGAAGCCCACTCTATACATTCACTTTGAGCTCGATTATCTTGGTTACTTCAATGGAATTTTTTTCATACTATCAGCTATTTTGTATCAGTTGGCAAGTGTTTGATAATGTTTGAAGGTACTGGGATAATTGAGCTTGAAATGCACTTATAGTATGGACTTCTAATGAAACAGGTTTGGTAAATTGCATTTTTTCAGATATCAAGCATTTTTGCATCATGAGAAGAAAAGTTATATTGAACAAATGGCTGAACTTCTTCTTCCTCCGGACATGATCAACCAGGATACTAGAATCATTTTGAGGTAATTATTGCGGATGAAAACCAATTAGACATTTGCTTTTCCAGAGCGATTCGGGAGATCCTTGAGAAGAAGTTCCCTGAAAAAATCGGTAAAGAAAATGGATGCTTGTTCCGTAGAACGGTGGAGTTTAATGGTGTTAGAAGATCAATCTGGGCTCCTTGCGACCCTTCGAAGAATGCAGAACTGTTTGAAGCCAAGAATGGAGGAGTCAAAAATTATCGAGTCAGAGTTGAAGTAAAACAGGAGCCAGATTCTGATGACGACATATCACTTCCTAAAGCCAATCCAATAATCAAGACCGAGTTAAATCCAGATGAACCTACCGAAGACTACATTAACCCAATAGTGCAAATTACTCCAGCACCAGTTCAGCAAGGGTATCATTTTCCATTCCACTACGTAAGTTTCTTATCATCCAAAAAGTTAAAGAACATTAAATGAATTTTCAGAACCCAGCAGCTCAGACCCTGTTCAATTCCATGCTACACCCTCCTTCTAACTCCACACAGATGTTTGACGCCGTGTACCCAGAACAGAGAGACGTTTTCGGAAATCTTTCTTTCCGTCAAAAGTTAGAATACAATCGTGTGAATGCCGAGTTGGCAGCTATGATGCCACAATCACGCCTGAATATGGGTCATATGTTCTATCCGCAATTCGGCACAGCCCCACCAAATCAATTTATGGCTTTTCAACATGTTTCTTATCATCAACCACCGAGAATCCTGACTGATTTCCATCTCTTGGCCCAACCAAACTTCCATTTCGAAGAAGCACATAACTGGACATTGATGGCAAGCCCACCTGGACCCCCGCTTACAGAAGATGAAGCAGCTGGCTTCGAATTCCCGGATTTAAACATTTAAATCTTTCGCGTGGAACCGATGTTTCTTTCCGTTAACCTACAAGTATTAAATCCGTCCCCACTTTGTATATCTTATCAAAACTTCATTTAAATACTAAACCAGTTATTCAATTAGTAGGTCAATTAAGATTTCTGTGTAAATTTCTGCTTGCTTAACATTGAATAAAGACTTTGATGACATCAGCCTTTTGAGTTCTTTTGAAGGCTTCCAGGGTCTCCTCGAGTTTGTAATGGGCACGAGTCAGTCCCGAGAGATCCAGTTTTCCAGAGCTCAGAAGTTCGATGGCAGTAGGATAGCTAAAATTCGTATAAATTAAAAATTGAAAAAAAGTTGTCTTCATACCAATTAACATATCGGAAGATTCCTCGTATATCAACCTCTCTTGTGGCCGATTCGATAATTGGAATTTCAACTCTATCGGCTCCCAGTCCAACGAGAACAATAACTCCACCTGATTTGGTAGTCTAAAAATGCATTTACCCTCTTCTTTCCGTGTTCTTCCGTTCTATATACTTACCGTTATCGCCGTCTCAATACTCGGCTGCGCACCGGTACACTCGATGCAAACCTGTGGCTGTTGTCCGTCTAACGCGCTGATGATCTCCGCTTTCACTGCCTCCAACGACTTGCCCCTGCAAAATATCAAGGTTATTTTTACAACGCTCTCTCGTCGCCTCATTGGCTCAGTGGCAGAGCGTCTGTCTAGTAAACAGAAGGTCGCTGGTTCGATTCCAGCATGAGGCACCGAAATTTTTTGGAAAAAAACGCTTACTTTACATTAATGATGGCGTCTGCTCCCAGCTTTTTGGCAAGGGCAAGACGACCGTCGTCTAGGTCGGTGATAACAACTTTACTAGCTCCGACTGATTTGGCAGTTAGCAGATTTAGAACACCGATCGGTCCCGCTCCCAGGACCAAAACTCTATGACCCATTTGAACATTTCCTCGGCGACAAGAATGAATAGCCACCGAGAGTGGTTCTAGGAGAGCTCCATCTTCGAACGAGAGGTTATCAGGTAGCCTGAATTGTTTCTTTTATTATATTTTTCCAGTTTCAAAACACACTTGAAACAAAAATCAGCATCGTGAACAACATATCTGGATAGGGTTCCATTGATAGGGGGAGTGGCGAAAAATCTCATTTCCGGACACAAATTATATCTTCCAGTTTTACAATGCTCGCAAAGCTTGCATGGTAATCCTGGTTCCATGGCGATTCGATCACCCACTCTCAAGTGTTGCACCTCACTTCCGATCTCGGATACAACTCCTGATGTTTCATGACCAACAATCTAAAATGGATTGGATTATGATTAAAATGGTTTTTTTAGAATTTTATTGTTTTACCATTGGCTCTTTAACAACAAACGGCCCAATTGATCCATGAGTCCAATAATGCACATCACTTCCACATATTCCTACAGTATGCACTCGAACTAAGACCTGTTTTGGTCCTGGTTTCGGAATTGGAACCTGCTCCAGACGGAGGTCATCAACTCCATGAAGAACAGCTGATAGATTGTCTTCGGACATGTTCTTTGCTGAATTTGTGAAAAAAAACAATAGAATTAATTTACAACAATATAAAGGAACCGAAAAAGAATAAGAGGAGATAATGTTCTATCGGTTATTGGGGAAGCAACTGATAAGATATCACAGCACGTGTTGTGAGGATGGAGAGATTAAAAGGCATTCAGAGGTTCAGAGGGTTAGAGATAGGTTCGGACAATGTTATGATTGACCTATCGACTTTGCGACACGGGTTCGTAATGTTTCAAAGGGCGGAAAAGAATACGAAAATTGAGAAATTTGAAGAAAACGAAAAAAATATATTCGTTGTTGGTGAAATTATTTATCAGGAATACTGAAATCACCAATTTCACTGCATGTAATTGCCGGAAAAAATATTATCGAGATAATTTTTTTTCCAGATTACCTTTAACAATTAAACTGAAGGCTACCCTACACTCGCGGTTTTGAGCTCAATTATCTCAATTTCTGTAATAGCTAGCAAAAATTTGTATATTGATAAAATGTTTGTCATAATATCTTCAACATTTTTTCAGTTGATATATTTTTGATATCTCTTATAGAAATTGAGATAATTGAGCTTAACGTACAAGTTTAGGATGGCCTTCTATTAGAGTGTTACTTCTATTATATTAGAGTGGTGCACCTAAATGTATAATTTCTCTAATCCACAATGGATCACTGATCTTTACCAATAATTTGTGCCTTTGCTTTTTTTCCGTTTAACAGACACATTTGTTAATTGGAAGAACAATTTATTTTGCTCAAAAATTGACACCCTTGGCTAGTACACAACTTCAAAGTGCCACTTATTTCAAAGATCAAACTTTTTTCATTTTTCCTTCCATGATTTCCATGACTAGTAGTCATTGACTACTCTATTTCCCACTTATATTATATTTTCGTAGTTTGTCATGCTGACTACGTGAGAGTGTCTCACTGTTCTCTGTGTTCTTGTGATCACAAATCAATAATACAAGAGACGCAGACACTACAATTACGCTCTTCTATGTTCTCTGCTGCGTTGTCGACTGGCTACGAAACCGGCTACAAACTACAGCCTAGTCGTCTGTCGCACACTATTTCGCATCTTTGTAGTCTTGTCCTCTCGATATACGCCAAATACATTTTTCTCCCAACACACACTCACAAACACTTCGTCCTTTTTTCCTTTGATTTTCTCTCTTCTATTTGGTTTTCCAGAATTATAATTAGAATACAATGTCACTTTTCAGAACTAGAATTTGAAATTCAACTAATCCAAAAATGTCGAATCCGCCAGAAGAAAAAGTGGAACCATTCCATAGTATGATCATGGGAATCGGAGATTTGGGAGGAATCGGTGGAATTCTGGATCCAGCCAAAATGGAACCAGCTACTCCACCTACAGATCACTCTACAGATCAACCCGGAAACCAAATAATAGGAAATCGCGGAAAATTCGAAAAACCTAATTGTGCGGTTTGTCATGAGGTTGGAGATGGATTGCATTTTGGAGCAGAGGCGTGTAGGTGAGTATCTTTGGAAATTAAACAAAATCTGAAGATAAATTTTTGGATGTTTCGGTTTTCAGAAATTTATTAACTTTTGAAATTTGAATTCTTCTGGTGTTCTCGAGTTTTCTATTTTAGAACTCTTGAATTTTCTTTTTTTTTGGAATTTTTGAATTCACAATTTTCTGTAATTTTCCAAAATGATCAATCAAAGTTATATTTCAGAGCTTGCACTGCGTTCTTTCGTCGGAGTGTGGCACTCAACAAAAAGTACGAATGCCGTGCCGGCGGAAATTGTGAGATCGCTTCTAGTGAGTTTTCATTTTCCGACTTATCCCATAGACTTCATTTTCCAGATATTCGATGCATGTGCCGCTCGTGTAGATTCGACAAGTGTCTTGCCGTTGGAATGAATCCAGAATGTGTCCAAAACCGTCGAGATGCCTTTGACAACACCAAAGAAGAACCATTGGCAAAGACTCCAAAACTCACTGACATTCTCATGAAACCAATTCCACAATTCTCGCAACCTCAGATTGCTCCAACTCCTGTTTCAACATCATCTTTTCTGGACTTCTCGGCCTTCAAGGATCCGTCCACAAGCAGTTTCTCGGCTTTTTCACCAGCATCTCTTCCCGGGCTCAGCTCTTCTCCATCCCTCGAAACCATGCCTTTGTTGGAAAGAATGAGAATTAATTATGAGAAAATGGAAAGTGCAAGAACTGTGATTCATCGAAGAGAAGATGAGAATATTTTCCAACAAAAAGTTCCAAGAGCAATAAATTTCAAACAAGCGACGGAGGTGACCACCAAAGAAGTCTCGTTGGTTGCTGATTGGGTTGAATGGTGTTTTGATGATTTCGGTGCGCTCCCTGTTGATCAGAAGACGATTCTATATCAGAACTTTTTCATTTATTTTTGTATGCTTGAAAGAGCTTTCATGACAGTCAAAAGCGGTAAGTAGTTTACAGTTCAAGTTCGTAAAAACTGAATCGAACCTTTCAGGAAGAGATGGAATATGTGTGATGGCTTCTAAAGACTACATAGACTACGTTAATCTTGAAAGTTTCTTCGAAGGGTGTGGAAGTGAAACTAGTGGAACACCAGAAGATATTGCTAAGTGAGTTTACTGCCAACCTTGAAGTTTTCTCATGCGTAAAACTTCAGAAGTTGCAGACTCATCCGTCCATCGTTTGAGCTTCAACGAAGAAGTCTCATAAATTTGATGCGTCTGGAGAATGTGGATCATTACGAGTTCTTCGCACTTTGTGTCATGCTTTTCTGGGATTTCGGACTAGAAGGGCAATCAGATGAATGTAATGAAGTGGGAAGAAGAGTTAAGCATCGAGTGACCAGGGAGATGGCGTTCTATTTGAGAAATGTGAAGAAGCACGAAGAGCCAATGTATCGGATGGCTGGTGTCGTGGCTATTCTGCCGGCGCTTCAGGTATGTTGGTGGGCTGAAAACCAATGATAAATGCATAATTCCAGCGTGCCGTTCGTCGATTCCAAGAAGACATCGAAATGGCAAGTATCTTCAACATCTACGCCCTCCCAGCCAATTTCTATAACATTGTGAATGGAAAGTTTACATCTTGATGATTTCTGGATGTGATAAGTCTGTGATGATTTTTACTTATGTGATTAGTATATCGATCTCAAAATCTGTGAAACGGTTTTTTTATTTTGTGATATTTTTTAAAAATAAAGACTCAAATGATTCGTCTAATCCATCCCCCACTTTGTATATCTTATCATAATTTCATTCAAATTGCCCTGTTTGCCTACGGAACGAATTCGCCGCTTCGTTCCTCACTGTTTTGGAGACTATTTCAAAAAGACCTCAACTTCAAGATTTTATGGTAGGTCAATATTCGTCTACAGGATTTTTACTCCGGGAAACTTCCCTCCTGGAGAAAAGATATGACATGCAAAGAAGAAAAGAAGAAGACAGACACAACTTCAGTGATTTATTATGAGAATGATGATGATACTAAACCAGTTATTCAATTAGTAGGTCAAATAAGATTTCCGTGTAAATATGCTTGCTTAACATTGAATGAAGACTTTCATTACATCGGCCTTTCGATTTCTCTTAAAGGCTTCCAGGGTCTCCTCGAGTTTGTAATGGGCACGAGTCAGTCCCGAGAGATCCAGTTTTCCGGAGCTAAGAAGTTCAATTGCAGTTGGGTAGCTGAAATTTGTGGGAATTAGAAAATGAAAAAATTTGTCGTCATACCAATTGACATATCGGAAGATTCCTCGTATATCAACCTCTCTTGTGGCAGATTCGATAATTGGAATGTCAACTCTATCGGCTCCCAGACCAACGAGAACAATGACACCACCTGATTTCGTAGTCTAAAAAAGAGTATTCTATCTCTCCTTTCCGTTTTCTACTTACCGTTATCGCCGTCTCAATACTCGGCTGCGCACCAGTACACTCGATGCATACCTGTGGCTGCTGTCCACCGAACGCGCTGATGATCTCTGCTCTCACTGCCTCCAACGATTTGCCCCTGCAAAATATCAAGGTTATTTTTACATCGCTCTTCCGCAGCCTTATTGGCTCACAAAACTCTTACTTTACATTAATCGTTGCATCTGCTCCTAGCTTTTTGGCAAGGGCAAGACGACCATCGTCTAGGTCGGTGATAACAACTTTACTAGCTCCGACTGATTTGGCAGTTAGCATATTTAGAACACCAATCGGGCCAGATCCGAGGATTAAAACTTTCTGACCCATTTGAACATTTCCGCGGCGACATGCATGAATAGCAACCGACAGTGGTTCTATTAGAGCTCCATCTTCGAAGGATAGGTTATCAGGTAGCCTGAATCAATCCCTTCGGTATATTTTTTCCCATTATACAACCCACTTGAAGCAAAAGTCGGCATCATGAACGACATATCTTGATAGAGCTCCATTGGTTGGAGGGGTGGCAAAAAATCTCGATTCATGACACAAATTGTATCTCCCAGTTTTACAATGCTCACAAAGTTTGCATGACAATCCTGGTTCCATGGCAATACGATCACCTACGTTCAATTGTTGTACCTCGCTTCCGATTTCGGATACAACTCCGGATGTTTCATGGCCAAGAATCTATAACGAATTACATTTAAATTGAAACAGTTTTGATTGGTTTACCATTGGCTCTTTAACCACAAACTGTCCAATTGCTCCATGAGTCAGAAAATGCACATCACTTCCACATATTCCTACAGTATGAACTCGGACCAAAACCTGATACGGTCCAGGTTTCGGAATTGGAACCTGCTCCAGGCGGAGGTCATTAACTCCATGGAGAACGGCTGATAGATTGTCTTCGGACATTTTTTGTCTCCTGAATGTTTGCGAAGTAGAAATAGAAGTAATACAGAAATATAAAGTAACCGGAAAAGAATAAAAGGAGACAATGTTCTATTTATTTGTTTTTGGGAAGAGAATGATAAGATATCGAAAAACGTGTTGTGAAGATTGAGAGATCGAAAGATATTCAGAGGTCCAGAGAATTAGAGATAGGTTCGAACATCATTGACTTCTGTACTTTGTTAATGCGGGTTCACGATGTTTCAAAAAGCGAGGAGTATTTGAAAATTGAAGTTATATCCATGAGATCGTCGATTCGTGGTATCTGATTTCAGAAATTACACACTTCAGGAATCTAATAGAATTTCCTTTTATCTCTGATTCATAATAAATGAGAGTTGAAAATATTCGTACCATAAACCTGTAACAGAAGGGCACTTGTACTGTTCATTTTGAGCCTATATATCTCATTTGGTACGTTTGGTGGGGCTGAAATCAGATGAAAAATTATGTTACTCTTTTCAAACACACAAATTTCCGTGTGGCGTATGTCGATTTCAAGAATACATCGAAATGGCAACTATCTTTAACATCTACGCCATCTCATTCAATTTCTGTAACATTTTGAATGGAAAGTATAAGCCTTGAAGATTTCTGGTGCACTGCCGTTAATTCCTGTTATGTGATTGATACATATTTCTATGATGATCTCGAACTTTCTGACATGGTTGTCATTTTGTGATATAATTTTTTTTTGTGCTATAATTTTTTTCAATAACTGCAAATTCTGTTCTCATCGTCCATGCAATTTATCAGGAACAGTGTTATCGTTTTTTTTTTCATGGTCACATAAACTACACATGTAGTCTCTCTAACTGTCTCCATCTTAAGGCAATTGATCGCACTCTTTCTTTTACTTTTACTTTTCTAGCAACCAAACAGAGGTCACCTGAGTGTATTTTTTTTGTGTTTCTCTTGTCTACAATTCGGATGGAGTCTACAAGTTCTCCGACCTATATTGAGCTTCAATCGAGAAAAACAGCAGAAAAGTCGAAATGTGCAATTTGTGACGATTCTGGAGATGGTTTTCATTTTGGAGCGGAGGCTTGCCGGTTCGTAATAATCCTAAACAATTAGATTTTCTGTTCTTGGAATATAATATATATGGAATATATATTAGAAGGGCCTCTGTAATAGAAAGGCCCCTCCAAATGTGTTGTTTGAAATCGACATTTTCCGTAAATTTTCACTCTTTTTTGCTCAAAAACTTGCTTATTTGAGGTGAAATTGATAGATTCTCATGGATTTAAAACAAGACTTCGTCAAATTTTTTGATGAAACATTCTAGAAAGAATATTTGGTAATTGCAGGGCTCTCTGGTGGTGCTTTGCACAATAGAAGAGCCAGCCCTTCTAATACAGGTTTTAAGATAATACGGTAATCAAACTTTTTCAGTGCATGTGCAGCGTTTTTTAGAAGAACGGTTGCGTTGGGAAAAGAATACGAATGTCGACAGCACGGACATTGTACAGTGAATACGAGTGAGTTGGAAAAGTAAAAAGTAGCTATAATTCTCTTCTGTTACAGTTGTACGATCGATTTGCAAATTCTGTAGACTCCAGAAATGTCTGAAAGTGGGAATGAAATCAACCAGTGTTCAACCAAAACGAGACATCTGTAAAAGAAAAGAAGACGGACAATTGAGCCAATCGGCGCATTCAACTTCAATGGAAGACAGTTCACAGACATCTGTTTCAGTTCCTCCAACTTTAGATGCAATGCCAAAGTTTGCAAGAATGAAGGAATGTTATGAAAAATTGGAAAATGCTAGAAATGTAGTTCACCGTGGAGATGGAGACAACATTTTTGAAAGGAAGACCCGTAGGCCCTTGAATTTTCATAAAGCACTCGATTGTTTATCCAAAGAAATTCCATTAGTTGCTGATTGGATTGACTGGTGTTTCGATGAGTTTAGATTTCTTCCTGCAGATCAGAAAAACTTACTTTATATGAACTTTTCACCATTGTTTATCGTTTTGGAGCAATCCTATCTTACTAGTAAAAATGGTAAGTCAACGTTTTATGACTGAACAAGAATTCATTATTCTAGGTGGAGAGAATCAGTTGGTGTTAGCATCAGGAGATTATGTGGATGTGAGCAAACTTGAAGAGTTTTTTACGGATCCGGTGCTCGGGATATGCGGAAAGAAACTGGCAAAGTGAGCTTTTAAAGCACGAATTTTATAACCAATCCCCTTTTCAGAATATTTGGACCGTCTCTAGAGCTGAATATATCTTTCCACAAACTACTGAGAGACGAGAAAGTAGAACTCTACGATTTCTTTGCTCTCACAGTATCATTATTTTGGGACCATGGACTAGTTGGACAATCTGAGGAATGTAGAAATATTGCCAGAAAAATGAAAACAGATATTGTAAAGGAGTACACATACTACCTGAGACATTTCAAAGGAGTTGAAGATCCAATTGGAGAGATGGCTCTAAAAATTTCGATTCTCACTTCGCTACAGGCAATTTTTCAACTTTATTGAATTTGCTAAATCATCAAAAAAGAACTTTCAGAGAGCGTGCCATCGATTCCAAGAAGACATGTCACTAGCTCAAATTTTCGATGTTTATACAATTCCTGCAAATGTGGCAACTGTTTTATTCAGGAGATGCGGATAAGACCTAGTACGTTTGTTTTTGATGAATTCGTTTTCCAAACTCGATTTTTGTAATTTTTACGTGACCATACACGGGTTTTTCAATGTATGTCTCCCGGCACCTGATGCAGCCACTCAACAGGTATCCGGCAAAATGTCAGCCCCAGAAGAAGTAGAATTCGATAGTAATGTGAGTTATTTAAATTCACGATAAACTGAACGTTTATTTTGTTTCAGGAGCATTTTGCTTTAATCTTCGCCGCGTTTTCTATTGGTCTCATTGTTCTCATCTTCGCACTTCGTGGACAACGAAAACGGATTCTGGAAGAGAACATGTTCAAGCAACGGGTCCTGCTCAGCCAGATTTTTGATATGTATATGATGTAAACATCTTGTATAAATTTAAAATAAGATATCTGTTTTTCAGAAAAACGGAGACACTCAGAATCCAAAAGGAGCAGTTGGACGTTCATCGTCATGTTTTGAGAACTGGGAAAATTGAGGAGAAGAATTGATCATTTCAACTACGGATACATATAAAACTCATAATTATTATTGAACTTTTATTGCACAAAAATATGATAAAATATATAACATGAAGTGATATAATGACCAGTGTACAAACACAGAACAATTTCGAGATCGTTACAAATTTAATGACCCGTTTTCAAGAAACTAATTTGGTTTTTGAAGATTTCTCCTGTTCAAACCCGTCGTTATCGAACATTTGTTTCTGAATTGGCTTCAGTGGAACCAATCGTTTATCGAAAATAATCCATAGGAAAGTGGTGAATAGCAGAAGAATGCAGAGGAATTCCCAAGCTCTTCTTGGTCCATAGGCAGAGTAGATCAAACTGAAAGTTAATATTTTTGATAAAGATTCTCTTTTTTAATCCAACTTACGTAATGAAAACTGGAGCGAAAATTCTAGCTGTGGTGTTGGAGATGTCATACAAACTCTGCTGAGTTCCTTGGCAGTCTGGATTCAGAAGTTTCGAGTAGAGTGTCGCATTTGCCACGTTGATGAATGGCATGAATAGTCCAAAGCTGAGAATGTAGCCGACATAAAATGTCCATTCTGGAGCAATGGTGAGGTTTGAGCACCATGTGAAATGCTCCTCATCGCATCCAATTAAAGTTTCATTTGAGAATTGTACATCCAACACATAGTCTGAGTAAAACTGCCACGAATAAGTGGCGAGGAGATGACAAACGAATAGAATAAGAACTAGGGAGTTGAAGATCTTGTCGCGAACACTGAAAAAAAAAACATAATTAGGTCTAAACTGTGCTGGCTAGTGAAATAACTTACACTGTCGACAATTTAGTGAAGATGATAAGAAGATAGAGTACGGTAGCAATGAGTCCGGTCGTCAAATAGGTGGTTGCCATGCTGGCAACTGCTTCCTGAAAGTACAGTAACCATTGGTCATTGTTCTTTTTTTATGATTTTGTGTTATGGTGATAATGCTTCTTCAACAGTCCCAGAAATCAAAATGATTCACCATAAAACCGTTTCAATAGCTATTTTTATCACCGTTTGAAACCAAAGAAAGACCGTGGGAATATCAAAATCTGACGAAAAAACAAACCTGTCTTGTTTGAAAATACATCATCATCAGAATAGCTGGAGCGAGGGTTTCCACAGAAATTTGCATGAAATTCTGAACGAATCGAGTGAGCATGCAGATGAGCATGGCGACGATGTCAGAGCTTGGATACTCATCCTTGATGGTTGTGTAATTGCTTTCAAGATCTGTGATTGCTTTTTTGTCCGATTCCTCAGCGATTTCTTCCTCAAACAGCACAATTAGGGATACAAATCCAACCATAGTCAAAACGATTCCAAGGAACGCCGGAGCATTGTTAGAATGGATCGAAAGAATTCCTGGGAGAATTACAAATCCAACTTCCCCAAGTGGTAAAAACATCAATTGAAGGCCAGGTCCTACTACTGTTCCAACTGATCTTCCTCCAGAAATCGAAGCCATTGCCTTGGATCGATCTGATGCTGTTGAGTGGAGAGATGCACAAGTTCTCATTGGGCTAGAGTTTCCCATTCCGAATCCACCGAGAAGTCGGGAGAGCATCATGATGTGAGCGACCCAAGTTGGAGGAACAGAATCCACGAGGAGGTAGACGAGGTTAGAAGCGAGCATCAACAAGAAGCCACAGTGCATCGGAGGGGCGCTCTAAAATTAGAAAATGAAGTTAGGATCTGATTCCTATAAGACAATTGAATGAAAGAAGAACCAGAAATTTTTATACGGTGAGGGTTACTGTAACTCCTACAGTTTCGACTTACACGATTGGTTCTACTATTCCACCATCCTAAAACGAAGCATCCAATGCAATGACCCAAACTCGAAGTGGCCATAATCCATCCGAATTGAGATTCCGTTGCTGTGGAATCCAGCTTTTTCAAATACGAAAACATTGAAGTGAGATAAATGGAATATTGGGTATTCTGAATCAATGAGAACACTCCCATCAGGTAGACCACTCTCCAATTGGTACGTTCACAAGGCATTTCTGAAATGAACATGGAATATTTCATGAAAAGAATAAACAGTTCAAGAAAAAGAAGCGGAAAATAGATTTTTGAATACAGCAAGCTATCTACGGAATCATAAAAATTTTCCCTGTGGAGGCGGCGACCCCCCATCTCTTTCCCTTTTTATATTTTTCCGAACACTCATGATGATTTCCCCTTTTCTTCCTTTTTTTTTCTTCAAATGGTGACGTGTCGATAGACTGGTTATCATGGTTGTGATTACCTTTGTCCGTCTTTTTGTACCAGTCAAGCTTGGTATGGTCAAGAAGGTGTGGAGGAACATTTGAAATTTAAAAACGGTTGAACAGAAGAAAAAGAAAACAAAAAGGAAAAGAAGAATCAACTGGGGAATACCTAAGAATTTTCAAAAAACCTTCTTGCAAGTTTTGTTTCCAGAAGTCTGAAAATGAAACTTTTCTGCCAAAAATTCAAGATTCCCAATTTTTCAGACTGCATTTGTTTTTCAAAGTGCTGCTTAAAAATCAAGTATCTCTCTATCTGCCCCCTGCCATCTTTTATATTCGAAAGCTATGCATAAAATTATCTGAAAAGGGGTGGGATCCTGCACGTTGGATGACCAAGTTACTCGTACGTCACCTGGTGTTTGTCAGGTCGCACGGTGGTCTTGCTTCTTATTTCCAGTTTACTGTATTCCGTATTTTTTTCCAGCAGAATTGACAACGATTGTCATGTCAGTGATATCATCACTATGAACGATCAAACTGAGACTGGTTTTTCAGACTGGGTTTTGTTTTGATTAGACTATCAGAGAGTTCATTCAAAGGTTTGATATTGACTCACTTACCCACGCTATCATCAAGTAGACGTTTGGTTTGATCAGATTCCATCATTGAAGAATACGAGATTCGAGGAGAAATGGATTATTTGAACCGTTCCTTATATCTGATTTTGTATTGTTTTTTCTCATAGGGCAGCTTGAATAAAAACATGAGTAAGGATATTTTTGCACTTTCTGAAGATTCATATGCCCTTCCTGTTGAAAAGGAAATCCTGAATCTGACAGGAAAAATCAGGAGCGATTTGGAAATGGAGAACGTTTATCAGTCTACTGCGATTCCTCAAATAGAAGATTACCCAAACCGTCAATTTTGAGCTTGATTATTTCGATTCTTGTAAAAGGTATCAAAAAGTGATTAATTAGCAAAATGTTTATCATAATGCCACCAATATTTTATCAGTTGACAAATTTTTCATATCTTTCACAACTAAGTTTAAAGTTTACGGTTTGGGTGGGTTTCTATTATAGAGGGAATACGATAACGACTGAATAAGCTATTTTTCACATCCAATGAGTTTTGATATTCAAATCCGGTAGTAGCTGAAACCGAAAATAATGGAGTTTCTAGATATTATAAAATTTGTGACCCAATAAGTCATTTGACCCTATCCTGGTTAAAACCTGTAATAGAAGGGCCCCCACACTGTCAAGTTTGAGCTCAATTATCTCAATTCCTATGAAAGCTATCAAAAAAGTATTACGGTAAGTGGGTCAAATCAACCACAGCAATCCAGCCAACGCAAGCCACGTGCCCGTTTTATGAAAATTTTCAGCTATTAGATGTGCTTTTCCTTCAATTCCAGTGCTGAAAATGAAGCCGAAGAATTTTCGAAAATCCCTTACTTTCGTAATTTTGATATTCTGCATAAGCTATTGTGGAGTACTATGCAAGTTTCACAGCTTATTTTCACTATTTTAAACATTGGTTTCAGCTGAATCAACTTCGAATCCCACGCAATCAACGCCAGAAGAAAGTACTGGAACAACAGCATCTTCAAGAGTTACAGTAACCCATTCCACTTCTACCAATTTCTCTTCAGTACCCATCCAGACACATCCAGATGTTCAGTTCACAACAATAACAACAACAACAGATGCATCAACCATCCTTCAATCTGAAGAATCAAAAACTACAGGTGTTCAGGAATCCAATGATCTTTCGAAAACCTCATCAACCATTCCAACAACAATAAAAATCGCTGCAACGGAAAGTTCAAGGTAGGCGGGAGGAGACAAAAAATGTGTTCTTTGAAATTCTATATTTTTCTGTTTATTCGGAAATCGGAAGATCGAAACTACGAAAGTACGGAAACATTGTTTTGTTCTATTTTGTTCTGCAATTCGAATCCGATTACTGTCTTTTGAATGTGACGTATTTACTACGCCTACACTTTTTGATTCCAAATTTCGGAATCCGAAATGAGACGGATTACTGTACTTGGTTGTTGATGAACAAATAATGTTTTGTTTGCCTTTTTTGAAACTATTTTTTCAGAGATCCTAGCACTTCAACACCTTCTTTGAAATCTACAAAGTCTTCAACGTTGACGACAAAGGGGATCTTATTGAAATCCAGTGAAGCTCCAACACCAGCTCTTTCAAAACTTGGCTTCCCATACCGACCTTTTCTTTTTCGCTGCCCCAAGTTATTTCTGGATGAATATGCTGTTTCTGGATCTAAAGGAAATGGTACTTGTGATGAGCCCGAAGACTGCAAGCAAGATAAATTTGCTAAAAGAAAAGACATTCTGTTAGTATTCAGAGCTAAACACTCTAATTGAAGGCCAACCTATAATTTAACATTGAGCTCAATTATCTCTATTTCTATAAGAGATATCAAAAAAATTTCAACTAATAAAATACTGATGATAAAATGATAAACAATTTATCAGTTGAAAACTTTTTGATATCTTCGACAGGAATCGAGATAAATTGGCTCAAAGTTAAAAGCTAGGGGACCCTTCCATTAAGGGTTTTATGGATTTACGTTCCCTTTGAGAAATGACCAAATTTTCAGCACGAAATGTGTGCAAAATGAAGATCAGTCGGATTCTGGATGTTGCTACAGTAGGAAATATCGGTTTCCGAAATAAAACATGAAACTTATTAATTTCAGTGAACACTACAGGTCTTTGTTCTCAAGGATCGGTAGGAGTCCAACTCGTACAGTGTGAAACGTTGGACGACTGCAACTTGGACGATGAGCAATCACAACGATGGTGTGATCCGGTGTCAAAGTTTTGTTGCCAATGTATGTCATTTTTGCATTTCGATGCAATTTTCGTTTTTAATTGTGTTTGTTTTTTTCATGGGGTGACGGGGATCCCGTTTTTATGGGTTAGAAATCACAGCAAAAATTTTGACAGAGTGCCACCGAACCGTCAACTCTGAGCCCATATATCTCATTATTTGACAAAGATATCAAAAGGTGGTCGACTGAGAAAATATTTTTGATGTTATTTTAAACATTTTGTTGACGGCATTTTGATTAGTTGACGGCATTTTGATATCTTCTTCAGGGAGTAAGAATATGTGGGTTCAAAGTTGAAAGTTAGGATGCCATTCTATTAGAGTGTTTACGGTATAAAAAGTGTGATATGGGTACACTGAAAAGCTAAAGTAATCTTACAAATTGAGAATTATTTCAGTGGACCAGAAAAAAGAGCTCTTTTGTCCAGTTCGTCGTATTCCTCTGATGGGTGAAACTAAATGTACTCATGAAAAGGGAAACAACACATGGATATGTCCCAATTCGGTCGGATTTTGTGTAGAACAGCACTGTTGTCCACCTGGTAATTAAAATTCTCAATCATAAAAATAATTTCTATTATTATAAGGCAATAAGAACATGATGCCTGGAAAGGAGCCCTACGAAACAAATTTGGATTGTACAGATAGTACGGTAATTTCCAAATCTCTATTATTTGGATACTGTGATCCACAAACTAAGAGGATCTTCATAATGAGTGAGAAAAATTATGATGGACAGGATAATAAAATGCTTGATGCTTTTTGTATGAGTGGAAGGTAGGAAATAATTTTTAGTCGAAAGATCAATCACTTTTTTAGAGATTGTGGTCGATCCTATGGAACTGAAAACGTTTGTGTGAGAACCTCCACTCAAACTCCTCGATGCTTCATCAATCCGAGGGTTGGAGACAAATTTTCAGCTCCTATCAAGCAAAAAATTTTCAGAGCAAGTACCACTCTCCAGAGAAGCTATCTCTATTCTGGGTATCCACTGTGAGCTATGTAGCTCTTGGAACTTCAGTCCTTGCTCTTCTATTCACAATTCTCTACAAAATCTACACTATTGATGACTCGTTTCCAGGAGAGCGATCTGTTTCAGAAGAGCAATCTCAGCCTTTGGTGCTGTCTGCGCAATAGAATTTGAATAAAGTTTATTATTAGAATTTGATCTTATTTTTTGGATTTTTTATGAGATTTAACAAGAGTCTTGACATCTCGTCTGTGCAGAATCGAATCTTTAGTCAACGCTTCGATGGCTGCAGTGGCAACGGCTTCCTGGCGACGTTGTTGGAGGGCTTCGCGGTATTGCACTGGAAATTTAAAACTACAGTAATCCGGAACACTTTTAAACTCACTAGAATGAATAATTAACAATCCTCCCCATGCAATCGACCAAAACCATCCAACAAACAGAAAGGTGATGGTGAAGAATTGGGAAATTCCAACCAGCAAATTGACCACAAGAGTGATTAGTTTTCGACCCTCTTTCATATTTATCCTTGGTTGTCCCATACATAATGCAGAGAATCCGGATATTATTGTGCCTGAAATAAAGAATAAACTAAACAAAATTTTAGAATATTCCTACCAGATCCCGGAATGAAAATGTTGAAAAGTAAACATGTGATGGCAACTGGAACTGGAAGAAACGGTATGGCTTCGTGCATTGTTGTGATGTCATTGGTTGGTAGATTCACCTGAATCAGCTAGTTGGTTTTAGAAAAAGCAAGGGTTTTCGGAACGGATTTCGATATTTCGAAAATTCCGAAAAACCGAAATGCTAAATATGACCCATTCCGAAATTCCGAAATCTTACATATCGGGAATTTTTTTTTTTGAAAATTGGAAAAATCTGAAAATCCGAAACATTTGAAACTGTAATTTTCGACATTACGTCCGAACCCCCGAGAAAAATTTCGTATTTCCCACCTTGTCTCCAGATTTCGGCTCCTTCTGTGTATGTGCTTCTTCCTGAGCTGCTATTACTATTCCCGTAATATTGAATGCATTCGATTGCACATTGACTTGTAGAATACCCTCGGACCGACCATATTCGATAATTCGAGGAATGGTTTTTTGCACCAATTTCCAGCCACGAACTTTTTCAGCTAAATTAAATTATTCCTATTATGCTGTTACAAAAAATCGGAAATATGGAAGAGAAAAGCCGGTGGGCGTGGCGGAATTCCCGCAACGACAACTACAGAAACCTAAAAATAAGTTTCTTTTCCTTATTGACTTTCTAGTTTTTCTGTTTCTCATCGACTGCTTTCCATCGAGTTTTCTGTTTTTTTTCCCCAGAAAATCGGATGATAAACAATTTTTGAAAAAGTTGTATGAAAACGTACGGAAACCAAGAAAATAAATTCAGAAAATAAAAATATTTTAGGTTACTGTAGGTGTCGTTGTAAGACCTTTAGCCACGGTCACCGGTGTTTCTCTTCCCAAGCTCCAATTATTTAAAATTAAAAGAAATTGAAACTAACAGGTAGACAGAGCATTTGATATTCCATCTGTTACGTTTTGAATCATTTTTCCTTGTTTTCATTCACAATATAATAATAGTAGAAGTAATAGTAAAAAAAGAAAAGAATGTCTGGGTTGAAGAAAGAAAAATAGTGGTCAGGTGGAGCGGAAAGCAGGAGGAGTGGTTTCCGGAGCCCCAAGGACAATTATGTGGGTACGAAGAAGAAGGGAGCCGAATGACAAGAAGGATCATGTCAGATATTGTGCATTAGGTCTGCTCGAAAAGAAGATGTTTAAAATTTCAAAATCTTTATTTATATTCACTAATTTAATTTCAAACGGAGAAAGAAGAAGAAGAAAAGTGACACGTTTATGAGGATGATGTGATACTTGTAGGTGGAGTTATACTCCCAACGAATTCTTCAATAATCTCGGCCAACCGGGGCGAACGACAGATGAATTTATGACCCAGACCGTCCTCAGACGAGAATTCTCGATATCGGATGTCCCGTTCAGCTTGTTTCGCCGCCTCATACAGTGCTCTGCCTAATTTGACGGGCAGAATTTTGTCGTCCTCGGCGTGGAGGATAATGATAGGGCAGGATACTCTGAAAAGAACGAAATTATTTAGAAGTATATTTTGATGTTATTCTTGAAATAAAAACAATGAGCTGTGGAAGAAAACGCCGGTGGCCGTAGCCGAAGATCCCACAACTACAGTAACCTAAACATTTACCGTATTTTTTTCTCGTTTTTTTCGGCTCCGCGTCACTTCGAAATCATGGTAATGCAGGCAAATGAACAAATTTCAGACTAAGGAAACAACTTTAGGGTTTTCAAATATGCTTTTTCTGATAGAACACATAATGAAAATCGAAAAAATCCAAAATTTAATGTTCTCAAAAGTTGCATTTTCTCAAAAGTCGTTTTTCACTGCTTTTTTGTCTAGTTTTCTGTCCCAAAGAAAAAAAGGTTGATATTGGAAAATTGACTGGAAATATACGAAAAATCAACACAATAAATCCAAGAATGTACATTTATAGGTTACGATAGTCGGCGTTTCTGTTCTACAGATCCGATTTTTAGAATAATAGTTCAACACTCACGATCTGATGCGTTTATCAGACTGCATGGTGAGACCGACACTGTTCAGCGGTCGGATGATTATTCGATCCACCATGAAATCATTCATCCAGCTGAAGACAGTAAAAATCGGATGATTTGTGACGGCATCTTTCAGATTGTTGAACGGAGCTTCGAGGATGAGACCACATGGAGGTTGTTGCTCTATTGACAGATCTTGGACCAGCTTGCACGATACTCTGGAACAAACAATAACTTTAGGCATGTTAAAAAATCACTAATTGCTCACCCAGTTCCCATAGAATGTCCCCAAACAATGATATTCGTTTTCCCACATTTTTCCTTCAACCATTCGTACACCGATCGTGCATCTTCAACGATTCCAATCTCTGTCGGTGTGCCTTCTGAATCACCGTATCCCCTATAATCGAAACAGACGACGTGATAATTCCGATCACTGAGCAAGTTGTACATTTCGACGCGATGATAGAATGTTCTATCGAACGAGTTGCCATGCGCGTAGAAGATGATTCTGAAAGCGTTTCAGTTATTGATCAGTAAAAGAGCTACACCAACTTGTCTTCTGAATCTCTCATCAAGTCGTCAAAATCCGATTCCGTTGGATGCTTTCCTTCTGTTCTCCATTCTAAACTCAACCGGTGCGGCAGAATGTGCCAAACGCCAATCTTTCCGCTTTTTCCGGGCAAGTGAAGAGATCTTCCGATAGACGTAACGTTGTTGGATGCCAGATCATTGTAATCGGTGTTTGGCAGGCGTCCTTAACAAGGTAACATAGATCGAAGATAACAGATAAGATAAGACACACTCCACTTCGGTGTGAAAAGGGAAAGGAAGAGAAAACTAACGGAAGTTGAGGAAGAAGATGAACTGTGTATAATGTGGAAGGAAGTATACCAGTATTGGAAGGAAAATGACAATCGAGAGGACTAGAAGAGTAATACATAACAGCAGTGGTTGAATAAGTGCACTGAAATTTTACTTGTGTTAGTTTTTTTAGTTCCCAGGAATATATAAACTCACATAAAATAGCCTATCATGGTGTTGGAGTTTTGTTAATTAACCGCTGCCATTCGAGTAGTCGAGTCACCTGAATGAATGCGAAATGAGGTGGTGGACAGTGTACTTTTGTGAAAGGGAAAATAAATGAAATGAGGCAAAAAACTGGAATTGCCTAATAGAAAGATGGATAGATTGGAGAAGCAGACGGATAAGACACCCTCTATGCGAATAGCTAAATAGCACCAGACATTTATTGATTTTCCCTCCCCGGTTAGTGTTTTGTTTGTACTTGATGACGGTCAAGAGGAGCGCCTGACCGCCTGTCCGATTTATTTTTTTTTTTGAAAAATCCCCACAATGTGATTTTTTTTCACAAGGCTACTGTCGACAATTTTCTGCAGACACAGAGCGTCCGAATTGCGGCATTTTTCAAACCGTAGTTCCACCTAAATTGATTATTTTTGCAGGTTTTTGCAGTTATTTTTTTCCAAAATCTCATTGAAACTCGCTCGAAATCACCATTCTATTTTTTTAAACAAAAAGTTTCTTCAGCTTTCATTCAAAATGACGACTCTCCGACCATTCGATGTCGACGATATGTTCAAATTCAACAATGTCAATCTGGATATCAATACGGAAACAGTAAGTTTTCTCCGTCAATTTCGGTTATACAAAATCAATTTTTTTTTCCAGTACGGTTTCCAATTCTACTTGCACTACATGATCAATTTTCCGGAATATTACCAGGTTGCCGAGCATCCAAATGGGCAAATCATGGCCTATGGTGGGTTTGAGTTTTTAATTTTATCAACTAAACATTCTACTCAGTTATGGGAAAGATCGAAGGACGCGATACCAACTGGCACGGGCATGTAACAGCTCTCTCCGTCGGAGCGGACTACCGTCGACTTGGACTCGCTGCTTACATGATGGAATACTTGGAGAAGACTTCTGAAGCGTGGGTTTTCTATTAAAATTTCCTCAATTCAAAGCAATTTTCTCAGACGAAACGCCTACTTTGTCGATCTTTTCGTCCGTGTTTCCAACACCATCGCCATCGAACTGTACAAGAAACTTGGCTATGTTGTCTATCGACAAATCTTAGGATATTACACTGGAGAGCGAGACGAAGATGCCTATGATATGCGAAAGTCGCTGTCACGTGATCCTGAAAAGAAGGCGATGGTCCCTTTATCACATCCGGTGCACAGTCGAGATGTGGATTAACAATAGGATGTTTGATTGTAGTATTTATTTCTGCATATCTCTTGCTTCTTGTTCTTCTTTTCGTAATTACAGATTTCTATTTCTATTAAATTCTTTATTCAATTTTTATGTGAGGCTTGCTTTTCAAGATTTAGTTCAGCTATTATTGAATCGACAACACGTGTTTCTGAATGATCCGCATCGATGATAATCACATTTGGTTCGTTGCTCCCCGGCATCTCAAGTGTTGCTAGTTGGCTGTCTAGTAGTATGGATGGCATGAAGTGTCCGGGACGAGACTCGACCCGTTTTTGAAGAACTTCCCTGCAAAAATTGAAACGATGGATGCGTGAAAATGTGCGAAAAAACGGACGGAAGTGGGCGAGCGAATTTAGAGTTGTTTGTTGTCCATTTTTTCACTCTCTTTAAAAAACTTTTCTCGCCTCCTCCTACTCTTTAAACACAAATTTAACTTGCCTTTTTAAATTCAACAAGACGAACATGGCGCCTCCTCCTCCGGTGTTTCCTTCCGGGAGATTCTCAGACAGAACGGAACGATACAACTTTTTCAAAGCAGAGCAAGCGATAACACATCCAGGATTACTTCTGGCAAACGCATTGATCACTTGAAGCCATGGAAGACGATCCTCATCGGTTAGCGGACTTCCAGAACGCATTTTCTCGATATTTACAGGTGGATGAAAAGTATCACCATCCTTGAATGGCCTGTTGAGTCTTGAAGCTAGTGAACTACCAATTGTACTTTTCCCACAACCACTTACGCCCATCACGAAGATTGTTAGCTAGAAATCATTTATCGAATTGCATATGAAAATTAAAAATTAAAATAATACATCAGTGCTTGACATCCTTAGTTGGATCAATCGATTCAAATGGAGGAAGGTAGAACCAGCGGGCAACCGACGCGTAGAATGGAACTGAACAGATGATTGTTTTGTGATCAGAGAAACATGAAAGAAAGTTACCTGCTGATAAGGATCGAATGATTTGACGAGTCACTGGTCTTGTTGCATAGTATCCCACTGGTCTTGTAGCGAAAATTATGTAGCAGCCGATGCCAAAGAGACTGAAAAATTAGAAAAAAAGGGGTTAGGACTCTGAGCGAGAAAATTGAAATTACCTGCCGGTGCCAATGATTTTGCACGAAACGCAGTCTTGTTCGGCAGCGGCTTGAGTAGTCGTGGAGGAAGCCAGCTGCAAAGAGTTCTTCATTTTTTGAAATGTTTTTAAATGGAGACTACAGTACGCCGTTTACAGTATAACTGTTCTCCTGAACTTCAAGAGAAGCCATTTTCTAAGTTCTGCGCATGACTATTCTTCCTCATTCGCACTCGAATTTTTTCATGCCTAATTTTAAGCCTATTCAACACCTGATGGTGTTAAATGACACCGTCATCTCAAATTTCTCGTTAAAAATTACTTTTTTTTTGCCGAAAATGCAAACGCGCTCTTTCGCTTGTAATTTGTACTTCTCGCGGAAAAGTCAAAACTGATTTTTTTTGGTTCATTTTTTTTATATATTTTTCGACCAAAAGCTGAAATTGAAGAAAATATAGGCATAGGAATTTAACCAGAAGCCAAGCTTCACAAACTTTGATCATCTTTAATAATTGTTATCATTTTTGAACTTCTTTTTACCATCATTTTAGGTTCAAATGATTTTTCTAATTTTCCTTATTCTCAACCTCTTCAATCTTTTCTTTTAATTGAAAAATAGACACAGGATTCTAACTAGAAATCAAACTTCACTTACTTCAAAAAGCTTCGAAAAGTTTTGTTCTCTCTGAAACTCTTTTTACCATCATATTAGGTTAAAATGTTTTTTTTCTAATTTTCCTGATTCCCTACCTCTTCAATTTTCTCCTTTTCCCATCATATACTCCCTTCGATAACCTAGTTTTTCCCGTTTACCTTTTTCTCCTCTTCCTCAGCTGAACCTCCACCGGAAATCCAATTTTCGTTTTACCCCGGTTCCCGTGCTATTCATTTCCGATGCGACCACCGCTAATCGTTTTCGATACCCTCGTCGAACTTTATCAACTTCATTCCCTCTTTTTTCAATAGACAGACAGACGGATAAAAAATGGGAGGAGAAGATAGAAAAATGGGTGAAAAATAGAGAAAGAAGTGCAAATCCGGCGAAGAACACGATGAAGCTGAAAAGAAGAAGAAGAAAACTCGGGAGAAGAAGAAAAAAGCGATGGACACTCGTTTTTCTGCTGTGTCCGTCTAATCCTCACGTGTTTTGTGGCCAGCAGGGGGCTCACAAAACTGAAGTGACTTGAGAAGAAGCATCATGTTGATGATGATGAAGGATAAAAAATATTTTGTGTGATTTTGACGCCTCGGTCATTCCCGCAGCTTCTGGAGGGTTTCGGTTTCGAAAATTTTCTTTTTTTTTCAGTTTTTTTTTTCTTTTGATCGTTCTAGAGACTTATGGGCCTCTTCTTCCTCTTGATCCTCGATGGAAGGCTATCCCATACAACCCTAATTAGGACATCGTTAAAGCCCATTGAAAAGATTTTTCTCTCGGAGTAGTTGAAGAAGAAATATTCATTCATCAGCTTCCCACCCTCTCATTCCCGCTCTTCTTTTTTCTCTTATTCTGCCGTCCTTCAACAGAAATTGAACCGTTCGCCCGTAAAGAGAGAAAGCAGCTCGTTGTTGTTATCGAGAACCGAATGAGGGAAATGGCAATATGACCCTCAACTACTCAACGGGAAGGTAGAGACAGTGGAAACTGTTGTGGAGCGCGGAAAAAGAGGCGGAAAGAGAATTAGAATAATGCTGGTTCGCGCAAACAACACGTCACTCCGGTATGAGGCGGAACCTCAAAACCCTGTCCGGAAAAGAGAAATTCCTCTCTGATGAATATTAACCTGTGCGGTAAAAATTCCAAACAGTTCTAGCTCCGCCCCCTTTCTAAACAATAACGTAAATTGTATGAGGATCCATTCAGTCTGCACTTTTCGCTTTATATAAGTTTGCAAAAATTTTGTTAACCCTGAAAATTCGACATCTGGATATCACATTTTTATTTGTATTCGCTTGACACATATTTATCATACTGGGTGCTTTATGGGGGTCATTCAGGTAACCTGCAAAAAACTCCGCAAAAATTCGGAGACTGAACTAATCAGAGTGAAATTTTTGGGGGGAAAATTGGAGAAAATCATAGGGAACATATTACCAAAATTTGTGGTCAAAATGTCCATCTTGAAAATTTGGCTGGAATTTCAGACAAAATTTTCAGAGTGTATATATTTCGACCCCAAATTTTGGCAATATGCTCCTTACAGTGTTCTCCAGTTTTCCCCTAAAGTTTCAGCGAGATTAGTTTATTCTCCGAGTTTTTGTGAAGCTTTTCACAGTTTCCTCTAGGTTCTTAACCATAGATCCGCGTAATTAGGAACCACCGGACTGACCGGTCACAACACACCTGGACAAGGTTGTTTGGACTGTTTTTGTGTGGACCCGAAACCCTTATTCTCCCAGCCCATTCAACCTCCTCCTCCCCCCTCTCTTCCCAATGTGTATACGTGTCCCGTCCTTGTTGTGTTTCCTCCAATACCTACCTCATCTCGCTCCGACCATACTACCCTCTACGTTCACTACTATCTCAACCCTCACATACCTTTTCTTCTTCTTTGCGCTTCTTTCGGTCTCTGGCTCTCTCTTCATTCTACATGCCCTATCCTTCACCCTTCACCTCCGTCTCGTGCGCACGCACAAGCGTACAGTAACACGGTTGGTAGGGCCGGACAGAGGTGGAGAAGGAGAAAAATAGTGTGTTTGTGGTGGTGGTGGTGTTGTGCGAGTGTGCGGTGTGCGTGGAGGTGCGCAACGAGGGGAAGTCTTTTTCTATCGATTTTATGCCGCATCGTTCGCTCCAAATTTGGGAGAGAACCGATATTGTTTTATGTGAGAGGCGACAGGTAGTTGTAAATTTGCATTTTCATTCTCTTCTTCATCACTTTTTGTGTCGTAAACGATTTTTTGTAAATAGACTGACAGAATCATCTTTGTTTTTTGATATGTGAATTTTTGACCGATTCCATCAATGATACCTTGATTTTCGCGACTGATTTAAAAAGCGTTTAGAAGAAAAATATGCAAAAATGCTCTAATTGTAGCCCACCCTATACATGCACTTTGAGCCCAATTATTTCGTTTCCTTCAAAAGGTATCAAAAGAATTGTACCTGATAAATTATCAGTTGACAAATTTGTGATATCTTTTGAAGGAACCGAAATAATTGAGCTCGAATTGAATGTATAGGGTGGGCCTCTATTAGACTCATTACATCTTTAATTGAATCGAATCTCCGAAATTTAATCACAATTCAACAATTATTCAAATTCTAAGTTAGCTTTCAAGAGGGGAAATATGAGTTTCAGCAAGTCTAGATATTCTTGTTGTTGTTTTAAGCTAGGTCAAAGTTTTCACAGGGTTCAAACTATTGTGCTATGCTGTTGCACTCTAATGAAAAAGAACGCTAAAAATTCAAATTCCTCGCAATTTTCAGTTGGATTTTAACCTAAAAATTAAATTTTTGCGGGCCTAAAACTTTGCCACGTCACCTTCTCATTAAAGCGCAACATCATGCTACAGTAATTCGAACCCTGTGCTCACTCAATTCTCCAAATATATTTTCCCAGTCCTCGATTTTCCAAGTCACTATTCCTAATCATTTGGAATTATAAAAGCTCTCAATTCGTACCTAAATTTGAAGTTCAAAATTTGCCGATTTCTTAGTTATCTTGAAAAATAACCTTATAAGTTAGTTTGGTTCTAATTGATATCATTACTGTATCTTGAAGTTTTGATGAAACATTTTCATCGTATTATTGATGCCTAAAAGCTTCCTAGTTCCCCCAGAAGACACATTCATACCTTTCCGATGTCATAAACTCAGTTTAATTACACCCATCACTCGCCTTTCCGATCATTTTAACGATACTATGCACCTTTCCCGAGCACTAGTGTTCTCTTCCTATCTATTCCAGCGTCCCCTACCCTGCCATTCACATCTTCTTCCCACACTCTCCTCCAATTTGCCTCTTATCAATCTCCCGTTTTTGGGCCTTGTCGCCCCCCGCGCCTAATCGATAGGCATTGCTGATTCACCTTTCGCTCTTGCTTTTGTTTGATAAAAATATTGTCGTCTCTTCTCCCACCGATGCCACCTCACCGACACACACAAATATGGCTCCTCCTTTTCCCTTTTTCCAACGTTCCTCTCTCCGCACCGCCACCTGTGTGGCTTCCTTGTTCTGTGATGGTTTCTGAAATCCGTTTCTTTTTTCGAGACTTTTAGATGTGTTGCGGTCTTCTTCATCTTAAGGATATTGCGTGACAACACATAGATTTTCTTCTTCTTCAGGATCCCTCCTCCCCCTTCTTCTTCTTCTTCTTCTTCTTCTTCTTCTTCTTCTCGCCTTCCATATGTATTTCTATTTCTATTCCTTCTTCTGTGGTGTGAGAAAAGCCTTCCTCCCTATTCTATCGCTCACTCTCTATAAACTCCCCATCTCTTTTCTTCATCTTCCTTCTATTTTTTTCTTCTTATTCGATAGCTCTCCCAACCAGTCTCACACATACTAGAAGGGCTAGAAGAAGAAAAAGAAGGAAGCGAAAAAAAAGAGATTGAAGCAGATTTTCATTGCAGACACGAGTAGATTAACCGTGTGGGGCAGAAGCAGAAGAAGCAGCAACAACGGCTACGGGGCCCGAGGACGACGGGAGCATTGCGCGAGAGCACCACCAACACGACGAGCCAGTCAAAAGGGTCCCCCACGTATACCCTCCAGCTTTCCAACACCTTCAGAATGACATCCTTCTTCTGCCTTCCGATGGGATGTCAGCGGCAGGTGGACTCGTTAGATCGGAGTCAGTCCAATCTACAATCGATCCCATCTGACATTTACAGGTATGATTCTTTGACAACAACACTGAGCTCATCCATCTATATTTCTAGGTTTCGCAAACTGGAAGATCTCAACCTATCCATGAACAACATCAAGGATCTCGGACGGCTATTCACGCTTCGGAGGTTGAAAGTGCTAGACGTTTCAGACAATGAAATCTCAATGCTACCGACGGAAATCGGACAACTCACTCAATTAATCGAGCTGAATTTGAATAGAAATGAAATCACGGACATTCCGGAGACGTTGAAGAACTGTAAAATGCTGACGAATCTCAAATTGAATGGTAATCCATTCACAAGGTGGGTCTATTTGACTTGTTTGAAAAAGGGAAAGTTTGAAGAAAAGGTACAAAAAACCGTTATTTGCATTGCCATCTTTGCTATGTGACGTTCCAAAATTCACACAGAAAATTACACATAGCGCTTCGGCCGCATGAGGTACGAAAAACATAAAGAATGTACCGGAAACCCACTAATTAGGTTGTCTACGAGCTTCTTTTTAATTGAAAACAAATATTTTAAATTAAAAACATTCATATTTTCCAGATTACCGGAAAGCATAAGTGAATGCACATCGATCACAATCCTCTCACTCAACGAAACCAACCTAACCGCTCTTCCATCCGCAATCGGATCTCTGGCGAATCTACGAGTTCTCGAGGCTCGTGAGAACCATCTACGAACGATTCCCCTCTCGATTGTAGATCTGAAACTACTGGAAGAGCTGGATTTAGGACAGAATGAAATTGAGGATCTGCCGGCGAAACTGGGAAAACTATCGAGTCTTCGCGAGTTTTATGTCGACATGAATAGTTTGACAAGCCTGCCTGATAGTATTTCCGACTGTCGGATGTTGGATCAGTTGGGTGAGTTTTTGAAATCAAAAGATCAGAATCATTGGAAGAATTAAAAAGCTTACAGACGTTTCCGAGAACCACATCATTCGACTACCGGAAAACTTTGGAAATATGTCAGGGCTCACTGATCTCAACATTTCGATCAATGAGATTATCGAATTGCCACGGTCGTTTGGAAACTTGAAGCGGTTACAAATGTTGAAAGCTGAAAGAAATAGTCTAACACAGCTGACGCCAGAAATTGGACATTGTCAAGCTTTGACGGAAATGTATTTAGGTCAAAACTTCCTAACGGTAAGTAGTTTTTGATAATGATATTTCCGAATTGAAATACTTTTTTGCAGGATCTTCCCGACTCGATTGGGGACCTAAGAAACTTGACAACTCTCAACGTGGATTGTAACAATCTCAGCGAAATTCCAGAAACGGTAACTTTTCGTTTTCAAATATACATCCGAAAATGATGGATTTTTCAGATTGGAGACTGTAAAGCTCTCACCGTCCTCTCCCTTCGTCAAAACATCCTAACCGAATTGCCAATGACGATCGGAAAGTGTGAAAACATGACAGTGTTGGATGTGGCTTCGAATAAGCTCACAAATCTTCCATTCACCGTTAAAGTTCTATACAAACTTCAAGCTCTTTGGCTCAGCGAAAATCAGACTCAATCCATTTTGAAGTTGACTGAAGGTCGAGATAATAAGACTGGAATCAAAATTGTTACATGCTATCTGCTCCCTCAAGCCGATGCTTTGGAAGGAGATAGTCGCGTTGGAAGCTCCCTCCATCAGCCGGATAGAGGAGGAGTAACCGGTGGACCAAAAGTTCACTTCCACGACCAACAAGATAGTACTTTCGAAGAAGAAAGAGCTGCTGAAGTACATCTCGGAAACTTTGAACGCCACAACACACCACATCCAAAAACGCCGAAACACAAGAAGGGATCGATAGATGGACATATGGCACCACACGAGCCGGATCAGCCACGACAGCTTTCCTTGACGTCCAACCATCGGAACTCTGCGACGTCGTTCGGCGAATCGAGTAACTCGATCAATAGGGATTTATCTGATATCAGGTTCATTGATGCTCCCGCTTCGTGAGTGTGGTTTTGTTGTCCCTTTGTTTCTATCCGATAGTTTTGCATGGATATATACTCTTTCCATATGTTATATTTTCCTTGTGATATATCGATATTCCTAATAATCCAGAATGACGACAATTGATTTGAGAATGGCTAATTTTTTTTACCTTTTTTGAACGAAACAAAACTTAACATTCCCTATCAGTTGTCTGATTTTTTGGAATGGTATTTGGTTTCCTCTTATGCTTTTCTTGCTTTTCCAGAATGCCTAACGGTGTCCGAGAAACCACACTGTCTCCAGAACGAGAGGATATATCCCCGCCACGTCCACAACAACCACTGGCTACATCAAATACAAGCCTAGTGTCCAGTAGTCAGCATACAATTAGAATACCAAGAGATGATAGCGGGAAGTGAGTAAACGATTTATTTTTCTACCGTAGCTGTTCTAATGGAAGAACACACTATACGTGCACTGGGGGCTCAATTATCTCGATTCTTTTAAAAGGTATAAAAATCTATAAACTGATAAAATGTTGGTGATATTATGAGGAACATTTTATCAGTTGACAAACTGGTGATATCTTTTACAGTAATCGAGATAATTGAGCTCAACGTACACATATAGGGTGTGCTTCTATTTGAGCTTTTACGGTTTTCCTAATCTTCAATAGTTTATTATCTTATTCATTTCAAATTCTTCCAGACTGGGTCTTTCTTTCGCTGGTGGCACTTCCAATGAGCCCGCACCGAACAGTAACGGAGATTCGGGTCTTTTCGTGACCAAGGTAACTAAGGGTAGCGCAGCAGATCGATGCGGCCTTCGAGAGGGCGACAAACTCATTCGTGCCAACGACATCAACATGATCAATGCGTCTCAGGGCGACGCTATGCAGGCGATCAAGAAACGTGAAACTGTTGAACTGGTCGTTTTGAGGCGGTCGCCCTCGCCGGTCTCGAGAACTTCTGTGAGTAGGCCATGTGAGTATTTGCCCGATAGTGGCAATTAGGTCAATCGGTTTCGTGTTAGTGTTCTGTGTTAATGTAGAAAAATGAATTCGAAAAATAGTTTCATTTCAAAACCAATGTATTATTTCAGGAACCTAGCCTATCTGGCAGTACTCACGAGCTCAACCATCTTGATGCGGGTTCTCCGGATAGTACCTTGTTCGCTACTTCCTCCAACACTCCCGTGTATGCTTCTTGAATCTGTGATATTATTTTTCCACCCCATTTTATGTATTCTTTCTGCCCCCTCTGCAATACAAACGTTACCTGTATCATTTGTATGTGATGTTCAAACTCTGTTCAATAATCAAACAAACTCCTGAAATTCACTTTTCTTATGAGCTTTAAACCCAAAATTCTAATTTATTTATGTTTTTTTGTTCTTTGAAAACTTTAGCACATACTTTTTTCGCCTTTCTTTTTGATTTCTTTCTAGTATCTAGACTAATCCAATTTTTCTTCTTCCAAACTAATCAAGAAACCTCATCAAATTCCACTACTCTTTCTCTCACTCAAAAAATACAGGCGCTCCCCCCATTCAAAAGTTGTGATTTTCCACTCTCGAGTTATCCTTTTGTTGTTATGTGTTTTGTTTTTTTCTTCTTCTTCATTGATAATGTCATTCATTTCACTCCCTCGGACCTTCACAACATTTCTGAAATCTTTCTTTTTTGTGCTTTACATTTTATCTGCAAACCTCTCTTCTTTCAAATATACTTTTCTATGTAATTTTTACGGTACATTTCTTTTTTTCTATTTTCAAATGAAATTTTATTTATCAAATGTTGGTTTTGAATTGTTATTTATATCCGGAAAAAGAACAGAAAAATTATATTATCTTGGGGGATCATAAAAATAAGAAAAGCTCGTAATCGTTTAGAGAAAATCTGGAAATATTGAAAAATGTTTGAAAAGTTGTTTTTCCCTCTAATATTATTGCTTAAATTCTTTAAAAAAATCTGAAAACCCGAAAAATGTAGCTCAAAATAACAAGTTTTCGCGAAATGAGCAAATTGTGTGAGTTTTTCAGATTCCTGAGTATTCTGAGAATCAAGGATCTTTGAGAATCTTCGTACAGTCAACGGAGGAGATAATTTCGTTAATTTCTTTTAATAAAAAAAGAACCAGTGACCTTTCTATGTGACCCAATTCATGCTCTATGTGACCCAATTCATACAAGCCGCCCGACTTTGCCACGTGTACTTTTGGACTCTTGACCTCTATTAGGCTTTTCAGCACTTTTACCTTTACCCGCTCATCTCCTACCTTGTCCCCTTGATTCCCTTTTATTTCTTGTCCTAACTCAGCTGCGACTGTCGTCTTTTGGGCGAAAATAAGGGATTTGCCGCCTTTTGGGCGAACATGGGCGTCTTTTGGGCGAGGTTAGAGCGCCGCCGCCTTTTAAGCGAACTTCGGCACCTTTTGGGCGAGAAATAAATTTTTAGGCGAACCCAAGGCGAAGGTAGAACTTCTCAGGCGAACCCAAGGCGAAGCCAGCCAGCTTTTGAGCTTTCTTTTGCCACCTTTTGAGCGCTGTTTGGGCACCTTCTGGGAAAATCCCTAGCGGAATCTGGCCAACCACCGCCCAAAAGACGACAGCCGCAGCCGAGAATAAATCTAGAAAACAAAAACGAATTCTATTCTCCAGAATAAATGTGCGGACTCTTCGTGACTCTTCTTCTATTCGAAAACATAGACAATTGTGGAGCTTCGTGGTCCAAGTGAGATTTTCAGCTCTGTATTCTATTCTATTCTAAATCGTCAGGTTACTAAAAGAAGAGCTCTCCGAAGACTTCCGCCATCAAGGTAACAATGTTTGGGATTCATTTTGGGACCAAGTGTATCATTTGGTCGGAGATCTTCACCCAGCTCCAGGAGAGCCGAGGAGATTCGCGCAAGTTTTCATCATGGACACTGCACAGGCTGCAGCTGAACTCGCAGGAATGGAGATGAATTCTTCATGCTTCGAAGAACTATTCCAGAAACTGATTGATCACCTCAAGCAACACCATCCTCATACGAGATCATTTGAAATGATGCACCAAATCGAAGAAGAGGCGAAGGAAAAGCGGAGCTCGAGAATAGACCAGAAAGAAGAGTTACAATTACCTTCCAGATTAGGATCCAAGATGATCAAAGACGGTAATTTTAATTTCTTGGTTGCAATTGATAAATAATTATTATTTAGCTATCAGAAAGTGGTGGATGAGATGGAAAGAGAATTACTTCGATGCAGATTCGCTTCTGGAGATAGGAAAGGACAAATAGTCTTCATTCCTAGAATTGACTGCTATGATGAGAACAATCTGGCATTCAAGCTGAAGAGGACCCAATTTCCAGTCCGGTTGGCTTTTGCTTGATCCATAAATAAAGCACAAGGCCAATCCTTCACAAATATTGAAGTATACTTGCCTGATGATGTCTTCAGCCAAGGCCAGCTCTACGTGGCATTCTCTCGAGTTTACTCCAAAGAAGGTTTGAAAATGGAATCATCGAGTTCGATCTTGCTTAATGTGATGTATAGGGAAGTTTTATGGACTTCTTTTTCTATTATTTTTCAATCAATAAAACTTATATTAATGATTCAATTTTTCAATTCCAAACAAGATTCCCATTCAAACTAAAAAAAGTGAATTTTTGATTGTTTTCAAGGCCCAATAAAACCATCACTCACATGTCCCAGGAGAACCTGTGTATTATCTTTTTGACAGTTGAAATTATTTTGGTTCTAATTTTGAGTTCAAACATGTGATATAATATGATTCATGCAAATTGCCTCTAGGGAAATTATTGTTATGCAAAAAGTATTGGTTCGCAGGCAACACATCAAATGGAGGTTTAGATGATAGTTTACAGCGATCTCGTATTATCATATTGTTTAAGATCAATGCAAAAATGATTTCTTTTTGATTTTTAAATATGTCGGTATTTAAATACTGAAAGGAACGTGCGAGTTGGATTGTTTCTCAAACAAAAGGATTATCTCCGAATGATCTCGAAGACACACTTTCTTCATCAGAATCACCTTAAATTCCGACAACTACAACGTGCCAGTAATCCAAGAATCTTACTTTGTTGTTCTTAACAAAATCCACGTGACAATGTGAATCACAACCCGTACTTCCTGCTTCTTAGGGATCAGTGTTAAGCACTAAAGATTGAAAACAACCTCATAGTTTCCAATGTATAATTATCGAAGAGTACCACTTATGAAAGCTATGATTATTTTTACTCGCTTTTAGAACGAAACATTCTGATTTTCACCGCTCCATGTTTGATCTCTAAAACCACCCCAATTAGTCGTCTATTCATCACTTTAGACCGCCCGTATGTCTCTTTTCGTATTCTTAAATCTCAATCTAAATCTTATGCAGAAAGAGAGAGGGAAAAGGATAGAGAGTGTTAACTGATAAGCCGTTACAGGTGGAGTCATAGACAACGTCTTCTTCTTCTTCTTCTTCTTCTTCTTATTGATCAGCGCAGCTCTTCTTATCTACAAAAAAGTATAGTGATTAGTAAAAGTGAAGAAGCTCCGGGAGAGAGACTAGACTCCGCCCACATTCTTCCGGGGGCACGTCTTCTTTTTCTTCTTCATCAGAATAAGAAGTAAGTGAAAGTGAGCGAGAGGAGAGACCTGGGGGAGACGGGAAAGCCAAGATATGGATATCAATTGACTCTACGTCGTTTTTGCTGTGCTGTCTCTACCTCGATTTCCCACACCTTCTCTCTATCTCGCCTGTCCGGAGGAAGAAGAGAAAACGAGAAGAGATTAACGGAGTCTCCTTTCTGACTCTTTCTCGCCTCTTTTTTCCGTTTCATTCTTCGTGTGATGAGGTGTGTTGGTGGTGGTGTGGCTTGTTTGGCGTTGTTGGTGAAGAGACTCTCGCCCTCTCACCCCTGGCAACACATATCACTCCTCTGGATCCACCATCATCCTCCCCCCTTCCGATCAAAGTGCAAATCGTCATATTCATCTTCGTCGAAACCCACCCGGGTCACACATTCATAACACCGCCAACCAGCTCTAATCAATTCTTTACTTCTTATTCTACCCCTTTCCCTTTTTCAATCCAAGCCCCCTTTCTCACGTTTCGGTTCTACTTTTCCAGAGAAGAAGACCTCCATTTCTGGACTAGTACGAAGTGGTTTTTTTTTTGGCTTGACTTTCCTTTGTTTTGAAAACAAATGTGGGAGAGACACTTTTGAAAATCCTGGTCATTTTTTCGAGGAGATAAATCCTTGTTTCGGAAAGTGCTGATTAACCTAAAATTATAGAGAACCTAGCTGAAAAAGTTCAGACATAGTAGACGAAAATTTTCAGGTGTCTCCTATTTTTGAACTCTTTGCATTTTTATTTTTCACCTGGCGTCACCTATTTTGCACCTTGTCCTGACATCAAGGTTTCAAGTGAAATGAAAGGAAAAAAGTAGCTCTGCCTACATGCCCACAGATGAATAATGAAGTCGGGATGAAACAAAAAAGAGAATGTAGTCTACGTTTATCTATCTTTCTGCTGAATAACTCGTAATCAATTCGGTTGAAAATAGAGCTCCTTTGTCCAGGAAACATGTGATCCACCTTTTTATAGCCGAAGCCAAAAGCAAAAGTATACTTGAAAACTATGGAAGATTCCGGAAAAATTCAAATTTCTATAAAAAGGATATATCGGTGTGCTGGATGGGTTTCTTTTGGTATTACCCGGAAGCTGGATTTTGAAACTTTTAGAAAACAATGTTGACTCAACTTTCTAATCATATTTTAATTCACTTGTAGATGCGATTCAAAATTCCGTAAAAATCTGTAATAGAAGGGCCCCCACGCTGTCAAGTTTGAGCTCAATTATCTCTGTTCTTTTGAGAGTAATCAAATATGTGTCCACTGACAAAACATTGATATTATTATGATAAGCAATTTATCAGTTGACAACTTTATCTATCTTTGACAGGAACCGATATATATTTGCGCAAAGTTAAAAGCTAGAGGGCCCTTCTATTAAAGGTTTTACGGTAATTTCGAAATTACACAGAAATGAAAATGTTGATCTAACTTTGCCCATTGTTGCCTAGAAAAATCGAAATCTATATTTTAGTATTTGTCTTGTTTAGACAGTTAGCACAAGCCTAAACAGGACATGTTTCGGTTGAGTTTGAAATTTCGGATTTAAAGGCGCATGGTCACTTCGATCAAATTTAAAATGGTCTTGTTTAAACAAGCCGATTTTAAAAAACTTCAAGATTTTATTTCAAACAGTAGATTTTAACATTGTTTCATTCAAACCATAAGACCCAAATGGTTGTCAGCTCAAAAACATCAAATCAGAATACAAAAAAAATTTCAGATTAAAGGAGGGGGGACATGAAAAAATTAATGTTCTCGAAATTCCGTTCAAATATGCCTCTCGAGGAGTTGAACTTGTGGGGGTGAAGATTGAGGGTGCGGCGCCGCTACCGACTGAGCTACGCGGGCAAAGAAAAAGCGCACGCCTGATTGCATACATAAAGGTGAGGACGACAACTGTACGCAGAGTGGCATTAAGCGTTGTACACCGTCACGTCAGAATGCATACCCAATCTCCTAACAAACTCCGTAGACTTTCGTGTCTGGGCTCCTTTAACTAAGCCAAATACACCTAGTCAAATCAAAATTTTCCTTATGTCTACTACCCGATTTGATTTATTCACCCTTTCTGAACTCTGACATAATTTGATCGATTGCTGTTTTCAACTAGGAGACATGAACTTTTGTTTTCGGGAGTTATGAAGCTTCTTTTTTTTCCTCCCTCTCAGTTGAGCAAACTCTTAGATCAGTTTGTATCTTCTAAACTCCTCGTCACTCTTTTCTTCTCCTTTTCTAGCAATTCATTATGAATGCACCTCCAATCTCTCCTCCCTCTCATTCAACACCTTCACCACAAACTCGACTACGATTTGCAAGAGAATTGGCACCATGCCAAGTTTTCTAGAAATCAGAAGATCGTCTGAAAATCCAGATGAGAGGCACCGTCACTTTCAGAACTTGTTTTATTTTTTATTTATTTTTATCTGTTCCTTCTTTTGTCTTTTCTCTTTCAACCATTGGTTGAATATGAATATCCTCCTCTCCTCTTCATTTTTTTCCATTTTTTCTCGGCATCTTCGTCTTCTTTTGATTATTGTTTTTGTGCCTGACTGAGTGACGGTCGCTGGGTGAACAACTGACTGAATAAGACGAAGAAAAACTGGAAAAAAGTGAAGCTGTCATTATATTTTGCTCTTCTTTTCCCTCCTTTTTTTACTTTTGGATCCGTTCCTTTTCTTACTTTTTTTGCTTCTTTTCCCCGGTGAGCTCTCCCGAATTCTTCTTAAATTTTCAGACGATGTACCACTCGACGATCTACTAGAGCAAAGAATGGTAAATAAAGTGAGTTTATTGGGGAAGATTAATATGATAGAAGGAAATGAATAGCGATAATTAGATGTGTTGATTGTTGTGTCAGATTCTCTGCGATTGCTGGAGTTCCCTGTTTTCTATTTTTATCCTTTTCAGTTCTAGACCTACTAACTTGCGCCCTATAGTCTATATCTAGTCTATAACGTCATGCTAATCTTAATAACTAATTAGAGGATTAATGTTTTTTTGGTCTTAAAATACTTTATCCTCTAGTTGAAGATTGTGATCAAATCTTCTAGATTTTAATAGGAAACTTGGTTACTGTACTTTCTCTAACAAAAGCCTACCCAAAGGGTCACCATTGAGCGCAATTATTTCGATTCTTGTGGAAGATATCGAAAATTGGTCAACTGATAAAATATGTATCATAATATCAAAAATATTTCATTAGTTGACAAATTTTTGATATCTCTTATAGGAACCGAGCTATATGACATCAAATTTTACGGTATGGGTAGGCTTCTATTAGAAGTAATACTGTAGGTTAGGGATGAATCGTTAGAAAAAACGATTTATTTCAAAATACATAATTCTTGTATAGAAATTTGAATAGCTGAAGACTTAACTTCTCTCTTCAAGGATCTTTCAACGAACTGACAACACGGAAGATTTATTTTTTGAATTCAGCCGTTGAGTTTTGTTCCAGGGAAACCGTACAGATAATTTTTCTAGTCTTACTTTTAGCCAGTCTGATATTTGAGTAGAAAATTTAGGATTATATTTCTTGAACACAAAAAAGAGAAAAATCCAATCAGCTGATCATCATAGCTTGTCACTTCGACGTTTTCATTTGTCAAAGACTTCTGATAGAAGAACTACCCGGAAATTTCTTCGCTACGAAAAAAATACACATTTCTCTCCAAAAACTTCCCATAGTTGAGTAAATAGCAGACGAAAAATCCAAGGCAAAACCCATTGACTTTCTTTGGCTTTCTATGCAAAATAAAATATTAATTATTTTTGCTTTTCTTGTCCTTCCATCCATTTGTGCTCCTCTCTCCCTCTCATCCTCGCTTTTCTTAACCTCTTTCCCACCTATTTCAGTTGATATGCCATCTGCTCAACAACACCAATCTACGCTAAAAAACGGTGGACGCCGACAGAAAAAAGGTGAGTCAAGGGTCTTTCTCTATTGAGGAGTCATTTTCCGAATTTTTGATTATTTGTTGTTCGGGTAATTCGAGAAGAAGCCGAGAAGAAATGCTGATGGTGCCGCTACTGGTTTGGGAGGGCTCAGATATTTAGAACAGAGAAAAATGAGGGGGATATATTGACACATTTTGTGTATTTGGCAGGCATTGAATTGGGGAAAAGAAGACAGGGAATGAGGTATACAAATGACATGACACTTCGAGTGAACAACCGATCATTTACACGTATTTTTGAGGTCAAACCATCAAAAGCCGCTGTATTTTTTTAGATCAGACTAGACATACTGTAGCAAACAGACTACTGAAAATCAATAAAATTGGGTTTTATCATTTTAGAATGAAGTTAAAAATGATAATTTCCATGTCGGCATAGTTTCCAGTTTCCATAAACTGGGTAGAAAAAATTATAGAAGATTTCCGGCACCCTACTCCCTTGCATGGTTTGTTAGATACTGTCAACTTTGACCGGATTTATCTCATTTACTGTAAAAGATATCAAGAAGTGGTCAACTGATAAAATGTTGTATACATTATCAACAATATTTTGCCAGTTAACTACTTTTTGCTATCTTTCACAGAAACCGAGATAAATTGGCTCAAAGTTGAAAGCAAGAGGGATAATTTTTTTAGAGTGTTTACGGTATTCCTGAAAAGCTGTTTTCATCGATTTTTAATTTTTTTTTCGAATCTGATGTTTATTGATTTTACCTTCAAAAGCACAACCTTCCATTCTATAAATTAAAAGTTCTCCTAAACTTTTTTTCTTTTCAATTACCTTTACCTAGAACTTTTCCCATTAGCCTTTTTCGAAAATTTTTTCCAATCCAAAAATCCTTTCTGAAAATAACATGAACTTTGAATCCGACTTTTTCCAAAAAATGCAGGTGGAAACGAATTTGGAGTCTGCGTCTACCTAGCACTTTTTGCTTTGTCTTTCAACTTTTTTTGTTTCTTTTTTTGGCGGATCACAAATCTGGGAGAGCAGAGACGCCGCCAAGTCTGGATTTTTACTCAGAATTTCGACTTCTGGACTTTCTGATAACTGCTTCTTTCTTAACCTATTAGAACGGATGGAAATTGTTTTATATAAGTAAAAAAAAGTACGATGACCTTTTCACAACATACATCATAAAAGTACATCCCAATGCAATTAGTTTTATATGGAAAATCGTTTCCAGCCGAGTAGTCCTTCATTGGGACCTTCTCTATTCGGAGACACTTGTCTTCCGCTTTTTTCTTCCTTTTACCCTCTACATCTCCCTTTTCGCTGATATATTAAAAGTCGTGGTGTGCCACCCGTGTCAAGACTTTGCCTTTTTGCACTTGAATTGGAACCTTCCTTGCCTTCTTCTTCTACTTCTTGTTTCTTGCCCCTTTTTTTCTTTCACGGGGCGCCCCTAAGTTTTTCGCCGCCGTCTTCAAGTGGTCGACGCCTTCGTCGTCACCACACTTCGGATCAATGTCGGACACTTCGAAGACTTCAATAAAAAGAGAAGCTACGGCAGGGCTCGTCTCCAATTAATACTTTTGCCATCTTTCATGTTTGTGAGTAGGAGAATGAAAAGTGAAGCGAGGGAGCAAAGGGAAGCTTCCACGTCTTCAGAACTTTTCAACTTTTTTTCTGAAGACCTCTTTTTGGATTTTTTTTCGTAATTTTTTAAAAATCTTGGTTTCCAGATTTCTATGGATACGGTATGCTGTGGATAGGAAGTGAAACATTTGAATTTTTAAATAGTTCTGATTTCAAAAAATATAAGATCAATTTCAGTCCTGTATTCATGTCATTCGAATCCCAATTTCCCATAAAACCTATAAAACGAAGACACTAATTAAGTTCTTTTAAAGTCCGAAACTGTAGTATTTCATCAAAACTTTGGTGAGAAACCTAGCTGTCTTTTAAAAATCTCGTTTAATACCGTAAACACTCACTAGATTAACTTTAAGTTAACTTTGAGTCAATTTATCTCGATTCTTGTGAAAGATATCAAAAGGTAGTCAACTGAAAAATATATTTCAAATCATTTTGAACATTTTATCAGTTGACCATTTTTTGATATATTTTACAGTAATCGAGATAAATTAACAAAGTTGACAGAGGTGTTTACAGTATCCAGGTCGAACTGTTTCATTTTTCTCGACTGAGAATAATAGGCCCGCTTGAGCACAGTATTGTGTCAAAAAATTTACTTTTAAAAATCATCGCATTCTTTAAAGATTTTTGCTAGAACTTCATTTTTTATCGGAACTAAAAAAAGAACTCGGCTCCCTAGAAATTTGAAAAGAATTGCTTAATTCCGAATTGTGTCCAATTTGTTATATTTTTCACCCCATTTAGTCCAAATTTGTTTATTTTTTCGAAGTTCCATTTCCGTAGAAAAAACTCCTCCGTTCTTTTTCCCTTTATTCTAAACTTTTTTCCTCATTGCCTTTCATAAATTCTTGATCAGATTTTGTTCCATCTTTGCCTCTCGACTCCCACATTTCCAAATTTTTTCATAGTAAAAACATTTTTAGCATAGAGACGGGTATAGATAAAGCAACAATAGACCCAGACACACCAAAACCAAAAATTTCAATTATATATCACTTCTCGCCTCCCCCTTAAATGGCTCTTTCTCTCTAATTTCACAACCTCCTCCCTCTCATCTACCTCTAACTCTAAAATATAAGGGGTGCTCCCCCACTCAGAAATATCATGTATATTTGTGAGTGAGATGTGTAGATATGCATTTCGTTCATTCCGGAAGTTAGACTGAGACACTAACACTATAACCACATACTTTCAATATTCGAGCTTCCAACTCTGCCCTCTGATAATTCTGAATCAATAGAAAAAGTTGGACCATATATTTTGATTCTGTTAGTTGCTATGCGCTCCTTGGGAGCGACGTCTTCAAGGAAAAGTGAGTTTTTTTGGCTATTTGGTATCCTGGGTCTGCCTACAGAAGTTACCGTAAAACCTGTAATAGAAGGGCCACCACACTAGCTGAATTATCTCGATTCTTGTAAAAGATACCAAAAAATTTTTAACTGATGAAAAGCTTCTGATATTATGATAAACAATTTATTAGTAGACAACTTTTTTATATCTTTCACAGAAAGCGATAAAATTTGGCTCAAAGTTGAATGGTAGGGGGGCCTTCTATTAGAGGTCTTACGATGTTTTATTTTTATTGAAAATCAGTATTGGGAACTTTTTGAAAATACCAAAACAATTAATGATTTTTCCAAACTTTATGAAGGAAAGTTCTAGAGTTTTTCTTCGGAGCAATCAAAAAAACATGAACTACCGATTCTATAGAACACACTGTTTAAGACTTCCGGGGTCCTCAGCGGAAGCACTTCTCATTTTGCGCTTCATAATTGCAGCCAAAAAAGTTAGCGCGGAGGCTCAAATAGCTTACTTGTCTCTTGTCCCAACTCCATCCACTCATTCTCATATATTTTTTGACTATTCAACTTTTTCTAAATACTATTCTTCTTCTTGTTCGGTAGATCATTTGATACAAATTGTAGGGAGGAAGGGTGTGAAGAAGGCAAAAAGGGAGAAGGAGACGACGAAGAAGACAAAGAACGGGAAGAAGAAGAAGAAGACGGAGCACCCGGCTCTTCGCTCTGAATGAACAGACGTGGTGCCGGTGGTGGTGGACACGCTTCTTCAGCGTTCTTGAATCGACGAGACGCTACGAATAGTACGGGGAAGGGGAAAAATCGGGAGGAAGAATTCTAGCTTTGGTGGGGGAGGAGGATGAAGGATGAGCTTGAAATATGAAAGTGGGCGGAGTCTCATCACTAGGAGGAGCAAGACGCAGAGATTCAAATAAACACACAAAGTTTTTTTTTTGGTTTCAGGACACGGTCGCGAGTCATCAGGGTATCATCACGCCGCTGTTGTCGAAGTTGGAGCCATGGTGCTCCAGAATATGTTTAGGTGAGTATTTGATATTATAAACACAAAAAGAAAGCAAGTCTGACTTGCTCGAAGGATTAAAAATTAGAGATTTCAATGACGTCGTGTTGTTGAAAATTCTTGAATTGGATTGAAACAAACTGAATAGACTATAGTCAAAATTGTATCTTACGAATCTTACGAAAAAATACAGCAAGTGCCATTTTGCACAAGTCTGAGAATCTTGGATTATCTGGGATAAGATGTTCGGTATTACAGTGACCTGGACATTTTGCAATTTTTTTTTTTGATATGGGACTAAAAAAGTTTTGAAAATTCTGGGACCAAGATGGTTCTCTGCTTTAGTATTCTGCAAACATTTTCCTAAACAAGATCAAAACTTCCTTCCGGAATCATAGAATAAAATCAAACTCTCATCCTTTTGCTTCTTTTCTAAATTCTCTAATTGCAGTGCGCTCTCCTTCCTGCACTACCGGAAGGACGACGATTTTGTGGACAGGCTCTCCTACTTTTACACCTCATCGTTTCTGATAATGATGGCAGTGCTTGTAAGCTTCAAACAGTTTGGCGGTCGACCTCTCGAATGTTGGGTACCCGCACAATTCACAGCAAGTTGGGAAGCTTACACGGAAATGTACTGCTGGGCACAGAACACCTATTGGGTACCCATCGATCAGGATATTCCAGTTGATATTAGTGAAAGGGAGTATCGACAGATATCATACTATCAGTGGGTACCCTTTTTTCTACTACTACAAGCATTTCTATACTACATTCCGTGTCTGATGTGGAGGCTTATGAGCGACAAATCTGGTGAGTATTTGGATTTTTGAAAATCAGAATTTGGGAAGAAAAGTGAAAAATGAGGATCAGAAAAATAAATAAATAGAAATTTGGAAATTGTTGATTTGAATGATTGGGAGAACCTTTGATTCTGTCAGTTATGGTAAAAAATGTTGGTCAATAAAGTCAAATTGTTTTATAAATTGAAATGCTCGATGAGACTGACTAGAACATGACCCAAAGTTTTTTTCTGAATCCAAATTTTCATAAATTAAAAACTGTTTCAAATTTGTTATACAAAAATCTGCAATACAAAAGAACCCAGAATCTTTCAAGATTATGGACAATTACAGTAAGCACTTGGGTTCAATGTGACCTAATCAATTTTAATCAACGAGTTGCAACGCGTGTTTTTTTCGCCCAACGTTTAAAAGTTTGATCCTCAGCCAAACAATTCAGAAGCAAATTTTTAAAAAAATCTCACGTTTACTGGGGCGCGATTTCTGACCCGTTGCCTTGAACCCAAGTGAGTAAGCACTCTAATGGAACGACACCCAAACAGTCTACTTTTAGCTCACATATCTCATTTCTTTTAAAAGATATCAAAAAGTGGTCAACTGACAAAATGCTTATCATATTATCAAACGTATTTTGTCAGTTGACAACTTTTCGATGTCATCTACAGGAACCGAGATACATGAGCTCAAAATTGATTGTTTGGGTCGCCTTCAGTTAAAAACTGTCTCGAAATTTGTTTTTCATAAATTTAACTTTAAAAATTCATCTTTATTCTGCAAAAAACAAAAACAACTTGCATCTTCCTTGTTCCCAGTCAACACCCCCTCAACAGCATCTTGAAAATCTTCAAAAATCAAAAAAAATCTCTTCATTTTCAGGAATCCGCTTAAACGACATAGTCCAAATGGCCACAGAAAAAGAAAACATTGAGCCGGATTATCGGATAAGAACGATTGAGAGTTTATCCAGACACATTGAATCCGCACTAAGGTGAGTGTCTCTTTTAATCCATGACGACAAAACGTTTCTCTCGGTGTTGATTTGTTTTTCTTCCATTTCAAAATCTTGAGACGGAAATTTCAAGGGATCATCTACATAAGAAATTTCGACTGATGCTTATTCATCGCTTTAATTTTCTTCAGGTATCAACACACAGCCACGTCACGGACACAATATACGCTGCATCGGGTGTTCAAGTGCTTCAACATGAGGTACTACGAGAGTTATGTGACCGGAATGTATTTGGTGGGTTTTTATTTTTATTTATTACTTATGTCTTTGGTGGAATAGATAGTTGGGGATGTCTGAGTTGGACTACTAAGGAATCAAAGATTGCCAATCTATCCAGACTGAACTCTTTGAACCTATGAGAACCTGTCTAATAATCAACTCAAGAACCTGTCGTAAATTAATCAACTTGCAGGCCACAAAAATTATGTACGTTGGAAACATTCTCACAAATTTGGTACTTGTCAACAAGTTTCTGGAAACTGACGAATACTCCATTTATGGATTGGGTGTTCTGAGGGACTTGCTTTTTGGTAGGACATGGATCGAGTCGGGAAACTTTCCCAGAGTCACATTGGTGAGTTTTTTTTTTATTGTTTCCACGACCAAAATTTCAAATTTCAGTGTGATTTCGAGGTACGCGTACTGGGAAACAACCAACGACACTCGGTTCAGTGTGTTCTGGTAATCAACATCTTTAACGAAAAAATCTTCATTCTCATCTGGCTTTGGTTCACACTATTGTTTGTCGCGTCGACATTGGACATGCTCTATTGGTTCAGTATATCCATGTTTCATAGGGATCGCTTTCGTTTTGTGCTCCGACATCTCGAGCTCACATCGGACCCCGACAAGCCAGAATTGTTTAGGAAAGAGAAGCGAAAACAAGTTGAACACTTTCTGAGGACATATCTCAAAGTAAGATTGATCCTTTTTCACGGTAAACCCAATTTTTGTCATTTTGTAGGTTGATGGTGTTCTAGTCCTTCGAATGATTGCCCTTCACGCCGGCGTGATGTTCTGTACAGAGATTACCGATGCATTATGGAAGCGATATTTAAGCCAACATCCTGAGAATCTCATTGACGACGATTCGTCACTGATCACTTTTGCCAGGTGGGTTGTTGTGGTGTTTGATCAGAGGATTAAAACTATTATTCCTCAGAGCACAATCGATTCGAAGAAAGAGAAATGATAGCTCGAATTCGGATGGTCAGAATCATCAGAGACTCGGAAGGATATTGTCACATAGGAGTACTGGTGGAAGTTTCAGATTAAATAGAACACAATCTACAAATAGGAGTTTGACAACGGAGAACAAAGGTTAGCAGTTCTTGGAATTGTTGTACTCTTGTAATAGAATTTGTATAGTCTACAAATTCAGTGATATTTTGAAATGGCATTTTCTGAATTTTTCGGAATGTCGAAAATTCCGAGTTTCAGAACTTTGGAATTTCGGTTTCGGAATATTTCCATTTTGAAAATTTTGGAATCCAACTTTCCCACCACGAAGGCGAGGTTTCGAAAACGCAAAGAATTTCAAAAGTAATCGCGCTTTTGACATACCGCAGTCCAAAATTCTCTAAACTCGAAACAAAACTTTCGAAATATTCCGAAAATGGTAGGAATTTTCAGAATTCCGAGTTCTGTTCCGAACAGCCCTGCTACGCATACTCAGAAAATCGGGTCATCCATTTTTTCTGTTGACCCCAAAAAAAATTTTTTTTAAGACAGAAAATTTTTTCCGAAAATCCGGGCCGGGCCCTGAAAATCCTGAAAAAAGCCCGGCCCGTTGCAAGTATGCTGCTACGAATTTACCTATTTCCTTTAATAGAAGTCTACACAGACCGTCAACTTTGAGTTCAATTATCTCGATTCCTGGGGAAAATTGCAAAATATTGTCAACTGGTAAAATGTTTATCATAATATCGCCAATATTTTACCAGTTTATAAAATTTTGATACCTTTCCCAGAAATCGAGATAATTGAGCTCAAAGTTGACTTCTTGGGTGGACTTCTTTTTAGAGGAAATGCGGTACATTGATTATCATTTATTTTCTGACCGTTTTCAGCAACCCCAACGGGTACGAATGCAGCAGCTTCTCCGAATACACCTCCACCAGTACCCAAGTAAGTATTCTCCCTCTCTTCTTCCATTTCATATCAGCAATTTTATCAGAAACGCTTCCAGTTCCCGATTCGGAAAAGTAAAACCCCGTCGAACAGTGGTCACAATAAACTCTCAACAAAACGATGCACGTACAAGTCCGGATCCAATCCAAGAAATGAGTCGTTTGGAGAATGTACCGCTAGCTGTATAATAGTTCTATATTTCTATTTTGTTCTCCCTCAAAAACTTTCCTCTCAATTCACTGAACTTCCTCCTCATCACACACATCTTTTACTAACTTACGGGTTTTCAATTTCCCCCAATGTATTCAATTATGACGAGTCGCAAAACCCTTTTCACCTAATTCTTTCAACACTTTTTTCTCTCCTTTGAACCAAATCTTTCATTTTTTTGAAACCAAATTTTTTGTCTCTTCGAAATGTCCCTATGTCAATAATTCTCTAGTGTATCTCTTTTTTTTTTTGGCATTATATAATTGTTTTTTTTTTCTAATTGAAATTTTCAAGTGTTTGCTCAAATATGAATTTATTATTATTATCATTATCAATCAAAACTTTTTGGTGATCATTTGGTGGAAAATTAATTAGATTTACAAAAATCAATTTAAAAATTGAACTTATTAAGATTATGATGATCATTATTACCTAAGAATTGTGAATATATACAGACACTTTGAGAATTATCTTTCCATTTTTAAAGAAGTCTATCCAGACTGATACTCTTCCTCCTCTTTGCCAAAAGACGTCTCTTGTTCAATGAAGTCGGTTGGTGTACAAGCGACGAAGGTTGGTGTACAATTCGTTTTGGACCCGCGATTGTACGCTGAAATGATTAAGAATTCATTTTTTATGGAATACAAAAAAAAAGTTACTTACACTGTATACAAATGGAGGTCTGGCTGGTTTCCGACGAATCGCATCGTTATACATTGGGACGTCCAGAAGATTTATGGAAGAGAAACGCGTCTTTTCTGGGTCAGCGAATGCACGGACGGTATAGTCGGCAGTCTCGACGCGGAACGATCTGATACCGTACTCCTCGAGAAGTTGGAACATCTGAAAATAGATCCGAAGTACACTCAGTATGACATTAGAAAAAAAGTGTTTCACTTGGTTTTCGTAAATTTTGACCAGTTTCAGGGGTCTGGAGCCCCGCTATCAAGTTCACAATCACTTTGTAAAAATATTGAGAGTGTAAAACATACCTAGGTTGAAAACTTTGCATTCACAGAATTTTTTGAAAACTCCTAGTTTTTCAGCTAGTTGCCGATTTATGAAAGACACCTGATTTTTCAATATTTAAGTACAAAAACGGGCAAAAAGGGATGTCTTTCAAAAATCGGTAAATAGCTGACAAACTAGGAAATTTCGATTAGTTCTGTGAATTGAAAATTTTCAATTTAGGTATGTTTTAGACTCCCCCCCCCCCTCCGACTTTGAAAGTAATCGGAAACTTGACAACCGACCTCCAGTTCCCTGAAAATGGTCAAGATGCCCGAAAATCGACTTAAAATTACGGTTTTGTAGATGAAATTCCTCACCAACCTTCTCGTTGAATGTAACCTTTCCAATGGGACTCCTTCTCACCACTTTCGGATCATCTTGGATTCTTGACAGCGGAAGTTTCTTTGAAGCTCTTCTTCTGATCATTGCCATTTCTCTTTGCTTCCTTCTTAGCCTTCGTTCTTTCAATTGTGACTTTCGTCTCTTCAGAATTTTCTCCATTTCCGCTTCTCTGGCTTCCCTTTCTGCACTTTTGATCGCCTGAAAAATAAAAATGAATTGGATAATAATTTTGTGAAGAAACTTACTTTCTCCAATTGCGCTTTTGTGAGTCTAGTCTTTCTTTTAATCTTAATCGGTGCTCTTCTGATCTCTCTGCCAACCATCAATTCATCTCGAAGGAAATTCGGCTCATTATGAGATAGGAACATCATTTTGGTAGGTTCCAATGGTTGCCGAACAGCTGGGTAATTCTCATCTTCTTCAATCAAAACGGCATTCTGCGAAAGAGCTGGAGCATCTCTTCTCCTATGATCTTTCTCATCTCCATACTCTACTTTCTGCTTAGAAACTGCGCTAGTTGCCTCTCCCATATGCACCTTATGCTTCTTCTGGGGATTCGTCATTTCTAAATCTGTTTGAAGTTTCTTCTCGATGCGCTCAGCAGCGTTGGTATAGATCAGCTACAACAGAAAATCTTGAAAATATTATTGTTAAAAAAGTAAACTCACATCTTCAACAAAATCCAAAAAATCGTTGATTGCTCCCTTCGAACCTTGTGGTAAGTTCACATTCTGAACTTTCTGCAGAATAATGTTTAAAAGTTCTTGAGCGCCAAACTGCTGAATGAATTTGGCTGTTTCCAATTGAAGCTTGATACGTTTTGAGGAATTGGTGAGATCCGCAAAGAAGGAGGCGTCTGAAAAACAGATAAAAACTTTTATTGAAAAGATACTAACCATCAAGATCAAAAGGATCATAACTACTATAAGCATCTGGATCCTCTGTTGTATGTTGTATTTCCTGGAACAAACACAATTTGAATGAACTCTAATTTTTGTTCTTACTCGATCACTTTTCCTCACACTAATCTTACTAAAAACTGGCTGAAATCCTTGACACAGTCCCAGTGAAAGGGTAAAGAATAAAATAGATATGTCTGTCCGCATTGTCGGACCGCCGCAAAAAATTGACGAATGAAAGAAAGAATGGAGTGAAAATGTCTTTGAGATTTCACTAATAACTCTCACACAGGAACAGTGGGCGGATTCAGATTCGCTATCGCCGATTTCGCCGAGATTTTGAAGATAAATGCTGGTTAAACCATAGCAAAAACTACTCGAAATATTCAGGTTATCTGCCGAATCAATCTGTATTACTTTCAAACGATTCGCTACTTGAATACACACTTTTACTTTTTTAAATTTAATTTATTATCCGTTTGGATTTTCCGGTTGAGAAATTTCACTGCAAGCTACAGTATCTTTCAGGAAGATCTTTGATTCCATAAAGAGAAAGAGAAATTGTAAAGGTGACAAGTACTTGAACAACTACCAAGTACTGTTTATTGAGTTTTTATGATCACTCATAAAATCGTTTTGATAGGTACAGGTACAGGGTATAAAAGAAGATGAATGAAATGGTATTGCTCACTTGCAATGAGTGGAAAACTATTCCTATTCCTCCTCTTCGGAGCGGTTTTCCTGGTTGAAGGCATGAGCCGATCTCCGATGCAGAGGGACGTCGCTGGAGAAGAAAGTTGTGAAGAAGACGACGGTGAGTATGATTCTCAAGGAAGACCGACTCGAGTTGGAGCCCCAAACCCAAATGCAAAACCAAGGAAGGCGGATGATGATTGGGATGGAGTTGAAGATCCGACGGATGAAGACTACTTGAGATACGAGAACACCAACCAAGAGGGAATCTGTATTCTGGGTAAGAAAGTGTTCCGTTCTAGCATAGTCGTTGGTTTTTAGAGCGCGGAAAGTGCCCATCAGGAGAGTGGAGAATGTTCAAGAGACATAATGAATCAGTCTGCCTGAAAATTTTTGGAACTGTCCATAAAATTGATGCTCGAACCGCTGCGGATATTTGCCGGGCCAACCACAACGCTCGCATGATGACAGTGGATAGTCAAGCCGAGAGAGAGTGGATTTATAGTAATATTTATAATTGTATTTTCGACTTCTAGAGTTATTTCAGCAACTGAACTCGGTGGAAACATTTCATATCCTTATATGTTCGTTGCTGGATATCGTAGCCGACGTTGTAAAAATGCTCCCTGTACTGTTAGCATGGATGTGAGAAAGTGTCCTTGTAACTTCAATCAAACTATTTTTTAGGCGTTCGAGGAAGTCGACAGGACAGCGGATCACAAGTTTATCTATTCTAGATGGGAGGGAATATACAACGAATACCATGATTTGTAAGACTAGGAAATAAGGACAAACTCAAAACAGATTGATTTCAGAGAGTTCAGTAATTGCCTGGCTGTGCACGTGTATCCTCATCCGCTCAGCCTTCCAAATTTCATTAGAGATTTTTCGTGCAAACAACTTTTCTTAAACACCGTTCTTTGCGGAGTTACTGTTATGTAACTTTTGACGGATAAAGCGAATGAACATTTCAATGAAACAGTTTATTTCTAACAAGAAAAGAAGAATTCTCTGAAAATGGCGGGAGGGCAGAGTATTCAGAAATCGGGGGAAAATCTATTAAGACAGAGCTCCAAAGTTATAAAAACAAAATAAAAATATTTTCAACGTCGAGTCCATTTTTCTCGGTTCTTCTGAAAAATATCAAAAAGTGGTCAACTGATAAAACATTTTTGATAATATGATAAGCATTTTACCAGTTTACAAATTTTTGATATCTTTTACAGAAAATGAGATAAATGGGCTCAAAGCTAAAAGTTGGCGGGTTTTCTATTGGAATGTATCTCCTAATCGTAAACTTCAAGCTTCTTTTTCCCCCTTTGAAAGATATCAGAAAAATTTCAAGACCAAAAATGTTTGCTTTGATATCAGCAGTATTTCATTAGTTAAAATTTCTTCGATAGCTCAACCAGGAAACGAGGTAATTCAGGTCAAAGTGATAGTCTTCTTAAGAAATTGAAAAGATTCAAAACGGAATATTGAATTATTATTTAAACGTGGTGAAAAAATATATCCACATGGCAAAGAAAGAAAAATGACTTTTTAAATTATAGAACCAAAACAATTAAATACGTGAATAGGTTTAAAAACCTCTGACCCTAGATGGCCCATTGACCTCGGGAAAAGTACTATAAAGGAAGAGGGAAGTGGAGAGAAGAATCAGTTCTCCTCTTCTCGGGGCTCCAGAAAGGGGCCTCGAGAAGGAGCTCCGGCTCGAGCCAGGAGTCTGGGCCCACAGGGCCTGAAGCTCTGGAGCTGGAGCTCTGGAGCTGGAGCCCTGGAGCTGGAGCTCTGGAGCTGGAGCTCTGGAGCTGGAGCTCTGGAGCTGGAGCTCTGGAGCTGGAGCTCTGGAGCTGGAGCTCTGGAGCTGGAGCTCTGGAGCTGGAGCTCTGGAGCTGGAGCTCTGGAGCTGGAGCTCTGGAGCTGGAGCTCTGGAGCTGGAGCTCTGGAGCTGGAGCTCTGGAGCTGGAGCTCTGGAGCTGGAGCTCTGGAGCTGGAGCTCTGGAGCTGGAGCTCTGGAGCTGGAGCTCTGGAGCTGGAGCTCTGGAGCTGGAGCTCTGGAGCTGGAGCTCTGGAGCTGGAGCTCTGGAGCTGGAGCTCTTGCAGGAGCTGTTGAGCAGGATCAAGATGAAATGATGGCGGAGGATCTGCTGCGAAGTTCAAGATCGTTTTTTCAATTCCTGGAACTGAAATCAGACAATTCATGCAGAGAGATGGTCCACGAGAAACAAGATTATTTGGAACGTTCCTGATGGTTCAGACTGAAAATAAGAAAGAAATGAATTGTCGCAGCAGCAGAGGCTTCAAGGATTTTGGAACAATGAACTCTCTGACTACGGATCCAAATACTGACGCTCGAAGAATAGAAGCCGTCAACCGATACCCCTATCACATCGGACATTGATGGACCCCACCGATTAAGAAAATCACAACTCAGAACTCTAACCCATTAAATAAAGTTTTGTTGAATCAACTGATGATCCTATCCTTGCACTTATTTTTCCCCTCTGATTGAAGAGCCCCTTCGATAGAAGTGCCCTTCGGAAGTACTGTAGAAATTTTAATCACTTGACATACAGGCGTTATGATGTCCTTACCGCATTTACACATCTTATCACTTTCTTTTGATGTTGCAGTTTACCTGTAAGTAAGCGTTATCAGAATCGACCTCCACTCAACTAAACGAGGTTATAGATCACATAAGTTATATGTGACATAACCATTGGAGACAAACAGTCGATATACTATTCTTTGATTTTCGACAAAATGCTGCATTTATGACTCATGAATCATGAATTTCCAGAAACAAAAAAAAATAGCAGCCCCTCAAAAATCATTGTTCCTCATGCTGCGTCTCAATTTTCCATAACAATTCGTCGTTCTGACACGCACACTCTCGCATACACTCACAAATACACATTAAACCAAACGGCTCCCTCTTCCTCTGACCGTTTTGCTTGTTATCGTGTTATTGTGTCCTTCCATTCGTTTTCTCCTCTAACGAATTATCAGCTGAGTGGCCACTGATAGAAGAGAGTCCATTCTTCTTTTGAAATCATGGGAAACTGCATTGTCGCGGGTGCCCGTGGATCGCTAGGCTTTGTTCCTAGCCGCATGTATACTGGAAAAAATTCCAGCGAATCGATTCAGGTCAGTTTATTTTTTAGAAACTGGATAGCATGGGAAAAAATGGAGTTTTTTTTCAAAAAATCTAGGAACTATTTAGAATTTAATAATAATCAAGTCCTGAAAAAAAATGCAAATTGGAAAGGTAAATCAACAGCGAAACAATTACCGTAAAACCTACATTAGAAGGGCCCCTTTAATTGGAGAGCGCCTCTAATAGAAGGACCCTCTTAAAATGTGTTGTTTGAAATTCCAGAAATTTCGACATTTCGAGATTTGTTGAAACAAAATGTTTTTTTCTCAAAAACTTGCTTAATTTTGGTGATATTGAAGGATTTTCTTGCATTTTGAACAAAAATATCTCTTTTTTTTAAATAAAAATTATCGGAAAAATGACCGGAAAATAGAAGGGCCCCTCTAATAGAAAGGCCCTCCCAAAGTACCTTGGAACAATAGAGGGTTCGGCCCTTCTAATGCAAGTTTTGCAGAAAGCCAATCCGAAAGTAATCTTTTCCAGGAAGAGACGGCTTTGAAGCCTGCCACTAAAAAACAAATGGTCCGCTATTACCGTTGTATCCAGGAAATTGAAAAAACAACCACAGGAATCGTCAACATTTTCAACGATGCAGCTGAGAATGTCGACAAGACTGACGAATTCAACATCATCCTCCAGGTGCCTTCCCATTGTTTTCTAGATCCTTTAATATTTACATTTCAGTCCTTGCTTACCCGTCTGTTGGATCTCCATAAGGATCTTAATCTTCTCATCCAACTTTCATTCTACAAAATCGATTTCTCTGTCCACGAGAGAAAGGATCTTGCTGAGAAGATCAAACTTTTGGTGAGCAACTTGTGGAATGATATCAAAGGAACACTCGAGGGAAATCCATTTGGCTTCGCTGAGATTGAAATCAAAATGGAAAATCTTGTCAAGCAAACTGGAGATCTCATCAAAATTATCTGAAACCATTCATAATTCTTCAATGTCATTCCTTTCCAATTCACTTCCCCTCTCTTTCTGTCTGATGAATTTCATGTTTGTCCATTTCAAATGCTCTGTTTCCTTGATTCAAAATTCCGCCTCTTGTGATTTTATGTTTGTCAACAAAGCGAGTTTGCGTTTTCACTTTTTGTCTGTTTCGCAACTCTGTATTCCTAATAAATTGGTTCAGCTTTATTCTTTTTTTAAAAAATATGTTACACGACGAAACCTACAGATCGCACTCTGAAAAAGAAATTTGTAATCTTAAAAGATCAATCGAAATTTTGAAAAAGGTAAAAATCTCTAGATTCTGTAAAAATGAGAAAACGACCATTTTCAGATCCCCGACAGGTTAAATGGGAAAGACTATTTCTATACGGATGATCCCGAGAACAATGATATTGTTGAAGCTTGCAAGGTGAAAAATTACCAAAAATTGTTTAAAAAATGGTTTTTAGCAAGAACGCCCGAAAATTTCGGAACAATTGGCAGAGTTGAGAAAACGAAATTTGGAGAACCCAGACGATTCTCGAAAACTGATTTCTATTTTACAAGATCTCGAAAACCGCTTCAATGGATTCTTCACGATGATATCGGAAGTGGAAGTAGAACAATCAGTTGTGGAATATTATAAAAATATTGAACTAGAATTTGAGAAATTGTGCAAAATCGTTGTTTGTATGCGATGATTTTCATTTGAATTTTATATTTTTTGATAATTTCAATGTATCTCCTCCGGATTTTCAAAATTTCTATTCCATTAATTTCTGACCATGCTCTTTTTCCAATATGATTCGTTAAAAATGAGCAATAAAATGTCAAATTCGTTCACTTTTAATTCAAAGATGATTCATACAGAAAGAACATTTTTGAAAATATTGCTAACCATTAAATTTCTTATCGCCTTCACCCAAATGTTGTTTGTTCCTCCCGTTATATTGTTATGTTTAAAATTCGAGTCTTCTTCTCTAGAGAAGAGAATTCTCTTCATTTTCTTTCATTCATTTGTTAGTTTTCCTTCTACCACACGAATTGTGAAAATATCGTCTTGGCTTCTTTCCGAGGTGATGAGTGTAAGTGAATTTATCTGAATTAAATTAGAAGGACTTAATAAATGAACTCTTTTTAATTAAAAATGGTTTTTGAAAAGTAGTTCTTTTCAATTCCCCAGAAAATCATTAAACTAGCAATCTTGTTTTATTCCGGTACAAAAAAAGAGATGTGGAAGAGAAACACTGGTGGCCGTGGTCGAAGATCCCACAGCGGGCAACTACCGTAACCTAACAATATTTTTACTTCATGACTTATTTTCTCGTTTTTGACAGCATTTCGCACAAAAGTCGAGAAAAAATTTTTGGGTTATCCTAGTTCTCTTTCTCTACCGCAGCTCCAATTTTTTGTACCAGAATAGTACTCTATAATTACACTGTTTTACAGGGAAATAACAATTACCAACGGATGCTTATGCTTCAATTAGAGAGTAACTTTCAAATTGACAAAAGTGAAATAATGTTAGCTGCAGAGAAAGATCGTGCAGAGGACCAATTCATAGATGCAATTTTCAACGCTAAAAAAGCCGGAGATGCAGTTTTGGAAGCTGTAATTGCAATTTCAGGGGAAGCCTTTAATTTGAAAAAAGGAGATCGATTAAAGCAAAAGACTCGACGCATTCTGATAGTAAGTTTTCCAAAAACTGTCATTTTTTAACAAAAAATCTTTTACAGGAAAAAATCAAGCACGCCCACTTCTTATTGGATTCTATGAACTCCGCTACTGAGTCCATTCTCCGTCCAATAGATTATCATGTAGAAAAAGCGGAAGAATGCCATGAGGTTGCAAGAAAAATCAAAGATGTCACACTTCAGCTCACAAGTTCTTTGAATAAACTCGAAGTTTCCCTGAATGATGATCCAATTGCTGAAACTCCAGAAATTCTTCAAGAAGTAAAGACCAATAATAATTCACTAAGCGACCTGATCGGAACGTTTCCGCAACTTCACAAAAGCAACTACAAGCAACAGGCAATTGAGAAAAGTATGAGGAATCTGACAAATAATTGAAACACTTTGTTTTATTTCACATCTATTAATTTACATAAAAAACAATAAACGATTGAGTTCTAATGAGCATAACAACCAATATCACTAGTGAAGTATGGATCTGTTGCATAGTAATAAGTAATGGGATACAGAGTTTCCATTGGAATGTGTGTGGCAGTGACATGAGTACATTTGATTTTTGGATGTTGCACAAATCCGCATAGCTGGGGACCTGGGCACTTGATATCTCCAAGCCTTCCTGAATAATGATACCGATAATATCGATCGTTGTAACACTTGACAACAAGATCTGTGAAATAATGGATGTTTGGAAGTTTCGCGAAGATCTTCCGAATCCGAGGTTTTCTTATCATTCTTCGAAGATCCTTTTCGATGCTTAGAATATCTTTGCTAGAAATAATTTTTGCACTGGAGTTGTCAAAATATAGTGGTTCAATAAGAATCCTTCCACTCTGTTCCTGGTCATCACTCTGAAATTTGAGAGTTGTTTTTATTTCTTTCCATAAATTATTAATAAAGTTTTTCGAACACTTCCTTGTTTGTTCTCAACTCACCCAAACGATTGTTTTCAAATGAGTAATAACATTCTCCGTAACTTCGTATTTTTCTAATCCATTGGGGAGAATTGGCGGGAAATGTATCCATGTGTAGTTCAGATTCCTAGGATCCACCACAATTTTTCCCGTTTCTCTCTGTAGTTAAAATCACATTTTATTGTATTTTCTAATCCACTCACTTTGTGTTTACATTCCAAACTACCGAACATTTTCTTTAGCGAGAATCTGGAACTATCTCTCGCTACAACTGCATCATAATTTTCTTTATGGTAGAAGATATAAGCCAATTTCTTCTTTCCATCCATTATCTTTTGAAATTCTTCTGCATAAGTCGGGGCTAGTTTAGGTATCAGAACATCATCCAGGTCTAGGAAAGTTACAAATCTAGCAGATTCCTTAAACTGTAGAAGGCAGTCGGTTTGAGAAGCAGCTTGATTTCGGAATTCAATCTGATTGAAAGGATCGGCGGTGGTTTTAGGAACTCCAGGGAAGTCAACTTTCACCCAAGGCTGGACAGTCATGTATCCCTAGAATTTTGAATATTGGAATCGTTTTAGGAAGTTACACAAACCTCTCTTTCATACTCTTTCATTAGCTCGTAAAAAGAAGTAACAGAACTGATCAGATATAGATTCATATGAGCACCGAATCTGGAAACAAGGAATTGAGTTATTCCGTTCAATTATTTGGTTCTGGAGATCTCAACATGTTTGAAGTGTTGACAAGAGATATCCGGTATATTTCCGGATCAAAAGATTTCTGCTACTTCCGTCATCTGCCAATCATGCAAAAAATTAAAGGAACATGGGAAACATTGAAAACTAGTTAATGCTGATTTTTGGCAAAAAGTCTAGTTTATGTTTCTTCCGAATAGACAAAAAAGCTCTTCTTGCTCGAAATTCTCAAGGTTCGGTCTTGGAATTTTTAAAAATCACCGCGTTTGTTTCTTTCCCACATTCCTTAACCATTCCTGTGTTTCATCCCACATATATCCTTCCGACTTACTTTCTATAAATATGGACCGCCAACAAAAAATTCTGCCACTGCTCACTAACGAACAATGGAGACGTACAAACAACAACGTCTCGTTTCGTATATGAAGGCATTGTGAATGGAATCTGAAAATGTTCCCTTTTACATATACCCTTGCTGGAAAATCCTACCTCTGCCATTCCATTATCTCCGATCATACTGATGCTTTTAACATTTGGTAATAGCTGTACTGTTGCGAAAATCGTTATTACTTGACAAACTTCATGAGGTGTAACCCTGAAAAAATTAACCCCTTTTTAAATTCAATTCTGAAATCTACGCTCACCTTACGTATGGCGCGCTCACTATGATGCTAGACGATGCATTTTTTGCCATTATAATAAGTTCCGATGGATCTGGTGCTAAGAAATGTTCCAATTGGTTAGCTGGATTCCTAACGAGGTTTATGCTCATAACGAGAGCAATTGCATTGTCACCCAAACTGAATTTCATTAAGTCTTATTTAAAAACAGTAATTTCGAAATCAAACCTTTTAGATGTTGGATAGTAATAGGAAGAAGTGATGAATGCTTTGAGTTGCCTACCATTTTTAAGAGTCTTACCAGTTGCAATGAGATCATCCCTGAATTTAACGAATATCAGTTGGAAAAATCAATGCGGTACTAACTTACGTAGTGACAGTGAGTCCGAAACTAAACTCAATAATTGTGACAGATAACCATACAACAAATAGAACAAAAAATACTAAAACGAACACTTTTTTGGGCCTCCGACAGAAGCCGCGCATTGTTTCGTCGTCAGAAAGCGGGGAAAGAAAAGGAGAAAGCATTGAGTGAAGTAGAAATGATTGGCAGTAGGAGATATTCCAAACTTGTATTTGAGATCTCATTCTCGATAGTCTTTCAATCGTTCGAACGAGAAATAAGTTTCGTATAGACATTTTTAGACAAGAGAACACAGATCCATTTACCCTTTAGATATGAGATAAAAAATGGAGTTTATTTTATTATTGGTTAGGTGGTCTGGGTTCAGAGAAACTTGAACCCTCAATCTCATAGTCAAGCTGATCAAAAAGCAAATCCTGTAGTGTCTATAGTACAGCTCAAGTACTTAGCACGTTTGATTCATCACTTTGATGGAACACATTTTTGGAGTCCAGATGGATCAGAATGATTAGATCTCCAAGAAGAACTCGGTGGCGTTATTATCCATACTTGCAAACTTACGGACCGACCCATTGGTTGTCAATTTGCTAATTTTCTCAATTTTTTTTCGAAATTTAAAAGAATACTCCTCATTTTTTGTCGACGTTCCACTTGTTATCATTGTTGGTTATTGATAGACACCTCTTTTTATACATTTTAAATAAAAGAGTCCCAAAATCTAATTGGAAAATTTTTAATTGTCAAAGAATGACATTGCCGGGAAAATCCTTGATTCTGCTCGGCCCGGCTCGTTGCAAGTATGGTTTTATCTTATATCTCAAACAGCGCCTCAAAAGCGGACATTTTTCTGAAAAACATAACAATATAAATTAAGTCTGAAAGCAACACATCGCAGTCTTGACTAAGTTCCAAAGAGAATTTAATCACACAAAACTTCCGTCAATATTGTCTAAAAATTACAACACTCTAGTAGAGAAATTTTACAAAAAAATGTGGGCAGAACCGTTAAAGTGCAAACTTTTTGCAAAACCGCCTACAATTCTCATTAAGCTGATTCACACTTTTTTCTATTTTGAATTGTATTCTGAGATCCACAAATTGCATAACTTGTTCTGTTGTCTGATGAATAACACTATCCAACGCAACGGCTGACAAATCTTATTTTTTATTTCCCCAATTTTCAGCTGTACAAAACAGAACACAAACTTTGACGTATTCTAACCCTTACGCATTCTTAACTTATCCTAACAGTTCTACGTGCACCGAAATTTTGCAAAATCTGCATCGTCTCAATAAGACACATCAGTTCAGACACCCCCATAAATCTGGGCTCATCCAGCTCCTGACGTCTCGTCCCCCCAAAAAATGTAAATAGTTTTAAATCATACAATTTCTATGAGAATGCTCTAATCTGTAATAGATATTGGACCTCTTCTTTGGTCCTCCTATAAAACATCGTTCATTGACTCATAAGATTCTCAAAGAATATGTGTGTGCATCTACACGTCATTTGCACACATTTCCTGTCTGATTGGAATCCCAATGAGGGCATCTTTACTACTCCCTCTCTTTCGCTCTTTTGAAACTTGTTATGTTTTTCCTTTTCGGCTTCAATTAGGTTCGTTTCCGTATTTAACGACTACGCATTTTGATCGAACATAGATCGTAAACATCCCCCGGGAATTTATAGATATTTTTCGTTTTGTTTTTTGAAAAATAACAGTGTCATTTCTTAGAAAATCTCTATTCTTTGAATATCAAAGTTATGCGAGGCCTTCTTATGTATTTTATAAATAAGTCAAGTCTGAGATGTTCGCTTTAGATGTCTTAGACAGAATACTTCCGTCATTTCCTCATCCACTGAAAACTGTACATGACTTAAAATTGTATTTGTATGACTGTTCTCATGGGTAAAAAGCAGGTTCTTATACATCCATTAGGAAAGGTCCGTTCCCGATATCCCGAACTTTTTTTCAAATATTGTGAACCAAGGCTGTGCCACGGCCGGCTTCTTTTATTACGGCTGAGCCGGCCGCGGATTCTGAAAAAAAAAATAACGAAGCCGCGGCCGGCCTCGACTAGCCTCGGCTCTCACGGCTTTCACACGAAAAGCCGCGGCCGCGGCTGGCCGTGGCCGGGGCCGGCCGCCATTTTGCACAGCCTTGTTGTAAACCCTTTCAACATTGAGCCAATTTATCTTGGCCCCTGTCAACGATGTGAAAAAGTTAACAACTGATAAATTGTTTGTCATAATACCACAAACATTTTAACAGTTGAAACACTTTTGACGCCTTGCATGGGAGCCAAGAAAAACTAGCTCGAACTTGAAAGTGCGGGAGCCCTGCTATGTTTATTATGTTTCAATTACAAAATATTATTTCAAACATGGTCATTCAAAATATCTCTAAAGTACCCACCCTCTTTGCAGACATCTCTGCAAGGGTTCCCCTGAACTTTTAAACATCTCTCTTTTCATTTTTCGAGACGAGGCTCATTAAATATCCGTGCGTCCCACACGACTTGTTTTTGAATAATCAAGTCATCTCTTTCAATTTAGCTTCCTTCAAAATGATCCAATTGCCCTGCTGCAAAAAATTTAATTCCCCATATTTTTCGCAAATGCTCCATTCATTGAGAGCTGATCCCTCGTGCTCACTTCTGAGACAATATTTTTATGAACATGTTTTTTGGGCATTCTCTTGCTCATCTTTAGCCGAAAAAGCCTGAAATTGAATTGCATCTTCTTCTCATTTTTTCCTTCTTTTATTCCAAAAAATGTGAGTCATTCATCAACACAATTTCCGGACTACTCGTCTTGTTCTGTGAAACGTCTCGCCTTTTCTTGCCTTTTTCCAGTAAATTAGAAGAGATTCAAACTCTTCTTTTCGTCTTATATCAACAACTACTACTTTTCTTACTACTACTTTTATAGATCAATGTTCTCGTGACTACTGGAAATGAACATTTCGAGAAGTCTTACAATTTAGAGAGATTTTAATCTAGAAGAGGGGGATTTTCCAAGAAAATATCAAAACGATTACGATGAGAGAGGTCTGGCTAATATTTATCTTGTTTTCTCGAATGTCCAAGCTTTTGATTTTTTGAAAAGTTGAGCACCGATTCCGTGATAAACAGTAGTTTTGGGTTCGTTAGATTATCCGAGGGCTAAGCAGAACGCAAAACCGTTTAGCTCACTATAATCCTTCTCTTCATCAATGACTACAAATTTTTCGTTCATTGCCAATTCGCACGCCTACTTTTTCTTTATATTCGGCAAACAGCTCCTCCTTTTCTTTCAGGATCAAAAAATTTCATTCTCCCATATTTTTTTTCAATCTAATCATTTCAATTTGTAACTAATCTCATATTATCTTTGCAGTAAAAGAAAGGAATGAACAGATTTATTTATTATGGAGATGCAGAATCAATTCCCGGTTACAATTGCAGCTCATACAAACCTCCTAACCCAAATTTAAATGTAAACGTTTTTGCTGGAGCCCTGGATATTGTTTATGGAGTTATTGTGATAGTAAGTACAGTGAGTTTGTAACAAAAATGAAAATATCAAATTTCAGTTTCTTTATGCTCCAACTGTAGTGGTTTTTCACAGGCAATCAAGGCTGGCATGTTTCAAAATCATGTTTTTTCTTGGACTATTTGATATAGGTGCAATAAGTGAGTTCCAGAAACAACATTTAGAATCCTATACTTGTCCTTTTCCAGCAATCAACTCTCTGGTTACTGGATTCCTTTTAATGCAGGGCGCCTCTTATTGTGACTACCCAAACATCATCTACATATCTGGAGCCATTGGTCTTGGTTGTTGGTGCAGTGCATGTCTAACTTGCCTTGTACTTGCCCTCAACCGAATCCTGGATATGGTTTGTCCCCTAATGGTTAAAATTTACTTTCGTGGCTACCGAACATGTGCAGTTCTGATGGCTCCAATTCTCTACGGATGCTTCTTCTTCCTTTTCACTTCACCAGTGATTTTCTCCGCTGAACATCAAACTTGGTTCTTCGATCCAAGGACAATGGAAGGCCACTACAAGGACTACACCAATATCCCACACACCATCAACAACTTCTCGCTGGTTTTCTTGACGTGCTTCCTCTACATCTTCTTTTGTTTAAAAGTGCGCAGCCAATTTCGAAAGAGCTTCCGACCAAAGCGAACTGCTAGACAGCGTCAGGTGAGGGTGTGATCAGCTTGAGCCTTCTAATGGTCACGGGTGGAAGATAATCCATTTTATCTTTCAGATATTTCTGCAATCCACACTTCTTTGTCTTATACATTTGTCCGCCTCCGTGCTTTACGTCATCATGCAGTTTGTTGAAATGCCAAAGTGCTTAACGATTCTTTCACAATATCTTTGGCAGTTGGCTCAAGGTGAGCATTTTTCTGTAAGACGAAGAAGGAAGGAAAATCATATCAGGAGCAGGGGTCAATAATTCCCACTTGTAGTTTTTCGTTCTTGATCCGGATGAAAATTCTGACGTACAGAAGAAAATATGTGAAATTAGTGTTTTCAAGGCAAGTGTCATAAGTAGTTATCCAATATCTTGAATCACGTATCAAATCTCATATTAACCTAAATAATCAGTGATCATCCATTTACTTTTTTCCAGGATGTCCCGTCATAATCTACCTATTATTCAATCGCAAAGTTCGTGCAGCTTTATTGATTTTTATGACCTCCTCATCCCAGGTAATCCTCCTACAGATTATTTTTTCGTAGTTTAAGTAGTCTGATTCTTTTGGAACTGAATTTTTTACTTCCGCTTTTTTTTCAGGATAAATCATCGAACTTCATTAGAAAAAGCGCCGACAATCGGATGATGTTGTTGCAATTGACTCCGAGCCAGAATCAAAACACGACGACTGCCGTGAGAAAATTGACAGAAAATGAGAACGAATTGCAATGCAGGATACACTTGACAAGTGACTACGAGCCGAATCAAGTAGAAATCAAAGTGGATCCTGAAAAGCAAGAGCTAACCAATTAATTTTCTTTGTATATCAGTTTACATTTGCTTCCAAATAGTTAGAACACTATTGTCATGTGCTCAATACTTGTTTTATGAATAAAAACTAGACTGGTTGTTCTCTAGAGACATTCTGCTGTCTGAACATGATAGAGAATCAGAAGCGAAATTTTTTGTGAAAGGCAGCTCACAATTTGTTTTGATTGCTCATTCAAAGACTTACGATTCAATATGATTCTAATGCACTATTTCAATCGAACCTACTTCGAAAAGGAAACTGATCAATGGCCAATGATCTCATTGATTTTCAAGATCGAAATCCCTTTAATTGTTTTCAAGTAGGTTCTTTCACAGATTTTCGATTTTCGATGCTTCTGTTCAGTATCTTACACACGTGGCTCTTTCACTGGATCAATTTGAAATCCGTACAGTTCCATAATAACTGGGCAAGCATTATGAGCATTCTCTACATCCAACATATTGTCGCAGACTGTGCTTGGATTGGCCAAAGAGTTCTTCTAATACAAGACAGTTTTACAGGTATGACAGCTGATTAAGAAAATCGGGAAGTTATTTTTTTCTGTATTTTTTCAAGAATCACTGTTATTGTTTTTCTCACAGCTGAATTTCCGGTAAAGGGGAACAATATTTTCATCCGGAACAAGAAAAAGTCATTTTTCATTGTGCGTATAAAAATTAGGTCAGAAAAAAAAATGGAAGGGCACCATCAAAATGCGTTGTTTAAAATTAAAAAAATCCGTACGTCTTCAGTGAAAAAAGTTCGGAAAATTCCACAATCTTAACAAATTTTTGTTGAAGCACATTAGCTTAAGAAACTTGCCCAAGGTTGGTGAAACTTGTGGATTTTAATGAATATTTAACGACCATTCACCAATTTTTCAAAAATAAATTTTCGTAAAACTCGCCAGAGAAATAAAAGGTATAATTGGAAGGTTCATCTAATAAAAGGGCGTTCCGGATGTGCCTTGTAACAATAGAAAGGTCGACCTTCTAATACAAGCTTTACGGTATCAAAAGAACTGAAATGCCTCGAGAGGGACACTTTCACTTGTCAGGGTGTGTCCTAAAACTAAAATGTAGTACCAAAAAGTTTAGTGATTCAACTGAATTTTGAAATTCTTAACCACTCATTGTTTCAGAGTACCCACCATTTTGTTTTGCATGTTCTAAAATATGTCTTTTCCAAGTTTCCAGATCCATTCGAGTCGGACTTGTTCATTCGTTTGTCATACATTCGCGCGTTCTGTCTATTCCTTGGTCTATCTATACTTCCGTGTCTCATAATCGAACGAATCTATGCCACCATTCACATATCCGACTATGAATCTAAACTTCGAGCCCACATATTCTATACTCTTCTTTGTCTTCTGATCATTATCGGAAGTATAACTTCCTACACGTATCATAAGTGTAAGTAATCAACCGATCTTCGGTATAAAGTTTCTGCTTTCAGATGAGTCAAGTTTGGCGATTTTCACTTTCATCACAATCTCCAGTTCCTTGGGAATAATGGTATGACTCTTTAATTATTAGACGACGAAGTGATTTTTCAGGGAAACATTATACTTTTGAATCTCAATCTTCGATATTACGATGAAAGATCAAAAGCATGTCTAAAAACTAGATATCAAATAACTGAAAACATCAAAGTTTGTCGCCTGGTAAATGGAATCGTTTTCTCAATGGGAGGATTCAATGGTCTAATGTGTATAACAATTATCATTGATAAATTCAATCTATCCACTTACACATCCTGCTTATCAATGTTCGCATTTGATATTTCTGCTATCATGTGAGTTTTGAGTACTTTCTGGTTTTAATAACAGTGCGAATTTTAGATACAGTACGGTATTCCCATACGTATGCATGCACTATTGCAAAAATTGGAAGACGACTTTTCTAAAACTAATCGCAAAGGTAATTTGTTGAAGGGATATATCGCAGTGATAATCTTTTTCAGTTCACAAGACAACGACGGTCTGTTCAACCGTACACCACTCCAGAATCTATGAACAAAGCTGGATTGACGCTGAAAAACACAAAGGGAGAGGTCATGAGCGAATATACTACAGATGTATATTTCCAGCAGTTGGCACTAAGCTGGGCGTGACAAGTTTAAAATTGAAACTTAATAATATCCGTAAATAAAGAAGATACTTTTTCGAGAAACAACATGAATTACTGCTTTCGGGGTGTTTGAATTATTTTCTCTTACTTGAAACCCAAAGTGACTGCATCTAACTATCTCTTTCTTTCCTTGTAACAATGAATTAAGTAATAGGAAACATGTCTAGGAGCTATTATTTTTATTCAAGCTCTCAGTTTTCATGAGGAACTGTCTTCTCTTCTCGACGACGTGATTATTCCAGCTGGATCTCTTTATCTTACTCCACTACTTCTTCATGATCGGTTTCCATTCCTAATCCCAGCCATTTATCTGTACCTTAATTTTTATGGAACCTTTCGATTCTTTTTCCTTACTGTCACCATTCTTCACCGAAGCCGTATGCTTCTTGTCTTCCTCCGTAATAATACTTCTCGGATTCTATTTAGCACATTTTTCTTGACCTCTTTCCAATTGCCGTTGTTCCTTTCATGTCCTTCTCTCTTTTCAAATGCTGAACACGCATCTTCAACTGAGCAATCTCTTCGGAATGGTCGTGTCTTGTAACGATCACGTTTAGATGATTCTCTTCTTCCAGATTGGATGGAAGGGAATAGTTCAGACAAGGAACTCTCTAGATCCTGCGATTCAGAGAATTTGGGAGGCGTTTCCTTATTTAAGAGACGTTCTCTTAAAATATGGAAGTCCCCTATGTTGTTTTCCAATATATATCCGATTTTACAATTTTCCACCGTGAGAACTTCTGAATCTCGGACTAATTTGTGTTGATTGTTGTGTTCACCAAACGTGCATATCTTGGGTGCTTCGTGCACTATGCAACTTTTTCACATCTTGCACCCAAAACTAGAGTATTCTTGTTTTGTTGGGTGGCCAGAAATCTAGTTCCTGACACAAATCAGAATCCTTACCGTGATGTTTTACGAATCTTCGATTTGGTTGGTGATTCTCTAAAATTATTTGAGGCATATCATCGTTATTATCAAAGATCTCTTCCCATTAATCAGTAAAAAAAAGGTTCCGGATCTTTCATTAAATACCAAAAGACAATGAAATAATTCATTCTTTGTTCTTTACAGTGACTTATCGCTAAATACGAAAACAACCTAAGGCTCTATAAAAAAAGAGATAAATCTAGGTTATCAACAACTGACGTGGTGGATCATTAGCCAGCGATTCAGGTGAGTCTCCCAGTCAAGTCCAAAAGTAGAAATTCACGAATTTGTCTGGAATCAAAAGATGAGATGATTATGTCACGTAGAGACTGGGTTCTTATAGTCGAAATTTTGATGAGGAAGTTGTAAAAGGGCTCAATCACACTATGACATTCTAGAATGAGTTCTGCTGTCGAGATGATCAACCAAATTTTCATTGCGACTGAAATAGTTCTTTTTAACATCTTTGGACTATTTGGAAACATCAATTTTCTGTTTCTTACTTATTTGAAACCATCACTGCGATCCAAATCTTGTAAGTTACTCATTATAACATCAATTTCTAGGTAACAAATTTCAGCTTATATTCAATGTGCTTTGAGTGTATCTCACATTTTCTGTCTTTTGTTTGAACTTCCGAATGCCGTTCTTCTTTTCACCGGGATTCAGTTAAAACGGAACGTTTGTTTCCCAGCAATATCCATCTACATATTCTTCATTTGTGCTCAAGCTGTCATCATGCTCATGTTAGTAGTGGACCTTTTCATTATTGTGTTTTTCACCACATTGTTAGTCATAAAACATAGAAAGAAAAACTTAAATTTGTAATTACAGCTACCGTAGAGTTGACAATGTAACCTATACAGTTCTCATGCTCTTTGTCCCGTTTGTCTACGCAGGATTTACCGTTGCCTGGGGTTTCGTGATGATGGATGACGAACTGGTCATTTTCTGTAACCCGCCAATCAGTCTTCATCCTGTAGTAAGCAGATGGTGGTCAATGTCAAATGTTGGTCTGAATTCAGTTACTCTGTGCTTGTTCCTCTTTCTCATGATCATTTTTCATTTTCGAGGTATACTGTAACTTTTCTGGAAACTTGAAAACCCTTCTTTGGAAACTTGTAATTTTCAGGAAAGAAGCAAAAGAGTGATACTCGAAAACTCATGAAACGATTGAAAGTGTCCGTGGTGGTATTTGTCTTCTCTTGGTACATGTGCACCCTCGGCGTTGATATGTTTGTGGCCATCGGACTCACTGGCTCAGTTCTGGTCTTCTTCCAGAGCAATATGGTCTTTTTTGCTCTTCTTTGCTACACACAACCATTCTATGTGATGCTCTGGAGATCTTCGGAATATCGAGTTGCATTTGTGGAGATATGGAGTTTCTTGAATTGTGTGAAGTCGTTGAAATCGAAGGGATGGCTGGAGAGAACAACTAGAGTGACGACTCAAGTCTCAACTATGGACTCTTTGAAAATGTGACATTTTGAATTTGAACAAATTAACTCTGTAATAAATCTTTTTTTTTCTTTTTTTCTTTGAAATTTGTTCAGTGACATAATTTTTTTAAAAATTTGAGAATTTGTGATCGATGTTTTTATGTTCTTCTGACCCATCCTTGGTCACAAAACTCATTGGTTCCTGATCAGATGTAACATCATTCATCTGGAAATTATTTTTGCTGATGATATTGTAGCAAAAACCGTGGGATTTAAAAAATCTGGTTACCATTCTTCCAGACATCCCAATTTTTTGTCTGATCAAAATACATTTTTTCTCCTGGATTTGCCCCAGCTCCTACCTAAACACTAAATATTTTTCGTGAAAAAAATGAACAATGATAAGACCTTAGGTCCATCCTGACCATGTTTTCGGTACCCATTCTCTTAATATTTATCCTGCTAACTCTATGAAATTAATCTGTTTCGCTGAACTCTGCTTCTGTCACTTGATACAAAAAAATAGATTTTGGGGCACATGCTTCTCACTATCAGACTAATACCAATTGATAAGTCAAAAAGAAAGATCTCATTTCTTTCATATCTGACTGTACACATTCAATAAGGTCTTCCAGTGATTAGTATAAAAATGGAGGTGGTAAAAACGTGATAGGTCTGCAAATAACCCAGTTAGCACTCAATTCAACTAGTCGTGACGAAGTCCAGATTGAAAATCAAATGTTCATGTATTCTGGATATTCTTTGTAGTATAGTCACTTTTTTTCGAATTTTTCACATAGCATATCGTATTTCTACTAATAACATACCGTATTGCCTATTACTCCGCCCACTCAAAATATTAAATGTGAGCATCATTATCTCGATTACTGTAAAATATATAAAAATTAGTTGAATGGCAAAATGTTCAACCTAATTTGATATGAATTTTATCAGTTGAAATGTCATATATTTCCCATAGGAATCGAGATGATTGAGGTCAAATTTGACCGCTTGGGTGGGCTTCTATTGTCAGAGAAAATACGGTATGCTTATTCGTACATTTTTAACTTTATTCGTACATTTTTAACTGTAAACCTAGCACGGACCGCCTTCAATTATTATTGTCCCCTTACAATAACCAGAAATTATTTCAGAATGAATTTTATCATTTTAATCAGCAACAACATCTTCATCGCCATCGAAATAATTGTCTTTAATATTCTCGGACTTTTCGGAAATGTCAATATTCTTTTGTTGACCTACTTCAACCCTCAGTTACGATCGAAAACATGTGAGTTCAATAAAAAATCGAAAGAGTTTCATTGACAATCGCCTGATTTGAGGTTACTGTGGCTAACTTTTTCTACCAACCAGGATTTGTGTTGGATTACTGTAATAATGAACATTTTCAGCGTATCTCCAATGCGCCTTGAGCATCTCTCACGTTTTCTGTCTCCTCTTTGAGCTTCCCAATGCGGTTTTCTTGTTCACTGGAATGCAATTAAAACGAAATGTGTGTTTTCCTGCAATATCCATCTACATATTTTTCATTTGTGCTCAAGCTGTCATTATGCTAATGCTAGTTGTGGATCTCTTCATGATAGTGTTCTTCACCACACTGTAAACTGTTTCTTTTTCAAATTTCCTAAAAGCATGGTGCAATGTTTTCAGATACATGCGAGTGCACAACTTGCTCTACGCAGCTACTCTTCTCTGTCTTCCTTTGCTCTACTCCGCTTTTACAGTTGCATGGGGTTTTGTGAAAATGGACGATGAGGTTATTTTATTCTGTAATCCACCGATTGGTCTTCATCCATTTGTTAGCAGATGGTGGTCAATGTCTAATGTGGCTATCAATACAGTAACCATCGCACTGTTTATTTTTCTCATTGGAATATTTCATCATAGAGGTACGGTAGTAGAAAGCCCCTCTAATACAAAGTCACTCTTATGGGGGTAATTACCAAAGCAAAGTTTTTTGCTTGATTCACAGAGTAGCAGAGGAATCTTTAAATTCAAACCATTTACTTATTTTGCTACGCTTATGATCATCCAAAAAACCAAATGTTTTGTCACCTTGTACCACCCCAAAATACCATATATATATACATGGCGTTATGTTACAGATTTTACGGTCTCTAAAGAAAACTTTTATTCAGGAAGAAAAGAAAGAAGTGATACTCGAAAACTAATGAAACGATTAAAAGTTTCCGTGGTGGTTTTCGTCTTCTCGTGGTACATGTGCACCCTCGGCGTTGATTTGTTTGCAGCTTTAGGCCTCACTGGCTCCGCTCTAGCCATTCTTCAAAGTAATATGGTCTTCTTCGCACTTCTCTGTTATACACAACCATTTTATGTGATTCTATGGAGATCATCTGAATATCGAATGGCATTTGTGGAACTTTGGAGTCATTTCAATTGGTTCAAGGATTCACAACCAAAGCAATGGTTGGAGAGGACTGCAAAAGTTCACACCGTCGTTTCCACTTACGACATCTCAAGAACATAAGTAATATTCCAATAAAATCTTGAATCCAATTTAGTTTCTTTTTTTGCTGCAAAAAATATCAGAAGAACAAACTATTAGGTTGTTCCATAAGTTTCTTCCGATTTTGAATGCTCAACTTTGAGAATTGATAACTCTTCAGTGGGATGGTATTCCTTGGTGAATGTTTTTTTGTTGGATAGAGTATCTCACGAGCTTGTCTTACATACTTTGCCTCATTCCTACTTCTTGCCGTTCTTGAGCACGGCGCTGGCTTTCGTCCCTTACCGTCTACACTTTCAAAATGGCAATTTATTTCTGTTTCTTTCTGGTTTGAAAAACCACGATATTCACAAGATAATTAAAGAAATAGATGAAGGACTACCTCCTGCTGCTACTACCATTTATCATTGGACCGATAAATTTGAAACCAAAAATTTAGAATCGGAAGACGAAAATCGGTCCGAAGGTTGGAATTCGATCTATGGAAGAATACTATTGAAACAAATCCGTTTAAAACCACTTGTGAAATGTCAAAGACATTGACAGTTAGCCAACCAAGTATTGTGACCGGATTGAAGTCTCTTGGCAACTTCAAAAACTGGGTCGATTCGTACCCAATTTTTTGAATGACTATGCTATGGATTGCCATGTAGACATGGGCATGTTTCTCCCACCATTTCTTCACACGTTCAGTTGGGTGGATGATCTAAATACTGTAGATGATAAGTGGGTAAGTTACTCTATCAGTGGGCGGAAGGGTCAGTTGATTGCAAAAGAACAGCTAGCTCTGGACTTGCCGAAACCTAAATTTTCCGTGAAAATGGGTATGCTATGAGTTTGATGGTCTGTCAAAGGAGTGGAAACTAGGAACTTTTAGGTGAAGGTACAACTAGAATCGCCTAATTGTATAGTTTAAAATTAAAGAACTTGAATTTGGCAGTAGAATCAAAACGAGGAGAAAAACGAAAGTTCGCTTCCAGCGCGACAATGTGAAATCGCACCTTATTTGAGCGATCAACCAAAAATTCATTTCGTTTGGCTAGATCTTTCTTTTGCTTTCCGCGTATTTTCCGGACCTTGCCCCTTCGGACAAATGGTCGTTTGGGGCTTTTGAACGTCATCTTAGTAATAAAGACTTCATTTGAAAAGATGACCCCAAAAAGGAGTTGGCCCACTTTTTCCATCGCAGCCCTCCTCGTTCTGGGCCGATGGGACCTAGAAATTAACAGAGCGTTACCAGACAATTATCAATGCTCATGGACATAACTTTGATTAATTCAGCCCCCTCAGCTTTGAGAAAACTTTGATCGAAAAATTTCCCAAAATCGGAAGAAACTTATGGAACACCCTAATATGTTCACAGAAATAAAGCAATGATATCAACTACACAGTTGCAAAAAATCTATAATCGTCTGAGCCAACACTTTCGAAGCGTTTTTGATGTACATCTCGGTGTTTGATGTTCCGCGAAAAGAAGATGGAGGAATGAAACAATAAATTCTCTAATCGAAAAATCAAAACTCAAAAGATCAAGACACAGTAGTTATTAAAAGTCTTGAGATTTTTTCAGAAATGTACATATGTCGTCATATAGAACTAGACGTAGTTGTGGGAAAACAGTTATGGAAGTTGTAAACTTTTATTTTATGAGTGTACCTGTAACTGTAATATCCGGAAACTGTGGAAAGTTTGAAAATTGATTTTCAGTTTTGGAACTTTTCAGAAAATTTATTTGCTACTTTTCATAATTGAAACTCCAATGATTAAAAAATTATTATTCAGTTCTTGAAGTACGGTATGAGTACGGTACGATTGTTTGTTCAACTTTGAAAAATTAGACGATCAGCCAAACAGTTTCTTATTAAAACCGATTGGTCGATTGCCAGTTTTAAGCTTAGTGGTCAAAGTTAAAACTGAAAGCGATCAAGTTTTGTGAGCTTTTCTAAATAAAATATCATGATTTCAGAGCTTGTAAATGATTGGAATCGCACCAAAAATACATTTGCTATGAGTGAAGCTCACCCTGTACGTTCACTTCGAGCTCAATTACCTCAATTTTTGTGAAAAGTATCAGAAACTAGTCAGCTCATAAATTATTTTTCATAAAATGATCAATATTTTATTAGTTGACAAAATTTTGATATCTTTTACAGAAATCGAGATAATTGAGCTCAAAGTTGAGGGTTTGGGTAAGCTTCTATTAGAGGAGATACGGTACTCTGTTTGGAAGCGACAAAGTTTCAAAGGAGCCAAAGTTGGCAATATTTGTTGGCAAATTGTCAAAATATGATTTGTTTGATCCGGAACATTAGTCTGTGGATTAATGTTTTCAGGCAGAAAAGGGATTTCTATTATTCCATTGTATATCCTAAAAACTAATACAACGCCACTCTTATGAGGTGATTGGAGCTAGCAAAACAAAGTGTTTTGCTTGACTCCCAGAGTAGCAGAGGAATCTCAAAAATCCACACCATGTGCTTACTTTGATACCCTGATAATCAAGCAAAAAACCTATTTTTGTTACCGGGCTTCACCCAAAAATAATAGATGGCGTTTCATTACGGTATGTTACAGTATCATCTTCCCCTGCCCAATGCTCACGTGAAATCGAAATATCTCGCACCCAACAAACTTTTTTTTCAATTGAAGACACACATTTGACTATTTGACTTCTATTTTAGAAGCCAAGCCCTCCGAAAAAACTAAAGTTCAACAATCTTCTTCTCGACCTTCTCCTCCTGCTTCTTTTTAAATTAAACTTACCATTCGTGCCCAACAAAAGTTTTCTTTTTAATGTGTGGGCATTATCACTCGGGTTGGCGGTTCAATTTAATCGCTCGGCCAAACAGATCGAGGTTGCGTTCTCGAAGAGGTCTAGGCGAAAAAAAAGTAAACTCATCAGGTGCCCCCTCTCTGTCTTTAATGGGTGCAAGCACATTACAGTAGACTCTTCTTGTGATGATGATTTGTGCCTGACTCCTTTTTTTTTGAATAAGGTTTTTTTTGGTTCATTTGTTGACAAGCATTGGCAACACAATATACCTTCCGTTCTGTTTCAGTACACAATATAAATACCCTCTTATCATCGTGCCACTTTTTCAGGTATGCCGAGACCTACAATTGTTGTTCTTCTACTACTAGTGCTCGGAGTGCATAACTCTGGAGCACAACTCGGCCAAGTATTGCAACCATATCTCGTTGGTCCCCAGAACCAGAGAAACTCAACTCGTCTTGTGCTCACAGAGGAACTCTGCTCTCAAGATGAATGTCTTATTCAAAAACATTGGTCTTCGGAAGACATCTGTGCCTATGTGAAGTGCAATAAAGATGCATGTGAAGGTGGTGGATACCTTCAATGGTCCCAATATATCAAGTGCGAGTATAATACAGCCGTTCGGGTTTGTTTGAAAAATGTATACTATTCGAACCCTCTTATCTATTTTTCAGGTTATTTTGTTGATTGTCAGTATAATCTACTTGTTCTTTTTGTTTATTGTGATGACTGTTGTGGCTGATGACTTCTTTTCACCGTCCATCGCTGGAATTGTACGACATTTGAAGATGAGTGAATCTATAGCGGTATGTTCTTTGAAATATATCCATTATTATTTCGATATATTCCAGGGAGTAACATTCTTGGCATTCGGAAACGGAGCGCCTGACGTGTTCGGAAGTATAGCTTCCGTTATTACAACTCCCAAACCTAAAGCTGATTTGGCAATTGGAGACATTCTAGGAGGAGGAATATTCGTTACTACTGTAGTTTTGTCAGCTATCATTTTAACAAAATCATTTAAAATTGCTGTATGTTGTAGTTTTCTTGATTTTGGGAGAGTTAAAATAATTTCAGGTTCTTGCCACTATCCGTGATATCCTTTTTTTCATAGTCGCTGACATTTTCCTGGCTATTTGGTTCATAAACTTCAATCATGTTGAGATTTGGATGCCTCTCAGTATGATTCAAAAGTTTTAGGATTCCTTTATTTTTGATTATTTCAGCATTCCTCGGTCTCTACGCCGCCTATGTGGTTTCTGTGATTCTGATGAGAATAAATTCCAAAAGACGGAAGCGAGCTAGACATTTGAAGGCTGAAAGTAAGAAAAGTTATCTTTGTTCCCACAAAATCCCTTGTTTTCACAATCAGATGAAAGAAAGGAAAGTCAGATGAATCATCATACTCATAAGATTTCCACTGTTATTGGATTTGTTATGGATTATGCACATGTCATAAACTTTTTCGCTAATAGCAAAAGTGAGTTTGAACTATTCTCGTTTAGGTAATTCGATTGACTACTTCTGTACCAAATTGATAGTAACTCAATAATTAATTTCAGTCTCTGCCATGACGAACAACGTTAAAAACTTCCTGGATGATAAAACTGACTCCTTGGAAGACGAATTGGTTGATGAACAGAGTGATGACGAGGGAGAAGAAGCTGAATTCCACATTGCTCATCGTCACGTCTACAAGTCCTATGATGAAGCTAGTCTAGCATTTACCGATGTCGAAGAAATCCGACCCAAGACTTGGAAATCTTGGGATTGGGTTAGAGATGTTGCAAATCATCTGAGACCTTGGCCAGGGAAAGGCGAGCTTATGGAGATGAACTATTTCTCAAGAGCGGTTTCCATTATTGCAATCCCTCCAACTTTCTTATTCAAACTCACAATTCCATCAAATGAGATGCCATGGTCAAAACCAATTCTGATCATTCATTGTTTCTGTTCAGTGCAACTTGCCTTGTTTGCCGTTCAAATTTCGGCCAAATCTCCGTTTCATGGAAGCCCCGGACTTTGGATTTACGGTCTTCTTATTTCCACTATTCTGAGCATTCTCGCTCTCATCTTCACTCCACTCGACAAAGAGCAAAAATATTACAGAGTTAGTTGGTTTTTTCATACAGTAAGTTCACTAAGGTTTCTAGGAAATCTACTCTTACCTTGGCTTCCTAATGTCTATTGCTTGGATCTACTGTACCTCATCTGAAATTATCAATGTGATCACCATGATAGGAGTGGCTACTGGAGTGTCACAGGAGATTCTTGGCTTAACTATCATGGCATGGAGTAACTGTATTGGTGATGTCGTCTCGGATGTGGCAGTTGTGAAACAAGGATTCCCAAAGATGGCAATGGCAGCTGCTATAGGAGGACCACTTTTCAGTAAGAACAGTAATTCAAGTTTCCAATGAACCTAAGAAAATTCCAGATCTTCTTGTCGGATTCGGTCTTCCATTCACAATTGCTTGTCTTCAAGGAAAACAAATTGACCTACACATCACCGCGGTATACCGACTGCTTATGCTCTTCCTTGCCATTTCTCTGTTTACTTCTCTGATTGGTAAGCCAAAAATTCTTCAAAAAATTTAGAAAAGTATGAGAGTTTTCAGCAATCTTCGTTCAAAAATTCAAGGTTCGATGGCCTCATGCAGTCGCTCTTCTCACAGTTTTTGTATCATTTCTTGTTTTTGTACTCCTTTCGGAGACTCATGTTCTAGAATGGAAGTGATTTGATTTCACTTCAACTTCTCAAATGTCATATTTATTCTCAAGTGTTTTATAGTTACGGGTCAAAATGGGATTAGAAGAAATTGACAACAAAAAAGTATTGATTGATCCAAATAAAAAAAGTTTAACTTTGAATTATTAGGTTGAAGAAACTGTGGATGCCGCTTGATGGGAATGAGCAGTGGCCGAGATTTTTGTAGACATAATATGTTTTTCCTTGAGACTTGCACAACATGGAATACAGCTCCATGCTTCAAAGAAAGCGTTTCGGTATTCTGGAGATCTCCAAATAACGACGTAGAAGAATTGAGAATAGGAGACCAGGACGAAGAAAACCTGAAAGAAAAACGCCTTAAATATAATTCCGACTCTCTGTAAAATACCAAATTGCTCATCATGAAAATTAATGTGGGTCCGGTGAAGCCGAGAGCCACAAACAAGTCAGCAGCCAGTAATCCTATGTACCAGGTGAAGATGAAAAATAGAATAGACACTTTCAGACGCTTCATAATTTTTCGGGTATCACTCTTTTGCTTCTTTCCTTTGTAATAGAAAATGAAGATTAGGCCAAGGAACAGAACCAAAGTGATGGTGTTGATAATGACGTTGGAAAATGTCCAAAAACGGGATACTGTATGATAGAGAGCAAGTGGTGGGTTACAGAACATAACGGCTTCATCGTCCATAGCCAGGAATCCCCAGATTACGATTCCAGAAGAGTAGGTGACAGGGATGGTTAACATCCCAGTGAGGTACTTCCAGGTAGTAACTGTTTGATAGAATGCAGGAAAGAAAACGATTATGAAAATGTCGAGGGTCATCATAAGGATAATCACAGCTTGAGCACAAATAAAGAAAATGTAAATGGATATTGCAGGGAAGCATTCATTTCGCTTCAACTGGATTCCGGTGAACAAAAGGCCAGCGTTCGGAAGTTCGAATGAAAGGCAGATGATGTGAGAGAAGCAGAGTGCACATTGGAGATACGCTGAAAAATCAGTTCGATAGGAATCCGTTTAATTTTTGGAACTAGTTAGTCCCCTTACTTACAAGATTTGGATTTCAGTTTAGCTTTAGTTGCAGTGAGAAATATGAAATTCAGATTACCGAACAGTCCAAAAATATTAAAGAAGACAATTTCAGACGCGATAAAAATTTGGTTTAAAAATTGCAAAGTGGTCAGAGCCATCACTAGACATAAATAAATTCCGGAAATAAAATCCCGGATTTATATAGTTAGAATCCTTGGGGTGCAGCCTGCACGTATTCTATCGAATTCCTTGGAAATTCCAAAATTACGGGTCTATAGAAAACGAGTTCAAAGACGGGGGATATTTTGGCCTTCTGGTGTATTTATATGGGTTTGGACGACTTAGGGTTCTCAATGGATCTAATCTGCTACCTAAGAATCTAAGTAAAATAAATGAATGGTTGTTTTGATGATTCATGAAAACAATAGATTTTAAGACATAAATGATGAGATTTGGATCCAAAGATTTGGTTTTGCAGGAAATAAAAATCGTCAAGGATCTGATCTCTGATAGTGAATCGGATAGAGCTGATTCATTTTTCAGATTTTTCAGACTACACAATTTTTGCAAAATCGTATTCTGACTAATCAGAAGCATCGAACCGATCCCTGTTAAGTCAAAAAATCGTTTATTTAAAATGAAGAGATATGGACAGAAAAAGCAGTCAGATGTGAAGATCATTCGCTCGAATAACCTAATTTACAAAAAAAACCAGACAAGCGAAAACAAGAAACAAAAAAGTTCTCAGAATAGAAAAACGGAAAACGTCAGAAGAACCCTGTCCTTTAGAAAATTCTAGAGGTCGTCGCAGGTTGGGCCGTTTTCATAGAAGAGCCTGCTCCAGTGACATCACGAGATGCAAATGACCTTCCACACCAGATGGACAGAAAGTGGGTACGGTATTCCTTGGATTTCCAGATGACAACGTAGAACGTTTGGGTGAATGATAGCAGCACGAAGAACGACTGAAAATGTGACTTTTTGATGACTTTCTTAGAAAATGCACTTCTCTAGAATCCCATGACTTACCACATTCGCGACCAGAAAGTTGAATGCCTCCCCCGTGATTCCAATTGCAATGAAAACAGTATTTGCAGACTGAGCAATGAACCACGAGCAGACGAAGATCGCAACGGACAGTTGAAGACGTTTCATGACTTTCCAAGAATCTCCACGCTGCTTGTGACCTGAAATAAATTATTACATATTCACAGAGTTCCAGAAACATTGAATTGCCTTTTGTGTAGAAAATTCGAATCAAAACCAGAAAAACAATCAAAGTGAGCACATTAAGAAAAAGAATGTACCGAAAAAACCATGTGCTTGCCGCGATATGCAGTCCTGAAATTTCCGAAAAATGGGTTAATAGGTTGGAAAAAAGTGATTCACCTAGTGGTGGATTACAGAAAATCACAATTTCATCATTGGTACCAACGAATCCCCATACGAAAAAGACCATTCCACATGTTATAGCTGGAATGAGAGCCAGAATAATATACTTGGTTGTTGAGAAGGTGTGATAGCTGAAATTCAATGTTAGGTTTTCCATGAAAAATATAATCTTACAATCTTGGAAATTTGACAATGATTAGAATATCTATGACCAGAAACAACATAATCATTGACTGAACCGTTTCGAAAAATGTGTAAATTGAAACTTTCGGATAGCATTGGCTTCGTGGAAGTTGGATATCTGGAAAAATCAGCTTCATTTACCGCAAACCTATACTACTAGGGCCGCCTCTTCTAGTGTGGTCCCTATGGGGCTCTTCAATAATAATATAATCTTACCCAGAATAGTAAGTACAGTATCCACTTGAGTTCCAGCCAGACAGATGATATGACAGAAACTTTGAACGGCTTGAAGAATTGCTGAAAATTGGTTAATTGCTACGTGAGATATAGACTCAAAGCTTACAGGATTTAGTTTGAAGTGTCTTTTTCTTGGCTACCATATAGATCAGACATGCGTTCCCAAAGATTCCAGCAAAGAAGAATAGGATTTTATAAGTGACAATGATCAGTTGATTTACTCTCGCAAGCATGCCGTACATCACCAAGAGCAAAAAATGAAATGAACAAAAATTCTGTGTCTCATTAGCCAGAATCTTGAGGCGAGACAGAAGAGGTGGGAAACATTAGAGACAGATGAACACGCCGTGAGAAAAATTTACAAGAGGTTTTATGTGAGTCATCATCTTAGAAAATGATTGTAGGTTTCTGGCTCGCACCAATACGAGTAGTGGAAGTGTTCTTTCCCAGATCTTTAGGTTTCTGCTTTATTCCCAGCATGCTGTGGAACGCCTGAAGTAGCTGTTATCATCACTGGGAGCTCTAAAATTTGAAACGCACGTTTTTATACTCATTCGATTTGTACAAAATGGCATAAAAAGTTTGAGAATATGCCAAGCAAATGAAAAATGTCTGAAACTGGTTTATGAATAATTGCAGCCTTTTAAACATACCATGTTGTTAATTACAAAATGCAATTCCTCTCCCTCTATCCCTGCTGCTAAACAAACGTAGTATGTGAAAATCGTGATGTACCAAGAGCACAAAAATATCACTACTGAGAACTGCAGTCGTTTCATGACTTTTGTAGAATCAGGGTTTTTGTTTTGGCTCTTCTTGTAGAAAATTAAAATCAAAGTAGCAAATATGATAAGTGTAAGGGAATTGATTATAACAATGCATCTTGTGTAATTCTTGCTGGCTGTTGTGTGAAGTGCTGGAATTCTGATATAGACGATTTTCAGCTCAATTGAACCCCTTACATGATGTGGGATTACAGAAGTAGATTTCTTCATCGTCTAGATATGTGGATCCCCAAATAGAAAATATAACTCCAATTATCGAAGGAGCAATAAACGCAGTTAACAAGTAAATCCATGTTTTCACAGTTTTATGAAGCCCTGGCAATTTGACAATTATGTACACATCAATCACTAATTCTAGCATCATAACTGCCTGGGCGGCTTCAAAGAATACGAATGGTACCATAACATGAAAGCATGAAGTTCTGTTCAATTGAATATCTGGAATAGCTAAACCAACATCGACCATTGTTCCCAAGAGACACAATATATGAAAAAAGCATTGAATGCTTTGAAGATATGCTGAAAGTTTTTATTCAAACAACTTACGAAAATATTTGACCTACAAGATTTGGACCGTAACTGTTTGTTGCGACATACGAGAAAAATGAAGCAAGAGTTTCCGAAACCTCCGATTAGAAAGAAAATTGTTTTGAAAGATGCGATGAATAGTTGGTCAGCTCTTTCAACCCAGTTGTGGAGCATTAAAAAAGTGAAAAGAATACAAGAATTAGGAACAACGGCAGACCTAATTGAATTGATTATAGGATTGAAATATCCAATTTGGAGGTAGGTAAATCAGAAACCGGAGCCACATGTGTTGTTCAAAAAGTGACGAGAGCTTTGTAATCGCATTCTGGTTCTATGGAAAACGGGGAATGGGCGGGTCTCTATTCAGTTGGAGATAAAAACAATCAATCAAAAATGGTGACAACTTAGATCAAGAAGTGCCAGTAACTGGGAAAAAAAAATTTGGAAGCAATTTTTCATTTTATTCGTATGGAGCTCGACTGTCAAGTTTCCAATCGTGTTGAAATTTTTGGAAGGTGTAAAACAGACCTAGGTTGAAAAATTTGCATTCACAGAACTGTTAGAAAAGTTCTAGTTCTCCAGATATTTCGCGAATTATGAAAGACACCTGTTTTTTCACTTTTTCAGTACGAAAAAGCCAAAAAGGGGTGTCCATCAGTAATCAGCAAATAGTTGAAAAAACTAGTAATTTTCAAAAAAAAAAACTGTAAATACAGTGTTTCCAATCGATTTCTGAATAAAAACATTTAACAGCTTTGTTAAAAACCTCCGAAGAGTCCAGCCCAAGTCTTATTGCGAAATGATCTTTGACTTTTTCAACATAAGTTTTTATAGCAATTCTTGTCCAAGAAACCCTGCTGAAATCGGAAATCCCTCATTTACAGAATAACCGTCGTTATCTCACTTTTCAGTTCATTTCTCCGAACTTATTTCATAAAAACAAAAATGAGCCTTGAAACAAGAAAAAGTATCAAACATCAATTCATTGATCAGATTTTGAAAACTACAGAAAATAAAATACGAAAATCTCATGATGTTATTAAAACAAACTCCACTGGAGAATTTTTATGACTCAATCTGAGTGGGGCTTCTACGATAAAACATTGATTCGGAGTTTGTGATTTTGAGAGTAACCGATGGCGAGTGATGAGCAATCGAAGATGATTGAGGAGCCCATTTTGGCCACCAAACGCTGTAGAATTGATCCCGATACTCTTTGCTTCTCCACATTGTCACATAGAAAGTGTTACTGTAGGAGAGGCATACGAAGAGTATCTGAAAGTTATGACATTTTTAATCGAGCGGTTTTCTCGACTTACCAAATGCGAAATCGCCAATCCTCCCAATTTTGAGAAAGTCGGAAAGAAAATAACAGTAAATGAAAGGAGTTGACTGGTAAACCATGTAAAAGTGAAGATGATCACAGTTAATTGAAGTCGTTTCACAGTTTTCAATGAGCTCCTATTACTCGATTGATTCCGACTCCTCGTGTAAAATGCATTTATCAAGATGATGTAAAATAATAGAACGACGATGCTTAGAGTGACATAAGTTTGATTAAAAACCATGCTTGCAGTTGTACTATATACAAATGGAGGAGTACATGCCGAGACTGTTTCCTCATTTGTTGTCAGATGGGCAAATATCACGTATGCTGATGCAAACAGCAGAATTGGAGAACCACTGATGACGACGTACTTGGTTACAGAGAGTCTACGGTAGCTTAAATTTAAGTTTAGGATTATTAAGGTTTTATCTTGAAATTACTTACAAAACTGGAAATTTCACGAAAATCAAGATGTCCAGCACTATAATCAACATTATCATTCCCTGAGCGGCTTGAAAGAAAATGTAATAAGCGATTTTATGAAAGCAATCACTTCTTGTGTAGACAGCGCCCATGTCAAAGACTCCTGACATTACAGGTCCAGTCTGGCAAATAATATGAAACGCGGCTTGGACACATTGTAAAATTGCTGAAAATCATAAAAAAACTTTCAATTAGGTCCGATTTAAAACATACATGTTCTGGATTGCAATTGTTTTCTCTTGAAAACAAGATGAATGAATAGAACATTACCAATAATTCCTACAACTAGAAAAAAGATTTTATAGGAGGCAATGATGTAGCGGTTTAGCGTTTGGCTGTCCATTTTTCAATATGAAACGAAGTGAATTGAAAATGAGTAGGACGTGTTTTGCAGAGGAGGAAGATGATTCTGATGAGCGATGGACTATGATGATGCCGATGTAAGTTCGAATATCAGTCTGCTCACATCAGTCTTATGGTTCACGGTCTGTAGGCTACTTGTTCTTTGTCATGATTTTTGCTGAAGGTATACATAATAAACAACTCTTTTTACAAGAAAAGTATGAGGTTATAGTTATTTTCACAAGAAAAAACTATGGTGGTGTTTGAGCTCGTAATAAGGAAATTCAATGTGATCATCCTTTTAGGGAGTTATCAAACTATGCTTACTAGGAAAGATTGTAACAGGGGTGTGAAACTTTGACATGAGACCTATACCATTTGAAAGCTGAGATCACGCCCTGTTCAAATATGTATTTTTGCTAATTGTAAAAATCTACTAGTTAAAAAAACAGGGTTTAAACTTCAAACAAAAGCTTTTGAATACATACAGTACCCGCCCGTTTTTGTACTGAAAACGTGAAAAAACATGTGTCTTTCAGAAATCGGCAAATAGCTGAAAAACTAGAATATCTTACAGAATTCTGTGAATGCAAAGTTTTTAATCTAGGTTTGTTTTACACCTTCCAGTTTTTTAAAGTGATCGGAAAATTGACAGTCGAGCTCCAGACTCCTCAAAGTTCCACATCCCAGTTACAACTTTTGTCAGTTAACAGACTCTTGCCAGTTAAAGGAAAAAAAGGAACATTTTTCCATGAGAAATGACTTTTATGCAAATAATCAAAAAAAGTAAACATTTTCAAAAAAGAGAATTTGTGGAGAACGTTGCTACCGAAGCTGGACCTCTTGATTTATGCCACCATATACTGTAGAATTGTTCTCGGTACTCTTTGCTCCTCAACATTGTTACATAGAAAGTGTTACTGTAGCACAAGCAGATGAAGAATGCCTGAATTAAACCCTTATGATTATTCACTTGAATGACGTTACCGTATGAGCAAACATCATGCCACTCCACTCAGAGAATTCTGGAGCTCTCAGAACAACGAAACCAAGAATCTGACTGAAAAACCAAGTGAATATGAAGATCAAAACTGACAGCTGCAGACGTTTGATAGTTCTCAGAAAGTTCGTTCGGTTTTGGTTGCTCGTTTGGAATATCCAAATTAAAATCAAATACAATATCATGACAATTATTCCGAGAAGTATAAACAGCATGTTATAATAGACGCCGGTTTGAGCATCAAACGCAAAAGGAGGACCACAAGAAATAACGAATTCATCGTTTGTGGTGAAAATGGCAAGGAAAGTAGTGAAAACAGAAAATGCCAACACTGGTACAGTAACCAGGGCAATGTATGCAGAGGATGAAAGTCTGCGGTAGCTGAAATTGAAACGTTATTATCTGTAGCTAGGATCTATTCAACTTACAACACTGGGAACTTGACAAAGGCTAAAATATCCAAAACAATGACCATCATAATAATTCCCTGTGCTGTTTGGAAGAATATGTAAAATGCAATTCGTTTCAAACACTCATTCCGTCTATAAAGGGTCCCAACATCCAGGACTCCACTTACAACAGTTCCAACTTGACAGAACAAGTGGAACAGGCACTGAACACATTGAAGAATAGCTGAAGTATGATTTTTATCGAAATTTCTACACTTTCCCTGTTTCTGGGATTGCTTAGAAGCTTACATGTTCTCGACTGCAACTGCTTCCTTCTGTATATCAGATGGATGAATAGTGAGTTTCCGATAGATCCAAGAATCAGAAACACAACTTTATAGAAGGCAATAACGTAGAGGTTCAAAAGACGGTCATCCATTTTAAGAAATATCAAAACGAAATGAACCGAAGTTACTCATCTGCACATTTATATACTCTATCAGGCATCAAGAATCATACTAGTTTGGGTCTGATCACACTAAATTCACGGTCACACGGTTTTTTCAATTTTTCTCGTTTTTTTCTCATAAAGGAGTCGTCAGGGTGTTGTCTAGAAGGAAGTGCGTTTGGAAAAATGGAAGCATTTTTTAAAGAATGATCTTTATTAAAAATCAACACGAGTGATAAGGAAATGGAGAGATCCTGAAAAAAAAACAAGAAGACTTGATCAATTTTTTTCATTATTCCAGTTCAACAATTTTTGGGTTGTTTTTCAAACTGTCCAGTTTGAACAAATTTTTCTTGGTTTCTATGCTAGATATCAAGAATCTGTCAACTGATGAAATTTTCGTATTATGACGATAAACATTTTCTCAGTAGACACCTTTTTGATACCTCTTAAAGGAATCGAGATGAATTGGCTCAAATTTAAAAATTAGGTCCCTTCTGCTTCCGGATCCATCTTTTTTTTATTATTCATCACCTATTACTTCTGCCCCACCAACTATTGACTCTCTGGTTTCAATTCGACTAAAGTTCAAGAAGCATATGAAGTTTGGTGCTACATTTCCAGGTGAAAAACTTTTATTCTGGAGAACCTGGTCTTTTTTTCAGACAAATGTCACGTAGCAGATATTGGTGTAACGAAAAACTGGAAGAGGGTCATAACAAGAACATGATAAAAATAAATTAAATAAAAACAACTATAAAGAAGGCAGGGTATTTGGTCTTTGGGTTGGTACAGTTTTCTTCGATCCCCAAACATTCAAAAACTGCTTCCGATACTCTTCACTTTTCCACATCGTCACATAAAAGGTGTTGCTATAGGAAAGAGCAATGAACACTGACTGAAAATTATTGAAAAGTTGATTGAGAAGATAAAAAATACCCACATTATGTGCAAATATCATTCTCTCCGTTTTCACCATCGCACCATCTCGAAGAAATATTATGGCGACAACTTGGCTGACGAGCCAGGTGAATATGAAAATGATTACCGAGAATTGAAGTCGCTTCATGATTTTCAATGAATCATCATTTTGAGATCTTTCCATTTTATGGAACATTTTAATAAGGATTATATAGATAGCAGTGGTTACAAAACATAGGAATAATATCTGACACTTATGCAGCAAGCTTGCTGGAAAACTGAATGCAAATAGTGGATTACAGGCGTGAATGGGCTCTTCGTTTGTTGTCAAGTATCCATAGAAGACAACAAATGAAGAGTAGATCAAAACTGGAATAGACACTGATAGCGTATACTTCCAAGTTGTGAGATTGTGATAGCTGAAACAACACGAATAAACTTATTCTAACTATAAAACGTTCAAAATTACAAAATGGCAAACTTGACTGAAACTAGAATATCAGCCATTATAATCAGCATAATCAGGCCTTGTGCAGCTTGACAAAATATGTAAAATGAAATATGAACAAAACAGTTTTGTCTTGTACGTGTGGATGGATCCATCATGAATCCTCCTAATACGGTTCCAAGCAGACAGACAACATGAAATGCACATTGAGCACATTGGAGAAGAGCTGTAACTTTAAAATCTAGAAACTTAACGGACACACGAGATTCCAGAAGGCTATGTCAGAAATCGCGCCCCATATAACTTTTTAAAAAATCAGAAGCCGCAATCTTATGTCCGCTGTGGCGCGATTTCTGACCAGGTCCGTAATGACTGGGTTCCAAAAGACCTGACCAGAAATCGCGCAACAGATAACTTCAAAAAATATATAATAAGTCACAATCTGACATTCGCTGGGGCGCAATTTCTGACCATCCCTCTTTGGAACCCTCTGTGCAGAAAACTTTTGAGAAAAAGTGACTTACAAGATCTGGTACGCAGTCGGCGTTTTTTGTAGATCAAATGTATAAACAGTGAGTTCCCCGTGGTTCCGAGGACAAATAAAATAAGTTTGTAGATAGTGACCACATTATTATTAATAGTCTCGCCATCCATTTTCTGATCGAATGAAAAAAAATCAAGAAGTGCTTTGTCATAAATCATAGCAGGTGAGTTTCATGGAGCAATATCATGTAGTTTTCTTCTTCCGGGTTCTGAGAATTACAATCGGATGTGTCAACTGAGAATAAATACAGAACAAAATAGTTTATATGAGGATCGTTCACAAATAATCTCAACAAATTCAATTGACAAATAGTACTCGTAATCAAAAATAATGCTGGAATGAGACAAAATAACTGAATGCGCTCAAGAAAACCCGAGAGTTTCTTTTCTACTTCCATTCCAAAACATGGAATTCTGCTAGACAGATAAAAATAAGGAAAGTGACAAAAATGAAAATAAGAACTGCGCCATGAGGCCATCTGACTGTGAATCGTTGGATGAAAAGGGCTACGAATGTTGTGACAAGGGAGATTCCAAGGAATAGAAGAAGGATACGGTAGACTGGATTGATCAGAAGTTCAATCTCTTTTCCTTGTGCAGCTGCAATAGTGAATGGGAGGCCGAATCCGATCAGAAGATCTGGATGTTTCGATTTAAAAACTCAACTTCTGAATGTGCTACTTACTGAAAAGAGGACCACCAATTGCTGCTGCCATTGCCATTTTTGGAAATCCTTGCTTCACAACTGCGATATCCGCCACTATATCTCCAATACAATTACTCCAAGCCATGATTGTCAATCCCAGAAGTTCCATAGACAATCCAGTGACCACTCCAATCATGGTCACAACACTAACAATTTCATTTGAGGTCGCGTAAATCCATGCTATTGACATTAGAAAACCAAGATAGGAGTATACTTCCTTGTAATACTTTGGCTCTTTGCTTAATGGAAGAAAGTACATGGCGACTAAAGCGAGAATGACAGACACTCCGAGTCCGTATAGCCAGAGACCTGGACTTCCGGAGAATGGTTGGAGGGTTATGACTGAAAATTGAACGTTTAGTAAGGTAATTTGCTAGTGATGCTAACTCACTTTGTATAGCGAAGAGTGCAAACTGAATCGAAGCAAAACAGTGAAGAATGAAAAGTGGTTTACACCAGCTCATCTCGTTTGATGGGACGGTCATTTTGAAGAAGAACACCGGAACTATCTGAAACAATTCTTACTTTAATTTATGATGATAATCTTTTACCTTAATGATAGCTACAATCTTGACAAGAATATTCATTTCTCCGAATTCCTCTTTACTTGGCCAGGATTTCAGATGGTTGAACAGATCCCAAACCCAATCCCAGGATTTCCAAGTTGTCAAATGGATCTCCTCAATTTCGGTGGCAGCCAAACTGATCTGATCGTGAGATGTGAATACTGTATGATGGGCATATGCAAATTCCTCTTCTCTTCCTTCGTCTCCACTATCTTCAGTTTCATCCAAAGTATCCAAACTTTCTAGGTCAGTTTCGAAAGTGTCTGAAATAACTCTTACATTTTATTAAGTAACACCTGGAGTTTTTAGACTCACTTTGTTGGAAAATTCTTTGAATTTTTGGTGGTGCATCAGAATCCAGTGAGCCACTGAATCCCATATTAACAATTCCTTGTCTGGTGTCGTTGTTATCATTTCCAACTTTCCGTTTCTGATTAGCGCGTGTCAGGTTTTTCAAAAACTGAGAATATCCAATCATGAAGTGGAATAGAGCAGAAACTGAAATCGATTCCTCCTTCTTTTTGATCTCTCCATAGATTGGAACAGTAGATGCTGCACTTTCCGGTCGAGACAGATCTCCAGACTCTCGATTCTTCTTCTTCAAATTTCTCTTCTTTCTTTGACTACGATAGATTCCAAAAATGATCACTGTCACTACATAAACTCCGTAGATTCCAAGAAATGCTGTAAAGATTTCAGATTCAAAATTTGAAAATTCGGAGGAAAAACTTACTAGCTGGCATCCACACCTCAATTTTATCAAACTTCAAGAAACAGAAAACGATGAAAGCAAGAGTTATCATGTAGAAAATCAAGTCTCGAAGAGTTGGAATTATCTGAAATACATATTATAAACCTAGAGATGAGGTTAGATGTCACTCACCGCTACTCGAAATGATTTTGTAAAAATTATGATTGCCAAGACTACGGTAGTTACAAAAATACTCGTTCCAAACAAGTCTCCCAATGCCAAGTCGGCTTTTGGTTTTGGAGTTGTTAGGACTGATGAAATGGAACTGAAGACGTCAGGAGCACCGTTACCAAAAGCCAGAAAAGTGACTCCCTAAAACTCAAACTTCGGTTTTGTGAAATTTCTTTCATAGTGCTAACCGCAATAGATTCACTCATTCTTAAATGACTGACAATTCCAGAGATGGCTGGACAGAAGAAGTCGTCCGCGATAGAAGACATAATAACGAAAAGGATGATGAGGTAGATGATTCCAAGAATGATAAGAATCACCTGGAAATAGAAAATTGTTATAGAGACAAAAATAACTGACAAAGACAACAATGTTTGTTCTCAATGAGTGGATATAATATCAAAACAAAACTTGATCGGGGAATTATCAAAAATATCACTTACCCTGACTCCAATATTATACTGACATTTGACATACATCGACCATGTCAGGTAACCTCCACCTTCACAGGAGTCTTGATTGCATTTGATATAGGCACACTTTTCTGGAAACCATATTTATTAGCAGTTTTGTAAATCTTGATTAAAACTTTTACCATCCGAGGTCCAAGATTTGTCAATCATACATTCTTCCGCTGAACACATTTCGTCGTCAAATGGCATTCCAGCGTAGATCGAAACATTTGTAACTCCAGAATTAGAGCTTACATCTTGATAGTCGTAATTTCTATCGTAATCGTTTTGTGCTCCAACTGATATGACAAGTAGAGACAATATAGAAAATATCCATTTCACTTTCCCCATTACAATAAATTAGGTCAAGTGAAAAAGAGTTAAGTAATAGTTGTTTGTCTGTGTGTGTTCTCCGATATTTATACGATGGTGAGGGAGGGGCCGAAGGAGCACAGGAAGGTATTCGAAACAAACAATAACCACCCCAACTTACTTTTTAGATCGTAAAAGAAGGAGGAGGTCAAATGAATGGTTCTGGTGGAGTTGGTGGACTCGGCTACTAGTTTATAGAGGAACTGTATGGGTGAGGGTGGGATTATGTAAATTTTAAGCCGAAAAGTGAACTGCACTCCGATAACTTTCAGTGGCTAACTGGTCGTGTGTTGGTCTTGGAGGCTATCAGTTGCGAACTGTTTGATGATATCATCAGTGCGGGGTGAGAGAAAATAAGAGAAATTGAGACCAGCTGAGCAATTGTTCACAGTTTGAGATAAGGAGTATAGATTAAATGAAGATCAATCTACTCGGTATACATTAAACTCATTAGGAAAACAATGAGTAAGTCTGATTGGATTCAAATTGGTCTGAATAAGTTTTGATAGTTGTTGATTTTAGAAAATATAGTTTCTTTTAGTGGGAATTCGCATATTTCTGCAAACGTTTTGAATCAAAGTCGGCCATAAAGAATTGGGTGGAAAAAAAAACAATTTTGTGGCTCTGGGCCAAATTTATATCATTCTTATAATAAATAAATGAAGTTGCGTCTCTTTCTCTCTAGCGCCGGAGGCGCGGCAAACAGGCTGGTTATCATTAAAAAACTTCAGTAATGGATACATCTCTCAAAATCTACCAAGAGTTAACACCGTTTTTCATCTGATAGAAGCCAAAGATATCAACAATTTGTCCACTAAAAAATTTTCTATCATAATATCACCAATATATTATCAATTGACACATTTTTGATATCTTTCTCAGAAATCGAGAATCAAGCACAAAGTTGATGGCTTGGGTAGACTTCTTTTCAGAAGGAGTACGGTATTCATTTCTGGTATTTTTTGAGAGCTGTATTCTTTGTAAAAGGTATTCGGAAGGTTTCAATTTTCCAAAACTAAAAACAAGAGATCCGAACTTTTTATACATGTTTTCAATGATCTTAAAATTTGCAGTTTGATTTTAGTGGCCTATATGTTCTCAACAAAGAGTCCTCAGAAACAATAAAAACTGTTAGGATTTGATTCAATCCGACAACAAGCTCGACATAATCAAAATTCTTTCTTTTCTACAAAATCTCATTGCTTCTCAAAACAAAAAAAAAACTATCGAATTCGTTTGTTAATTCTCACATTCCCATCAAAACCGACTTCCTTCTTTACTTCTTATTTGTACCAAACTGGTACTGTTTTTTTTCCGTAACTCCATTAACCATTACTTCGAAACCGAAAACAAAATAAAAAGGTGTTGGAAAAACATTTGTATACTGAGACAATCGGCGAAGGAAAACAAGCAATAAAAATGTTTTGTTTGTTTATTTTGCATAACGACCTCATTTCAGATAATTTTCATTGTTTTTTCCTCAATCTGACATCATTTTTTCCGGTGCTGAACCTTCTGAACCCAGAACTCTTGCCTCCGAACCCACGCGACTTGCCAGACACTTTGATCTTCTTGTTCTCACAACGGCTCACTGTCTGCCTTTCTCTAAAAACTCATGTCTTTTAAAATTTCAGTAAACATTCAAACATAATTCAGTTCTACAAGATCAAATAATGTTTATTTTTCAGATCACTACTTCGGGGGTTTTGCGGTTTTTGTTTTTTTCTTTGCCTAACTAATTTTTGTGTAGGTTTGGTATGAAAGTGATGGGAAAATATCGAATGAAAGGGGCGATTTTTAAATCAGATGAACTAATATTAGGTGCGTGGGGTTTGCAGGAAATTTGAGAAGGTGATGTGATTGGGTCGAGGGTCAGCAAAATCGAAAAAATGGAAGGGGGGTCTAAGTACTTACTATTAGGTTGGAACAAAAGTAATGCGCGTTTTTGATGTACTTTATTTTTATTGTAAAAATGAAACAAAAGGACATCAATCGAGAACATACTCTCCATCATTATTTAGCACTCTCTGCCAACGCATGGGCGAAGATTCGATGCCTCTCGTGAAGAACCCCACGGACTGTGACTCGAAGTAGTTCGTTACCCAGATTTTCACTTTTCCCCCATTCTTGAACGTTTTCTCAGAGAGATGATGCTGCATTGGCCTGAGCAAGTCATAGTCGGATAGTGCGAAATTTGAACTACAAGACGACTGTAAAAGCACTTCCCAGTCTATCTCCAAAAATTTTTTTGAGTGATTTTTGCGGTGTGGGGTCGAGAGTTGTCGTGAACCTGAAACTTCGCCGATGAGCCCACTCCTTGCCGTTAGAGCACCTGGTCCACTCGGTTCAGCTGACCTTTGTCACAATTGGTAATCACTATTTGACCATGCTTTAGAAATTCAAAGCACCTCAGCTCTCGCAAATTCCACCAGACACATAAAATATCCTTTTCCCCGTGCATGTTCGGTTTTGGTGTCAGTTTCAGTGATTCGTCATGATGCAGACACTGCTTTTTCATCCAATACACTCGTATTGAGTCCATCTCTCCTCCAAAATCAGAATTGGATCCAAGAAACCACGACTTTTTGAACAGCGCAAGATAAAACCGGCCACCTCGATGCGCTTCATCTTGTTATCGTCAGGAAGTTCATCTGACACCTTTTTTCTGCATCAGTTCGCTTTACAGAATTGTGATTAAAGTGCGATTAGACTGTTCTGATAAGCAGCTAGTTGTTTGGTACGGGTCCAGTTCGCTTGCTAATTTCAAGGAATCGTTGACAACGTTTTCTAGACGAAATTGCGTGTTTAGCCTTCCAAGCTTTCTTCAACGCTTCTGGAACGTTGGAACCAGCGTGGATATTAATTTTCGGATAGAACATCTTCTCAAAATACTGATGAAATAAGGCAATGTGCTTCGACTTCGGCTTTTCCGTTTTTGAATTCATGCGAAAAATAGATTCGAAAGCAAAAATGTTGATTGGGCACCTTCTTGTAAGTTTTTCCCTATTCAAAAATTGATTCAAACAGTGAAGTAACAATCAAAAACAAAGTTAAAGACATGTTCTTTGAAATAAAGAAAAAATTAAGCCGAACAATCTATTCGCAGGCAAAATATAATACACCAAACATAGCGCGCATTACTTTTGTTCCAACCTAATAGTTTCAGATTGTGCCCTCCAGACTTCTTTGGTGTCAAGCTTCACGAGAGCGCCAAGGAAAAAAAATGTGAAAAAAGCAATATTCGGGGAACCAAGTGATCCGTATTGTATGAGTCTATGCTTTCATACAATATACCGTATTTCATCTAATAGAAACCCACCCACACCGACATCTTTGAGCTCAATTATCTCAATTCCTGTGAAAGATATCTAAAAGTGGTCAACAGCTAAAATATTGATGGTATTGTGACAAACATTTTATTAGTCGACAAATTTTTACTATCTTTTATGAAAATTGAAATACCTGAGCTCAAAGGTGGCCTTCCATTGAAGTGTTATTCAAATTTCGTAATTTTTGAATTTCTGGCTCAAATCGACCAGAACTTACTGTATCACACCATATTACACACCGTTGTCTAACAAAGAAATCACGTGAACAGCCTGAGAATCAGAGAGAAAAATCAAAAGAACTATGTTGTCTGCGAAACAAATATTGACCGATTTCTGAGCATTGTTCTCGCTCTTAAAAAGTGCACTGCAACCTATTACTTTTTGATTTGCAGATCAGTTATTTTTTTTCAAGTTTTATTCTTGGAGATCAGTAGAACAGGGTCCTGAATCCAAGGGTACATTAATTTAGTTCTTTGGGTACATTGGTTCCATGGGATTTCCACATGTGGGAGGACGGTAAAAGAATAATTTTGGCGGACTATTTAGCATTTTGCTCAAAAATAGGCTATAACGTAAACACCCCGAGATCCCATGTACATTAAGAACTCGATGTACCTTCGATGTACCCTTCTTTGATGTACCCTTGGATCCCGGGCAATAGAAAACTTGATTTAAAAACATCTGAAGAGAAACTGATTTATGAAAATCACACCAGAACAAAATTCAAACAGAATCCTTTATTATCACACATTTTGGAAATTTTAAACAAAAAATACTGAAGTGCAACTGAAGAGACTAGAACATTGAAGATCACTGAGAAATATCTAACCATGAAATTCACATAAAAATTACTCGTAACAGAAAGGAATGCGAGAAAAAAATGAAACTGAATGCGTAGAATGTATAGAATGAATGCGTAGAACGTAGAACGTAGAATGTACAATTGAATGATTTGTTTTGTTCTGAAACCCGATAATGACTATTACTTCCACTCTAAAACGTGGAACTCGGCAAGACACACAAATACGACGAATGTTACAAAAATGAGGATCAGAAGGACGGCATGGGGCCATCTAACTGTGAATCTTTGAACAAAAAGCGCCACGAATGTTGTGACCAATGAAATTCCCAGGAATAGAAGAAGGATACGGTAGACTGGATTGATAATAAGATCGATTTGTTTTCCTTGGGCAGCTGCGATAGTGAATGGAACACCAAATCCGATGAGAAGATCTAAAAATTTTGAAATAATGAATGATCCGTAGAATCTGAAACTCACTGAAAAGTGGTCCACCGATAACCGCGGCCATTGCCATTTTCGGATAGCCTTGCTTAACAACAGCAATATCAGCAACAATATCACCGATACAATCACTCCATGACATTACTGTCAATCCGAGCAACTCCTGTGAGAGCCCAGTGACCACTCCGAACATGGTGACCGCACTAATAATTTCGTTTGAATTCGCGTAAATCCATGCTATTGACATAACGAAACCAAGGTAGGAGTACACTTCCTTGTGGTATTTTGGCTCTTTGCTTAATGGAAGAAAGTATAAAGCGAGAAGGGCCAGAACAGCAGACACGGCGAGTGCGTACAACCAGAGTCCTGGACTTCCGGCGAATATTTTAAGGTTGGTAACTGAAATTGTACGATTTTATGGGCGAAAATTCAGATATGAAACTCACTTTGGAAAGCGAATAGTACAAGTTGGATAGATGCAAAGCAGTGGAGAATACACAGAGGTTTGCACCAACTCATCTCGTTTGATGGGATCGTCGCTTTGAAAAAGAATACTGGGACAATCTAAAAAATCTGATGATTGTTTCAAGAACACGTACATTCCTGCTCACCCGGATGATAGAAATGATCTTCACAAAGATATTCATTTCACTGAATTCCTCTCTACTTGGCCAGGATTTCAGATGGTTGAACAAATCCCAAACCCAATCCCAAGACCTCCATGTAACCAATTTGATCTCTGGAATTTCAGTCGCAGCCAAACTGATCTGATCGTGAGATGTGAATACTGTATGATGAGCATATGCGAACTCCTCCTCTCTTCCTTCATCACCACTATCTTCCATTTCATCCAATGTGGTTTCACTTTCAACGTCTGTTTCGAATGTGTCTGAAATTAATCGGTTTTAACGAATTCTATAGAATTCCGAAGATGCTTACTTTGCTGAAAGATGCCCGAGATTTTTGGTTTGGCTGGAATGTCTGAATCCAATGATCCATCGAATGCGATGTTTGGAATTCCTAGTTTCTTTTCATTATTATTGCTGTCATGAATCTTCCGTTGGTTGTTTGGAATCGCAAGTCCTTTCAAAAAATGACTGAATTTAATCATGAAATTGAAGAGCGCAGACATGGAGGTTCTTCCTTGCTTCTTTTCCATTTCTCCGTAAATTGGAACTACGGAAGCTGCACTTGCTGGTCGAGACAAATCTTCCTCTCCTGACTCCAAACTTTTCTTCTTCAGATTTCTCTTCTTTCTGCGACTGCGATAGCATCCAAACAGTATAACAGTAATCACATAGACTACGTAGATTCCAATGAATGCTGAAATGTAATTGTTAACTTTGAAAGTCCTCCAATAGAGCTTACTTGCTGACATCCAAACTTCTACTCTATCAAACTTCAAGAAACAGAAAACGATGAAAGCGAGAGTTATCATGTAGAAAATCAAATCTCGAAGTGTTGGAATGATCTGAAATTAGGCGATTTTGAGCTGTTGGGTTGTTAGGAACTTACAGCGACACGGAAGGATTTTGTAAGAATAACAATAGCCAAAACTACAGTGGTAACAAAGATACTGGTTCCGAAAAGGTCTCCCAGAGCCAAGTCGGCCTTTGGTTTGGCCGTTGTCAGAACTGATGTGAATGAGCCCAAAACGTCTGGGGCTCCGTTTCCGAATGCAAGAAATGTGACTCCCTGAAACATAGAAAGTATGCTATAATAAGTTTTCTAAGATACCAACCGCCACGGATTCACTCATTCTCAAATGAGTAACAATTCCAGAAATTGAAGGGCAGAAGAAATCATCAGCAATAGTGGAGACCACGATAAAACAAAATGCAAGCCAGATAACTGCGAGGATTATGTAGAGAACCTAAACGATGAAAAATGAGATAGATTTGAATGAATGTCATAATCACTCACTCTGAGTCCAGTATCATGCTGACACTTGACATACATGGACCATTCGAGATATCCACCACCTTCACAAGCATCTGGATTACATTTGATATAGGCGCATTTCTCTGAAAATGATAATCCGTGAAAAAATTTATCGAAAAAAATAATTTACCTTCAGACGTCCAAAATGATTCAAACGAGCATTTATCGGAGGAGCATTGCTCTTCACCGAATGGCATTCCAGGATACAAAGAGTTATTAGATGGAACAGGAGGAATAGCATTCACATTTTGATAATCAAAATTGGTAGTGTACTGTGCGCCAACTGATATTACTAATATCAAAAAGACGATCCATTTTATTTTCTCCATGGAATTAGTGTTTTAGAAATGTTAGAATGAAGATGTTTGTCTGTAGACTCTTCTGCATTTATATGTCTGTAGGGGGTGGAGCCTAAGGCAAGGAGCACAAGATCGTCGAAATGACCAAACAGTAACCAACCAGACTCCCACATTTTTCGAACTCAAAAAAAGGCGAGAACAGTGGGAAATCTGGTACGGTAATACAAATACTACGCTAGGTCATATGTCTAGAAGAATAGAATAGGAAGCGTCCTCCGTAAATTCCAAATCAAGAAAGAATGCACCCATAATTTCCAAAACCTGGACTTGTATTGGTCTTCCGCACGAGAGAGAGTCGGTCGGACTGCTGGTGAACTTTCAAAGACTTTGAGACTACAAGAAAATAGAAAATCTTAGATCATCGAGTTATTTACACTGTTTGACATGCGGATGATAGTGCTGCGAGAACCTAAAGAATTGAAAATGAAGATATGTTTTAGTGTGCGTTGCTCAAGAAAAGTCAACGATGAGTAATAGAACTACAACTGTTTTGATGGATTAGTTTTTTCTTGTACCATTTTCTCACTTGTTGATTAAACCATTGTTCATTTCAAGGATGTGTCATTGGTGGCGAGATTTGAAGAGTTACTTTTTTGTGGTCTGATAAATAGTTGGACACATGAGAGTCAAGTCTGCCTTATCTCCTCAAAAACTTTCTGCAGAATCTCTTTTAAACATTTATGAAAAGTTGACAATTGCAGCTGATCATTTCGTTGCCCGTGAGCGTAAGTTGAGACATGTAAGATAAGCAAGGAGAAAATGAGTACACCGTAAAACCTGTGATAAAAGTGCCCCTAACTTGAACCGATTTATCTCGGTTCCTGCGAAAGATATCAAAAATGTGTCAACTGATAAAATATTTATCAAAATACCACCAACATTTTATCTGTTGCCAACTTTTGGATAACTTCTACAGGAATCGAGATAATTGAGCTCAAAGTTGACGGGTTGGGTGGGCTTCTATTAGAGAATACGGTATTTACTTTTCGTACTTTTCAAGACATTGATCCATTTTGAAAGTTGCTCAATTATCTCGGTTCCAGCGAAAGATATCAAAAACCTGTCACCATATTTTATCAGTTGACAAATTGGAGGTTCTATCAGAATGTTTAGGTATCTTGTCCCTTTGGTATGCCTACGCCTTATGTAGATTTTGACAACTGAAGTTTTCTTTCTTTACAGTATTGACTTCTCGTTCAGGTTGCCTTTTTTGAATTTATGAACTGAAATTGAAAGTTCTTCTTTGGAGAATCTTTTTTCGTTAATTTTTAGATCACTCTTCATACTGTGACTTTATAGGACAACTGTAAGACTTCTATTTTTACTTTGTCCAACGCGCGTGCTTCCATTGGCAAGCCGATTGGAGTTTGTGAAAGTGATCAAAGTTTTCGTAGTTGATAGCGTTCATTCTTCTTTTTTTTCTCCTCTAAATTCTATCATTGACGTCTTACATTCTATTTCCGAGATCAATTGAGAACATATATAAATTGAAAGTAAATAATGCGCAAGCCCTTTTTTGTTGTTGTGATTTTTTGATTCAAAACTATTGTATAGGATTCAGTTTCCATTCCGAACAAGACTTATGACTTTCACTACAATTTTTTTCGTCTAATCGTACTTCATTTCCGTGTTCAAAACCACAAATTCTTTGTTAATCTCTCATTAAATTCAACTTCCTTTTTCTTGTTCCGCGCGCTTCCTTAACTGGTAATCTTCTTTCCGCGTAACTTCATCTAAAACCCCGATAACAACACACCATCGTTACGGAAAACAGTTTTTTGTAGACTTTTCTCGCCGAGACTGTCGCCGATACTGTAGTAAGAAGGTAAGTGCAAATTAAAAAACAAGCAATATTTACTTTTTTCACAGTAGGAAAACACTTTGTTATAGTTTTTCATTGGTTTTTCTTTGTTCTGACATCATTTCAGCTGTAGAAACACGTGAATCCTATCCTACACAAGAGCAAACTTTTCAGAGTTGGATATCTCTTTGCACCTAGTTTGAAGAAAAAGTACAATTTCGGTAGCATGGTTTTTCTCTTGTTTCGAGAGCAAATATGTAACTTTTTTATCAAAAAACATGCAGAAACTGTTATTTATTTTTGCCATTTGCAAAAAAGAGTCAAAGGTTAACCAACTAGAAATTGTCCCTAAAAAAGCCTCCATGCGGCGACGCCTCTGTATCTGGAGGTGGTGAGTTACCACGTGGTATACCTTGCTAGTGTTCTTGCTTCCCCTTACCCCATTGTTGTGTATTCTGTTGTTCGATGACAAAACCCAAATGTTTCGGGTCACTCTTCTGAAATTTTCAGGTTTTTCAGATGAACTGGTTTTGGAGTTTTTCTATACGAATTTCTGAAAAATTAAAACGTTTAAAAAAGAAACAAAATTGTTATAGGCGCATGAAAGAAAAAACTGTAACAGAAGAGAATACATAACAGAAAAAAGTGAAGAAAAATTGAGCACTTGGGTGCTAATAAAAAAAAAAGAGTAAACGAGCACTTGGGTGCTAATACAGTAGAAACATATGATTCAATCGTGAACAAAGTTAACACTATTAATAGATGAACGATCAGACAGCTGAATCATTTTGAGCACCTCTGTTGTTGATGCTTCCCGGAGTGCTGCGAGCTGGACCACCGACGAATCTCTGAAAAAAAAAACGATTAAATTTTCAAACTATCGTTTTTTAAAAATCTCACATTAGAGTTGATAGATCTGGTAGAATTGCGGGACGATGTTGATCCTTCATGCGAGCTGCTACTTGGTGTTGCGCGTGATGAGCCACTGTGGCGACTTCCACTTCTCGAAGATCCGCTGAGAGGAGGAAGAAGTGGTGTGTTGAGTGCGACCGAGAAAACTTCCATGATAGTGCATGCACGACGACAATTGTCGATTGTTGGTGATTCGCGAACCCATGCGTAGAATACTCCGTCATCAGTATCTGCTGGTGGATCCAACTGTCGCATATCCACTGGACCGAAGACTTCATTTCTTGCCAGTTGATCATGGCCGAGAATCATCTTCAGTGGTACTTGGAAGAGACGCTAAAATTGAAACGTTTTGAAAAATTATACACATTTATTAACGGCTTACATTCTCTTCTTGTCCGATCACCTTTCTTGCCGAAAACTTCGGATTGGTGTGAATCTCTTCGATCAAGATTTCGCTGTCAACTCCTGCCGCTCGTCTTCCTCGGAATCGAACTCCACATCCAGCGCTCAAGTTGGAATTTGGTGGCAAACGGAAGTAGACGCTCGGATAGTCGCCGCTGATCACCGTATCCTTGCTGATAACCATTCCATGGATTGGTCCAACACAGAACGTCGCCGCTGCCAGCCATGAGGCGAATCTCGACACGTGATCGTCATCGAAAATCGTTCGGACGATACGCCAACGCACGGAACGGTTTTCGGAGGAGCGCACTGCGTGGACCTCAACCAACGCCTTCAATCCACCATGAGCAGCTGGATGGAACTCGGAAAAGCACAATGTGTGATGTGGGTCGTCCAATAATCCAAGACTGTTGTCCGAGTCGGTGAAGAGTCCGCCAAGTGATGCTTGGTTGACACGGACGAGAATCTGGGAATATTTATAAGTGGAAAACTATAAACTTAAAGAAACTCACATTTCCACTGACACTCGTAGAATATCCTCTAAGAATCTGGAATGGGAGCATTTCGGTGACTAGAAAGCCTTTATGGTGAATGGACCAAACGGCGCTGAAGTGGAAATATTCTCCAATTGATGGATAGATGAATGTTCTTTCCTCTCCGGGAGCGACTGCGACTGGTTTCAGCAGTGGGATGATGAAATCGTATTGTGGTAGATCCTTGCACAAGAGAAGACGTCCACCTACGAACAGACCCAGTTGTCGATTGATTTTCTCCGCCCATTTATCTTCTTTGACGTAGATATCCTTTCTCGGCTCCAAATCGATTTCATCGTCACTCTCACACGGTGTTGGCTCTGCAGGCAGCATTGAGAATTGGGATTCAACAGATAGACTGTGCCATGGTGCTTCGGCGACGCGTGACTGGTCTGATGGATCGCATCCGGCGAATGAGTCGAACACGTACTCCAGATGATAGTCGTCCTTGCTGTGCAACATTTTAGTTTCCACTCGAATCCACGCCGTCAGCCATACGTTCGGCTCGGCAAGTGGTGCTAGATCAGTTGCTGGAAAAAAGTAAGGTTGAAAAAAAAAAACGTTAGGCTAGAATTTTTGCTTACGAATGGTAACGTTTTCCAATGGAGTCCAGAAAGTGTTCAGCTTCATTGGACTAATGACGCCACCGATCCTCATAAGTGGACCCAAATTGTTGGAAGACACCTCATAAAGCGGTTTTTCGCGTCTGAATCGGAGGACCAAACTCTCGTGATGATTAATGTCCGAATCGTTGAACATGACGATGTCGCCGAATTTGAGTGGAATCGCGTAGCGTCTCCTGAAACGAATAAATAATCCTTCTTCCATTTCAATAATGCAACCCACTCTAGGTTTTTGGCTAGCTCGAAGTTATCGTAGTTCTTCTCGACGACAGGGGGAAGGAACGCTTCCTTGCTGATTCCGTAGATGCGGTTCTTTGTGTATCGTTCCTGAAAACAAATATTGTTATTATTTTCTTTAGAAAAACCCGACAAACCCTCTGAGATTTGAGAATCAGAACGAGGTCTGTCTCATAGTGCTGATATTCCGCACCACACGACCCAATAACCAATGCTTGGTAGTCGTAGGAGATTGGTTTCGGTAAGTCGTCCATTTTTGAGGAAAACTGAAATTTTCGTGATTCTTGAAACGAAAAATTATAGAGGAGTTCGGAGAAAGCAAGCGAGCTTTCTAGAAAGGAAAACGTTTCGAAAAATGTCTTGGGAATCTCGATACCAAAAACTTAATCTTTCAAAAAAATTGCTGAAAATCTTGTTATTTAAAATTCTCTATTTTCCAAAAACCTTCTTAAAATTTTCCTTTTGCCGAAAAGGGTTTCGAAAACAAGAAAATTTGACCACTTCTGACGGAAATCTGGTAAATTTTTTCGAAAATTTCCAGCAAACAGCTTAAAATTCTGCAAAAAAATGTGTATTTTATAGAAAATCTGATATTTACAGCATAAAAACAGATGAGAAACAACAAAAAATGACAAAATTCGTATGAATTTTGCTTGAAAATCGGAAAATTGAGGTGAAATAAAACCGAAAATTCGTTTTAGGATTTCAAAAAAGACAGGCGGAGCAAATGGGTCCCGCCACTCTCAACTACAGTAAGCTTAAAGGCGCATCCAGTTTAAAGCGCGGGAAGTTCGAAAATTTGAATTTTTCTTTTTTTAGCAAATTTTCGACTGATTTTTCACCGTTTTCTTCGGTTTTTTTTCTGATTTTTTCTCAAAAAATCAAGTAATTAATGATTTTCCAGCATTTTTCGAGTCAAAAATGGCATATACAAGCATCCGATCAACACATTCTAATATTTCTCGAGGAGTGCGTCCAGAATCCGGACGTCTGCACCGGCGCTATCCGTGTGTCGCTGACTTTTCTATCAAGTTCATGTCAAAGTGACTTTTTCTCTGTCACTTTTAAGCCAAAACATTAATTTTCAGAGCCTCATATTCCACGTGGAAGTCTGTCTCATCGCTGTTGATTTCTACGGCCTTGGTATGGATCTATAATGAATTCTGACGAACAAATCAAGCCAATATCGATTCCTGGCTTTGATGGAGTCTCTACGACAGGCAGCATCTTGTACAGGATACATAATGGAAGCGCCACGAGTCGTCTTTATCGATCTGAAAGGAATATGATAAATTTCGCTTCCGATTTTCTTATTTTCAGCTTATTATCTTTTTTTTAACTTGAGATGCTTAAAATTCAAACCGCAACCGTTTTTTTTTACATTTTCAAACTCTTCAAACTTTCTTCAATCAAAAAGTCTACATAGCGGACTACTGTTTGAACTCGTATCGTCGAAACGAAGTCGAGCATGAAGAATCGAAAAAAGAGCGATTGAAAAGCAATCCAAGTCGACATGTATGATTTTTTATCACTGTGGTTGGTTGCTCGCAAAGTTTCCGCAAAACCTGCATTAGAAGGGCCGGTCATGCTATTGTTCCGAAGTAGCTTCAGGACCCCATTACAAATGGCCTTCAATTAAAGGAAGTTTCAACAAGTTTCTGGACCCCCACACTCTCAAGTTGGAGCTGATATTTCGAGGCTTCTATGCATGATATCAAAAATGTGCTAACTGACATAACGTTTTGATATTATGATAAGCAATTTATCAGTTGACAAACTTTTGATAAATAATTACATTAAAAGTGTTACATTTCAGATTCTCTCCACAATATCTGAAAGAAATAGAAAACAAACAAATTTACCATGTTTTGTGTAAAACATTGATTTGTTTGCCTACTTAACTTGTTCACAGTGAACACATACTTCGAATAGTTTTTCACTGGTTTTTCTTTGTTCTGACATCATTTTCTTTTCCGGTGTTGAACCAAGTGAACCCAATCAAATCCGATTCTTCACACACAAAACCCACACAAAAGCAAACTTTTTTTTTTGAGTGGGATATTGGTTCGAAAGCACAAAACAGTTCAAATTTATTAACCCTGAGAGTTTGGAACTATTCATTTTTTGGTTTGGGGTCTGACTTACAAAATAATCGGTTAATGATAAACTTAAAGAATATAAATCCTGTAGAAAACATAAAACAAAAGATCACAAAAATGTCTATGAAGAAGTATTGAGCAAAATTAAGCTGTCTAGAATAAGGATCTAATTCTGGAAGTTTCTTGAATTCCGCAGCAAACTCCGCATGCTTAATAAGACGGTTTACTGGATCTATCGGTTGTTTTTGAAGAAGATTTGAAAGTCGTTTTGCATTTATGGCGTATTCCGGTTTCAACATTTCTTGGACAACATCTGCTAATTTCTGAGAATTTCCCAGTTTGAATTTCGAATAAACTTCTGCTCCTCCATGTCTCTTTAGCATTTCTCCATTCATTGGCTGATCGAAAAACAAAGGTACGACGATCGCTGGAATTCCAGCGTAGGCAACTTCCATTACACTTCCAAGGCCACCATGAGTGATGAACAAGGAAAGGCGGGGGTCCGCTAAAAATCTGGAATTAAAGAAATCTTTGAAATTTCGAGCTAACCAAGCAATGCAGGTTGTGGGAGCCATTTCTTCAAATGAACATTTTCCGGAAGCTTTTTCTTGAAGTCTTGGTCATTTTCATCTTCATATTTCCAAACGAATGTGACATTAGGCATAGATTTCATCATTTCAATTATCCCGTTTCTTAAAACGTAGTTATCGAAAAATCCAAAAAAATTGAATTATCTTACTTAGACGAATCGGGCATATCACTTGATCTTATCACAGATCCAAAAGAAATATACACTGTTTTTTGTCGTTTGTCCAATAGCTTATTCAGATCTTCTGGCAGTTTTTCTAACTTCCATGAAGAAATATCCATTGAGAATCCACCGATTGGAACACACTTGGACAGTGATGGGAATGGGAAGTCTAGGTATGGATTGGAATTGAAAAATAAATAAGCACTATCCGCCACTATTTCCTGAATTTTGGATCTATATGTATAATCAGGAAAAACAAACACTTACATCGATATCTCTAATAACCACTCCAGTTTGTTCTCTAAGTGTATCCAACAGATTCCAATAAACAGTTCTGAACATTCTTGTTCTCATGAGGAACATCCAGATGTTATTCACACGATCCCATATTCCAGAGCTCTTTCCATATTTGCTTCCTGGTCCTGGAATGAAATTTAGACCACTTGGTTGCCCAACAGCCCATTGAACTGGGTCGATTCTAGATGAAGCCATAGCCACGATGGTTGATGGTATTTTCAAATAATCTGCCAGATCTGAAATTTCATGAATTCAAAATTGTGAAATTTAAATCAGGTGGACTTACAGAGTCCGCATGGATCAAATGGCTCTGCTATTACTACATCGAATTTCTCCATCTTCAATCTGTCATGTAGGTTTTTGTCTTTGAAAACTTCTGAAATTTTCAATTTCAGTTTTGTTTTGTGTTAAGTGACTTCTGATTTCTGATTTCCATGATTGCAGGATAACCTGTAATAGAAGGGCACCCACACCGTCAACTTTGAGCTATTTGTTCTTGGATCCTATGCAAGATTTCAAAAATATAGCTAAAAAAATAGAAAAATGTTTTTTTTTTCAATTTTTTGACCTAGAGAAAATAAATTTTTAAATTAAAAAATTAATTTTTAAGTTAAAACTTTTCCTGATTTCTAGGTCATTTCTAGGTTATGACCTAATTTTTTTGGATTTTCTAGGTTATGACCTAATTTTTTTGGGATTTTCTAGGTCACGACCTACTTTTTTCTTGGCGATGACCTACTTTTTTCTAGGTCATGACCTAATTTTTTCTAGGTCATGACCTAATTTTTCTAGGTCATGACCTAATTTTTCTAGGTCATGACCTAATTTTTCTAGGTCACGACCTACTTTTTTCTAGGTCACGACCTAATTTTTTCTAGGTCATGACCTACTTTTTTCTAGGTCACGACCTAATTTTTTCTAGGTCATGACCTACTTTTTTCTAGGTCATGACCTAATTTTTTCTAGGTCGTGACCTAATTTTTTCTAGGTCATGACATAATTTTTTCTAGGTCACGAACTAATTTTCTCTAGGTCATGACCTAATTTTTTCTAGGACACGACCTAATTTTTTCTAGGTCATGACCTCATTTTTTCTAGTTCATGGGCTAATTTTTTCTAGGTCACGACCTAATTTTTTCTAGGTCATGACCTAATTTTTTCTAGGTCACGACCTAATTTTCTCTAGGGCATGACCTAATTTTTTCTAGGACACGACCTAATTTTTCTAGGTCATGACCTAAGCTAGGGGAATCTTCTTTTACATGTTTTTTTCGGTAATAAAAACTTACGTAGACACATGTGCTCCAAATCTTTGCTCATCGTCTCTGCAAACTGATCGGCAGCCCAAGGAGTAGCAGCTTGATTAGTGGTCCAATACTTGCTCACAGTGCTTTTTGGTCTAGTTTTATAAAACTCTTTTCCGGCATCATCAGCTTCGTAATTGATAATCTGTAGAACTACTTTTGCTAGAATAGTTTGCGAAATCTGACCTTAACGTATGGATTCTTGATAACTTTCTTATCTCTCAAAGATTCCAGTATTTGCTGTTGAAAAACTATAACTTCATGTTCATGATCAGCCAATTTATCAGCTATATTGCTCATAAACTTCACATGACTATAACTATAGATTGGAGAAATGACCAAGAATTTGAAAGCTTCTGAATAATAGAAGAAAAACACAGAATACAGTAATAAGAGACGCATGCCAAAAGAATGGAAGACACTGAATCTTTTGCTGGACGGAGTGTGATAACTAATGATCTAATACTCGTTGTTATCAGACGTTGACTTATCAATGACAGAGGTCAATAGATCGAAAATCCGAGACAAAAAAGTTTGAAATTCAGATGTTACACTGATCAAAAGTGGCTCAGTTTTGAAGAAGAACACAAAATACAGAATTGAGAGACGCATGGTAAAAGAATGGAAGACACTGAATCTTGTGTTGGGGCGGAGTGTGATAACTGATACTCGTTGTTATCAGACGTTGACTTATCAGTGACGGGGTCAAGAAATAGAAGATAGAGATCACCTCAAGAAATAATTTGGAATTCAGATGGTACGCTGGTCAGAAGTGACTCAGTTTTCGGACACAGAAAATGTGCTCGGAGAAAAATGACGAATCGAGAAAGTGTTTCTATTGAAAATTTCGAAAAGTTCAAGAATCGGTTTCGAAGCAATTCGCAGTAATTTTGACAGTTAGCGAATTGAAAAAGAAATCAATCTATTAAAAAAGTCTTTAGAGGTTTTTTAGGTGAGAATACAGGTACCGAAAATCGCCCTTTTGCGAAACAACAATTTTTGAAGACGAATTTCTAGGAGGTCCCAGAGCATGAAATTTGTTGTGGTCTACTTATAATTAAATCAATTGTCTTATTTCATGCATTTTCTCGGAATATATTTTTTACAATTTTCGAGGAAATCTGGAAAACTGGCGAGCGGATTCTGACATTTTTAGAATTCTCAAAAAAATTTTAGATAGTCGATCCTTTACCTAACCTGAAATTTGTTTGCGGTTGGAATTTTGCGATAGAAAACAGGAAACAACAGTCAAAAAAGGTCGGTTACAGTAATACCAAGATGCTCAGTTACAGTAATTCTAAAATATTCAGATACAGTAATTCAAAAAAAAGTTCAGTTACAGTAATTCCAAAAAAGTTCAGTTACTGTAATTCCAAAAAAGTTCAGTTACATTAATTCCGAAAAGTTCAGTTACAGTAATTCAAATAAAGTTCATTTACAGTAACTCCTAAAAAAATTCAGTTACAGTAGTTCCAAAATGTTCAGTTACAGTAATTATGTTGTGTACTTATCTCGAAAATTTTTCTTCGGAAACAGCTCATCTTCTCTTTTACTATTTCAAATGACTCACTTACTCTCAATTCTGAAAAGTCATAGAAAATGTACCTGCCGTCATTTCGTTCTTGTTCTTCCTGGTCTTCCGTGCAACATTTCGGTCTGCCTATGCGTCTGCGCCTCGTAATTCTTGATAAAAAATGTTTGTTACATTGAATATTACTGTAACCAATTGAACATAAGAACCGCCAACATTGCGCAGATAAATCGGGAGTCTGTTGTGTACTGATCTCGAAAGTGTCTCTTCGGATACTGTAAACCATTTCATCTTCTCTTTTAATATTTCGAATGACTCATTTGGTGTTTCCTGCAACATTTCGATCCACCTCTTTCTCTGCGTCTCGTTTGTTTGGTCGTTCTTGTCCGCCGAGTATGATTTGTGCTGGCTGGGGCATGGCTTATGAAAACAGAGGGAAGGGATATATAAAGGTTCTTTCTGAATAGTTTTTCGAATTTCAAAGGTTTCCTGAATAAATAAATATAATTTTAAAATGTCTGCTCTCCCAGTATCTTCCTTCGATGGTAATTAGGTTCTGAATTAATTACTTTAATTGTCTTGAATTTTCAGATGACATAGCTTCTGAACTGTTAGGTCCGTTCAGATTGTTGATAAAATTCACGTTGCTTGACTGCTCTGCTAAATCAAAATGTGTCAAAGTTTTCACAATTCTTCTGTCCATGGTCATAATTGTCCTACTTTTTGCCAGAGTTGGTCAGTTAATGGAAACCAAAGGAAATGTAGGCGATAGTTTATCTCAGACGAAAGAAAATGTCTTATTTTCAGTCTCTATCCTTTGCTTGGGCTGAGTCTAATTTTTTTGGATTCCCTGCTATCTTTGCTTGTGTTTGTGCTCTCTGTATTTTTGGTTGGACTAAAAATGGATTTATTCCAAAATTCAGTCAAAAACTAGCGAGAGTTCGGATGCTTCGCTTGGAGTCCAATTCAAAATTAGACAATTACCGCTTGATGCAAGTTCTCGCTTTGATTTTCTCAATTCCTTGGCTTCTAGCAATGATGTCTTGGATTGTCTTCAATTTCACTCACAACAAGATTTACTATGGAGGGTAAGTGGATTGTTCTTGGAAACCAACATCAATTCAGATAGTTTCAGTGAGGAAACCAATATTTTCTTCCGTGTGATTCTTGCGGTTTCTAACTTCTACATTTGGTACATCTCTACTATATGCCTTGCCGTTTATCTATTGGTTATTATTGCTGTTACTCGTGAAGTCGACTATTTTAATCAAGAACTGAAACGAGCAAAGGAAGAGAGAATTCTGAAAAATATTGGAGTTTTGGAGAAATTCGATTTCCGCCAAAATCAGATACTGGAGATGATTCTTCTGGCAAATGGATCTCTCTCCAGTTTCAGCACTTTTGCTCCATTATTCCTGTTCTATGCGTTGGCGAACGGCGTCTACCTGACTTCGTAAGTGCAAGACACACTTTCTCTGCTTGTTTTCATGAATGAGCTTAGCTTTGTGAAAAAGAGGCTTCTCCCAGCGAGCACACAATTTATGACTTGTTGTCAAAGGTTTTTGATTCTGAGAAATCATTTTATCAAACAAAAGTTTAATCGGCGCACATGGCTCTGGGAATACAAAGTTTGTAGATTGGAAATCGTAGTTAAACAGTAATTGAACATTTCAATTTGAAATTGAAAACCAAATAAAAATTGATTTTCAGATTCATGGACTCTATGCCTCTCTTCTACTTTGTAATCCTGATGTTCAATCTTGCCGCAGTGATAATCTACAACGCATTCATCCTCTTCCCAACATGTGGTCTTCAGGAGCATCTTACAGCCACCAACATCATTTTAATCAACAATGACGAGTTCGAGTGTTCCAAAGATCCGATCGTCTATCAAACCTACCGTATCATGGTTGATCGGTTGCACAAGGTGGACACGAGAATGGCTGTAATTGCTGCATTCCCAATCACAAGAAATTTCTTAGCTGCTGCTTCATTTATTGTACCAAATCTAGGTTTCCTGTTAGTCATGGTCAAAAAAGTTCTCATTGCAAATGGTGGTCACGTTTAAGACAATTGATCTCGATTTTTCTCACTTGTATGCTTCCTGAAAAAATACCGTAAAACCTTTAATAGAAGGGCCCCTATCTTTTAATTTCGAGGCAGTTTTTCCCAGTTCCTGTCCAAGATATAAGTTGTCAAATGATAAATTGTTTATCATAATATCACAATAATTTTACCAATTGCCGTATTTTTAAAATCTTGTATAATACCCTGAAACTTGACAGTGTGGGTGCCCTTCTATTACAGTTTCATCGGTATGTATCTTTGTTCATTTTTCGCAGATAAAAGTTTTCACCTTGATAATTTCTACCCCAAGAAATGTTCCTATTTTTCTTCAAAAATTCGAAAACAATTTTTTTGCAATTCAGCACATTTTTTATCATCAGCCGATTCAGCAGTTCTGCTGTTCTGTGTCTTCTGTTGAATTGACTCTATTTTTTTCGGTGTTCTAAAAACATTTATAAAAATAGAACTGTCGTTTAAAAATGTTCCATTTTTCCTGCAGATTTTCAGTAGGCCTCAATGACTTGATCCCAAAAATGGGACCAATTTTCCCGCAATCTTGGAGTTTTAATGCATTAATAGTTTACGACATTCTTTTCTCCGATAACAACTTTCGCAAAATTTTCAGTCAGCACTTTTCGATTTTTTCCGTCTTATCAAAACTAGAAATTCAAACACCGAAACCGTCGTCAAAATGAAGAAAAATATGCTTCGTTCGTCTCTCACCGAGTTCCCCGAGTTTCCAGAAATCAAACGACGGTTGTCGGAGCAGATGCTCTTGAATCCATTCAACAAAGTTATCAAGTGAGTTTTTTTTACTGTTTGATTTTATCCAACCAAATTAAAAAGTGTTTTTTTGTTGCCCATAATTTTGACGGATTTTCAACCATAATATTGAAAGTCATGGCTAAATATTTCAAAAATCTGGAAATGTTCCACTTTGAAAACAATACTTTTGAGAAACTCATTTTAATTCGTCTAGAAACATTTTGACCTCTCTAGCTATCTGCGCTTCCTTGAATTCAAACTATTTTGTGATTTGTGGCTACTACAACAAAAATCAGATTGAATTAAGCTTTAGTCAAAAACTAAACATAACCACAGAATTAATTTATTTTTAGGTACACTACTACTCCAGCAATGACACCGTTGATCATGCCTGATGGTACCGATACATCAGGGAAACATTCCGAAAATCTCAGATTTTCAGATGGCGCTGTTTCAGAGCTACTCGGTCCATTCCACATTTTAATGAAACTAACTCTACTGGATTGTTCCGCCAGAACCACAAAATGTGTCCCTCGTCTTATCGCGGTGCTGATAATACTTGCTTTGTCAATACGAGTAGGATTTTTAATGATACAGTCAACTGGAAACGTTAGTTACAGTATATTCGAACATTAATTTATAATTTATTTCAGGTTCTCTCATTTGCTTGGGCCGAGTCTAACTTTTTCAGTTTCCCAGCTATTTTTATTCAATTTTGTGGCATTTCTATATTCCAATGGACCAGACACAGATTTATTGAAACCTTTTCTGAAAAATTATCAGTGATTAGAACCTTACGATTGGAAACAATTCCTGGTTTGGATAATTATCAAAAAGTTCATGCTCTGGCTTTGATTCTTTCGATTCCTTGGCTGGTGGCAACAACTTCTTGGTCACTTTTCAATTTTTTCCAAGGAACTATTTTCTATGGAGGGTGAGTTCAAAAGACTAAGAATTATAGAAACCATCGATTTTCAGAGCTGAATCAAACATAATTTTTACTTCCCTAATGGTTGGATCCAATTTCTATATCTGGTTCATTTCTTCAATTTCTCTTGCTTATTATTTTTTGGTATTCTCTGCACTCAATCGAGAAGTTGTTTATTTCAATGAGGAATTGGACAAAGCCAAGAAAGAAAAGATTTTGAGAAATCCTGGAGTTTTGGAGAAGTTTGATGTTCGGCAATTTGAAATTTTGAATCTTATAATGTCTGTCAATCATTCTCTTTCATTTTTTGGAGGTTTAGTACCCCTGTTTTTATTTTATGGTATAATCAACGGAATTTATTTGACTTCGTAAGTTTCAAATCTTACAAAGGGGTAAAAGTTCTTAATATTTTCAGGTTTATTGAAAACATTCCATTTATCTACTTTGCAATTCTAATGTTCAATCTTGCTGCCATACTTGCATACAATCTGATCCTTCTAATCCCAACGTGTGCTCTACAGGAACATCTTAATGCTACCAATAAAATTCTGGTGAACAACGATGAATTGGGAAGTTCCAAAGACCAAAAAGTCTACCAGACCTATCGAATTATGGTTGATCGAATTCAAAAAATTGACACTCATATTCATGTGGTTGGCGCTTTTCCAGTTATCAAACCAGTTTTAGCAGCTGCAATGTTTTTCATTCCGAATATTGGATTTATTCTTGTGATGATCAAAAAAGTTATTGTTGCAAATGGTGGCGTTGTGTGAAGTTTTGATCTCCAAGTTTATATATACTTTTTCACAAATAAATCTTCCTTATTTATAAAACGGATTCCAAAAACGGAACCAGAAAACCGGAACCGGAAAACTGGAACCGGAAAACTGGAACCGGAAAACCAGAACCGGAAAACCGGAACCGGAAAACCGGAACCGGAAAACCGGAACCGGAAAACCGGAATCGGAAAACCAGAACCGGAAAACAAGAACCAAAGAACCAGAACCGGAAAACCGGAATCGGAAAACCGGAATCGGAAAACCGGAACCGGAAAACAAGAACCAAAGAACCAGAACCGGAAAACCGGAATCGGAAAACCAGAACCGGAAAACCGGAACCAGAAAATCAGAACCGGAAAACCAGGTGAATTTTGGTGAATTTAAGAAGTGATTAATTTTGAATTAAACATAAAATAAAAAATCGAGAATGAAAACCAAACGTAAAAATGAAAAAATGGGAATACACGGTGTGTCAGATCAACTGGTCGAAAATCGCGCCCCAGAAAACCTTTAGGCCAGGCGAAATTTATGAATTTTAAAGTTGACGTGGATGACCTACATATATTTTTAATCAACGCATTGCAACTCGCGATTTTTTCGCCCAACGTTCAAAAGTTTGATCCTCAGCCAGCCACGTTGCGCAGTGATTTCTCACGTTCGCTGGGGCGCGTTTTTTGACCAGGCTTTCTGACACAGCGTGGGAATACGATTTTGAAGAGAAATTTTTTTTTTGAAGATAAATGTTTTTCCATATTTCAAAAAAAAAAGATGTGAATGAACTATACATATTTTCAATGATTAGCGTTCCTATTCTGTTGTTCTATATTAAAAAATAAAACCTGAAAAATAGAAAAATGCCAATGAAATAATGACAACCACAGTGTTTCTCGCATTTTCAGAATCTCAGACTACTCACGCTCATACTCGGAAATTGTAGTGAGAGCTAAGTGGTCAAACAACCGACCTCTGATCATTAACCACTCCTTGATAGTATGAAAAATTTTCAGGTGATACTACGCTGTTTATAATAGATGTCAGAAAAATAATATACCTCATTTTCTTTAAAATTAACTTTTTAAGGACCACCACTACACAAATATCCATGTACAGCCTTCTCGTCAATGTTTTCCGTGGTAAAAACGAAACAAATTTTTCAGCTCAAACCCTACCTCTAATTTTTCTAACCTTCGAATCTATCCTATTTTCCATTACTGATTTTTTGTTCATTTTCCTGATAATCTACAAAAAATGGAAAAAATCAGAAGACGCTACCAATTTCCAATATCACAGTCCGATTTTCAATCAATTATTTTATTGCTCGGCAGTTTGTTTGCTATTCAATAAATTTCTTTTCCTTGGTGCTTTTATTTCTGATTTTGAGAGTTCAGATAATTTAGTTTGGACTACTATGTTATTTGTACTTATTGAAAGTTGTTCTATTTCATTGACTGGCGTTTTTTTCGTCGGTATTTCCATTTTTTCGTTTTTGGCAGTAGTTCAAAGAATTGTGATTTTATATCTACCATCGTACAAAACTTTTGTAATGGGGTAGGTACTAGACAAAGAAGATATTACATTTTAACATTTTCAAAGGAAATTAGTCAAATTTAGAGTCCCAAAATATTTAAATAGAAATTTTCGATTTGACTGAAAATTTGAGTCATCAGAACGGTATTTGACTAAATAGTTGTCTATTACAAACATGAATATCTACCTTTGTTTAGCACAAAAAAGTCAAATGGGATGTTTTACGTCCCGGATGGAAGAAATAATGACATATAATAATGATACATATAATACATTTTTAAGGGTTTTCCTGAAATGCTTAATTGCTCTGAGCTATGCTTTTATCATTATTTACATTTATATTTTGAGTAAGTAACAAGAAATTAATAAACAATTCAAAACTGATTTTTAGTAAAAGCAGACTCTGTTTTCTATCTCGAAAATGTCCCCAGCCAAGTGGAACTAATACTTTTTCACACTTTAAATACAGCTTTGTTAATTATATCAATATGTAGTGGATGGTTTTATTACCATCTCTATAAAGTTGTTAAAAGTTTGGATATAGGCAACGCGAACAAAGCGAAATTTTTATTATATCAGTTTGGCCCAATTCATACGGTTTTATTGGTAATTTTTTTTTCAAAGAATATTCAAATTATGCCAACTTTTTTACAGATTCACAGCTTAATCCATGTTATTGGATCTTTTTTAAACAAATTATCGATGACTGAAAGTATAAATTCAATCGAAATTTATCTTTCTTTAATTTTTTTACCAATCATTCCTGGTGTAGTTTCGCTATCGTATATTCTAGCGATGGAGAATTTTCGTAATATATTGTTTGGGTTTTCAGCTGCTTCAAGAAGAGATGTTACATCTTCGTAGAGTGTTGAAGGCTTTAGATTCAAAAAAAAGAAGGATGACAAAAACTCTCGGTTCCCTAGTTTCTGATCTGATGTGAATGAACTATATGTATTTTTAATAATTAGCGTTCCTATTCTGTTGTCCTTTTTCAGAAAAGTAAAACCTGAAAATTAGAAAAATGACAGCGAAATAATGCCACCTTCAGAGTATTCACACATTTTCAGGATCTCTGACAGCAGCACTACCGGGAAAAAATCATCAAAGAACAATCCATATAGGGATCAGATTTTACTAAAAAAATGATGAGTGGCCAAATGTTTCATCCTAGCTTTAGATCTGACAAGGAAACCAAAACAACTTGTAAACCCAGATTCTGATGAAAATTTCAAGAGTTAAAAACTTGTGCACAAGAAATCATCAATGCTACCAATAAAATAATCTTAAATATAATCCGTTGTGTCAACCATTGATTTCGATCTTTGTACATATTCTTTCAAATTAATTTTATTCTTCCTTGATTTGAAGTACAAGTACAAAAACTCTGAATCTTTAAATTCGTCATACATTAGTCATTGTGAGAGCTCAAAAAACGAACGTGTGAGAGCATTGATGCTGAACTTCTCTGAACGAGCACATAATCTGTGACTTGGTATTATGAAATTGCGAAGAGAAAAAAAACTAATATCCCAAAAAAACTAATATCAAAAATCCCATGAATAAATGCAAACGAATATTACAGAGTTATCTAGCACAACAAATGGGATTCACCATCGTCACCTGAACACTTCTAAATTATTATAGTAACACCGCATTTTCTCTTTCAGATGCTCACCCTACGTGCACTTGGAGCTCAATTATCTCGGTTCTTCAAAATATATCAAAGTTTTGTTAATTGATATATTGCTGATAATTGACAAAATTTCGACAATTCTCAAAAAAACCGTGTTAATTAAGCTCAAACTGCCCGCATAGGATAGGTTTTCTATTAGAGCAAATACTGTAATTTCCCAAAAATGTTACACTCCAAATATCAATTCACTCTCTTATTTTCACAAGGTCTACCAAATTACATATTTCCGATATAGAAAATTTTGGTCACACCTTCTATGTCAATGTTTTTCTCACGATTTTAATCTCAAATATGATTTGTGCTCTTGTTGGCTTCTGGGCGGATATCAACTGGAATGATGGAGTTGGAAGGGATAACACCTTCTAGTCATTGTTCTTCCCATTTTTGGTATATCTTTTGAATTATGTTTGAGTCGAAATCCGAAGTTGTGAAAATTCCGCCAGGCACGTTTTGTGTCCAAGTTCCTGAAATTAAAGAGCCAATCACTTTTGGAAAGTTTTTGGGACCACTCGGTTTTCTTGTTCCGTAAGTTTCAAATTTTTTGAGCAATTTTTTCGATCCACACAATTTTAGATTCACCGGACTTGATTGCTCTGTTGTGGCTCTTTCCAAAGTGGATCCTCGCTACAAAGTTCGAGCGTGGATTACTCAATTATTCGCCCTGATCCTCATTGCAGTGGTTGTATTCCGATGTTATACATTTTTCCAGCTGAAACTTTCTGTCAACTCGATGAGTTTAGAATGGGCTGAAAGTGGAATGATTGCATTTATGGGAGTGCAGTCAGTAGAGTGTGCTTATTGTATATTCAGCTGGACAAGGCGAGATTTCATATCTAGTCACCTGGAGAAACTAGAAGAAGTTAGACAACTCAGAATCAAAGATAATGAGAAGCTGGATAATTATTCAACGGCTCATTTTAAAATACTGACATGGACCACAATATGGACAGTTATTGTTATGGCTCATGCAGTAGCATGTGCAGTTCAGGAGAAAGTTATTTTGAGTGGGTAAGTTATTAGAGAACTTGAAATTAGCGTATGTTTCATTCGAAAACATTTTTTCAGCCATACGATATATCCAATTTTATTCTACGAAATTCTCTTTATAACTCTACTGGTTTGCTTTCATGTTTCAGTTTTTCTCAACTGCTTTTTCATAATCAATTGTTCGATGACTCGGGAAATTGAATATTTCAATTTGGAGTTGGAGGAAGCTCGAAAGAAAAAGATATTAACCAATTCGGATTTGATTTCAAAGTTCAGTAATCGACAATGCGAATTGATCGATTGGGTTCGAAATGCTAATAAAAGTGTTGGTGGGTATACATGTACCACACCGATTTCACTCTTCAATTCGTGTATCATGGCGGTTTACGTCTTCTTTTCGTGAGTTCATGATTCTGATTGCTGTTTAGCGTTGAACCTGTAATAGATGGGCCCCTCTCACTTTTAAATTTGAGCCATTTTATCTTGAATCCAATAAAAATAAATTAAAAAAAGCTGCCAACTGATGAACTGTTCGTCATAATATCAGACGTTTTTATCAGTTGACCCGTTTTTGATATCTTGCATAGGAATTGAGATAATTGAGCTAAAACTGAACAGTGTGGGGCAACTACAGATTTTACGGTATTTCGTTTTACAGGTTCCACGACGATCTACCGTTCATACAAGCCGTTATTCTCCAGCTCAACGTTTTTGCGACACTTTTCATGACCTACTTCAGCTTGAAACCTGTTTGTAATGTGCAATTCCAGTTACAAGACACTTCTCGAATTTTGATGGAAAGTCGAGAATTCGAGAAATCAAATGATTCGGATGTTATGAACAGTTATCACGTCATGATTGATAGATCATTGAGACACACTGCTCGACTTCGAGTTCTTGGTGGAATTCCAATATATCCAACTACATTTAACATTGCAATGTTCTTTATTCCAAATTTGGGAATTTTACTGTCTTTTGTGAAGAAGTCACTTCATTCTTATGGGTTAGAAATGCACCATTAACTTGGAACCTTCGGGAAAAGCTTAAATAAAGATTCTATATGGAGTGTTGTACATAAAAGTCTTGAATACAAAAAGAACTATAAACATGTAAACTGGAGATGGCATCAGCTGTACGCATTATCAAAGTGCTCTTTGTTTTATGACTGTCGGTCATAAATATTCCTCCTACGTCTATCCTTGTCTATTAAAATAGTTTAGACATCAAAAATGTCACAACCACAAAATTATTAATCTGCTTTTTATGATATCACATTTTAAATAAACATAAACAGTGATAAGTTCGCTCCGGTTTAACGATCAAAAATTAAAAGGTTATCACTAAAAAAGAGTTCAATTTTGATCACGAGAGATACATGAGTCACTTTTCAAAATCAAATTCCCATATTAAATATATTTGCCTTTTTGCAGCCATTCTCCGTTCTATTTATCCAGACAGAAATCACACTAAAGGGGGAAACCACTGACTCATCTGAATGTTGCAGCGATCACTTTTCCCCGATTGTTTACTCAAATACTAATTGATCTTCCATCTTTTCCGAAAAACAAAACACACTTTTGAAATTACACCGTCCCTTTTTTACTTCTCGGTCAAGAGAAGTTTATCCGGAGAGCTTGAGCTTGTCCTTCCCGCCTTGAAAAACGCCAAAAGTGTGATTTGTGTCAGCTAGTAGGAGTCACGGAAGTCGAGGCGGAAACATTCATCTCTTCATATATAAACAACAATTGTTAAAAGGTATACATCATTTGCTCGTCCTTATCGGTTTTTGGCTGTAACAAAATGATCAATCCAAGTACAGAAAGCATGGAAGACGAGACGAACCGTTCTCGTACGTCTAGTGTTATAATGCCAGAAGTAAAGGAGCCTCTTTTGGAAGAACATTTAGTGGGACCTTTTCGTAAAACTATCAAGTGAGTTTTCTTTTTTTCTTTCCAGATTTTCTTTAACCTGGATTTTGAAATCAGTTGACACGAGTACCTAGAAGAGCCCCTTAACTTATAACTTTGAGCCTATTTTTTACAGTTCCTGTCGAAGGTGTGAAAAGTTGATTAACTAATACGTTGTTTGACATAATATCCCGAGTTTTTTGTCAGCTGACACAGTTTTGATATCTTGCATGGGAATGAAGATAATTGAGCTCAAAATTAACAGTTTAGAGGCCGTTCTACTACAGGTTTTACGGAATACTTTTTGAAATAAATAATTCTTTCGAAAAGCAAAATACGAAAACAGATACACAGTTTTGAATAAAACTACAACTTCTTTTTGAAACTCATCCAACCGTTAAAAAACTCATCCAAACTATTTTCCGCAGTTAGTCATCAAACGGAAAACACTGAAAACCAGTTCGCATATTCTTATTCAAAAAAAAAAAACAATTTCCAGAATAACCGGACTGGACTGTCGAGTGATATCTCTTGCACAAAACAACCCAAACCTCCGGATAAGATCCATCATCACCAGAATCGTGGCTCTTGCTGTAATTGCTTTAATTTTCTTTCGATGTGGAATGATATTCAAAGCTGAAGGACCAGCGATGTCCTTGACTTGGGCTGAATCCAATATGTTCGCTTTCATGGGGATCCATGCGATTGCTTGTGCCTTTTGCATCTTTGGATGGACCAAAAATGAGTTTATACCTCTTCATATTTCAAGATTGAACAAAGTTAGGGCACTCCGAATCAAGGAGAGCAGAGAAATTGATGACTATTCAAGTGTTCATAGAAAGGCATTCATCTGGTCAGCATTCTGGTTTCTGGCACTTCTTTCTCATGCTATCGCCAGTGCAGCTACTCAAAAAGTTATCATCTCGGGGTACGGTAGCTTGGATTCGTCTTCTGTAACTTGAAAAGTGAATTTCAGAAAACCAGTAATTGCTCCACTCTACATCGCAATGCCATTTCTCACTCTTCTGGCCTGTTTTATCGTAACTCATTGCCTAATTTACTACTTCCTTGTCCATGTTTCTTTGAAAAGAGAAATCGAGTACTTCAACGTAGAATTGGATGAAGCTAAACAAGAGAAACGTCTACATGATCCCAATACTCTCATGGGTTTCTCTCATCGGCAAGCAGAATTGGTTCGTCTGGTGGCAAAAGCAAATGAATCGTTGGGAAGCTATGCTCAAGTTGCTCCGATGTTTTGTTTCAACGGCTGTATAAACGCAGTGTATATTGCTAGCGGGTGAGTCGGGATATTTTTCGTTTCTACATTCAAACTGACTATGAGCTAAAATCAAACGGTTTTAAAGATTTGAAGCAATTACATTTTTGAAAATCATAGTCTTAAAAAGTATTACACCTAAATAACAATTACACTTTTTTGCGAAGAGTCTAAAAATCATGTCGAAGAATAAAAAAAATCCTTTCGAAATCCTTCCTAACAAAATACTTCCAGATTCACTGATGATCTTCCCTCGATCTTCTTTGCCATTCTCCTTTTCAATCTCTTCGCAGTTCTTGCCATTTCATTTATGACACTTCGACCAGCTAGCAATGTGCAATTCTATCTTGCGGACACTGCAAGAGTTCTAATGGATAGTGAAGAATTTGAGAAATCAGTGAATTCTGAAGTATTCAAAGGATACCAAGTCATGATTAACAGATCTCTGAAACACAATGTGTATATTCGAGTGCTTGGAGCGATTCCAATTTATCCAACTGCTGTGAATCTTGCCATGTTTTTGTTTCCCAATTTAGGAAACTTGTTAGCATTAGTCAAGAAGGTGCTAGTCGCTCATAGTGTTCAAGTCTAGGTTTGAACAATAGCCAAAATTGTATATATCAATTCGTGCTTTTCCTTACTGATCTCTATAAAATATTGATACTGTCAGCTTTTTTGTGGAATAAAGTTATTTTCGAATATGTTTTTTGGACAGTTTGAAGATATACTGTTTCATGACTAAACTTGTAAATTTTTTTGAAAAATAGAATGAGGATTGGAAAAAAAATTAACAAGAAAGGGCAAGTTTTGATTTCAATTATTTTTGTATGAACGTTAGTCCTTAGATTCTGGATTTCTCTACCGGCAGAAGTGTTTCCGGTGAACCGACTATTAAAATGCAATCAAAATAATTTTCTTGTCCTACATTCAACTAATTACTAACACTCGGTTTTTCCTTTTCCCGTTTGTTACTAATTTCCTTCTTCTTTTCTGCTTTTCAGATGTAAAATGGTTAAATCTTCAGTCTTCCTAGAAATGGATAACAAAAATAACGAGACCTAATATTTGAACATATTCAAAAAGAAATCTGTTAAAAGAATCATAGACTCTCACAAATATTGGAAAATTCATTCTATATTCGAACCTTTTACTTCAATAAAAATGTCACTTTCCTTTCCTTTGACTGTGAGTGTCAGTTCAATATTTCCCATGGACGAAGTTCCTAGGAAACTGTGTCAAGCAAACATTCTTTAGAAAGGAACTTTTTTTTTCAAAATCATGTCATGAGCATTCATAAAGCAATTGTTAGGACCTACCGTAAAACCTGTACCAGCAGGGTCATTTCGATAGAAGGGTCCCTCTAATAGAAGGGACCTCCGAGAGGGGCTTGGAAAAATAGAAGGCGATTCGGGGGTACAACGGGGTACAAAGTGATTTAAGGGTGCAAAACCCGCAATTCGGGGGTGCAAAATAAGCCCTTTTCTGGTATTTTGTACAACCCGAATTGAGGATTTTGTACCCCTAAATTGCTTTGTACCCCAATGACCCTACATTTTTGTACCATCCGAATTATGTGCCTGCACGGGGTTCCACGGCCTCCCAGCGAGACAAATCGCGATTTTTGCGCAAGCGCGCTCTATTGCGAAGACGGCACCTTGTGTCGATTTACGGGCGCCTACCTTCGAAATTTTGCACTGAAAATCGCATTTTTTCGTCATAAAAAGAGTTCTGGTCTTTTTTTTCAAGATCAATTCTCGGGCAATTGTTGCCTGGGTCATTCTCCATCTAAGAAGTCCAAAATGTCGCATGTAGGTGCTTCGTAGGAAAAGTTATTTGAGCTCGAAAATCCGAATTTTAAATTTATTTTCAGAATCACATAATTTTCACTTTCGATGACGAATGTTTGGATTTTTCGACTAAATATCGACAATACTACACTGAAAATGTGTTTTCACAGGCGTATAGCGTGTCGTTGCCTCTATTTTGACTTTTCCAGACTCAAAATTGTGGACAAAAGAAATTTATTTTATGACCGATTTTTAACAAAAAAACAAAGAAACATCAACAAGAATAGATTTTCGAAGCCTCCGATCCTTCTTTGATCATTGTTTTCATCGTTTCTCGCTCCGAAAACCCTGTAAAACATTCGACGGAGAAGTATTTTTTGCTCATGAGTGACTAACCGCAGAAATTATTGGTGGAAGTCGTCGAACACGAACGAGGGATCATACAGGAGAATTTTCTGAGAAATGTTGAAGAAATAAACAAGATATTTTAGAGAAAACGAACCGTTCAAATCCGCTTTTCGTAAACCTGCATACAGCTGTCGGAGTCGCTTTTTCAGCCGTGTGGTAATGGAGAAATCTAAAAATTGAGGTTAAAAAGTCATTTATAGAAAAAACAGACCGAAAAAAGACAAAAAAACCCGAAATTCTTGCAAAAAATAATTCATGTCCAAATCAATTTAAAATTGACGCGAGAGAGTGCGAACGCCTTGAGAGACGCAGACAACGATGGTCGGCAAAATTAGCGTGAAGCGCGCCAGTGACCGCTTGGCGCGTTGTATATTTGGGAGGCCGTGGGTTCCAAACAACGAAAGTGGTTCAGCAAACGCGGAAGTTCAGTGGAGCGCACTTTCACAAAAATGCAGGCCCTTTCAAATTTTAATTAATTTTTTGTACTGAAAATACCACATTTTGTCGTCTAAAATGCGTTTTTCATGCTTTTTCCGGAATTTTTCACGCTCAGTTTAATCTACACAACGGTGGCGTTGTTTTAAGCGGCGGTATGCAAGTCTTCATTGGCTCAACCGGACGGTATTCTTGATTTTAGTTTTGGCTTGAAATTCGACAAATTTGCATATAACTTTTTTCTCCGAAGCGTTTTCTAATATTTTTCACGCTCAGATGATAAAACAAGCTGCTGTCGTTATTTTAAGCATCTGATTGATGAATTTTATGCAGTTTCCGAGGAGTTATTCCCATTTGAATGTTGAAATTTGAAGCCGAAATTTTGGAAACTTTAATTTTTGGACAAAAATTATGAAAAAGCCGAGACTATTTGAAAGAAAAACACAAAGCCTTTTGCTAAGAAGACTCTAAGCTGAATTTCAGAACGAAAAAAAAATTAGAAAGCCGAGAATCCAGGAAGAACAGGGAACTACGCTTCCAAGCTACTGTACTGAAATTCTGAACATAAAATATGAGAAAGTGAAACATTCTGTATATATATATATAATTTGGGAAAGAAAAATTCTGAAACTTCTTGACGAATCACCCTTGTTGACCTGCTGCCTGTTGCCAATTATTGAATGTGCAAATTGTGATCGTTCTTTTTATGTTATCTGTTCCTTTCATTTTTTGTGTAAAGCAAAGGTATTGCAGACTCAAACAATGGGTGATACAAGAAATTCAGCCAAAAAAATAGAATCACACTCTATAAGTTCGTAGGGTGAAATTTTTTCAAAATTCCGTCTTTTTGTTTTTCGGAAAATGTCATACTGGAATAAGAAATATTGATCGTCAATTTTTGACAATAAAAGCTTGTCAGGCTGTTTGAATTTTCAATAGTGCTTATTATTCTGTAACGAAAAAACGGAGCTGTGAAAGAGAAACGCCAGTGGCCGTGAACGAAGATATCAGATCGACGACTACAGTAACTGAAAATTGTTTTTTTTTTCATTTTCAGGATTTATTATCTCGATTTTCATGTGTTTTCAGTCAACTTTCTCACTATCAAAATGTTTGTTTTCTACTAAATTGGGGGAAAATTTCTGAAAACTTGACGAAAAGCAGTGAAAAACGAGAAAATTAATCCGAAAATTGAAAAATATATATCCATTCCCCATGTTTTCCCATCTCGACATTTTTTGGTACAATTGTTCAACTAATCTCACTAAAAACTAGCCCTTTGTTTCTTAACACCGAAAAGAGCGAGAGAAACAATTTTACGTGAGAGACGCAGAGAACGTGTATCGAGAATTGCGCCAACAGCCACCACCCCTTGAACCGCTTTCGCCGTTTGGAACACCGTGGCCTGTTCCAGTTTAGCATGAAGTTAAAATGAATCAAAACGCGCATTACTTTTTGACCTACTTAATGGAAAAGCGATGGAATATATGGAATATATGGATTGAAGTGGCAAATTTCCCATGTTTTCAGTAAAAATATTCCGGAATATTCACTTACTTCAATCTGTTAAAAAAAACTTTTTGGGTATTCGAAAATAATTAACGTTAATTATCATAATTAAAGTTGTTAATTAAGTTAGTGGAAGTTAACTGGAACTAATTCTAGATTCTAACTTTGCAGCTTGGTCTTATAGACAGCCTAAGCTCTCAAAAACCTAACTTCAATTTCATCAGGTGCAATCCATAGGAACTGATGTCTAGATATCCGTATTTGTCAGCATACTCGTTCTCCAATTTCTAAAAGTAAGGCACATAATTCTGTGTCCAAACACACCACGCCTTCATTTCATTGAATCCACCTGCTCCCTACCGCTCTGAGCAACCAACTCATTTTCCCTCTCATTCGTATCTTTCTTCCGTCGTTCTTCAAATTTTCCGTATAATTTCCAGTGTCCGTGAGTTACCAAGGAAACCCTGTTTCATTTTGAAAACAGGGGGAAACCACAATGTTATTTCGTTTCTAACAATAGAAACTTCAGGAAGAGACGAGACGACAAGTGTTTGCCTATTCTTTTTTGACCGACTATTTGACTTCTCTGGCAATCTTAGTTAGTACAGCCATTTTGTAGTTTGTGCCGCCTCCATTCATCTTTGAATTTTCACAGAGAAAAGGGTCTATTTTTCGTTTCTGTATTTTGTTAGGATGACACCTTATTGCGCAATGATTGTGATTTGATTAGCAGCATGGTCGGATGACCTTCATCTGGTATAAAATGATGTTGGTCATCTTTAGTCAATTCTGTCTAGTTTTCTACAAAACTTCCTCAATAAAGTGTTTTATTCAGTGACTCTCACTATCAGTAAATCTGAATTGAGATCATACAAAAACTCGTAAGTGCAAAAAAATCCATGAGTCTTCAGCTAATCTGACTAGCTCAAAACCTTCCCAATTTGCCCAAATTGTTTTTTTTTCAACTTACAATTAGAAAATTACAAAAAAAATATCCATCTCTATCTATTAAATATTTGCTCTTCCCCTCTCTCCAAACAGATTTCTGATATGTGCCAAATCTCTTGTGAGGTAAGATTTTCAAAGATTATCCTCTCCCATTGAACTCAAAATTTGACTCTCTCTCCATTTGTCAGCATTTTCATTATGAAAATAGCACTGATCAAAAAATGTGATATTTTGATGATCCTACTGATCCCTCCCCTTTTTGATGTATGCTTTCATTCATGTGATTTTTGTGCTCTTGTGATAAATTCATATTCAAAAGACCAGTACCATGTACTTCAGGACTTTGGGCGTTACTTTGAACTTGCCGACCAATTCCAAATTTTCTATATTTGATTTTCAAAAAAAAAAAGAAAAAGAAAGTTATTTGTTTAACACAAAGGTCTGCTGCTCCGAGTTCTCTCATTTTTTAACTATGTGTTTGTTTCTCTTTTTGCCACTACGATCGTTTTGTAGTTCCAGCTTGTGCTTCTTGTGCTCCGTAGATCTTTATCACCACTTGCTCTTATCTTGAATTTCTCACACCTTTAAATATAAATGATGAATATGTACAACACATAGTTTATATCAAAATGTGATTTGTGTCGGTTTTTTCCAATCCCTCGTGCTGCTTCAAACACCTTTATAAAGACTGGTTTCTCGACAGACTAATCGTTTTGTTGCGGATCAAATTTTCCCCATTTTCGTATTTTGGCCTACGAAACAGACAACTTCACATGTGTAAACTAGTGGTCAATATTTGTTCTATGAATAGAAAATATTTTAGATTAGAATGAAGAATATAAAAATTAGATAACATGGAGAGAGGTAGATGAACCTCGAGTCATTGAGTATTTTTCAAAAAAATCCTAATACCGGCAGGGTCTTTAATACAGGCGTTATGGAGCAAATTTACCAAAAAAGTTTTCTTAATTCTCTATATTTTTTATTAAAATTGAAAAGGTTCGGGTCAGAGTTTTGATCATAAAAGTTTTGATAGGAAATTTAGCTAAATGGGGTTTTTGAAACTTTATTTAGTTCGACAAAACTTTCAATAGAAAGCTTTGAATTTTTCTAGAACACGACCCAAAGGTTCACATTCCCGAAAAAAAACATTATGGGTGTTCTTACAAGGGAGTTACTTGAAGGGACGGTTTTAACTTTTTTTGAAATTTTGGGAGCAGATAGAAGAGCTTATGAGGATTCCAAATCTGTTTAAAAAATCAGCAAAACGCTCACGGGAGCTGAGTTATGACCTAGAAAAGTTTCCCTATGATTAAGCAATTTCTCGTGAAATTTTTTTCACGGAATAGTGTATTTCTTTTAAAACAATAGATTTCAATCAGCAGTGTAGTAAAGTGGTAGAGTGGCAAGTTCAGAGGAGGAAGGTCGTAGGTTCGATTCCCCCTATCCCCAAAAATGTTGCAATTTTTTTTTGTTTTATTTTAAGCTGCCATAACTGGTTCTGGAATAAAATTTACACAATTTAAACATGTTTTTCGGGAGTTTCTCGTTATGAATAGGCGATTTCCAGAATAAAAACAGACATTTAATTTTTGAAGAAATTCACAAATATGCTCATGGGTTCATCGAAGATTTTTCAAAAAAAATTTTTCAACTTTTTTTTGTTTTATTTTTTATTGAAAAAAAAACAGTTGAGGATTCTAAACACATCGGTGGCATTCGATCACAAACTGCTGGAAACATATGTTCTTGGCACAATAAGCGCATTTGACCATTGACAATCTTTTGCACCCAGATAATTGGCACTTCCCATAAACTTTCCGGTCGAAGCAATATTGGATTGGTCTGTCACATTTCGGAGCGCAAATGTCCCAGAATTCCACCAAAAAGAACCATTTGGGGCGAACCGATACCAGCAAAGTTCCGTTCAGTCGACTCGAGGCATTCCTCTGGATCATAGTCAGGATCAAGCTCTTCATCGGGACAGGTTTCAAGAGTGGTTTCTTCATACGATTCCAGATTCCCATCTTCGTGTTGCTGGAGCAATGAGATTATTCTGTCCGCCAGTTTCTGATCCGTCCTTTCCAGTTTTGGCTTCTTCGGTTCATGTTTGAAAACAGCAAGGACATGCAGGAGGATGAGCAAGGTTGTTGTCATGATTAATGGGCCAATGAGGACCAGATAACTTCTTTTATAGGGGTTTTGAGCCGAAGCCAACTCATCCAACAATTATGACATGCTTTAGGTCAACAAAAAAAAAATAAAACAAAAAAAAGTTGAAAAATTTTTTTTGAAAAATCTTCGATGAACCCATGAGCATATTTGTGAATTTCTTCAAAAATTAAATGTCTGTTTTTATTCTGGAAATCGCCTATTCATAACGAGAAACTCCCGAAAAACATGTTTAAATTGTGTAAATTTTATTCCAGAACCAGTTATGGCAGCTTAAAATAAAACAAAAAAAAATTGCAACATTTTTGGGGATAGGGGGAATCGAACCTACGACCTTCCTCCTCTGAACTTGCCACTCTACCACTTTACTACACTGCTGATTGAAATCTATTGTTTTAAAAGAAATACACTATTCCGTGAAAAAAATTTCACGAGAAATTGCTTAATCATAGGGAAACTTTTCTAGGTCATAACTCAGCTCCCGTGAGCGTTTTGCTGATTTTTTAAACAGATTTGGAATCCTCATAAGCTCTTCTATCTGCTCCCAAAATTTCAAAAAAAGTTAAAACCGTCCCTTCAAGTAACTCCCTTGTTAGACTTGATCATTGTCCATCCTGATTACCGTACCTTGATTTTTCACATTTCCTAGTAATCATGCCATATTTTTTCTCCTAAAACTGGTTATCAGCTGGTGTCTAGCTGATTTCTCATCTCCTATTTATTTTCCAGCTTGCTTTTTAACTTGCTCCAATTCATAACCACCTGCTATTGTTTTTCCGGCACCTGACCAATTGATCACCTCCTTCTAATAATTTTCTCTCCCGTTGTGATCTTTGAGGTGAGAATATATCTGTCATTTCATCACTTGAATGGTTGGAGAATTGAAAATGTGTCAAAGACTTCCGATGACAAATTTATTCCTCTGTTCCGACGCTGTCTATTGTCAAGTTTCTGTGAAGAGAGAAGTATTAGTCACAGACAGAGAGACTCATAACCTACATGATTGCTACAAGTCACAAAGCACATGCACAAAATATACAGAATGAGTGTCCAGGTTGGGGGGTTTCAAATTTCAATATTTCACCAACATTTCAATTTGCATATTGCCTCTGACCAACCCCATTTCTCCATCTCTTTCCCTCTTTATTTAATTCGACTGTGTCTGTGGTTCATTCTATTCCAAAAAGGCTTTTCAGCTTCTAGTAGTAGCTGTTCATGACCGGAATGAAGGCTGCAGAGGTTCAACAAACCGACATGTTGGTCGATGGGTCCACTGGTGAGTTCTTTTTTGCAGTTATTTGAAGCTAAAGTTATCAAAAATACTTTTAAAACTGAGTCAGAAAAAAAATTGCGATTGAATTTTAGAGAATCAAATCCCATATACTCCAATTAAGTTATTTGCATTGGCTTTTGTTGTAATTCGATGTCGGTTTAACAAGTGGGAAGGACAAATAAAAATACCAAAAATGAGAAATAAATTAGTTAGAAATTTCTGTTTCAGTCGACTTAATTTTTGAATTTTTTCAATCGAATTTTTTCATACACTTTTCCGGATAGGGTGAAATTCCTAGAATGTTAGTTTAAGTGGTTTTTGTGGTTCAAAAACATTCAAAATTGTCTGAAACTCTTGTATGAATCTGATAAGTAAGAAATTAGGAAAAACACTTTCTTTTTTTTGAAAACTTCCAACCTGGGATGGTCCGGCCAGGACAACAGGAAAACTTTGAACAGGATTATTGGGAGACTCAAAAAAGTTTTTAACTATTTGAAATATCAACAACTTTCGAAAACTGCGTATGAAGCCCTTTAAGTAGAGTACGATAACCTTTAAAACTTCCGATTCGTGAGTGTACTCTTCTCGTTTTCCGTTATCCACTCCTCCTCCTCCTGCTTCTCTTTTTCAATCACGTTTGTGGTCTGTGCTTTACCGTTCCGTTAAAAGACAACTGATTTTTAATATGAGTCACTTTGCAACCGTAAAAACCGAAAAACCGTGTTCGAGAAAGCCATAAAAGGTTTCGAACTTCCTTCATATTCTTTTGTGAGGTCGTTAAATGACGAAGGAAAAATCGGAACTCGGATTCGCCCCCTCATCTTTTATCAGCGGTTAGTAAATGTGTCTTCTGCTCTTTTGCTCTCTTCACTTTCTCTTTATTTTGATAACGAATGACTAATCCCTGATCAGCGACAAAAATTGGAAAGTTACTCTAACACACTCTAATGTTGCAATTAGTCAGATATTAGTTTTAATACCGTACTTCTAAAATCTCAAAACATTTGAATCACGAGTTTCGGTTGGAGCTTGGCTTGGTCGAAAAGGTTTTATTTAATCAATGAGTGTTTTTATTGTTTTTGTGGTTACCATCTGCCTATTCTTCTTTTCTAATTGTTATCAGTGATGTGATTCAAGCCACGCCCCTTACTCTATTTTTGTGAGTATGAGCCACCAGCTGTTTTAAACAGTATAAAGAGCATTCACACACTAACTAGTTTCAAACTCCATAGGGCTAATTCTAAAAAAATTCATCAAAATAACTAATTAGCCCCATGGAGAAACCTTCACGATTTGCAGAGAAGGCAGAGAATGTGGATCTTCTGGGTTGCTACAAGTATACCGTAAAGTGAGTTAAGATTCCAACTTTTGATGTTTGGAAATTAATATTTCAGATTGACCGGCTTGGATTGCACACCATGTGCAGCTGCCAAAAATGGAGGATCGAAAGTCGTTGGACTCTTAGCAAGGTAATTATCTTAAGAGAAAGTTCAAAATTAGATCAAACTTTTTGATTTCCAGGCTCTTCGCCATCCTTGTGATCATTTCGATGTTCTACCGAGCATTCACATTCCTTGGCGAAGAAGGAAAGCTTCTGACTCTGAACTGGTCCGAATCTAACGTCTTCGGATTCATGGGATTACATGCAGTCGTCTGTAGTTTTTGTGTCATGGGATGGACTGCCAACGCTTTCATTACCAACTATCTGAAACAGCTCAACCAAGTCCGTGTGCTCCGCGTTGAGCCAAACGATGAGATTGACGACTACAGTGGGTTGAGAAAGAAGGCACTTTTCTTCTCGCTTCCATGGCTGGGAACTTTGGCATTCACTGCTATTTTCAATGCTCTCCAAGAAAAAATTCTGATCTCAGGGTTAGTTGAAATGTGTTGTTTGAAATTTGCCAATTTCTCTGATTTTCAGAGCCGTTGTCCCTGCTTACAAGTATTCCTTGTTCCCTGCTCTTGCATTCCTTGTCTGGATTATCACATTCTCCTGTCTCGCATTCTACGCTCTCGTTCAATTCTCAATGACCCGCGAAATCGAATATTTCAATAAGGAATTGCAGAAGGCTAGCGAAGAGAAAAAACTCAAGGTTTGACATTATTCCAATAGTTTCTTTCAGTCATATGTTTTATTCCAGGACCACACTGTCATCTCTGAGTTCAGTTTCCGTCAAAAAGAGCTCATCAAGTTGGTCAAGAAAGCAAATGAGTCCCTCTCCAGCTACGCTAAAGTTGCCCCACTCTTCTGCTTCTTCTCCATCATCAACGCCATTTTCAACTTGAGCTTCTTCTCTGCCGTTCCACTTCCATACGCCTTCGGACTTATCTTCCTTCTTGCCTGTACCATTGGAATGACTATTCTCTCTTTGCTTCCAGCTGCCAAGGTGCAGGATCAACTCACCGCCACCTCTACAATTCTCATGGAAAGTGACGAGTTCGAGAATGCCGAAGATCCAAAAGTATACCAAACCTACCGTGTCATGGTCGACCGATCTCTTGAATCTGAAACCAGAATCTTCGTCGTCAACGCTTTCGGAATCAACTCAACCAATCTCAACGTTGCCATGTTCGCTGTTCCAAATATTGGACCAATCTTGATGATGCTCAGAAAGTTGCTCGAATCGAATGGTGTCAACTTGTCATAATGGTTTTTTGAATTCTCTCTCACATATATGATTCCTCCTGTCATAATAATGATATCATGTATCCAAATCAAAATAAAGCTTTAAAACAAAAAAAACTGGAAGCTCTCGAAATAGTGAAATTATTTTATTATCATACAGGTTCTCACAAAAATACAAACACACTGAATTATTTCGGAAGAAAGTTAAATCAAACATTTTTGGAAACGTTGTTATTGCTTGGCTCCTCGTCGAACAAATCAGCCAAAGTGTGGATTGCCTCACGAAGATGTTGTCCAAATCTATCGGAATCTGTGGCTGGGGAAGAATGATAGGATGTTATGTGGACCATGATGGCACGATTGCCAGCAAAGCGATAGCAGATTCCATATCCATCTTGAGCAACAGCTCCAAAAGATGCGCCTAGCATGATATTGTTCTCAGAAATGTCCTCATCAACGGAGTTGGTCATGTTTGGAATCTGGAATTAGTAGAACTAAAAAATAAAAAATGACTCCGTGACCGTACATTACTGGTACTCAGGAGCCACTTTTGGTTTGCGTAGTCCTCAAGGAATGGACTAGAATATCCAAGTCCTTTTGCCAAAACGCACAACACGAAAAGATGCCGATCGACTCCTTTTCCAGTCATCACTTCCTTACAGTTCTCTACATGGGCTTCACAGGCCTCTTTCAGAAGATCCCGTCTCTCTTTTTGCTGAAATACAAAGTTGTACTAATTGGTATAATAATAAGAATAATATTACCGTTGCTTCCTCATTCAACATCGCCTTCACAAACTTGCAAGAAGCATCAGTCACCGGACGGAGAGTCTCTGTTCGAGTGTTAGCATAGAAACGAACGGATCCTGGCTCGTAAGTCAGCACGAATTTCCCTTGGTCCTAAAACGAAATTGTAAAAAATTATGGAATCAAGAGATATATGTTACATAGTAGTTAGCAAGTTGGATAGCCATCTGCAAAAATCCGTCTGGTGAAATTCCACATTTCTTGACACGCCCCTTTCCGAAATCTGTGAACGCTAAAGAATGCATGTGAAGATCATCTGAAGCTTTTTGGTGTTGATCGAAGCATCTGTTAATTTCAGATTCCATCTGAAAATGAAAATGTTTTGAAGAACTTTATGTAAAGAAACTTACTCCATCGACTTCTTGGAAATTCAACTTCTCAGCTAGCTTCAACGTCTTCTTCTCTTCCGTACTCATTTTGATGATCTCCAATTGCTTATCGGTACTTGGAGACACCAGAACTTGCTTATCCACATTCAATACATTTTCACACAAATGATCCAACTCTGCTCCATCACATGGTGAGTGCTCTCCAGTTGCTCCAGCACGTCCACTAGCATCCACCGCATAGTTCATTGTTTTGTCGACCCAACGATTTGATCCCGATCCAGCCAGCATATCCTTCATGTACTTGGACAACTGCTCAGTAGACTCTACACCCCAATTCAAGTCTCCATCAACCGACATCACAAACTGTGCTGACTCGATAAGTTCCAGAAGAAGACGGTTATGTTTGTTCTCGAGGAAGAACTTCTGTCGGTTGGCACACCATTCAGTTCTTCGATCAGTAGTGAGGCTGGCAATTTTGCGTAGGAAACCAGCTGATTTATCATCTCTTTCCATCAATTCTGCCACTATTCTGAATGATAAAAAAATGAACTGAATCATCAGAAAATATGTTCTAACTTGGCCAACTGATCAACAGAATACATTTTGCCATTGGAATCGCAGATATCAACTTTGTACCATGTGCAATCATGAACCAAAATAACATGTTTCGCTGGTTTATTCCACTTGAAATGGTCATAATTTTTCCCAGGAATGCGACATCCGTTATAAATGTTCTTGTAGTGACGAGTGGACATGATACCGTCTCCAACCTAAAATCTAGAAATTTCAAGACACCCGCTACCATATGTTACCTACAGCCATATACTTCTGTCTATCCAATGCCAAATTGGCAATTGTCTCAATATACAGTAATCTTGCCACCTGATAAGCTTGAATCAGATCACTTGGTCCATACATTGTACACTGTGCTACACTGCTATTAATCAAAAGTGGATATCTTCCAGCCATATAAATGTACTTCTCCCATAACGATGTCACATAACAATCAGTGAATTTATGGAGGATCCATGCGTATCTTTGTAGACTCCGTCCCTCATTGGCAACGAACTCGCGTGACATCTCGAGCAGTTTCGCATAGTCTTCCTGATAAGGAGAAAAACATTAACACGCACAAAATCGGGTTATCAGTTGCAGTCAGGAAAGAGAAAGACTCGGGCAAAGTATAATTTCCCAAATGTGTCATCGGAATGTTTTGAAAACGAACATAAATGTTTATGTTTCCAAAACCGGTTAGACGAAATACGTTCTTTTCATTGCATCTATTAATATCTTTCTCACCTCTGGCATGAAGTGTTTCATGGACTCCACGTAACGGTCTACAGTATCCTTGAGGGCTGGTAACGGAAGATTCGGGAGAAGACGATCACAGGATGAGAGTTGAGGAGGTGCCACGTAGAGGAGGACTTTTCGAAGAACACCCCAGATCATAGTGGCGATGGATGGTTTTTTGGAGTTCTCGAACATATATCCTTTATAGGAAAAGTATGTGTATTTGAGAATGTGTCGGAGGAGGAAGACTGTGGTGTAAATGGACCCGATGGAAATGGCAAGAGGTTTCAAGAGCTGAAATATTAAGTTCAAGGAACTACAGTGACCTGTCTTTGTTCAGTCTAGACGTTTATCTTCTGTCGTTATCTTTATCTTCAGACAATGCAATCCCAATGATACTCACTTTCTGTACATCCTCTCTTACTCCTTCAACTCCAAGATCTCTGACTTGGAACGCCGTGGCTGCTACCGTAGCTGTCAAGAAGGGAAGAGGTCTCACAGGCCATAATCGGTTCTCGAACCAATTCTGAATTTGAACGTGTAAATCATCTGCATATTCTTTCTTAGCTTACATAGGTCCTGTAGGAGAATCTCTCAAATCGTCCAGGGAAGTTCTTCGCCACCGGATACGGCCATTCGTGTTTACTGTTGACTGGAGGCATAGATTCTGAAAATTTGAACAAAAAAACGTGGAAAGGAAATTGAACATTTGGTCATTGCGCCCATTGATACGGGTTGCCTTTTATAGTACAGGGCCCGGGCAAAGTATATTTTCCGACGAAAGCGACGGGCGCACATGTACTACGGAAAAAGGGGAAATTGTTGATTAGGGAGGTTTCGGCGATATGATAACTGATAACACAACGTGTCTCGTGGATGACTGAGGAGAATTCAGAAAGAATGAGAATGTTCCCTTGCAAAAATCATGGAAACGGTTCGGAATGGTTCTCAGAGGATGGGGGAGGAAAGGATGAGAAAAGGAGACAGAATGGAAGAATTGTTTCTGGGGAGCAAATATGAATATGCGAGGAAAGTGGTTTTGTTTACACTGTGTTCAGAGAAAAGGGGAAGTGGAAGGGTCATTTTGGAGTGGACATGTAGTAATTAATTAGCTTTATAAGGTTTCCCATAAACAACTAGTAATGCTAATTTTGACTAGATTATGATTTACCAAAACAACTTTTAGGATATGGGAAATGCTAGGGCCTTAACAAAAAAGTAAATGTCTTAAGGGACGGTATTCAGAACTACATAGACTTGATTGAATTTCAAAACAGATATCCAAAAAACGACAAACACCATTGGGAAAAATGTTGGGAGTTCTGAGGATTCCCGAAACTAAACTCTGATGTAGCTGCCAATCTACAGTGCCGGTCAATAAGATATACAATAACATATTTTCAGTTGATTTTTGGCCATTTCGACCATTTTCAGGAGTCTGGAGCTCTGCGGTCAAGTTTCCGATCACTTCAAAAATATTGAAGGTTTTAAAAGAGACCTAGATAGGAAAGTTTGCATTAACAGAATGTTTAAAAATTCCTAGGTTTACAGCTATTGCCGATTTCTGAAAGACACCAATTTTCAAAGGTTTTCAATACGGAATCGGGCCAAAAATGAATCGGAAAATAGTTGAAAATCTAGAAATTTTCAAAAATTATGGTAATTCAAAGTTTCAAATCTAGGTCTGTTTTACATTCTCCAAAACTTTTAAAGTGATCGGAAACTTGAGAACCGAGATCCAGACTCCTGCAAATAGTCAAAATGGTCGAAAATCAACTGAAAAAGTCGTTTTGGAATTCTTATTACTATATGTCAATAAGCCCCCCAACCTAGAATGACATTCCAAAAATATAGACCTCTCAAAACAGTCCAAAATGACAGCAGAACAAAAAATGTTACTGAAGTCAATCAGAAAATATTGGAAAGTCATTCTGCTGTCTGTAGAATAAGTCGAAAAATCATGATTCCCAATCAAACCTTCTAAATCTAAACTCACTTATTTTGTTAATTGGAATCGATCGCCGTTTTGTGCATTTCAATTCGACTTCCACAGCCAGGGCTTCTTTTCCAATCTTGTCGGAGCCGATAAGTGGATTTTCCATGGCTTGAGTCTCGGCCTCCCGGCCCATTCCCTCCATGGACAACTTCTCGGACAGCATCTTGAAGACGTCCGATGAGGACAAAACAGCAAGTACTGAATATCTCCATTCACCTAGTTGGCCATTCAACCAACACACAACTCCGGTTGGAATAAAAAAAGAGGTCAACGTGACGAACATTTTTTCTTCCGATCTAATTTCCTCCGTGAGCTTCGACTGACTATGAGAGAGCAGTCAAGATAAAAATGAAGACCATGTTTTAACTGAAAAGTCTCTTTTCAAAATACACTGTCAATCTGTAATCTGTCCTACGGAATCTTCTGAAACTGAACTTTGATCATAGTCATTACCATATTCTACAAAATATCTGAACCCCATTGATTGTCTTATCAAGAAGTTCCAAGCAAAAGCATTACATTCATTCTACACGTTCAATTTAAGAAGATAACAAAAGTCAAAGTTGGGAAAGGCACTTTACAAGGCAAGAGTCATCAAATAGAAAAATTAGATTCGATTTATTCGATCTTCTTAGCGTCTTGTTTCTGTGGAGGAATGTTAAAAATTGGAACGGTCCATGTGAGTGGTGGATAGAAGAAGTACAAAGCAATTGTGGCAATGTTCACGAGCAAACCAGCGGCATTAGAGATCTGAAAATCGACAATTTGAATTTTGAGGATAGAGTTTGATAACTCGTACAGCGATGAATTGGTTTCCATGAAGGATACCGAAGAGAAGCCATTGAACGATAAGAGTGAAGATGGCGAACTGGAATCCAGCTGGGATGTATTCGGTGGTTCCCATTGAGATAGCACGCTTCTGAAAAGGCAACGATTTGTGGGGTCTTAATAGATTGGACTAACAATCTCGTATATTCCTCCAACCAAACTGAAAATTTGAGCACCAGCCGCCATGGATCCCATAGCGTCGTTGATAGAGGCGGCGTCATGAGTGTCCACGTAGGCGAAGGCAACCTTGATGGCGAGGGCAGCAGCGATGATTTGGCCGAGAAGGTACTTCTGAAAATTAGGAGACAATAATTTGGTCGTTCTGACGTAATTTATGAGTTTTCAGTATTTCGAAAAGGATTCTGAATCAGCATTGTTAAGAGATCCAGATAAGAATATTTATGTCTTGATACTCGGCGTCGCCGGCCACTTTTGTTCGGAGGTTGCTCAGATTCCGGCTAAGACCGCTACTGAAGCCCTCCGAACTCTGATAAACTTATGATAAGGTTCCGATCTAGTCGTAATTCAACAAAATCTGTGCCAATAACTTGACACTCCACCGATTCCGGGGAAGGGGTTGTCTCCGAGGAACCGATTCCGAGGAAATCGGGGCGGAGTTTCAACTTTTGCAGTGCCGCAGTAAACCGTGCGGCGGTTGCAAAAATAAACTCCGCCCCGATTTCCTCGGAATCGGTTCCTCGGAGACAACCCCTTCCTCGGAATCGGTGGAGTGTCAATAACTTGGAGGGTGCAATATATTTGGGGTCACGAAACCATTTATGAATTCAAACTCCTTGATTCGAGGGCTTAAAATACAAGAAAATCTTTGTATTTTGTACCTCCAAACTGTTGATTCTGTATCCCTAAATCACTTTGAACTCTCTTGCACCTCCGAATCGGTGTACCCTCCGAATTATGTGCCCAAAATCTGACCATGACCCGCTATACATCCGTTTTTGGGCCAGTTCCGACCTGAACCTTCCCAATATCTGTCCAAATGAACCTCTCGATATCCAAAAGTTATAACCCAACAGACGAGTAGTTAGTCTAATTTTTAATTCTCGAAACCGCTCATTTTGTACTTATAAAGACGCACGCATTTTCTGTGTCCGAGCTACAACATACAAGACACAGAACTTTCGCTTTCACTTCTTAATCATGGTTTCAAATTTTCACTTTTTCTTCCAAATTTTTATCAATGACCATTTCCCTTCCAGCTGCCCACTTACCCTCTTTGGTTGATAGTAGGCAAACGCCAATACGTAAAATGCGAAGAAAACCAAGTTGATGGAGTTGATGATGATGTTTGTCTGGTCGTTTGTCATCAATCCGTGGCGAAGCCAGAAAGATTGTCTGGAAGATGTTAGGATAGAATATAGAAGAATGTTTTCGACTTACACAAGCATCGGAAGCACAAAGTTTACAGAACTGAATCCATCGGCTGTTCCGCGTTTTTTCCAGTCCAACACCATGAACATGGGAAGGAAGGTGAAGCCAATGGAGAAGACTCCAAGCCAAACTGTGAAGATTTGAAGAAGCATTTCTGAAAAAAAAGAAGGTGGAAAGTGACCCAACTGATAGTTAGAAAGAAGTGAGGTAATGAAAAAGATGAAAGACTGAAGGCAGTTGAAAATTCAATTAGTGCGTTCGAATTACACAAGAATGTGACATGGGCGGTGCGTTGTTGGGAACAAAATTAGGAGTGATGAGATGAGATATTTGGGTTAGACATTCGATCAATGACGAGAAAATGAAAAAAGTGCAATTGTAACAGTTGTTCAGGTGTCACACAATCTCGGAGCGAGTAGACGGTTAGAGAAAAAATCAAACTAAATCCTTATATTCAGAAGTGAATTCAGAAGGGACTCAATGTCAGACAGAATTTTTTTTTGCACCAAAAGGTTTCAAGTTTTATCGCAGTGAGAAACCTAGGCCACGGCTGCGAGCCGCCTTTTTTTCAGATGACATTTTTAGGTGGCATTTTGGAAAGGGCCTACCTGCTCACTATTTCCGAAAACTAAAACTCCTGAATTTATTTTTGTCTTGTAGAGATAAAAATAGGTTTCCAGAATTTTTGATCTAAAAAAATTAATTAGAAAAACATTGGAGAGTTTCAACTTCAAAAAACTCGTCCTCAGGACCTCTGCCTCAATAATACCCCTATTTATACCAATTTTTGACCTAGAAGTCACAAAAATGATGACTATTTCTCGAAATGCTACGTTGCATTGCGGAAAAACGAGGTTCATTGAAACTACGGTTAAGAACGAAAACACAGGCATTTTTCTGTAGTTTGTGACCGTACACATTGTAGGAATTATGTTGAGACGCCTTCTACAAAACTGAAAATTTGAAAAAAAAAAAAAGAGAACCAAGTGTTCCTAATCTTCAAAGAATAAGAACAAAGCACTATAAGAGAGATATTGATGAACGATTCAAAAAGAAAAAGAAAAGAGGAGGAAATGGGAAATGGAAAATGTGTCAATATTTGACAACAAAGTTCAAAAGGCAAAAAGGGAATAGAGAATTCCAAGACATTAATTTACTTTAAAAGTGCATAAAAATCTTATCTGAAAAAAACTTCATATAAAACTTTTGCGGACCAGTTGCAAAATTGCATAACGTTGATGCCATGCCGTGGTCTCTGAATTCTGTGTCGTGTTTGTGTCTATTGGGGTTGAAGAGAAGAGGAAGAGAGAGTATGGAAAAAGAAGAGGGTGTCAGAGAAGCAGACAGTTGGGGTTGGAAAAGATGCACGTGCTGGAGACGAAATGAGAATGTAATGCATTAGAGAACTGTGTGCTGTTGTTGTTGTTGTTTTTTAAGGAATAGGAGTTGGTTTTTGAGATGGATAAGAAAGAAGAATTGAAATAGATTCTCGAAGCTTCTAGATTTTCCCTTGTAGGGTTTAATGAAATTTTCGCTTTTTGTGAGGATTTAGGAGCAAGCAAACGTGCAAAATTTGAAACTATAAAATCCAATGTTTACAAATTCGGATTAGAAAAGCAACTGTCATTGGGTCAAATCCGTAAACACAGTATACAATCTAATAGAACGCATATATCTCATTTCCTGTAACAGATATCAAAAAGTGGTCAATCGACGAAACACTTGTAATATTATGCTGAACATTTTCTCAGTTGACCTCTTTTTGATATCTTTTACAGAAAATGAGATAAATTGGCTCGAAGTTTTACTATTATTTACAGCTCAACTGTTTTACTTGAAAGTTGTTTCATTTATTCTCCACGAATCAAAAAACCAGGATCTGATCTTATCCCATATGAATCATATTTATTCCAACACATACACAATAAAACACAAAAACTTTCAAAATAGAGGAAATCTTTGTGTTCCGCACGTCCTCATCCTGAAACAGTATAAAATGGCTGAAAAGTTCTACTGATCCTTTTCAAATGTCGAATCAGGCTTTCTTTCTTCTCGCTTTTGTCTCTCTGACTCTGGCTCATCCCCCAAAATGTTACTTGCCCTTATCCCAAGGAACTGATAAAAACTGTGGCTATGCTCCATCTCAAAGAGTAAGTTTTGAAATATATGGGATTCTCGTGGACCCAGCTTATTTGCAGTTCCATTTTGATCCTGTCACAAACCAATGCCATGCATTCCAATACAAGGGGTGTGGTGGAACTATGAACAACTATGAGACTCTCACAGAATGTGCACAAAATTGTGACATAGATCCAAGTATAGAGCTCTCTATTTTCAGTCCCACAGTTTTATATTTATAGAGAGCTACATCCAGTGTCCACTTGGAACTCCTCCAGTGTTCAACAGTCACGATATGAGTGATTGCCCAGTGAGCGATTCTGAAACTGGAGAAGGATGTGAGAGCAAGGATGCCTACTGCATCAGCTTCCTGACTATGGGATTGTGCTGCAACCGAACCGTTGTGGATGGATTGGCTGAGGACAAAAGTGCCAAATGTCCATCTGGAAATGCTCGTTGGCAAGTTGATGGACTTACTGTGTTGGCTAAATCTTGTGATGCCGTCACTTGTCCAGATGGATTCTCTTGCAAAAATGGAAACTTTTTCTCGTATTGCTGTGAGGATGAAGTTGCACAGAAATAAGACTAATGAACATTGTTATTTTGCTATCAATGATATCTTGTCTGAACACCTAAATATTTACGTGATAACTAAAAACAAATCAAAGAGCAAACACCAAAATTGGTATGGGAAAACACAGTGAAACAGGATTGAAGTACAATGGATAAGATCTACAGATGAAATTCGAACGGATGACAGATCCGTTTGAATTTCTTACTACCGTTTTCAGTAAATAGGTCAAGTCTAAAAAATTGTCGAGATTGGAGAGTTTCCGATATGATCTGCATTCATACGAGGATCAAATCTGGATTTTTCAGAGCAAAAAAACAATCCTTCTAAAAAACCAAGTCTTTTGGAACCCTGTGCGTACAGAATCATCTTATTATACTTTTTCCATTGAAAAAAAAAACACCAACACGTACAATAATCACAATCCTTTATAAAGTCAGAACACAACATTCTTATTTGCAACAATAGGAATAGTAATATCCATCGGTACATGTGTATCCTTTTGGGCAAAAATCCTCTCTGCAAGGCTTCTTTGCGACTGGAACTTTTTTATCTTGAAGATACTTCATTCCCACATCTTCTCCACGTGGACAGCCACGGCCAGATGGCGATGTGTCGTTTATATATTTATCTGAAAATATAGAATTTCATGAAGACAACGATAACAGAAAAAAAACTTACATTTGATCTCTAGTCGGCAACATATTCCTGGGCCTCCAGAAGCAATTATATTACAATAGGTTTCGTAATCTGAGGCACCAACGCATGTCGGTAGTCCTTTTTTATTTCCGCCTGGACCACATGGACGTGTTTTTCCTTCAGTTGTCAATGTTGCTGTTGTGTTACCTGGACAATGCATTCTGTCCGGATCGTAGCACACTTTACGACACTCGGATTCTGTCTTGAAGCTGTTTTCATTTCCACCACATCCACTGAATCGGAACGCGAGACATTTATCCATTGAAGTTTCGTAGTAGAACCGAATTGTGGATTCCTTCGAGCATGGAGTTGTGCCCCAATCATCATTGTGGTTGCATTTGGCAGGTCTCACATATTCGCAGTATACGGAGTATGACACAACGAGGATGCTCAAGAGAAGAGCAATCTTTGAATTCATCGTGAGGATGATGGACCAGAGGGTTTCCAGAGTCTTTATATACTCTTGCGATTGAGAAAAATAGTATAGAATTGGTGGAAGCAGTAATAAAATATAAAGAGTAAAAATTTAATAGCCGTTGTTCAAAAGATCAACGGAAAATGACTTGTATTTCTGATCGAATGATCTGAACTCTAGGTGTTCATTTATAGAGGACTTCTGTACACTCTCCCAAAATAAAGATTCTCTAAGAAATGAACCGATCCTTGAGAAAGTAAAAGGGTACATAAATAATACGGAGGGATTTAGGGGTACAAATTTCAAACTTTTTCAGATGTGTCATACCCCCGAACTGATAGTGCGTATTGTGTACCCATAAATTGCTTCGTACCCCAATGACCCCAAAATTTTCGTATCCTCCGAATTATTTGCCAAGGAAAAGCTTTTTTGGAAGTTTGAATACATTTTGAAAACATTAAAAAAACATAGAAATGTTTTGAAAAGTAATTTCTAAAAAGAATATTCGTCATTCTTCATTAGCTTTTAAAGAGGAAATACCCCCAAAAAGATCTCTTTAGAGAGACCTTCTACCACATGTGCCCTTCAAATAGAGAGGACCCTCCTGTTTCTTCCAAGTTTATTTTCAAAAGTTCAATCAAAACTGTTGTAATTTTCTTTTTTTGAAGTTGTAAAATCTACCAATTTATACAAACTCCAGCTATAAATTTGGTAATATTTTACTTATGTTATTTTCGTCAAACTCCCCAGTATTCCAGATTATTTTGCTCCATTCTAAGCAACAAAGATTCAGCTCAGAATTTCATCCGTTTTGGAAGTCGTCCGATTTTCGAATTATTTTAATGAACCGTAATTATGATTGAACATCAAAACTTTATTTAATTTAAATTACAATTCATTCAGGTTTCATTCATTTAGCACAACAATAGGCGTAGAAGTTGCCTTTCTGGCAATCGTATTCATCCGGACAGAAGTGATGCTCACACGATTTTCCTATGACGATACGATCCTTTTGCCCACGGAAGACGGAGTACTTCTTCTTTCCGTTCGGACAAGTTGGTTCACGATCTTCGTTTACTTTCTCTGAAATAATGCCACTTTGCTTTGAACTTATAAGATCCCTCACTTTGTGCTTCCAACGAGCAGCACATTCCAGCTCCATTTGGTCCCATGTGGCAGAAGCTCTTTAGATTCGCACACTTGACATCTCCACTGTTCTGTCCACAATCCGTCGATCCATAGACATTTTTCATTGGTGGAGTGTTGGCTGGACAGAAGAGGTGATCCATTGGAGTGCATCTTTGAACGCACTCATGTCTCTCCGAGAAGTTGTTTTCGTTTCCACCACATCCGAAGTATTTGAACGGAAGGCATCGTCTCATATCCTTATCAAAGTAGAAACGAATCGAAGAATTCGAACCAGCACATGATTTCCCCAAATCGGCTGGGGAATCACAGAGGTTCTGGGAAACGGCAGTGCCGAAAAGGAGAGAAACAAGGAGAAGGGGAAGAGGAATCATCGAAGAATGAAACGAAATGGGAACAAGTGCTCTCTTTTATACTGCTCTCTTTTATATGGATGGAATGGTCTTTGGACATTTCAAATGGAGTACATCAATATTTTACGATCGTTTTTCGTTACTGTACTGAAGAAAAGTGGGGTTCATAATATTTCATTTTGATATTGATCATTGAAAAAGAGAATGTAGTTGAACTTTTATGGAAAAAATCGGGAATTAATAAAGCTCAGCGGGGCGGTGGAAATTCCTAATAAGTTTAGGCACAACAATAAGCAAAATAATTTCCTTGATGGCATTTTGTATTAGCTGGACAGAATGCAGAATCACAGGTTTTTCCGAATAATGGAAGTTCGATTCCTCCATTGTCAATGTGATGTTTTTGCTTTCCAGGACCACACTCCTTTGAGTAGTCTGCATCGACTTTGTCTAAATTTTTTAAATAAATATTTATTTATGAATAGGGACCACAACAATTTTTTCACACTGATTTTTCATAAAATCTTTTCATTTTAAATTAATCCCCTCTTTCTAATTAGCATATTTCCAAAATTTCTTCCAAAAATATTCGCTCATTCCCGAGTTATACCTCATTTTGTGCTCCTCATTTTCCTCCATTTTCTCCGCGAGTGGGCGGGGCGTCGCGACGCAAAGGCGCCGCGCGGGAACATTGCGAATGATTTCTCGAGCCATTTTCTGCGGAAATTTCGGTCTCAGACGGCTGAACACAGAGAAAAACGCTATGGAAAGTGTGGAAAAAAAGGGTTTTGAATATTTTACTTGTGATTCCTAACCTAATTTTACGGATTTTCGCCGGAAAAATGTTCGAAATCGGAAAAAATAGAAAAACTGCGGAATTACTACGAGAAAGGCGGAAAAAAAGAAAATCTAGAGAAGAAATTGCCATCAATGCATCGTTAAGGTTCTGCTATCATTCAGAATACCTCATAAAATTCGAAAAAAAATTTCAAAAGAAAATTCCAAAGAGGGACTCGAACCCGCATGTCTCCGATCAGCACGCATCCAGCTTAACCAATACACCAAACGCGCACATGTGTAGTCGGCGCATTGTTTTCTTATAACACCGCCACACGCGCCCTCATTGGAAAAAGTATTTTTCGGCGAATTTTCGGGAGATTTCGGTACAAATGTGCTTCGCATTTTTTTCGGCGAACTTTTTGGAATATCTCACAAACATCATTTTATGTGAAATTTTCCGTAGAATCCGAATATGTAAAAAACTCGAGCGTTTCAGCTTCCATTCGTGATATAATTGTGAAAAAGTAATATTTTGATTGAGTATGTCATTTTGTGACAGGAAATGAAGTACTTTCTAATGATCCAATTATGTTCAAAGTTTGTTTATGTCATGTACGAGAGTAGTATTATCTACAGAAAACATAATTTTTATAGGTTTTCACTAAAATTTTTTCGCAATATTTACAGCCAGTTTGGCTGAAATCTACTATTTTCGGCTAACTTTTCAGAAATTTTCATTATGATTTCCTTTTAGTAAAAGTCTTCAGTTACTGGAAACAACAAAAATTTTGAGCGTTTCAGCCACCCATCTCTTTTACTATGCGTATTTCTGCTGCCCACTTTTGTTTTTCGTCTTTTTCTTTTTTCGTGTAGATTTTTCAGTAAAAGCAGTTACATATTCGAATTCTACGTAGTCGATTACATAAGAAGACAAACTTTCATAGCGATCCGTTCCTTCTATATATAGTTACAGTCAATCAAATACCTGAAACCCGACCGCGGAGAAAAAAAATTAGGCTCCGCCCCTTTTGCTGTGGTCGCTATTTATGAAATCTTGAATCTTGAACTCATACCTCTGATTCTGGAATCACAGCACTTTCCAACAAAATGCCCTCTTTTACAATATGAGTTTGGTCCATCGCATTCGAGATTTTCTCTTCCTCCACAACTTGTTTTTCCATTTTTGTTTGGAATCGGGTCAGTTCCTCCAGGACACGAGAAATAATCCTGGGGAACACAGAGGAATTGGCAATCCTGACGAGTGGCGAAGTTGTTGGTATTTCCACCACAACCGGAATATTTGAAGGCGAGGCATTTCTTTGTTTCCAAGTCGAAGTGGTACTGGAAAAGTTTCATTGTACCCAGTGTGCGATTTCCGTTTCGTTCGAAGTGGCCTAACTTTCTCAATGTGACTTTTCTGGGCCACCTTAGTTGACGTCCCAGAAATAGTCTAACGTGCACCTGGTAGGTTTTCTAGATAAGTTAGCATGATGGCCTAGATTTTGCAAGTTTAGTTTTCTAGGTCACCAACTTTTACGGCCTAGAAGTAAACGTATATTCACCTGGTGGATTTTCTGGGTCATTCTAACATTGTGGCCTAACTTTCGAAAGTTGGGTTTTCTAGGCCATCATGGTAAATGGCCTAGAACATCAAATCTGGTTTATCTTTAGTCATTAATAGGTCATTAACCGTGGTGGCCTAGAAAATTCAACTGAGCCTTGATGACGCTAAAAAACTAACTCGGATTGACGAAGAATTTGAGCATTGTTGGACTCCATAATGGAGTGGTTGCTGACATTTGGGACGGAATTGGGCGAAAACTCCTAAGGGAAGGATGAGAAGAATGGAAAGTTTCAGCATCTATAAGAATGGTAGTTATATCCAGAGATGGCTGGAATTCAGTTAGAGAAATACATTTAGATGACTCACAAACATCTTCAAGGGAAACAAATATTCATGAAAAATATTTATTTCAAAAAGTTCAAAAATATCTTTGGTAAGGCACACTGAAGGTTTTATTATGACGGTTCTGTTTGGCAGGAATCTCATTTTTGGGCAAAATTGTGAAAGAAAAAAGAAAAAGAAGATTTATGCACAACAATAGGCAAAATAATTTCCTTGATGGCACTTGGTGTTCTTTGGGCAGAAAGCAGAATCACAAGTTTTTCCGAACATTGGGATGTTGATTCCTCCAATGTCCATTTGATGCTTCAGCTTTCCTGGACCACACTCCTTCTCGTAATCAGCGTTCATCTTGTCTGGAAATCAAAGTTTTAGCCTCATAAGCTTTTCTAGGATTTCTCACCTCTGGCTCCAGCATCACAGCACATTCCCATGAATGGTCCATTCAAGCAGAAAGTATTTGGTCCATCGCATTGGAGATTCTCCATTCCACCGCAGTGAGACTTTCCATTCTTTCCGACGACAGCAGCACTTCCTCCTGGACAAGTGAAATAATCCATTGGAACACAGAACGATTGGCATTCATTGTAGGAGGCAAAGTTGTTGGCATTTCCTCCGCAACCCGAGTATTTGAAGGCAAGACATTTTTTGGCAGTCGTGTCGAAGTGGAACTGGAAAGTCAAACTATTCGATTTGAGTCTAATGAGGAATTTAAACTTACTCTAACCGATGAAGTGTTGGTACAATATTGAACTCCAAAATGAAGTGGTTGTTGGCATTCTGGACGGAATTGAGCAAATGCCACTGTGACAAATACCAGAAGAATTAGACCCTTTATCATCTTCAAAATACTTGATTATACTTTTGATTTCTAGAATGAGTTAGAGATAATTACAGATGACTGGACGACATCTATGAGTGATATATAAAATTCAAGGAATTTAGAAAAAAAACATTTATGCATTTAAAAACATTTGTCATGACAGGGCTCACGGTTTATGTCACCGGATGATATCTTGATTCCTGTTGGACCACTTCAAACCGCAGCGCAGCAGTACGCGAAATAATTTCCCTGGTGACACGTGGATTTCTGTGGGCAGAAGTTAGATCCGCAAGTCTTTCCGAGAAGAGTGACAGAGAATCCGCCGCCGGTTTTGTAAGTGACCTTCTTGGTTCCTGGAGAACATCCTTCTTTCTCACTTCTGTCACTGTTCTCCTTGTCTGAAAGATTGTTTTGTTTATTTTTCAGGAAGAGGTTCCGTACACACAGGATTAACCGATTGTCAAAATTTCTGACAATGTGTTTTGAAACCGGTCATTTCTAAACCGTTGAAATGCAGGCAAACGGATAAATTTCATTCAAAAACAATTTTAGGGTTTTCAAATATGTTTTTCCTTTTTTTGTTTTTCCTGATAGAACACATTCTGAAAATTGAAGAAATCCGGTATTCGAAAACCCTAAATTTTTTGTGGTCTGAATTTTATCCATCCGCCTGCATTGCAACGGTTTCAAAATGACCGCTTTCAAAATGATGCGGCCTTGAAACCTTATGCGTACGTCATTGAAAGATACGATTCCCAAAATGGTAGAAGATGGGAAAGTGAAACATTTCTTATAGTAGAAGTGCGGAAAAAACAAAAATAGAATGTATCAAAAAATTCCAGAAAAATTGTCGTTTTATATACTAGCATGTAAATCAGTAACCCTCGAACATTGCTGATGTTTGCTCTTTACAACTATCAAAATAAAAATAAAAACACGACTCCTACCACTATTCTGCAAATGTTTTTCTATGTGTTCTGAGCTGATCGAAAAACCGAAAGATTATATTTTCGACTATACTACATATACTACGTATTATCGTTGTCTGGAAAAAAGGTTGAGATGCAGAGAGAATGTGTCTGCGTCTCCACATTACATATACTATTTTGTTTTTCGCTTCGAGATATTCTCTCATACACTTTGGAATACACTTCTCTCCAACCTTTTTTCAGACCAAAGTGCAAGTATGCGTGTTTTCAAAAGTCACTAAAATTTGGACATCTGATTCTTTATACAGATTTCATTCAACCAACCTCTGATTGTCTTATCACAACACGATCCAAAAAATGCTCCTCTTTGGCAATAGGTGTTTGGTCCGGTGCATTTTTCGTTGTCGATATGAGCACAGATGGAGCTGTTGGAATTCAGATTGTTGATTGACTTGGATCCCATAGGACATCCCGAATAATCCACTGAAACACAAGTAGAACTCAAGGATTTTGGAGGGTTGTGAGGAATTTTGAGGACCATAAAACAAAGGAGAAGTTGGGCGGTCTCAAACCACTCGTTATCTGTGAGCAATTGTTCTGCCACTGAACTCTTTTAGGCACCAACTGCCGCACACACACAACAATGTAATACATCTCAGAACGTGACTCACTTGCAAAACACCTCGAGCATCCATTCCAAGAGTCAAAGTTGTTCTCGTTTCCGCCGCAACCCGAGTATTTGAATGCCAAACATGTCTCCGTATCGGCATCCATATAGAACTGCAAAAAAAAAACGGAATTATTTGTTCTGGTTAGCACTTTATTAGTAGTCTCTTACTCGGAGAGAAGAAGTGTTTGCGCATTTTTGAACTCCGTGATGAAGAGGGAGTTGACAGTTTGGAAGAAGGTAACCTTTCTCTCCTGAACACAAAAAATCAAGTTAAATATACAACAAGTATACATACATAAATATTTACTGATACTTTTTTAAATACCTTTCAACGTCCTCTGAACCTCAATTGGTCCGGTTATAGGTTCTATAGATAACTTGAACTCGATAGAGGAAACATTCGATTTGATATTGTCTAGTTGATAAATTTTCTGATAAAAAGATAATAAAGTACCTAGGACAATGTATGCTGAGGCCAGCAAGATGAACGAAAGATTCGACAGCATCTCTAGTTGGAGAATGGATCCGAGAAGATGTTGTTTTGGTTTCTGAATATAATTATTACCTTTATTAATGTTAAAACAAAGTTGAAGTTCAGCGGGAATTCAAAAAATCATCTTATTTTTTCAACGGAAAAGAACATTGTGGATATAATGTGGGGGTAAGAAATTGGTCGATGACATTTCGATAAGGAGAAGAATGGAGAGAAGAAGAGAGAGTAGACAGAAAAGAAGAGGTCGTGGAGGTAATAAGATGAACAATAACATCTGATTTCATCTTTTCTCTTTTATTTTCATTTACTGTTTTTTTCCAAGAGTAGGTCAAAACTGCTGTTATTTTTCTCGTTGAATGTAATTTCAAACCGCCTGACTACGTTTTTGCAATCCTTCACACAAAAATAAAATTTATCAAATTCGAATTTCAAATCATTCAATTAATCTCATCAGAAATAAATATTATTCCAGAACTACACCCTGTATTATAGTATAACAAAAGTATACAATCTTTGGCTTTTTCAACAATGGAAAAATTTAAAAATAAGAGAAAATATGTTGTTAAACGGGAAGAGAAGATTCTTGACGGCGATCGACGTATGGTGGTGGGGCCAAATAGCTGAGTGGAGGGGCTGTAAAATGAGGTTTCGAGGGGTCGAGAGGAAGAAGAGATAATTGAGAACAGATGCTCTTATTCTCTACTTCCTGCTTTTGCTCTTTTTCCAATGTTTTTTTGTTGTGAAACAGTTGGTTTCAAGGGTCTTGGAAAATATTTCCGGATGTTATGCGACCAGGAAGTTCTGGTATTTTCTGAAGATCATAAAAGATATGAGAAGCATGTGTTGGTTGGAAAGCTATAACGAAAATGATGGAATATGGTTTGAATCATGCTTTTCGTTTTTATTTTTTTCATAATATCATGTTTTCCAAAAACATCCTTTTGATGCACACTGTGCTAACCTTTGAGCTCCACATCTCTATTGTTGCTCCGTGACGATCTTCCTGTATGAACTCGCTGTGCAGCACGGCTTCGTCCATGCCATACAATATCTCGAAGAGTTCCTCTTCTCATCACTGGTGGTCCATTCCTTCCACAGTCCAAAGCAACGATGGCAGCGAAAATAAGGGTCAGGATGACAAGAATTACAGCCAGAACGAGAAGTTGGGTTTCGCCACGGGACCAGACATCTGGAAACAGAATTTTTAGAAATAGTGTTGAAAATCAATTAAATCTAAATGAACTTATTATCGGTCAGGATTACAGTACCGGTCAATGAGATATACAATCATTCTGACCATTTTCAAGAGTTTGGAGCTCGGATATCAAGTTTTCGATCCTATTGAAACTTTTGGAAGGTGTAAGACAGACCTAGATCCAAAACTTTGAATTCACAAAAAATTTTGAAAATTCCTAGCTTTTCAGCCATTTTCCGTTTTTTGAAAGACATAAGTTATTTCACGTTTTCAGTATAAAAACGGACCTGAAAGAAGTCTCTTTCAGAAATTGGAAAATAGCTGAAAAACAAGGAATTTTGTGAATGCAAAGTTTTCAATCTAGATCTGTTTTACACACTTCAAAATTTTCAAAGTAATCGGAAACTTGACAGCCGTGCTCCAGACATTGCCGAAAATTAACGGGAAAATACATTTTTGTATATCTTATTGACCGGTACTATAACTGAATTCGAGCCAGTTTTAATTTCAAAATATTTTACGAAAATTTCAATGGCAATAGCTTACAATTAGCAATCAATCGCTACAAATAGAGCTCATGGGAGCAAAAATCTTGATAAGCTCATCAAGTCCTCAGAGACCCAAAATTCACTTACCGTAACCATTTCCAATATTATCCAAATCAAACGGGTTCTCAGCAGCAATTGTTCCAGGAGTCGTCGACCAGAATCTCATCTCTTCGGCGTCTTGATATTTTGCGTAGAACGTTGCGTAAAGCATACTCCGTTTCAATCGAAACACGTCGTCGACCATCTGAAACTGATAGTAGATAGTACGAGAGAGTATGGCACATTGTTTTCGTTTCTGTTTGTTTTGACAAGGGATGAAAATACAGTTAAAATTAGAGAGATAGGGAAATCATCGGGAGAGAAAAGGAGAAGAGATTCGAAATGGGGGAGAAGAGAAGACAGAAAAAAATGGGAATGCACTGGTGGGTGATAATACTGATTTCTCTTTTTCCTCTCTTGCCCATCTCTATTGTTTTTTTTTCTTCGTTCGCATCTTTTCAACGCTGATCGATTATTCGCAAAACCGTTTTTTATTATTTTCAGAGATGGGAAGAAACGGGAAGCGGGAGAGATAGAATTCATATGCGCTCCTTTTCTTGGTCAACAAAAAAAGTATACTGTTCTCGTGATTCCCATAAACCATATAGATTTTCCAACCGTTCCACAGAAGCTTGATTTTTATGATAATCTAATCAAAAAGAAACAAAAATCTGAAATTAATGAACAATAGAAGCCACAAACAAATATGATCTTTATTGTGATTTACATGAATACTGTAATTGAGTTCTCAATTGTCGACCGACACGTTGGACACTCTCGGAAATCGCTGGCATCATAGCAGTCGGAACATGTGATCAAATGACGGCACGGCATGAAAACGATGGATGGTTTTGTAGCCAAACAGATGCAACATTCGGCTACCAACTTTTCCTGAAGACGTGCAAAATCGCGGTTACGGCAGCGAAGTTGCTCCTCGACTTCTTCGACGCGACGTTCCATTGAGAGTTTTGTTTCGGTGACGTTGGCATCCAGTTGGGGGAAACTGTCGAACTGAAATTGAGAGTTTAGAATTACAAAGACATCTCGGGTGTCGCAGGCAACTTCTGATCGGAGGCCAGTTCCGGATAAGACCGCTACTAAAGCTAATCAAATTTCTATAAAACTTCGGCTATCTTATAACAAAAGTTCCGACCTAATAGTATTTCAACGTTCAGCTTCTAACCAAACTTTGACCATGACCCGCTAGACACCCGTTATAAAACATCCGCCAAACTTTCGAACTCTATCAAAAACTAACCAATTGTTTATACAACGATTTCACAGCATTAATGTTGGGAAGGAATTCAGTTGACAGATCAACCAGTTGACTTTGCTTTTTAGTGAGTTCATCCAGCAATACCAAAGGTTTCTGAAAGCATTATCAGTCTTATAAACCTTGTAATCCAAGGGCCCCCATACTGTCAAGTTAGAGCAAAATTATCTCGGTCCGCATAAGAGATATCAAACTTGTCTCAACTAATAAAAGGGTGATATTATGATGAAAAATTTATCAGTTGACTACTGTTCTATATCTTTCACATGAACCGAGAAGAATATGCTTGAAGTTTAAAGTTGAGGGCTCTTTTAATACAGGTTCTACAATAACTTCCTAGTTGTTGCAACCCACCAACTGATAGTTCTTCTCTTCCAAACGTTTTGTCACATTTGTCTGCTCATCCAGTAGCGCGCTCTTCCGTTCTAGCTCCTCTTCGACGTCGGTCTTCTGCTTTTGAAGGTTCAAAATCTCCTCGTCTCGACGCGCCTTTTCCTCCGAATAGATTTTCTTACGATGCTCAGACAGCTCTTTTTGATCATGAATCTCTTGTTGTTGACGGTAGTTTTGAATTGTCTGGAACAACTTCAAATTATCCATATGCTATGATACTCAAGCAACCATCTTATCCAACTTATCAGCGGCCTCGATTTTCTCATCCATCAACCGATTCATTTCTTCTCTACAGTCTTTTAGTTCCTGCTCCGAATCCTCGAAGGACCGTTTCAAGTCTTGCACTTCCCCCATAAGTTGCTCTTTTTCATTTTCCAAATGATTTATTCTATTCTGAAAATTCAAATATGAGTTACGAGAGTTCAAAAAAGAAGGTCACCTTGAGAATAGTGAACTGGCTGTCCACCTCCTTTCGATCTCGTTCTTTCTCCTTTTCCAGCGTTGCGAGAAGACGAACAATGTCGTGAGAGTCTCGGGTACTTCTGTAGAAAACGAGAACAGCGGGATTAGAAAGTGAGAGAAAATAGAAAAGAGAATTCAGGTCAACGTTTTATGATTCAGTGGGTTTTCATGTTATGCTAATGATCCTATTTCAGTAGGGTCTGACTCACTTTGGTGTTGACAAATGGAACGAGGATGATCTTCCGACCGATAGGTTTCGATGGGGTTTCGATGAGCTGCTATGTGGATGGAGAGTTGTTACAGATGTTGACATCAAATCTCTAAAAAACTAGAATTCAAATTATACAGGTGCTTGTGTAGTACCCTGGATGATGATGTTTCCGGCTTGATCTGGGTTCTCTTCCAGAAACTCGATTCAGAATATCTAACATTACATCGAAGTTTTCAAATCTCTCAAAGTCTTTTGATCCATCTCTAGAGTTTTCTTTGAGAGCAGCAATGATGTCTTCTTGGTTGTAACCCCATTCAGACGCCAGCTTTATTTGGTCCTGAAAATGTTACAGTTCCTTCAAAAACCAACTCTCTTCAAAAAATATTCAAAACTTACATTCATAGAAAGCTCGGTCATCTTAAATTGAAATGGATACTGCCTAGGGAATTATTACCTCAAATATGGTTTTTTATTGACTCGAAGATGTGTGTAAAATACTCGTATACGCCAAAAAAAGTCAATATGCAAAAAGTGCCAAAATCTAAATCAAACATTAAACAAGCCTTACGCCAGACTAAAAAAAAGTACAAAAATATTGGGGAACAGATGTTATCAGAGTGTGAAGTTGCACATCGAGCAAACAAACAATAAAAACTTGAAAATGGAAAAGAATGGCAGCGACGGTGTGGGAAGAAAAAAGTGAGCGGTACGGCGCTTTGAAATTTATGCGGACGATGGGTTTGGGAAGGCAATCCGATTACTGTTTAGTACGTCAAGTTTTTGTGTATATGAGTCTGTAAAAATTTTTAACAGAGGTTCGGTTGAATTCTGAAAAAAAATGTTGGAAGGGGATAGTGAGGACTTGATTATAGAGTAGGTTGTATACATAGTTTTGAGGACTTTATTAGTTTCGAGCAATTAACTATAAGTGTTTATTCTCTTCTTTAGATAAAAAAGAATTTCATTGGGATTTAAACCATGGCGTTTCAGTTTCACTGAATTGTTTTATATTTAACTACGATAATTGGTTTCTATGGGTAAAAAAGCTCAACGTTCGAAGGTAGATAGCCCTTCTATTACAGGTTTCCCGATATTCATGAATCGGACACAGACTCTGCTTCTTCAATCATTCTGGAATGCTCTTAAAATCACAGTTTTCTTATTTATAAAACTTTTACATGCATCACTGTCACTACGTCGAATGCACTTCATGCATTTCTCTGTATGATCCAATTTGAAAATTTCTGCCGTTCAAAGCGAATACTTCGATCTTTCGTCAATCTGAAGGACCTAAAAATCTCAGACTTTTTGAAATCGAACTCTTTTTAAGAGTGCCTCGAACGGTAGCCACATCAAACTTGAACCGTATATACCAGTCGAAAAAGTTCAGCCCAGGCGGAAATTTCGAGCAAAGATTCAAAAATCAAATGCTCAAACTACACATATGCAATGATCAACCATGAATCATTCCCTTGCATCCTATGGATTGCTCAGGCTAAGCCAGAGGCAGCTACCGTAACCCTCTCCACTCTTCCTCTTATCCGTGTGCCATCCACAGATGACGACCCCGCTTGATACCCCTATTGCGCAATAAATTTACCAACAGGCGTACCGAAACAGGTGACATCAACGTGTGCATCTCTTCTCGTCACAACAGAAGTCAATTCGCTTGCAAGAACGAGGCCAATCCCTACCGTAACCAAACTTGGCAGGCGAGAAGATGCAATCTCTTCTTATCTGCGATAATAATATAATTCAGCCGCTCAAAGTTCCCGAGTAAAGTAAGAAGTTGCATGCTCATACCCACTCGCCGCTGACCATCAAAACTGGTCAAAACGGTGCGGTATCTGCTACTCAAGTTTTTCTATCTTTCCCAACTTTAGCAATCCATTTTCAATAGTGATATGGGTTGTCCCTAAAGTGATTGACATTTCACGGGTAGATTGGTGAGGGTCCCGTTCCACTAGATCTCTCAGCTTGTCTAGATCTTGAAGAACTGATCACACGGGACAAATTTCATTTTTCATTGAAAAGTCCTGATTCCTAGACCTGCCAATCCAATTTGCAACAGCGTCTCTATGGGGGCATTATCTTTGTAAAATTCCACCAGGCGGTGATGAATATCGGATACTTTCAGGTAAGAAACAAATGTAAACAATATACAGAAATTTCACACAAAAACAGTGGGTATCAAAAGGGGCATCGCGTTCGCAAGCGGAATGGGAGCAGGACGAATGGTGGTTATTTTCAACAACCTTATCATCTCATATACCATATCCTGTTACGCACAGGTTATGGTTCTAGCTCAGTTCAGAGAAACGAGGAAAACAAAAATGCACAAAGATTTAGTTGCCAACCTAATAAATCCATAAAGTTTATTTTGTGATCTACCAAACAACGTTATGTGACCATATAGTACATATATTCCTACCGTATATTCATTTTATATTTTTTTCCGATAAAGTCCCAAAATCTGAAATAAGTTACTGATTGCTGTCTGGTGGAAAGTTGATATTTCCCAGAACAAGCCTCTAGTTTATGCAACACAGTGTCCTACTTGACACATTGGAGATTGTAGACAGCTGGGGGTATCAAAGAGAGAAATTAGTATTCAAGGTGCACTGCTTGGAGGACACGCAGAGAAGCAGATGATGATTTCTCTCGTCCCTCTTCTTCTTCTTTCTCTTTTCTCACTTTTTCTTTCCATAGAGCCATTGGGATATTATTGTTTTTGAACTATTTTTTTTTATGTTTACTTGTTTCTTATTTATTTGAATCAAATTTTTGATTGATTCAGCATAATGTCGGAGATCGAAGAAACCAGCAGTATCCCTCAACTAGACATCCTTGCGCAGGTAGCATTATCTTATATTCCTGAAGAGGTTTGAATATAAAATAATTTCGGGAAAAAATTATTTTTAATAATTTCAGTTTCTAAGAAATCTACACTGGAACGCGCCTGTCGACGATGAGGATAGTATTGCTTTATTTTATAAAGGATGTGAGGAAATGAGTGAGTTGGACGTTTCAATGCAATTAGAATGCTAATTTCAGAGATGTACGGAAGTCCAGCTGAGTTTAAAGAAGATTTACGGAACTATATGAACTTTACTGGACATCGAAACTTTTTTGAGTTTAAACCTGGAGAACCATTTGTCGTAAGTTTACCTAAATAATCGTTTTAGGATTATGAATAATTTGCAGACCGACTTCCCTATGGTATACAAAAATTTGCAAAATAAATCGTACATAGTCAAGAAGGATGTGCTGGCTTTTATGCAACACTTGATGCTCAATTTTAGGAACGAACAATTTAACGTCAGGGTAGGGTAATTTCATCAAGAGAATAGCAATCTACAGTAATTTCAGAAATCAAAGCTGCTCCAGTTGATTATTAACCTTGGTTTCAGTAAATTAGAAGAAAAACTTGTGGATGGTTTCGACATGGTCCAATGCACAGCTGAAAAAATTGAAGATTCAATGTTTTCAGATTTTAATAGAATTGTAAGAAAAGTGAGTACGAAAAACATGCAAACTTAGTATTACACTTCCATAACATCTAACTTTTCAGGATTTACCAGAAACCAACTACAGTATTGGCGATATATTCGAAATGTGTAATCATGTTTTTGGAGACGTAAGCGATAAAGAAACTAAAGCGGTAATTTGTTGGTTGATGAACGAGTGGAAGCACGGAATAGAAGTTCATAGCGAAGATTTGAACAGTACGCAGTTCAATGAAATGCTTGCATATTTGTTGAAGTATTTCAATGATGCATTGAAAACAGGACCAAGCATATTTGGTCCAACGGTTTGTTATTTTTTATCATGATACCGACCATCATGGATTTATTTGCAGAATTCCCAAACACCAGCAATAGTAAGAATATTCGAAGACAGAGGCCATAAGTTTGCTATGCTTCCCGAATTGGTTGCAAAACTGGAGAGAGCTAATATAAAATTAGATTCTATGCAACTACCAAAAACAGGATGCGCTTCTGATGTTATTCCGACAATTGATTTCAGAGATATTTTTGCTTTGGTTGGAAGAGAGAATATGTCGAAGATAGATGTATGAGAAGCTCCTGAAACTACAGTAATATAAAAAAGTTTCAGTTCGTCATAACACCAATCCGGAGAGCCAAACATGCAGCAGTTCCGATTCCAACTCACGACCGAAGATATTGTATTTTAGCAGCGGATGCTCTTATTCAAATTATGAAAAATCTAATTCATGCCAAAAAGGTTTTTCAACTATCAAATCAAAACGATTGGAAGAAAGTTGAAGATTTTGTGAACAAGGTTACAGCATACTTCAATGGAGATAACGTATGTTAGGCCTATTGGATGGTGTTGAAAAATAGATGACGTTTCAGGTATCGGTGTTCTTTATAGAGTTGAACGCCTTTGATGAGATCAAATTAGAATGCCGTGATGAATTCAAAAAGTAAGTTCTCGGCTGTTGGCTTGTTTCTGGTAAGAGGTGGTGGGTGGTTTGGTTTTCGGACGGGCATCGTTCTTGCCGGAAGTTGTCCAACAACAGTTGTGTAGCGGGCCACGGTCAGATTTTTGCCGGAAGTTGAAAATTGAAGTACTACTAGGTCGAAACCTTGTCATAAGTTTCCCTGAGTTTGGTTGGCTTTAGTAGCCGTCTTATCCGGAATCTTTCCAACCTCCGACTAGAAATTGCCGGCGACGCCCTAGCTGATTCGTAGTTGACTGGTTCATTTTTTTTGATCTACAGACTAAACCTACCAGTATCTACATCCACTATCAGAGAAGTGAAGAACAGTACATTCGGTGTAGATGAGGTTGCACAGGAACTGAAACATCTCAATCTGACTAATTCCTTTCCCAATATTCTCAATTGTGCCGCAATGGCATTGGCGGAAGTCGGTAGTTCAAGATATGACGATTCGCTACAAACTAGTGATATGTACGCTGTCGTTGAGCACTGCCAACTGATTTGTATGTTAGAAAAGTTTCCAAAGGTAGGTAATTTAGTGATGTTTGTCGTTCTTTGTATTGTTCAAAATTTCAGTTGAAAAGTTTCCTCCATTCACAAAAGTCTTGCAATCGTGTTTTGAATTCAAATTGTGCAGAATGCCACCTATCAATTAACAATAAGCATACCACTTGGAGAACCAGGACATCGTTTTTGAGAAGCGATGAAATATCGGCAAGTGTTTTATTCAAACTTTAATTCAACCCAAAAATATGAAATTTCTTTAGGAGTACCCTTATTTGAGCATATTGGATCGAGTTTGTTTTACTACGGCATCTACGTTACTTTTTGACCGTACATACTATCGGTGGATGTTCGGAGAGAAAGAAATTAGTAAACATGAAGAAGTGGTTGATAATAGCAAGCCAACCGGAGTAATACCGTTTGTAATTATTGGGGAGGCTGATAGAATATTCTACCGAGACTTGATGACTGACTTTGTACAAGACAAGAAAGTTGAACATTTCGCAAACTGTCTGAACAAAATGATGGTACGTTATTTATTAGTATTGTACAGTGTTGAAAGCATACTTGCAAAACCAGCGCCCGGTCCTGCCGGTCCGGGTATTCCGAATTCAAAAGTATTTTTGGAAATTTCAGAATTCTTTTTCATGTTTTTTTTTTCTGAAAATATAATTTTTAATGGCACTCTTATCTTGGAAACATTTTACTCAACAGAAAAATTGTTGTCCTTTTTTCTATTGACCCCAAATTTTTTTTTGAAAAGACAGAAAAAAAAGTTTCTGAAAACCCCGGGCCTTGAAATTTCTGAAAAAAAAACCCGACAAGGCCCAACCCGTTGCAAGTATGGTAAACTTAATTAAACCACATTTCAGAGAAGGAACCGATCAAATGTGTTTTTAAGAGTTTTGGGTCGTAAATGCAATGATGAAACCCCTAGACTTGTTTTAAAAGATGAACTGCTATACATTCTTCCGTTCTTATTGAAGCAGCAGAAACTGTGGACAAAAGAAAACGCTCGTAAGTGTTTGATACAAACCTGTGCATGTATTATTCATAACATTTTCAGAAAAAATGCAAGGCTTGTTAACCAGTGTGAGAATGGAAATTTCAAACCAACCTTTCTTTTGTCCGACTTTTGAAATAGATGAGCTTAAAGAACTTTTTGATATTATGAATATCGACAAAAATAGTATAGTAGTAAGTTCAATTTGGATATAACGATAGTTTGAAAGTTATTTTAGCTAGTCCATGACTATGGATTCGAAGAGCGCAGAGGATGCACTGAAGAAATGCATTTGGACACATACTTCCCAATAACCAGATATTTTTCTGGTTACGGGGATGTTATAGATGTACCCGAAGCATTATTGTACCTTCTCGAATCGTTTGTATGTGCCAGGGACTGGACAAAAACATATGATGGAGCTAGCCGGAGCAGAGAAATAGCTAGTGCCATGCGTCGTTGTATAATTACAGTCATGGGGGATTACGCCGAGAAAAATGTAATTTAAAGCGAATTACCGTGAACACTATAATAGAACGCCTCTCCCCAACGGTCAACTTCGAGCCCATATATCTCGGTTCCCGTTTCAGATATCAAAAATTGTTTAACTGACAAAATGTTGTTTGTAAAATTAAAAATGTTTTGTTAGTTGAAAACTTTTTGATATATTTTAGAGGGAACGAGATAAGTTCGCTCGAAATCAAAAATTCGGGGTGGTTTTCCATTAGTGTTAACGGTACATGGTTTATGTGTGAAAGTCATATTTCAGAACTATCTCATAGAGTTGGAGTACTTCAAAAATGAGACTTGCCAAACTTTCAAATCTTTGTGTGATCGCTGTGGTGATGGTGAAGATACTTTCGGGTTGAAAAGAATGAAACAGGAGAATCCGGAAGAATTAATTAGTATCTCAAGTCTTATCGACTGCTCATTGAACATAGTGGATTTGGAACAAATGTATTCTGATGAAGATCAAAGCCGTGTTCGGACCTTGGTGTTACCCAGATGGAAGGTTTATGTCACTTTGATGGCTTACTCTATAAACAACTTTTTGGGAAGAGGCCATAGAGACTTAAAAATAGAATTGTTCAAATGTTTGGCACGGAGAACTCCTTTCAAAACATGTTCAGGTTTTGTCCATCTTGCGGTAAGGGAATAATAAATGAGGTTGATGAAACGCCAGTTTTTCAGAACTTGGTCCTTTTTCCAGAGTTTCAAGACATAGGAAAACCCCAGCAGAATTTTTTCGACGAATGTTGGCCTCGAAAGACAACAAATCCGCGGGAACCTTGTTGTGAAGATGTGTTACTGGAGATGTGGTCAAATTGTGGGATTCAAGCGGGCATTCTAGAACCATTCGAAAAACTGACTAGTAATGTATCGAATGATGTTCCCACTACATTGAACAGGAGCAAGCCTAAGAAAATCATGAGGAGTAAATCACCAGAGCTTTCGGAGCAAGTTGCTGAGCCAAAAACTCAAACCTTCGAGAAGGCAGCTCAACAGAAAAAGGACGCCAAAAAAGAGAAGAGAAGGAAGAAGAAGGAAGACAGAAAACTATTGAAAGAGCAAAAATCGGTAGATGAAAATATAGAAAACCAAGATCCAGATGTATCTGAACCGGTGGAACTGAAAATTAATGATGAATTGGAAAAGGTTGAAACAGATCGGTTTGAAGAGTTACAGGCTGAATACAAGAAGAGAGAAGAAGATTTAAAGAAAGAATATGAAGCAAAGCTACTGGAAGCAAATGAAAAACTGGAAAGAATGACGAAACAGTACGAGGAAGATAGGCACAATTCATCAAGAAGAGTCAAGGAAATGAAGCAAAGAGTGGAGTGGAAGAATGTGGAAGTGAACAGGAGAGTTGATGAAGTGACCAGGAATATGCAAAGAATTGTGGATGAGAAAGAGGATGAAGCAAAGAAGTGAGTTTAACTAAATACTGCAGAAAGGACAAAATATGAAAGTTTTGCAGAATGCGATCGACAATTGATGAATTGAGAAAACAAACGGAATCGCAACAGGATGTCATTCAGAATTTCGAGAGAACTATGGATGAAAAGGATGATGCTGCAAAACTGTGAGCTCTTTTTTTCAACTTTTACTGTTTCTCTATTATGAACTACCGTATTTCATCTAAGTAAAGCGCACCGAAACTGTACTTTTCAGCGCAATTATTTTGATTTCTGTTTAAAATTTCGGAAATCTGTAAACTGATAAATGTTTTATCATAATATCAACACTATTCTATATGTTGACAAATTTTTGATATTTTTCACAGGAATCGAAATAATTGAGTTTAAAGTTGACGGTTTGGGTGTGCACCAAAGAAAATACGATATCTAACTCTGAACTTTCCAGAATGCGAAATGAAATCAATCGACTGACACAACAACTGCGATGCAACGCTCAAATTATTCAAAACATCCATATTCGAACTCGTACGCCTTCCTCATCTTCCTCTCATCATCGTCACGAATCCACACCTTCAACGTCGACTCCTAGCACCTCTTCTGTACGTAGCTCTAGCAATCCCACTGATATGAATATGACTTTGTTTCGATTGAAAAGTATTCGAGAACGCCTTCTTCGGGGGGACAACTCGATCGGATCAGCTCAAGAACGAGTCAACAAGTTAGTTACGTTTTCCAAACATCCTATTTGCTCTAATAGAAGCGCACCCTACACGAGCTCAATCATCTCGGTTCCTTCAAAAGATATCGAAAATTTTTAACTGATGAATAAGGTAACATAATATCACCATCATCATATCAATTTTAATTTTCCATATCTTTCATAGGAACCGGGATAATTGATGTCAAAGTGCACATAAAGGGTGGACCATTATTAGAGCAAATACGGTAGTCACTTTTGAAACTTCCACGCTGTTTAGGGTGATGATGCATTTTCCGGAGAGGAATATACACGAGAAGTATGATTTGGAGTTACGCCGATTTCGAATGAATCACAAAGCCTACATGAATGCCCTCAACGAAAGCATATCCTTGATTGAGGTTTGTAGTGTGTATCTTTTAATTCAAAACTGTGAATTCAGAAGAAGAGCATAACAACAGTTGACCAACTTCCAACTCTACCCCAGGCTCCCATGTTCTCCAGAGATTTTGAAGAAACCTATTCCGAGGCTTTGAGAAATGAAGAAGAGGCTAGAAACGAACGACACGCTAGAAACTACACTCTTCATCGACGTTCCCCCCAGGCTCCACCAGAAGAATTGGAGGATCAGGAATGTGTTATCTGTTTGGCGGAAATGACAAATCGGATTGAAACTGTCAAATGTGGGAAATGCAGTCGACGGTACCATCACCATGTGAGTATTTTTAGTATTTGCTTTTCGAAAAGTTGAACATTTTCAGTGCATCGAATCTTGGCTGGAACAAAACAGAGTGTGTCCAACTTGCAACGAAGGCATGCTTGGTGAAGATGCTTTCCCATCGCTTTGATTAATCGTTACTAGGAAAAAACTCATATCTTGACTATGTATTTTCGATTTGTTTTATTTCCGGGTACTACAAGTTGTGAAATTGTTTAAAAACCTTCTAGCTTTAATTTACACTTTGATTTAGCTCATTTGTCCCTTGATGTTAAATATTCTTCTCCTTGAAGACATTTCATAAAAAAGATTCAGACAAATTAGTGACACAAACAAAAACACATGTGCAATTAATTGTATGTTTTCTCTGGAATAGCATAGAAATTGTTTATTTGAACTGCCGCGCATAAAGAGACGCAGAGAGGGAGAGACATTAAAGGAACACAAGAGGCGGAGCGCGGGGTCTCGCAACGAAAACAGACGCGACGCGCAACAACGCGCGGTCTGACCTCATTCTACGAGTGGTAGAAGCCCACCCACCCAGCCCAGGGAAAATAGAAAAAACTGAATAGAAAGGGGATAATGAAGTAAAGAGAAACATAAAAGCTATCTTGCAGAAGGTCCACGGCAGGCATTCTTGGAAGAGATAACGGAGAATGCGAGGAATCGAAATTCTGACGACATTGTACAGACTCTGATGACTGCGTTATCGTCGGCAAAAGCGGCATCCACAATGAAAGCTTACGGACAGGAGAATGAACAAAGACGAAGATGGATACTAGAAAGAGGATTGCCGCTAAACGAAGTCTCAACCGTGATGTATCTCGCATGGAAGTCGGAATCAGTAGGAAGCGGATCGCTAGCGAAGATTTCGGCAGCCTACAAAATGGTGAACAACGAAGTGTCGATTCCGGGCGCGCAGTGTGTAGCTGAACTGATAAATTCGAAGAAGAGGGCAGAGGCGACGACTAGGAAGCAACCAGTCTGTATCAACGAACCAGTCATTGTAAAAATCATGAGCACCCTTGAGGACGACGCGAAGTCAGAGAGGGATGTTCTTTTGGTCCACCTCTCGTACTCGGCTCTATTGAGAGCAAGTGAGGCATCGAACCTACAGTGGAAGGATGTTAGAGTGAAAAATGGACTATTGGAAGTCTTCGTAGCAGAAGCCAAAAACGATCAGCTAGGAAAAGGAAGAACCACATTTGTACAATGCAAGGCCGGATCGGATTTGGATCTTCTGTTGAAAAGATGGAAAGTCAGATGTTCGCTGAAAAATCCGGATTTCATATTCCACAATCTGCACAACCAAAAACCGCTGAGCCCAAGTTCCATTTCGTCAATAGTGAAGGCGAAATTCGACGCAATCGGAGTCCAAGGATCTCACCATGCTCTCCGAAGAGGTCGAGCAAACGATCTACAAGCTGAAGGATTCTCGTTGGACGAAATACAGAGGACTGGAAGATGGAGATCACCAGCTGGAATGAGCACATACTTGAGAGACAACCCAAGAGCGCAAGGAATTAGAGTGGAAGAGATGGAATCGGAAGAAGAAGAAGAGGGTCCACCGTCGTTGACAAGAGAGGCTCCTGTTCCATTATAAAATAATCGATATTTCACGATTATAGTGATATTGCCTATACAGTAGGATCTTATTGTTTTTACTAGAAGTTAATGTTCCTTTTGTTGAGTTATACTAATTATCGTTACTTGTAATATTTGAGTCACCATACTTTTCCCACACGGAAACACAACAAATAAATCCTGTAAAATATTTCAAGTGTTCTTTACTAATTCCAGAATTTAGCGTATGACAGAAGAAAACTGATTCTTCCGACACGAATGGGGAGGAAGAACACATTTTCCATTGTTTTGAAATTTCTACAGTACAGTATTAGTAGAATTATCATGTTCCTGAACGTTTCACAAAATTAGTTGTTTCGGCGTTTGATTATGAATTTTGGGCCTCTCGGGAACAAATGAGTGTATTTATCGGAAAGACCCGTGGAGTACGGTAATCAATTTGGTATTTTCTCCCGCTTTCGTTTCTCCCACTTTTTGGCTTCTTCTAAAAACTAATTTTTGTAATTTTTTGTGATTTTTTGAGCCGAAATTCGTTTTTTTTTTTCATTTGGAAATATGATTGTAGAACCTCTGGAATCTGTGTTTGAACCGAACTTCATACTTTCAATCGAAGCTTTTATGTCGTTCCATCTTTTTATGCATATCGATGAGACTTATCACAAATCTTCCTGGTTGATCCTATTATCTATAACGAAGATTAGTCGCCTCTTTCTGTTGATAATCTCTTGCACTAGTTTTTCGCTCTTCGACTTCGTTTTTCGACTTCATGATAGTCCGCAATAAGTCGTCAGTGTGTTTGCGTCTGTTCCCTCTTCAAAACTGCGGTCGTTCCCCGACTTCTTTACACACTCTCGCAAAACTTCTCGTTCTCTTTCCCATTTTCATCTCTATTCACTTTCCGATTCCAGTGTCGAAACAGGCCAAATACCGTGTTTGAATTGGCGGCAGTCGACAACCTGCACATCATTCTCGTCACTGACGTCACCCCTCCCGCTGCGGCGTATATATACTCAGTCGATCGTCGCTGCTGCTGCCAGATTGGTGAGTCGAAATTACTCTCTCGTTGCGTGGGCTTGGGTGTTTTGAGGCCCAGGATATACCTGGGCTGCAGAATTAACAAGAAACCTTAAAAATCTGATGAAAAAAACTAGAAATTATCAAATCATCATATTTATTGATTTGGGCATGAGGCAACCTTAATTTCGAAATATTTAGTATGCAATTATGAAACTGAACAACAACAACTAAACTCAAAGTAGTCAACAAATTCATATCTGAAGCTCTTATCGACTTTAAAAAATATGATTTTTCAAATTTCCCTATTGTTGTTCCTATCCACGATCCTTGTGCCGATAAAAGAGGGGAAGAATCAATAAAATTTTCTCGGTTTGGGAGAATCTTCCGCTATAATAAACCGGTTTTGTAGTCTCTTCTCGAAGTTATTAGAAGCAGAAAACATTCCCGGTGCTGAGAACATATCACTAGGAAGTTTAGTTCTATTTCTTTTCCAGGAAGCTGGAACGATAATTGAAGTATCGACATGGCGCACGGAAATGGGATTGCCGACATTTACAAGTCGGTAATTGCCGATGTGATCAGTAATATGAGAGAGGCGTTTCTCGACGAAAACATAGATGTTGATGTACTCGCTCAGTTGAAAAAAGAGTGGGAGGATAAAGTGAACTCCAGTGGTTGCGTTGATTTGGAAAGCAATCCGGCTCCACCGGCGCCACGTCAGCAACAACCACATGTAGCACCCAATCCAGTTCGTCCAAATGCAATTCCTCAAAGAGTTAATCCGGTGCAACAGCAACAGCAGCCCAGAACGACGCTGGCTGCTCTTCATATGGGAGATACGCCGATCCGCATGGCCTATACTCAGCCAGGGGTGAGAATCGAACCTGTTCAAATGCATTTAATCATTTTTCTCCGCTCTTGAAATTGTTATATCCTTGTTTTGCAGCAACATCAGCCACAACAAGTTCGAATGTTCCCCCAACAATTTCAAAATCAACTCCAGTTCCCTGCAGGACAGTTTGTTGTGGTACAACAACCCGGAGGTGTTCCAATGTCGCTGATGCCGAACCAATTGCAACATCGTTTAATGCCACAAGTTCAGCAGCAACAACTTCAACAGCAGCCACAACAACAACAGAGCAATCAGCTCACTCATATGAATCAAATGGACGGGAACGGCGGCTCCGAGTCTGATGGGGAAGGCTGTAGTGAGCCTTTGAAGGTTCGCCGAGCAAGAGCAAAAGCTTCTATGAAGGTCCGCGGGACGGGAGCCAGCAAGAAGGAAGCGATGAAAGTTTTGGGTTCTATGTTGAGAGATATCCAACTCGACGGCGGAGGTGGTGGAATGTCCGACTCTTCGAGTGACGAAGAAGTCGAAGACGATGATGATCCACTGAGAAGAATCGCCGATCGTATGGGTAACGGAGAGGTCGAAGACGGTGACCAAGTTGCCGAAGAGGAGCCGTTGAATTCAGAAGACGACCAGTCGGATGACGAAGACTTGACAATGCTCTTTGATGCTGATAACGTTGTCATGTGCCAGTTCGAGAAGGTAATTTATCAAAACGTAATAAAATTCGAACATTTCTATATTTTCCTGTTTTCAGGTGAATCGTGCTCGTACCAAGTGGAAGTTCCAGCTCAAGGATGGAATCATGCATATCGACAAAAAAGACTATTGCTTCCAGAAATGCACCGGAGAAGCAGAATGGTGATCTGATCCGCTCGACATCATTCCCCCATCGTTCCTTCCAAAAATCTATTCCAATTCTCATTTCCAGCTAGTCCGGACCTATTTTTCTCGAAATCGTCCGTCTCATGCACTGTGATTTATACTCTCTCTCTCGCCCTGTTTTCATTTTCCCTCTCCACATCATCAGCGATTCCACCCAGTCTGTTCGATTCTTAATTATTTGTCTCTCTCCCCGTAGAATGCATAGCATTGAATGTAAGCTAATTTTCATCATTTAACATTCATTTTCCTTAAGATCCTTGTGTCTGTGTCTCATTTCACTTGCTTCATTCGTAGAGCTATCTATAAAATTTCACACATCTCGGTTTAGAAAAAAACGCTTTTAATGGATGAAGTTTTAAACTCTGGACTTATTGTGTGTTGGCTTTCTATTTCAAGAAAAATTAACAGATTCGCAGATGGCGTTACTGGCTGGTCTACGAGAGGAGGAGCTGAAAAGATTCTTGAGCGAGGAAGCCAAGATTTTGACAGTGCGTCATTTAGAACGATTCCAGATACAAATTACAGCTGTTTCAAGGTATAAGAATACTGTCTAACCATAGTCAACCAAATTATAGAACAGGAAAAATCGTTCGTGGAGTGCTCGATCAAAAATCTCGAATAACAAGAGAATGGTTGCTTCGCGAAAAGTACGAAACTCCGTATATCGTTGAATTGCCCAATGATCATCCAGTTGACACCGAAAGTGTCAGATATAGCGTTTCGCTGGTGATTAGAAAGTTGATTGATGCATAGTAATCAATTGATTGTTTTCAGCCACGTGGCAAGCAACCAATAATGTTGAAATATGAGAATCAGACAGCGTCAACGTCTTCTGAAGGGAAACCAAAGGCAAAGAGAATCCGAACGGCCGCTCATCTTCTTGGAGATAAAGAGGATTATTGTTGTAAAGTGGGTCATTGTTGACTTGATAATTATGTTGATTTCAATATTTCAGAATTGCTTCAAACGTTTCACCAGAAAATTCAACTTGGAACGGCATGAAATCGATTGCACATCACAACCATTCGTCTACCAATGCCCAGTATGTCATCGGAAATATCAGAAGAGTCGTTATTATGGGGTAAATTCATGCTGACTTTCTACTGTAATTCATTCAAATAGCTCATTCCAGAAGCACATTCTGCAGCATGAAGCAGAAGAGAATCAACAACAACGAGAGGCGAAATCCAGACGACTGGCCATCGAGCATTCGAACATGGAAGAAATCCGAAAGAAGGCTGAAGAATCCGTTAATAAACTTTCGATTCCATATGAGTTTGGTGCATTTCTTTAGTCTCAATAATAAACTCTAATTTGAATTTCTAATGTTGATGTTGTCTCGCATTTCGCTTCCCTTCTCCAATGTTCATGAACAAAAAACGTCGCTTGGAATTATTCATCGGGTGCCTGGAAACAGCGGATCGTCGCTTGGAGACTTGCTGCCTGACGGCATTTTTTGCCTCTATTTTTCCACTTTTTTGGGAATATTCCTTTCCTCCCATTTTTTGAGGAAAGAAATGAAAACTTTTCTAGTTTTCTTATTCCTATTAATCTGTTTGAATGGAATCGCGACTCAGTGCACTTCTGACACCATTCGTAAGAATATCGCAGTTTAGGCACGGTGTTTTCCCCGGAACGTCTTCAAAGCGCTCAAACGCTAATTAACGTAACACTACAGTAAATTTAGCGTTGGTCTCGACGCAACAGCTTCAAAGCGGTATTATTCCCGTCCGGTGCCGATGTGGTTGGAAATTCCTTCAAAGACGCGTAGCCGGCATTGAAGAGGATACGGCTACAGTTTTTACAAAAAACTTGATACAGTACTTCGGAATTATTTTATTTTCCAATTTCCGTCAGATTTTTGCTTGTCTTCGTTAAAATTTTTCAGATTCTCATAAAAATCAGCCGAATTCCATAAAGTAGAAAAACAGCCTGAAGTGGGTTTAAAAAAATTCCTAATTACTGTATTGAAGGCGCATGAATTTATTTGTAAAAATTGTAGTCCCTTTCGCTTCAAGACCGTCATTGCGCTGGGAAGTAAATTTTTGACCATCGGTTCCGGACAAGAACAATACCTACATCTTATCGGAAAAAAAGTTCGGAAAAAACGAGAAACGGTCCTGAAAATATACTGTGCTTTAGATTAGGTAAAGCTAATGGACTTTTGAGCTAATGGACTTTTCAGCGGAATCATTGGCAACGTTGACTCAATATGAAGTGGGAACTGAGGGAGATGGTAATCAAACTTTTGAAAATAAAATTTTAAAGGAACTTTTGAATTTACAGCATATTACAGCCACTTTCTAGTGAATGGAGGTGCTTCGTTCACTTATGGAAATGTATCGGCTGAGGCCATTCATGAATTGGTAATATTCAAATTGAATATCATGAGTGTATTTGTTTCTTCAGAGTGCCTATGCTATATCTGCAGCTACCACAAACTGCACATCATCGTGCTTGACTTCCGTTTCAGCTTTTTATAAAGCAGACTCTGATAAGTGTAAGTTGTACCGTAATCCGAGTAGAAAATAACCTTTGTTCTTAGTGACCTTAATTATGCTCCGCCCATCCGATGAATCTCTTTACCCGAACTACACAAGTATGGGTCTTCCTCCTTTCCTATGTGCAACTGTTTCTGGAAATTGTGGATCTACGAAACCCCTATACCAGTTCTACTCATCCACTTATGAAGACTACTATGCTGATGTTGAGCAAATGAACAACACCAATGCCACGTATTCCGTTGCAATGATGGGTGTCCCGTTGTGTTATCTGTGGGTCCCATTGACAACTACAACAACCACAACGACTACTACAACAAGCCCACTTAATACAACAACTACAGTACCTATAAATGGAACATCAACCACTGTCCCGCTGAATGAAACCACCACCACGTCACCAACCAATGAAACCACCACAACTCTACCCATCAATGGAACCACAACGACTCTTCCCTCAAATGGAACTACAAACAGCACTACGACTACAACCCCTCCATCCAGTGGAAATGTCACAACTACCACGTTACCATCGACCGGAGCCAATACAACAACTTCAAGTCCAGGAGGTAACAACTCCACTAATTCTCCAGATGACGGAGGATCCGGTGAGCCTCCAGGAAACTCGGATGGAGATAATGAAGAGAAAAAAGGTATGATTTGTGGTTGGTGCGTGCATTTTGGGAACAAAAACTTGGAGGAAAACAAAGAAAATAGGTCATTAGAAATGCAAAAGACTAGAGAGTATGCAAGAAACGTCACAAAGAAAAAATATGGAGTCTTTGGAGTTTAGAGTGGGATCTAAAAGTTCTGAAAAAAAATGGATTTGGGAGTTTTGCTGCGGTTAACTTTCTCCTATAATCCATCCGTCGTCGATTTGATATCGAGCCGCCATTAGCCCGTTATTGTCATGCCTAACTATGAATCAATCCTACTTTTTAACTTTGAGCTAATTTATCTGGGTTCCTGTGAAAGATATCAAAAAACGATCAACTGAAAAAATATTTTTCATGTTATGATAAAAATTTTGTCAATTGACTACTTTTAGATACATATCTTTTCCAGAAAATGAGATATACGGGGTGAAAGTTAGCAGCATGAGGGCGTTCTACTAGAGTGTCTATGGCGGCCAACCCACCGTCGATCTGAAATCGGGCCGCCATTGGTCCGTTATTGGGTCGCCTAACCACAAAATTTCAAATTTCAGGATGGTGGCACACTTGGAGATGGCCCATTATCGTCGCTGCGTGTCTGACTGGTGCATCTATCGTTCTATCTCTGATTGCCTGTCTAACATGTTGCTTTATTGGAAGTGCCGCTGTCGCAGCCAAACCATACTCTCCTCCTCCAATTTATACTTCTCCATCTCCACCTGAGCTCCCACCAAACCCAGTTGAGGCTCCATCCGTCCAACCGTTCACCGTCGGATTGCCCCCAAGTGTTCCCTATTAAAATGTTTTTGGATAGTGAACTCCATAACCATATAATATCTGTTTATTTGAATAACTCAAACACACAAATGATTTGTTGTTTTTGGATAAAAACAATTTTGGTTCTTCTATTTTGTGGACACATAATTTTCTGGTACTTTTTGGGGTGAAAAGGTGTTCGGGAAGTTTTGTACACGTTTGTTGAAGAGAAAAAAGAAAAGAAAAGAGAAAAAAATAGATATGAAGAAAAAGAGTCTAAATGATAACAACGGCTAAAAACGACTAATGGAATGTTTTGATGGAAAATTGACACATAACGGTTGGAACATCTCTCAGAAAGAGTGTTACTGAAAAACATGACTTGCTTAAAAGTAGAGGAAAATAAAAAAATGAACAAACGAAAACAAAAAAGAAGTTCAAAAATGTACAGGAACGACTTCAGCTTGAGCAAGAGGAGCCGTTGACTTCTGGCGTCAGAAGATCTCTCCGCCGATTTCGGTCTGCTTCAGAATCTCCTGATCCATGATTCCTCGGTGTTCCGGAGAATGGGATCCATCCAGGGGTGGCAGGACGGGAGCAAGACGTGTCGGTGGGGACATTGACATTCGTGGCGGTGGTGGAGCAGGCATATCGGGCGCTTCGTTCAGCGACAATGAGCTCATACCATTTCTGAAATATATGAATATATGGATATGGAGAGGGAGATCAGATTTCGTATGTGTGTGAGTCATCTGTTTGCTTTTTTGAATATCGCGCGCAAATCCGCGCGCTCCATTGATAACAGAGAGGGACTAGGGGTAGAGTGATTCAGCTATTGTTGTTGGCGGAAACAATTTTTTGGTTGTCTGTGTTTTCGGCTTTCATGTGTTTTCAAGAGTATTTCATTTCGGTCCCAGTAGGGCGGATGCATTCGGCACAACATTTTTCATCTATTCTACAGTTGAGTGTCTGTTTTTCTTTTCGAATTTCAACTAATATTAAAAACTGTCACCTACAGTATGCAGAGGAACGCTCGCTCTGCCCACCCAAACCCTGCATGAGGATTTTGCAACCCTGCGGCGCGCTTTCTCATTCACTCACATTTCAGTGTATTTCAGCTAGTACACATTTCTGTCATCTTGCGATTGTAACTCATACTATTGTTTCTTACATTTCAATTTACATAAAACCTAGGATACTAATCTGTTCCACATTATTGTATTTCAAACTTCTGAAAATTTTAAATAGTTTTCAAAAGTGAGCTTTTTTTCTGCATACGGTAGGACAGTTTTTCTAGCTGATACACAAATCAATCTAATTTTTCCAAAAATTCCTTTAGTTTACACTAAACGCAGTCCAAATTATCCTAGTTTTTTCAACTCTCCTCGGTTCCTCCTTCCTCTTTTATCCTTCTAATTCTAACATAATTATTATGGACTTCTTGTCGCCCATTTATTCTCTTCCCTTTAATACATCATCTTGCACTTTTCCTCTTATTCATATCTCTCTCCCTATTCCTCTGTCTCCTCCCATTCCTCCCACATTCTGACACAATTCGATTCACGAGATGGACGGTTTCCGCTCTCGTTCAATTCCAGTGACTCATTCTCATACGCCCCTCCCCCTTCTCCCCTTTTTCCCCAATTTTCAATTCGAAAAGTGTCAAATTTCATGTCGCCTTACCCTACTCCGTTCAGCTGTTCCGGTCGATAATAAATCGACCCATTCACCAGATTGCTTTCTGATTGAATTTTGATTGGCAGTGCCGGCGTTCGAACGGTGGGCTTTGGGTTTTGCTGCAAATTGTAAATTCTTGTTTTCAGAATGACCTACTATATTCACTCTACCTTGCACTGAATGTACTGTGGATTCTGAACATTTCTAGCCAACATCTTATAGTACGCATCCGAGTACGGAGTATGGTTCACTCCCACAGTTGGCTTCACACCAGTTGTTGAAGAAATTGGAATGTAACTGTCACATCCACCACCCACTGGATAATATTGTATGGACTGCTTTTGTGGTTTCGGAGTCGTAGTGGATATATGACCGTACAATTGGTTTGAGAGCCCATGTCCATTCTTATCAAAGTGTCTTCCGGGTGCCATTTCATAGTGAGTTTGTTCTTCTACGTAGGGTGGAATGACATCGGATAAAGTCTGAAATAATTCTGTTCCATTTTCATAGGCTTCTCTCCACACTCACTGGGTGAATAATCGGATTCCTTGTTCCTGTGCCTGCCATCGATTGACTCACTAGTTGCTCATAACTGGTTGCTCCATCCGACGACGAATTGGCTGTCGTTCTCCTAGATGAAACATGCACCGGCGAGTAGGTCATCGAATCTGGAGAGTTTGGACTGGGAGGTATCGTCTGGTCGAGTGCGCTCTTCCGATGATAATTAGGAAGATGTCCAGGACGCATTATTGAGTCTTTGTCAGAATCTTTAACGAACCGTCTGGAAAAACAACAACAGTGGGTTTGGCGCGTTTGCATCGAATACAAACAATCGGTGAGTAATGTTTTTGTCTCTTTTGTGTTCTTTGAATAATGATAGGGTTGACGACGAAATAAATTATGAATCATAGAAATCTTAAGGGGGGAATTTCAGTCAGGAAAAAAATAGGACTCACTCTGTCAGATTTGTCTGTTTCACTGGCCCCTTTCCAGTTGGTGATGTTTTGCTTTTCCTGTAATTTTTCAACATTATTTTTCTCCCGATTCATTTTGAATTCTCACTTATTCGAACTTGTGTCATCCCAAGAATCGGCAGCAGACTGCGCTCGTGATCTGGCTCCAGCTTCCAGGAATGGAATTGCAGCTGCTCCACGAGTCGTCTGTCCTGTTATTATCCGATTGCTGGAAGTTGTGGAACTTGATCGGCTTGATATGCTTCCAGCTGCCGCGCGATCCTCATGCTCTTCTTTAGATTCTCTTTTTTCTCTTCTCCACGGCGCCCTTGCAAAAACTCTTGAAAGCGTTCCTTGTTTCTTCTCTTTCGCACGTCCTTCATCTTCGGCGTTATCAACTGAAAAAAAAAATCCGTGGATCAGAATAAGGATCATCGAAAGATCATCAAAAAATTATCAGAGATTACATCACTAACACTAAAACATACACAATCACAACACCTACTTCTCGCAAACAAGTCCTGCATATCCTGAGTGGGAGAGACCAAATGAGCATCATAACCGTTAGGGTGTGTCTTTTTGTGACGGATTGCATTCTTTCTAGATATCCGGTGAGCACTTGGTCCAACTGTATTAGATCCACTAATGATGTCTTGGATCTGATAGAGGTCTGGACTACTCAGTGATAGAGAAGATGGACGACCGTTGAGCCGTGGAAGTGTTCCTCCATTGTAGTTTTCGTCATTCCCTGTAAAGCACAAGCTACTGACCACGACACGATATCAATGAATCAATAAGTGAAGGTTTGAAAAGATATACCGTAAACCTGTAATAGAAGGGCCCTTTTTTTTACTTGCAGTCAATTTATCTTGGTTCCTGTTCACCATAATATCACAAAACTTTTATCAATTGACTTTTTTTAATCTTGCACAAGAGCCAAGAAAATCGAACCCCAACTTGACAGTGGGGGGGGGGGGCTTCTATTACAGGTTCTGCGACATTTCGAAATAAGGGTTTTTTGGTTGACTGTTCCAAATATGATTTTTCCATTACTGGTGATATTGATTAACATGCCATGCTATTCTAGCACTGCACAACAAGCTTTGTTTCTCTATATTGGATCAAACCACTTACAGTTAACTTTCAATTTTTCCTTGTTCCCTTTCTCTGCGACTTGAACAGACAACAAATGCTTAACATCGCCCACTGGTCCAGTAATGTCAGTCTTGCTCACTTTGTGATTCTTATATAGTCTTGCTTTCGTCTCCGGCGCGCCAGACATACGATGTTTTGGGAGCCCTGGCACAGTCGTATAAACCTTTCCCATCTGCGTTGCAGCGGACCTAAACATTTTTCATCAAGAACGATTTCGATGTATCATTAACTTACTGTATATCCATCTGCTTGTATAACATGTTCATCATCATCTTAGATGGTGCTCTTTGTAAGCCAGCTGTAATCTTCTCTTGTGTTTTCAATTGTTCGTCGTATGCCTTGAAATCGACCACCAATCCAGAGAAAGTTGGTCGACAAGTGGGGTCCAATGACCAACAAGACTGCATGATATCTTTCCATTTTGCTGGGAACTTTTCGTCGACTAGTAGGCTTTGACCACGCATCACAATCTGCAAATATGTACCATATAAAGATATCTCTAGTCATACTGTAACGAACCTGAAAGGCGATAGTTGCTGGAATCTGTCCTTGATATGGGTCTTCTCTTGAGAGCAACTCCCATAGAACTACTCCATATGACCAAACATCTGAGGCTTCTGACCATGACCCGTCACGGAAAGCTTCTGGAGCGAGCCAAGCGTAGGTGCCAGCAGTACTGAACCTGTTCGTATCCGCTGTCATTTTTCTCGTCACTCCAAAATCAGTGATTTTTAGTTGAAGTTTATCTAGAGGCCGCCGTCCACATTTTGTGCACCATGGATACGTCATATCCTCATCCATGCATAGACACACTTCTTCTTTGACCAAGACTAAAATTAGTTCAGAGTTTTTAAAAGTCCTTTATTCACAAATCTCACCATTATCCGCTTTCAAATCTCTATGCACATAGCCTTCTTTGATTAAATACTCCATTCCTTCTGCAACTTGTCTTGCCCAATCCACGAGTACTCCTAATGGGATTGAAGTTTCCGTATCCATAGTTCGACAGACTGTTCTTAAGGAGGCTCCTTCACAAAGTTCCAGAAGAAGTCCAAAATATGGGTCTTCTAGACAGATTCCTAGCAATTGAACGATGTTATTATGGGATAATCCATTCACTAGATTTGCTTCTCGTTTTAGTTGATCTACTGAAAAACAAAATTTCGTTTTTTTTTTTGGAGGAAATTGGGATTCAAGATCCTACATTGTTCAGTTTCTGTCATATGCTCTCCTCGTGTGTTGAACATGTGCTTGTTGAATCGTTTTAGTGCAGCTTTTCTATGATAATTCTCTGGAACGCGAACTGTACCCTGCTGAAAAATATAATCATTTTTACTTTTTTCATCTGGCATACTCACATTCGTCTTTTGCTTTATCCTGAGATCCACTTTGAATACTGTCGCCGTCGCACCATGCCCTATTCTGAAGTCGTCCAACGTCATTGTCTCGTCGGGTAACTTGATATCATCTGCATTAAACGTGTCATACGACTCCGCATCCGGAAGTAATCTCGCATAATTCGATGGGAACAATCCGATTTTTCCATCGAGTTCACCTCGAAACCATCCATCTTCATGCCTGAAATTGAGAGTCAATAAAAGCGATATAAGTGGATATTATCGGATGGGTGTGGTGGGAGGATGCAGTTTTTGCTCTATTGTGCTCTCCACCACTTTACGCTTACTAATCCCACAAGTATCGGTCAGATTTTGATCTTTTATCGGGGGAGTAGGCAGGCTATATTCCATATTTTGCAAAAAGGGGATAATCTTCTGAACTTGTGGTGCCTAGGTTATTCCAGCTGATTTTGCCAATTATGCTTCTAGTTTTTTGTTGTTGCTTGAATCCGCATGATATTTGAAAGAATTTTTAAAGATTGGCTAAATCAAAATAAAGGTTCTGATGATGTTCTAAGTCTGCACAGCTGATCATGGATTACGGTACTTTTGAAAGATATATAAAACATACGTGTCTGCAGTCACCAGCTTGACAACTGATCCTACAAGTAGATCCAGTTCATCCTTGTTCTGAGCTTGGTACTCGTAGGCAACGACATACTTCTGAAAATCAAAAAGTTTATTTTTAGAACCCCAATTAATCTTACCCTTGGTGCAGGTATAGGAGATTCACAGGAGATTTGTGAACTTTCTGATCTGATCCGAACAGAAGGGACGGAATCTGTACTTGTAGATGCTGTCGTCGTCTCCTCATAGCTGACGGATCGATGGTGTTCGGGAGTTGGTGCCAGGTGGCTAGTGCTTCGTGCTGCAAAGTTTTCATTTTTGTATAGAGCTGTTGATTTGATATCCGGTTAAATTTTTGAGAGCGTGGGTCGGTCTAGGTAATCTGAACCTAATTCTAAACGTATTTCGGCAGGGACTGACGTAAGAGTTTGATATAAACAATAACATTTTTCAGGTATTTTTTCAGACTTAAAACACATTTGTTTGGATATTTACAGTTCCCATAAAATCTAAATGTAAATTTGGTATTAGATCTGAAGTAGTTTCTAGAATAATGTTCAAAAATTTCCAAAAGAGGTCCGAAATGAAATAAATTACAGAATTAACGATTTTCAAAGCTGGCTCAAGCAAAACTTCTGGAATCACTTTTACTCGGATCAGGTGCTTGGTTTGGTTCAGCAATCCAAATGCGAAATTAAGAAGAAGAATCTGGTAATCCCGGTGTACCGTGAATCCTCTAGGAACAGCCAAGAGGACTTAGCCCACTCTATACGTGCGCTTTGAGCTCAATTAGTTTCAATTTCTTTGAAAGATATCAAAAATTTGTCAACTAATTAAATGTTGATGACATTATGACAAGCTTTTTATCAGTTGGCCATTTTTTGATACCTACTGAGTGGACCAAGATAATTGAGCTCAAAGTGCACGCTTGGGGTGGGCCAGAGCATTTATGATGGAAGCAACTTCAAGGTCATTCTTATGAATACAACTTTTTTGAGCTTACTGTAGTTTAGCTAAAGAAATCATATCATTTTTGAATACAATAATTTTTCAGACAATTTCCTTTCAGTTTTTCCGGTCAACAATTTGCAGTAAATACTCACTTTTGGCTATTGGCGGAATGTTCACGTAGGACGGGAACGATTGATCCATTATGTGTGATTGGGGTCCCCGTGACTCTACTCGTATCTGAAAAATAACTTCTTTTATAGTAAAGATGACCGGTCAAGATTGATTTGAGGAAGAACAAAGTTTCAGTGGAATCAATACATTCTCATTTTGAAAGCCTTTTTTCTCTCCTGGGACACCAGGAGCAGCACGAGTGGGAGAATTGGAAAACGCTGGAACGTTCTGGGTCTAGTCCTTCTTCTTTCCTCGTGTTCTCTTTTTCACGTCTTCGTCTTTTATTCTGTTTCTTCTTCTTTTTTTTTATTTTTGTAGCTGTGATGAGTGCGAGAAGCGAGACGACGAGAGTCTGGCTAAGATGAAGTAGAAAAAAGGAGAAGACGATCAAAAAAAGAAAAAGAAGAAGAAGAAGAAGAAGCCGTGATGTAGGTCTATCGAAGAACTGAGGATGGGATCGTGGTGGGAGAGAGTTTTGAGTGTAAGAAGAGAAACGAGGGGGCACATAGAAAATAAAGGAAAGAGAGAAAGAAGGTTGACGCCAGGCGAGATGGGGGGCTGCGTAGTGTAGAAGAGAGAAAGGAGAAATGCGCGAAAACTATCGGGTGAAAACGAGAGAGGAAGACAGATGGAAACAAAATAGAAATGAGAATTAAAAATGGAGACGCAGAGGATGGGGCCCGCTCTCAGGAAATACCAGGTATTTCGGCGACGAAAAGTTCGAGAGAGACAGATAGAAATGGATGGCGCCTCTTTTCTCAACACACTGTTCTGTGTTGCATTGTCTGATATTTAGTAGGACACATGCCCCCCTTCTCTCTGTCAAATCTTCATCTTCTTTTATCTTCTCATCCTTTTCCCATGGATGATGTGTTCTCTTCTCACTTGAACTTGAGACCCCTCTCCTTCTGCTACAACTTTTTCTGGCGCCCTCCGGAGCAAAAATCTTCTGGAAACACCTAGTTTTTGTGCTTTGGGCGTTGGCGAGCCACGAGACATTGGTTATAGAGAGAATAAAACTGTTTTGAAATAGTTCAATGTCTATTTTCTGTGGTGATAAGCTGATGAGATAGAAAAAACTGCTTCACGGGGAATTGGTAAACTTTTGGTCTTTATAAAGGGTTTTCGGACTAGAGTCAACTAATAACTATAGTGGATTGTCTAGCAAACAACTTTTCGAAAGAAACTATTGAGATTCAAAAGTTACTTTCTATAAGTTTCAAAAAGGTTGTTTGCTGTTTCTGGACTAGTTTAAAGATTGTGGAGTTTCCTCATTTTGGATTGTACAGAAACAAAACTAACAAAATTTTCAGATTTTTAAGTTTGTGACGGTTTCAGAAATTTGACTTTCGAAGAAGTTAAACATTTCAAATTTGTAGTTTTCTTATTCTGAAAAGCCTATCTTGTTGAATTTCAAATTTCATGGCTTTTTGAAAATCAGAGAAACCAATTCAGGATATTATCGAAAAAGAGGTAGACCTGATATAAATTGCGAAAATCGAATCCAAACAGAAATTGAAAAAAACTATGTTCAGGAAAATGTTGCCCGTTATCAAATGCAAAGCACACAAGCAATTTTCAAATAACGGTAAACCTGTAATAGAAGGCCACCCCATACTTGCACTTTGAGCTAAATTATCTCAATTTCTACAATAGCTAACGAAAATCTGCCAACTGGTAGTATCTTTATCATAGTATCAACAACATTTCATTAGTTGAAACATTTTTGAGATTTCTTATAAAACTTTAGATAATTAAGAGCAAAGTGCAAATATAGGGTGACCTTCTCTCAGAGTGTTTTCAGTTAGCTCTGAAGAATTTGAATAAAAAATTGACTAATTGCAATATGTTGAACGTTTTCACAAGGCGTACTGCATTTACAAAATAGGTCAAAACTATTTTCTGAGCCTTCAACCATGCTCTAAAGCTAAAGCTCCAAACAGAGCCACTTTTGAAAGTCAACGATCAACCACTACATCAAACACTTCAGAAATAAAACTGCATACATCTGGGTCACTTTTTTTGACATAAAGCAAGAAAAGTGTTTTTTTTGTTGCTGCCAGACAAAAATTCCTACAGTACACATATCAAATATTTTCTCGATTTTTGCTCGTTTCATCTGTACATCTGGCCGAATGCAAAGGTAAATTTTGTGCTCTCTTCTCTCTCATTCTCTTCTAGTTGGAAGAGCATTTCGGATGACATCAGTTGAATAAACATTTTGAAAAGAGAGGCTCTCTCTTTCCTTTTCGAACAGAGAAAAGAAGACAAAACATTCGGGCATGCTTGCGATACCTCTTTTGCAAATAATATTTGGAACGTCATGTACTTTTTGAAGTCACATTTTGGAAGAAGTGGTGGTTGGAAATTTTCAAACGCGCTCTACAGAGATTGTAACAGTGAGAAATGGGACAGTAGGAATACATGAGAACTGTAGAGATGCCGAGACGGTAAAAGAAATCGTAAACAATTGGGAAATGAGGAAATATTTCGAGATGGGTACTGAGTAAAAAAGGTTATTACAAATTTTCCAGATTTTCGGGAGGTTCTAGAAATCCGACAATCGTTTCATGGACTGTCTGATTTTGCCTAAATCGTACCAATCAGCAAATTAAAGCATTAGTTATATTTCCTCAGAAATTCTCTACAGAATAAGGAAAGGAACAAGAATAATGACTAACATCTCCAAATATTGGGTTGTTAGTAACATCCTAAAATAGTGTTTTGTTACTAAAAAGGGAACTTCCGTTTGTCTTTCGATTAGCCAATTGAAAAACAGAATCGAAGGGCAGAGAGGAAGAAAAAATGGACAGAATGATAAGAAAACACACACATACAAACACGAGAGTTCGCTTGGTTTTCGCCAGTTTTTTATCAGCATACTCCGTGCTGAAACTCAGCATTTTTCTATATGTTCTCTCCGGTCGAAATGCAATCGTTATCACAAGATTTATTGGGAACATCATATCACATCAGTTTCAGTTTTGTTCGAAAGTTCAAAATTAAGAAAAAGTGGAAATTAAATAAGGCAATTATATTTACAGACAAATCTGATATATTTTAGGGGATCCTCTAACAATGACCAGCGGAAGAAGAGTTGAGGTGTGGGTAGAGAGTACGGTAGAGCAAGTGAGAGATGATTTCACCGACGACAGTAAAGAAGCAAAGATAGACGTTGAATGTCATGAAAATGAGCATCAAGCAATAGGCAATGGTGAGCTGGAAAAGTTGGAGAAGTGGATCGATCAAGTCGAGTTGAGGAGATCTTCTGGAAAAATATTGAATTTTAATACTTTAAATTTTTTCGTGTGGTAACTCGCTTCAAGCGGTCTTCTGGAGCAATTGGTGGCTGATGAATTTGGATTTGAGCTTTTCGGTAATCACGGAAGAAACGGATCGTCTCCATCAAGAAAGCCAGAAGAACAGTGATAAAACATGACACCGCGATTTCTAAAAATAAATTTTTGTTTTCATTCAAAAAGAGCCAAAAAATTAAAAAATCATGGGACAAGACATTATTCGGTAAACATTATTTCAACACTGCAAGAATGGGTTTATGGTTTCCGTTTGGTTTACTGTTTTCATGTTAACTGCAAAACTGAAGCATGCGGGAAATTTGAAGAATGCTGATACCGTAAATGGTCTAATAGAAGCACATACGTGCATTCTGAGCTTAATTATCTCGGTTTCTGAAAGAGATATCGAAAATTTATCAACTGATAAAATTGTTTCGTATAATGACCAACATTTCAGTGGACCAATTTTTGTTTCCTTTTGCAGTAACTGAGATAATTGAACTTCAACGGTAAATGATAAATAAAGTATCTCTTTGGGTTTCGATCCAGTTCACTCGGATCCAGGTCACCCGGATCCAGAACCCTGGACACACTTCACCCGGATTCAGGTCACCCAGATCAGGTCACCCGGATCCATAACCCCAGACCTAGGTCACCCGGACCCAGGTCACCCGAATCCAGGTCATCCGGACCCAGGTCACCCGGTCAGGGTCACCCGGATCCAGGTCACCCGGATCCAGGTCAACCGGATCCAGGTCACCCGAATCCAGGTCAACCGGATCCAGGTCACCCGGACCCAAGTCACCCGAATCCAGGTCATCCGGACCCAAGTCACCCGGTCAGGGTCACCCGGATCCAGGCCCCGGACCTAGGACCCAGGATCCCCGGGTCACCTTCTCTGGAGCCCAGAGAAGGTGAGAACTGATTCTTCCTTACGTTTCCCTCTTCTTTTATATTACTCTCCCAGAGGTCAATGGTTTCTAAACCAATTCACGCAATCGTTTTTTTCTAGAATTTCTAATTTCTTTAGAAGCATTTTTTGCCACAGGGTTAAAAAAATTGTTTTCATCACGTTTAAATAAACTTGAATTTTTACTTTTGAAATCTGTGAAACTCCTCAAAAGTTCGTTTGAACCTAATTATCTTGTTTCCTGTTTGAGATATTAAAACACTGTCAACTGATGGAATGTTTCTGATATCAAGAAAAACATTTTCGCTTCAAAATTTTCTGAATAACTTTCACAGGAACCGAGATATACTTTTCCAAAGTTGTAAAATTATGTTTGTCGGTTTACACCCATCCGTGTTTGAACCTTCTCGGTTTTCCTATATTATTTATCCTACATTATTTTTCTTCAATTTTCTTGAAATACCACTCACCCACGGCTGTTTCAGTTTTCCAGAAATCGAACAAAATCGTCTCTTCAGTGCCAAAATGGAACGACATCGCGTGGTGCATCATCATATGATCAGAGGATTGAGTGTTGGCAACCGCAGTGTTACCTGTTCAGAATCAAGTTTTGTTTAGGCAGGGGATACACATAGTTTTTAAAAGGCGGAAAAAACAAAAAGGGCTACGAGGTCTAGACAAGGAAACGGGCATAACTAGAATCTAACGTTCTTGGAGAATGGAGATCAATATTTCAAGAGTTTGAGACTTTTTCAGGCGTTTTCATGAAGGGCATCTAGAAATTTATATTTCGAAACTAAAGAGACCTTACCGATGGTTCCCTTGTGAGCGTGATGATGATGGGAATGATCCATGTTCTCTGAAACAAAAGAACTGTGGGAAAAAAATGAAATAAAATTTATCGATATGAGAATGAATGTAAAAGGTGTACAAGACAAGAAGATGCCTGGTTTACACTGTATGCATCTCTGGCAAGACGAACAAGAAGGAGAAGTATAAGAAAAATGAGAATGGGAGTGGGAGGCTGAACTAGAAAACCGGTCTGATAGTTTATTCTCTTTCTTTTTTGTGTTTTCATTTCCTTACAAGAAAAGTAAGTTATCTGTAGAATCGAAATCTATTAAAAATTATTGCGGAAAACGGAAGTGTGAACATGATTCTGGTGAAAAATCAAGTGGAACCAAATGCAAGGTTTGGCTATACAAGATTAGATTGCAAAAAAAAACGGAGAAAGAAGAAGAATGATAAGATAGGAGACGGACATTGTAATACAATGGATTCTATAGCCAAGAGTCCTGACTCATGGTGTTTGAAATGAATAACCTGAGAAATGAGAGAGAAGGGAATGAAAAAACGGACGAAGCTCCGCTTTGTTTATTTTTTTCGAATGTTGTCAAGATGAAAAGTGACCCAACACATTGACCAGGTTTTCACGAGGTGCACAAACACAATTTGGAGCCAATAATATGGTTTCGAGGAGTGGCTTCGTATTGGATCGATAGTTAATCAGCTGCACTTCAGGAAACTTTTTGAGAAATTTGAAAATTTTCAGGAGTCTGTAGCTTGACTGCAGTGTGCGCTATCGGTACGGTTTCGGTAACCGGTGAAATACCGGTGAATTTTTACCAGTAAATTACCGGTAACACACCGGTAAAATTGCCGGTAAAGTTACCGGTAAATTTACCGAACCTACCGGTAACTTCGAGGAGAATTTTTTTTTCAAAATTTGTAACCGCGACGATTTAGAACCGCATCATTTTAGAACCACGACGTTTCAAAACTGCGACGTTTTAGAACAGCGACGTTTCAGAACTACGACATTTCAGAACTGCGACATTTTTTGAACCGCGACGTTTCAGAACTGCAACATTTTAGAACCGCGACGTTTCAGAACTGTCAAGTTTCCGATCACTTTGAAAACTTTGGAGGGTGTAAAACAGACATAGATTTAAAACTTTTCTAAAAAGGTAAATTAACTGAAAAGCTAGCAGCTAGCAGAATGCAAAGTTTTTAATTTACCTGTTTTACAACCTTCACATTTTTCAAAGTCATTGGACTCTTAACTGCCGAGCTCCAGACTTAGGAAAATGGTCGAATGGCTGAAAATCAACTGAAAAATACGTTTTATATATCTTGTTGACCGGTACTGTATACATATGAGAATAGATTCTGAAAATATCTTCCTTATTTATAAAACACAAGACGCGTCTGTTGGTCCCGGTGTCGGTCTGTGGACTTTTGAACAGCTTGAGAAATGCAAAGAACTTTCAGGAAACAGTGAGAAGCGGAGTGGCGAACCAGTAAGACACTATACTAAACCGCGCCAACGGCGCACCAGCTTGCTGGTATTGTATTAGTTTCCCAGCTGCGGAGGTTTTCCAACCATCTTAAAATCGAGCTACAAAACATCAAACTCTGAAAAAAAAATTCATCAGCATGAAATAATTCACGTTACCATTTTTTGTGAACAATATTGAACTTCTATTTAGATGTTTTAAACAACCGTTGATCTTCTGAAAAAGACGGTGCGAGATACGAAAAATTATAAACTTGATTCGATGCAGAATGCAAACTTACTAAACCTTTTTTGTTCTGGTAAAATAGGAGGACACACAGATACACAGACAGATTCTTCTTACAACAGCCAAACAACAAAAACTACTATTCACAATAGCAAGTACAAGCAACAACATGTCTCGGGAGTGAATGTCTCAATAACTCTCTCCGCAGTACAATGTAAGAATTCAGTTCAGAGAGAATCACATGTAATCAAACGAAAGTATCGTTCCGGTTCTTTTCAACGAAAAGAAGAGTAATTGTTGGTTAGAAAAGAGTGGTGAGGAGGAAATTAGAACTCGAGATTGATGAGATTCCCTCTCCTCATCCATCTGCTTTCTTTTTTTTTCCTCTGGCGACCTTGTTTTAAATGGATTTCGAAAGTTTGAATGTGGGGTCAGATGTTGAATTTTGATAAAATAAAAAAGAACGATTTGTACAAAATGACATCTTTATATGAAAACATGGTTAAAGCAATGGGATTTATAAATAAAAAGTTTTGAATTGTTCAAATTTAGTGTTCTCCAGTTTCTCTGGCTCTTCTGACTTTGATTGGTCCTTCTTCGTTGATAGATAGAACTAACTGAAAAATATAAAATTGAAATCAACAACAAAAAATTGACTATCACACTTACAGATTCTCCATCAATTGACAAATCGGCAGTTGAGAAAACAGCTAGGACGGAAAGGATCAGGACGAGAACTTTAAAAAGATGAGAGAAGACGTTCATTTTAAATTCTAATGAATCGGTTATCTTTCTTCTGAATGATGTAAATGTGGAAGAAGCAGATAAGGATGGTCAAGGACGACGGAAAAGGGTGGAACGTTTCGGATGAAATGACACAGGAGGATAGAGAGTGAATAGAAAGAAGTAGACGATCAGAATTCGATTACCACTTCACTTGTTGCTAGATTCCCGAGAGAAAAAGAAGGCGGCGTCCTGGAAACGAAGGAGGCGACCTACTTGACACATTTGGGTATTTGGGCGGCTGAATTGATAGAGTTTCTGGGTGGTCGGATGGAAAGAGTAAATGTACAAATGATTAGGTCTTATTTACAATTAGGGAAAACAAGTTGGATTTATTGGGAATGGACATATTTACATCGCCCAAGAGATAGCATTGGTTGATAAGACTAGGTCACCAAAACAAAAATCACCTGTACCTTCAGAATAAATGTTACTCTTCCTGAAAAATTTTTCTTCATGGGTCAAGTTTTGATTCCTAACATAATCATCTGTTTATAATGTTTCACTTGGATCCAATATTGCCTTTGTCGGTCGGCCTTTATCAGTATTGCTGATATGAAGGTGTTTGATTTCATTGATTTCTTTATTTTTGGTCAATTTTTTACCACCCACTGTCTGAAAAACCGTGAAACCTGCAATATAAGGGCCCCAATACTGTCAAGTTTGAGCTCAATTAATAGAAGTTTGGGGGCCCTTCTATTTCAAGTTTTACGGTACTTGTGGAATGATTTTACTCTCGATTATCTAGGTTATGAAAAAGTTGGTTTCCGATTTGCCAGACACAAAGGATTGCCAATTTCCTTCTAGTTAGTCTTCAACTGTCTGCCAAGTGCGCAAAAAGCGTGTCAACACACAGATTCTGATCATTTGGACACCTCGCGCATATTACTTTGCCAGCCGATGACAATTCTTGTGAGAACGTAATTAATGCATCATCATTCACAAATCTCTGTCTCTCTTTTTCGATCTCTTTTTTTCTAGTAAATCCAAAAAGTATGGGTCATAGTGCTCCCAGCAAATACTCCAATCCTAATTATGAGACAACGTCGTCCCCGGCGATTTCTCGCTTTTCTGGCAAGCCAAAAGTTGAAACGAGCAGTACCCTCTTATTTTCCCTTTTTCCTTTTTTTTTTCTCTCCAGGTGAATTCACATGTCGTGGATTCACCACCAGTCCTCCCGATTGTGCCTGACTCCGACGCGCGGCAACCGAATGATATACGGGTCTGCTCGTAAATGGGCCCATCCTCGCCGGCTATTATATAGTGCACTAAACGTGCAAAAGGCGGGAGAAAACAGACACGAAGGAAGGAAGAGAGGAGACGCCACATCGAGAGCACCGAATCGGAGCCCCGACGACGCAACAGCAGGCGTTTGCGGCAGGCGAGTCCAGCCGGCTGGTAGGTCCCTGTGTGTGTCCAGTTTCGACGGCTCTGTCTACTAAATTTTTTGATTAAAAAAAACAGGGAGCCAATTTCCTCACACATTCAATTTTGGGCGAGAGAGAGAGGAAATTATACACCTCTTTTTGAGTGATCGTTCTGAGTTTTTGTGTTGGGGTGAGAGATGTTGTTATTTCTCTTGTACGCTGTTTCGTAAGTGACCTCCTCCTTCCTCTCCCACCTGTTAGTGGGAAAGTTTGATGTCCGCAAACACGCTCTATAGAACATTCTGTTTGAAGTTGATTCTTTTTTCTTGTATTTTAGTGCTTTTCAAAAAAGTTACCGTAATATATGAGGATTTTTGTGATAGTTAGAGATTGATAAGTGGTGCTTTAGTATCCTAGGGAATGGTAGAAAATTCAGATACCCTTATTACTGAAATTTGGTTTCATTTAAAATGTAGTGTATAATTAAATTTCTCGGTTTTTTTCCCGAAAATTTAGTATTTCCAGAAAAATCAGCATTTCCAGAAAAATTACTACTACCAGGAATTTCCATATTTCCAGAAAAACTCATATTGTGGGTTTACGATTAGATTTGAATGTGTTTTCAATAAGTTTGCAATCATTTCCTATTTTTGATGAATTGAAAAACTTTTTCATTTTTAGAAAATTCTGTATTCATTGAAAAAACCTGTTAATTTGCCCTGGACATTATTCAATTACCTTCCAGTTTTTATTAAATGTTTTCTGCCCCAATTATGCTCAGGCATACAGTAAGACCTGTAATAGAAGGGCCTCTTAACTATTCACTTTGAGCCAATTTATCTAGGTTTCTGCAAAAGATACAAAAAAGTTATCAACTGATAAATCGTTCATCATAATTTAAAAAAAAAACATTTTTTTTTCAGTTGACACATTTGATATCTCGCATAGGAATTGAGATAATTGAGCTCTAACTTGGTAGTGTGGTGGCCTTTCTATTACAGGTTTGACAGTACTCCCGTTCAGAACTTTCTGAATTAATTGAACAAAATTAGTTCTTCAATTTGTTGCCCGGAAGATTATTAAAGCACCTTTAATAAGTTTACTACATATTTTGTAAAACCTGTAATAGAAGAGCCCCTGACTTTTAACTTTGAACCAATTTATCTCGGTTCTTGCTAAAGATATGAAAAATTGATCGACAGATGAACTGTTTATCATAATCTCATCAACATTTTATCAGTTATCCATTTTTATATCTTGCATAGGAGCCAAGAAAAATCAGCTCAAACTTGACAGTGTGTGGGTCCTCGGTTTTACAATAGTTTACGACTGAAATCGGAGAAGCCCGACCCGTAACCTTCTTTTTTCTCACTTTCACTCTAATTGTTTATTGTTTCAAAACGATACGCATGTCAACATTGCGGCACGACGATTACAAGGTTCGCGTACGGCAGAAACAGACGCAATGGGCGCACTTTCGAGTGATAAACGATTGAGAGGGCGCCAGTCGGACAGACGGTCCAGCCACCCGAACAGGAGAGAGTACGTCAGAGGCGAAACCATCTCCCCCCTCATTTTTTCCTCTTCTCTTATCGAACTGCCCTTTCTCCTCTTCTTCGATGCAAATCGGAAGATGGCGCTTTTTTAGTGTTTGAATTCTCTGTTTCCTCTTATAGGAGAACAATGTATCGTTTTCCCTTTTTCACAATTTGCATACACCCTCTCTCTCTCTCTCATTGTTCTTTTTGAACACATGTTCCTATTTTTTGAATTTTTAGGTATAACCGATGCTGCCAGAGAATGGTATATACACAGAATCCGCGTTAATTCGGGTAGTTGCCAGATATCTTCCTTATCAGGTAGCCATAAAATAGTTTTACTTTTTTAATGGTTTTTTTTGAAGAATGTTATTGAAAAGTTACGTAGTCAAAGTGAATCAGGATGGATCGTAGTGCCAGATGAAGGTGCGACGATTCTGGAGCGTCTTTTCACAAATGCTGATCAATCTATCAGTGAGTTTTCAAATATCTACAGTAACCCCGGCTCATCAAATTTCTTTTTTTTAAGTGCCTTCATAAAATTTATTTGCCATCGTGAATAGAAAATGGCCAGGTATTATAAAAATGCATTCCTTTGTGATGAGGGTGACTAACATAGAATGGCTGGGACTGGTTTAGAGGTAAGAAAAATAAAAGAGCCTTCTTATTCAGTTGTTAATCCTAGACTTAATATGAGTTGAAAATTCACTCAATTATCAATGTTTCAGAAATGTATGGGTCTCCAAAAGAGTTGGCTGAAAATCTGAAAGTGTACCGTGATTTTACTGGAAATGACGACATATTCAATTTTTCAATTGGAGATCCATATAATGTGAGTTGTTGTGCTAGTGAGCATAAAACAGAAACTATATTATTTCAGCACACAGTTGTAAAATATCGAAGTTTGAAAAACGAGCAGTTCATTTACAAACGCGATCTCTTTCAATACATGATGATGACCCTGATCAAAAATACGGTGTTTTTGGTTCGTTGGTATATTTTCTTCTAAATTTCAAATCAAAATTTTCAGAATGAAGAGGTTCTGTGTGCAATTGCAATGTTCACATTGAGATCCAGCGAAGCTCAACTTGACGAGTGTTGTGAATTCATCAAACATGATCCACGAACCATGCAAGAAGTGCAGAAGGATCTTGTAATCCATGTGATGGCTGCAGAGGTTAGTATTGTAGAAGTGAAAGATCCACTCCTATAATCTTCAGCGCGAACTTCAACAAATGAAAGCAGACGGATCGCTTCAAGCACTTTTCTCCAGCCATCGATGCGAGAAGATTTTTTCGGTTTATCAAAATCTTCTGCCAAAAGCATCCGAAGAAGACATTGTCGAAATTGAGAAAATATTCCGCAGGAATTTCGGAAGAATGAAGCAACAAAATACGGTTATTGACGTCTATATCCTGTCATCAGCGATTGTGAAAGCGATCCATACTGTTATGGGGCGGTATCGCTTCTTCTTCTTTCCGTATTCTTATTCGGTATGATCTATTACTTTTCTTCTCTTTTTTCAATCGGGTTATTTTCAGAATCCTCCAACTCCAGTGATTACTGTAAGAATCTTTGATGACGGTTCAGAGCAATTTGTTATGAAACGGGAACTTTTCGACGCTATCAATATCGTAAATCCATCAAAGAAACCGCTGCTTCATGACGAGAATCATGGATTTCTGTCAACATTGTCAACTGATTATGATGGGGAATTCAGCAAGTACAGTAACCTAATCAATGGTATTGAAGTAAGTGTGTAACACATTTTTCGAAAAATAAAATTTGCTATTTCAGTTCATCCGAGTCCCCATAAAAAGGGCTAAACATGCTGCAGTTCCTGTACCTGCTCCTAACGGTGGACACTGTATGCTTGCTGTTGATGCATTCTCAGAAATCCTTCGTTGGTTGATCTTCAATAGGAAAATATTCCAAAAGTTCAAAAAAGAAAAGTGGTACGATCTGAGAGCTGCCTTGTTCCGACTTGAGAATCTTTTACCTTCGGATATTGTAAGTTTTCTAGAGTATCGTGGCTGTCTGCTCTAATTTTTGGATAAAAGCTGAGAGTGGTTCGGCTCTTGGACGAATATTGACCAGGTTCTGGTCGACACTTGCCCAAAAACGGCTGTATAGTGGGCCATGGTCAGGTTCTGGTAGCATTTTGAAAATTAACATACTACTAGGACCAATATCCGACCAGAATTTACCCGTAAAGTCCGACTAATTTCCAAACTGAAAAAGCCAAGTTTCAGAAACGAAAGAATTTCGTTCTCCTGGATTTGGTGGATCAGTACAGAGCTGAGCTGAATGGTTTCTGCGACATCTACGAGAAAATTCAAGCCAAGAGTATCAGCGATGTCCCTGAGGATGGATTCAATTCTGAACATCTGAAGAAAGAATTGGAGAGTTTGGGATTCACGGGTCTGTTCCCAAAAATTGTGGATTATGCTGATAGAGTGTACCAAGCAATTAAACCAAAGAAGGGTGCCGTTCTCGAAACATCCGATCTGTTCGATGCGATTGAGAAATGTGTGGTACTTACGATCCTCAAAGAATTTCCAAATGTAAGGTTTTTGTCTTTTTAATAACTTCCAAAAAACCAAAATTTTCAGCTAGGGTTATTCATTCACAATCAAAATGAGTGTGAACGTCTCCTTTTCACGGATTGTGAGAAATGCTTGCAGAAAACCAAATCTGTACTTTCCAAGACCAAATGGACAGAGTACACTTATCGTGAAGTGATTCCAGTTTACGATGAGAGAGATCCTGAAAATCCAGTAAGCTCATTTGTTTCAATTTTGAGATTCGAGATTCATTAATTTTCAGTTCATGTTCAAACTCATCTGTGGAGGAAAGACGGTGTTGACTTCCAATTACAAATTTTTCACAGAGGAAGATCGAAAAAGTCATCGCATCAAATACTTCAATCTGGATCAAAGAGATGTTGACAGTGTTTCAGAAAACGAGAAGCCGAAAGAAGAGGCTATCAAAAATGGGACACTTCGAAGTCTCGAAGATTTCGATGTGAGTATATTTTCTACATTCATTCTAAAACCTTTTACAGCCATCCATAAAACGGGAATTTTCAGAAATTCGACAGCAAGAAACAAATCTATGTTCGCGCTTTTCCATCAACAAGAGCTGATGGTAACAAAAGAGTTTTCTGGGATGACGTTCTAGAATGTCTCGCTGTCGGTCAAGATCGTTGTGGATTCCCAATGTACTCTGCTTACAAAAATCATAGAGAAATCAAAGATGCAGATGCTTTGAAAACGCTTAGCTTGACGGAGTTTGAGCACTTTTGCTCTAACTATGAAATCGATAAGAGCATGTTTACGGTGAGCCCCTCATTCTGAAACAGTGGATGGCTAACTTAATTATTTCAGATTGTTCCCGATGCGGTCTACGAAGTGGCAGTTCATCAATTCCTTACAGACTGCAGCAACCGAACCATTTCGATTTATAGTCCTAATGGGAGATTAAGGATGAGAGTTGAGCATGCAGTGTATCATGTGTTCCAATCCGTTTTCTGTGATGTCAATTGGAGTAAAGAGATTTGCAAAAAGCATCCAGCATGTCTGCAGACTCTCAGAGAGAAAATTATTCAAGTGATGACGGGATACATCGTATGTCCGGAGGTAAGGTTCCAGAAGTTAATCTATTCTCTCTATTTTTCTTTTTTAGGGAGACTATGTCGCTGTAGATCACGTTGAGGATAGAATCGCTGATCTCAAAACGCACTGCTACTTTCAAATTCGAAAAACCGCTACAACGCCTTTAAGCAAGCTTTACGGTTTGAAGTTTGATGACACAATCTCCTGTGGATCGTTTCGTTCCGATTCTGAACTTTTCGGTTATCATAAGTTTCTGAAAATGTCTCCGAAGGATAAACTTCCCAAAGACAAAACTATTTTGGCTTATGTCGCTCGAAACCGTTTCCTCGTTGCCAATTTCCAATCTTTCTACGACGCTTCTAACTACGCCATCAACACCGCAATCATTGATGAATTGAAATTCAAGTACCCGAATGTGGAACAGATGAGAGAAGATTTCTCGCTATATAAAGTCGATCTGCCTCAAAAAACCACTGAAGTTTTTGCTCAACATGTGACTCCTCGACCAACCAAAGGTGACACTAAGCCAAAAACTTCAGTCAAGAAAGTTGTTAAAATCGAAAATTCTGAAAATCCAGTGATTGGAATTTGCAAATTTTGTGAAGAGGCTTCGAAAACTGACATCAAAACCAGCAACACCCCAGCAGCTGATCATGTGGAAAAAGTCAAAAAAGAAACTTCCAGTTACGATTCAGACAATGAAGCACTTTTACTGGAAAACGAACAACTGAAAATACAGCTGAATGCGTGCCAAACTCAACTAATGAAGTCGCAAGACAACGAGATAAGGTGGGGTTTTAAAAATTAATTAATAGGCAAATTTTTCCAATTTTCAGCTTAACCGCGAATTGCGAGGAACTTTTGCAAAAAGTAGCTCACTGGGAATCTCTCAACAACACTCCTGGTACTCTTCAGAACACGGTTTGTGCGCTCGAAGAAGAAAAAGAGGCTCTGACAAAAGACAATAATCGGTGAGTCCTTTCTGAAAGATATCTGATATGTTCGGAATAACTTTTTCGAAAAACAGATTCCGGAAAAAAAATGGTTTCCTTATCCGGAACGCTCAATTCGAAAATTTCCACGGAATCCGGATTCCGAAATCCTGAAATCTGAATCGTAAATACAAAATCGGAATCCTGAATCTGGTATCCTGAATCCCGAATCCTGAATCCTGAAACCTTTGAATGCGGGTTCCGGAATCCGGAATACGGAAATCTTTGAAAGACGCCTACTTCATCCTCAATACATACTTTTACAGGCTGACCGAATCTAACAAACGTTGTCTGAAAAGTGTATTGGATCTGGAAACCCATTACCAAAGGGAGAAGGAAGTTGTTGGAAACCTCCAGGCTAATATTGTTTTGCTTCAACGGGATGTTATAAGTCTAAAAGCGGACAACCAAAAGTGAGTTGAAATCTTTTTTTTTTCAAAGAGTAATTCTGAGTTTTTCAGCTATGCTGAAGATGAGAACCAGCTCTACAACCTTGTTGCTCGTCGTGAATTACAACTGGAAGAGTAAGTGGATAGAATATGAGAATGACGAAATGGATTCGTTCTTTACAGAGAACAAGAAAAGGTTCGCCAGTTGAATGAACTTGTCAAACGATTAGAGAGAACTCTTGAAATCGAGATTCGAGAGCTGAGAGGAGATAACCAAGAGTAGGTGAATCTTCAGGTTTCAAAAATCTACATAATTCATTTCAGTTTGGCTGATACAAACAACTTGCTTCTGGAAAAAATAGGTGCACTCAGAGTTGAACTCGAGAAGACAAAACAAGAGGAGTCAGAAGCTCCACCTCTGTCGGATGAAAAAATTCCAGAAGTGAAAAATGACTTGAAAGAGTGAGTTGACCTGAAATTTCTATTGATTATTTTCTATCGGTTATTATTTGCATTTATCTTATTGTCAGGTCAGAAGAGATGAGCACCGGTCCACCAGAATCCAATGGCTCCAAAAGTCAAGTGCATCAGGATTCTGTGGATAGAGTGACTTCACACACTCCTTGCTCCCCAGCTACATCATCAATCATATCAGTATCCCCTTCAATGACAGGGGAGCCAGACCACGATTCAGAAAGTGTTATTGCATTATTAGCACGCTTCCAAAAGATAAAGGAAAACTTCCGAGAAGAGGAACAAGTGCAACAGGCGAAGGATATGGTCGAAGAGTGAGTGTTTGATGGTGATTATGATGGTGATTAGGCTCCTTTTCAGATTAAAAAATCTCTCCAGCCGCTCGGATATCAGAATGCTGGCAAACTACGAATTGCAACAATATGAAGGAAAGATTCGTGACTATTGCCAGACGATAGAAATCATGTATCAGAAATTGAAAAAGACAAAAGACGTTTCAAGTTTCGTCGGGTTCCCTTCGACTCCATGCTTCTCGGAGAGATTCATGGAGCAGTACTGCAAACATATGGATGCTAAATAGACGCTCATTTTTTAGCAATTCATTTATTTCACGTCATAAGTTTAGGTCTTACAGTAAGACCGTCTTACTACACACCATTGAACCAATGATCTTTGTTTTCCCCATGCCCAAAAATTTCCACGTGTCTTTTTTCCCCCACCGGATCTGTGTCTTGTTCCATTCCAAATATGCATTTCTAAGCACTCGACTAATTCAATTAGTTTGTTATCATTTGATGAACACATGACTTGATTCTTGAATAAATTTATTTCAGATCAAAAAAGGTAGAACCAGTCAATAAAAAACCAGAAATTTAGGAAGCTTCTCTGATCTTCTTTTCAACCATCAGAACAACAGAATCGATTTCTTTTCTCAGTGTGACGATGCATTGTTGAATTTCTTCCTTTTCCTCTCCATCCAATAACTCAGCGAGAACTTTCCGATGTTCCATAATCAATTCGAGTCCAACCTTCACAGCTCGATCGTTCAGATTGCTCATATGCATCCATGCAGTAACAGTTTCAGCTAGATAGGCAGATGTTCCAAACAGATTTTCCAAAACTTCAGCATCGAGAATATTCTTTCTAATCAAAAACTGCTCACGACTGAGAACATGGTTTCGGAATTTCAGATTGAATCGAATATCTCTTGCTGCTCCACAAACTTCCATCACTGAAGTTTTGATAGCAGGGATTTTGGCGATTTCAGTGTGAATTTTGGCCAATGGTTCGTATTTGTGGGAATCTGTGTTCTCATATCGCTGCCACGTGCGCCTTAATCTTTCACGATATCTCGCACTGAATGGCCAGTAAGATTGCTTATGAACGGCATTCATGGTTTCGGAGTTGACGGTAGTTTTACAACTAGGGCAACTGATGAATTGTCCAGCTGGGAGAAGTACGTTGTAGATGGCTTTTCCGCAACTACAGGTGATTTGAAGAAGTGATTCGGTTCCAGACCCTTGAGCATGCATCATGGCATCTGAAATGTATAAATAGATATTTGATTTCTCCGAAATTGTTGACTTACATCTCAAGAGCCATTTCTTCTCCCATTCAGCATAATCCCCGCACTTCATTGGCCAATGAGGAACGTTTTTGCAATCCTTGCACCAAGAGTATCCACATGGACACGAACGGTTTTGATGTTGACCTTTCCCGGTATTCTCGAAAAATACAGCGGATTTGCAAGCCGGGCATTTTTCAAAGTCTCCAGTAGCGCCAAGATCTTTGTAGATTGTTTCAGCAACAGTCTAAAACAGATAATTATTCGACAGTTTCTAGCTAAATAGACTTACTCGAACGTAAAGATTCAGAACTTGAAGGGGAATGAATGTTGGAAGATATTCCAGTTCCTCTGCAGTGTCAGTTTGAAGATCAATCGGAAGACGTTGAGCCATGAACTCTCTATAGAACTCTCCTCTCAAACAATCCGTACATTTGACTTTGGACTCATTCTCCACTAGAAAGAGCTGATGGGACATCATCTTCCGACTACATTCGCCGCAATCCTCTTCGAATGTGTAACAAGTTTTCATTCGATTTTCCTTTTTCACCATTTCGCACAAATCATCCCATTCCAGTCTTCCACCAACTTGACTCAATTGTTGAGTGTTAGCCCATGTTGCATGGTAATGTTGATTTGGCCACTTGATGTTCTGCATATTCTTCATTTCCATATCCCATGTGAAGGTGTCATTCAGAAGTTTGTTAATGTTCTTCTCCCCGTAGTACTTTCCAGATGTTCGGATTTTACTGCAAAATGCTAAATATTCATTTTATACAGAGGAAGAAAAAAAAACAACAACAGGGTGAACTTTTATTATGGCAATCTTTGTAGAACAGTTGATACAATAAAAGTACTTACTCAGCAATGCTTCGACTCTGGAAGAGTTCTCCACAAACGCGAGTAATCGCATCTAGAATAGTTGCTGAGCTGGAAATGAGCTTCCTCAAATGTTCTGAACTTCTGTTTTCTGGGTGGCTGATGAGGGTGGAGTTGAGAAGAACACTGCAAATATCAAAAGCTAATTATGGAAGGAAATAACAAAGAAACTCACTTGTAAGTATTTTGTTTCAGATGAGTGAAAACCATTACAGTAGTCGTCTCTCCGTCTTTCTTTGCTCCTTCCATTTGACACCTCTTGGAAACGTCAATCAAGTATTGATTCGGTCGAAGATCCTTGATTTTTAGGTCTTTCTCATCTCGGAGTTGATTGATTTGGTCTTCAAAGAGAGCGGTTTGATTGCTGAATGTGATTACAGACTCCATGAAAGTGTAACCTTCTTGGTTCAAGTACTGTTGAATGTTGAATTGTTGGCAGTACTCGGTGTCAGGGTGATCAACGATCTCGTATGATGCTTCGCTATTATTCCTCTTGGAACGAGGAAGCTGCTTCTTTTCGTTGTGTACCATGAAGTCGGTTAGATTCAAGACAGTATTGGCTTGACAGTAAGAAGGAACGTTGTCCAAATCCTCTTCTTCTTCCTCGAAGTAGTCATCATTATCGTAAATTTCCATATCGAATTTCTTATTACCACGATGACGTCCTGATTTCGAGACAACCTTCGCCTTGAACAATTCACTTCCCACAACTTCTGGACTTTGATGAGTTTTGTAGATGTTGTAGGTTACTGTAGGTTGTTGCTCTTCTTCATTCTCCTTCTCGCCCCGGAACATTTTAGCGTTTGCCTTCTTACTGAACTCACGGCTTTTCGGTAGGAAATTAGAATAGTCTTGTCCTTTTCTGGATGAAGACTTTGCACTTCTGATTTGGAATTCTCCTGGTGCATCTGTTTCCGTGAGTTTTCTAGAGTGAACTGCGAATGTGGACTTGCTGGGATACATAAATCCATACTGCTCTAACGCATTCTTCTCCACGACTTCAGCATTCAGATTTTCAGCGACTCCTCCCAGAAGAGAAATTGTGGTAGAATCATTCCAACGATTCTTCTTATCCATTGAATACACTACATTGAACTTCAGATTGTCAGCTGTGCTGTTCAGAATTCTATCAGTAGTTTTCTGAAAAGAATATCATTTCACAACAAAATTCTAAGATATTACTTACTTTATTCAAATGTGCTGTCGATTCGACAGTCTTTTCGATGAAGGTCCTATCCTTCACTGATTTATGAAGGCGTTCCTTTCCTCGATGATGCTCTTTTCCGAGCCAACGACGTTCTCCACGTGGCTTCTCGAAGATGGTTTCATCGTAAACGAATTCAATCTCATCCCAGTCAGACATGTAGGACTCTGCGTAATTCGATTCTGCGCAATCGGACGACGACATTTTTTCGGTTTCTTGGTTACAGTTTTCAAGAGAAGACGATATTTTGAAAGCGGTGGGAGAGTGGAAACTCTGAAAACGAATTGTAAAAAAGAGTGAAAGTTAGAAGAAAAGTGTTTGAAGTTTAAGAAAATCAATGAAATGTTTGGTATCCTTGGTTTCCACATAGTCTCCCTTATATACCTCAACACTAAACGTTCTTTGTCCTTGTGTATTATTGCACAACACTGTGATGTATCCTGCGTCTCCTTTTTTCTTGTGCGCGTCGGTTTGGAAAGATTTCGCAATCGGTTGAACACTAGAGTGTTCAAAAATGAATCATTGGTTGGGAACTAACTAAATGAGGAAATTTTCCCTGCATTGATATCATTTTCGATTCCATTGATTTGACAAATCTTGAAAATGTTTGTTGACAAAGGATGTCTAATGACCTGTAATAGAAGGGCCCTCACACTGTCAAGTTCGGCCTCAATTCTATCGGTTCCTATAAGAGATATCAAAAGTAGTTAACTGACAAAATACTTCGATATTATTTTAAATAATTTATCAATTGACCGACTTTTGATATCTTTTAAGGGAACCGAGATAATAGAGGTACGTATAGGATAGGCTTCTATTATTCCTATTTTTATGGTAGTAGAGTAAACTTTGAGTCAACTGTCAGCAGACAAAATGATCATTATAATACGAAATATATTTTTCAATTGAAAATGTGTTGTATTCCTCTTTCAAATTAGGCCCAGGCCATCAGGCCCAGGCCACCAGGCCAAGCCCATCAGGCCAAGAGGCCATCAGGCCCAGGCCATCAGGCCCAGGCCATCAGGCCCAGGCCATCAGGCCCAGGCCATCAGGCCCAGGCCATCAGGCCCAGGCCATCAGGCCCAGGCCATCAGGCCCAGGCTATCAGGCCCAGGCCATCAGGCCCAGGCCATCAGGCCATCAGGCCATCAGGCCATCAGGCCATCAGGCCCAGGCCCAGGCCAGCCGGAGCTCCTTCTCGGGTCCCCTATCTGGAGCCTCGAGAAGACGAGAACTGATTTTTCCCTTCACTTCTCTCTCCCTTTATAGTATTCTTCCCGAGGTCAATGGGTCACGCTGGGTCATAAGGTTCTGAATCAATTCACGTATCTTGTTTGGTCTAGAATTTGAATTTCTAAAACTGAATTTCTAAAAAAACATGTGGATTTGTTTTATTCACAAAAAAGTTTTTTCATCACGTTTTAATAATTTTTTCTTTTGAAATCTGTGAAACTTCTTTAAAAAAAGATTGCCCTTTTAAACCAAATTGTCTCGTTTCTTGTTTGGAAATTCATAAAATTTCTATTCCCATATTTTCTCCAATTATAGTGATTCATAATTAAAAAGCGTTCATTCAATGAGAAAAATACAGAATCACATCAAAATCGGAACGCTCAATCTTTCGCACTTCTCCTCCTGAATCGCACGTTGATAACCCGTTTTCATCTGACCCATTATGAACAATATCATCCGACTCCACACCTGAAAATTTTTTTTGATTACTTAAATTCATATTTTAGTATGAACAACCTCTCGTTCGGCTCCTTTTTTGAAAGATGGAGGTGGATTCCTTTCGAAACAATCAGTGAAAATGTCCCAGTACATTGATTGGAAATGAGTTCGGTCGATCAAATGGAGGTGTTGGTAGCCGAGTGCCTAGAAATCTTTTTTTTTTGAATTTCTGTTCCATAGAATGAGATCAAACCTGAAGAGCGTCCTGAGCTTGTTCAAAGTTGTCCTGCAAATTTGTTACGACTAGATTTAAAACCAACGCCAAGTTGGCTGCATGTGATTTGAAGTAGTCGTTCTCCTTCAACCGATTCGGTGCCACGTGATCCAGACGGAACAATCGAAGGATCTCCTCATCAGTGTGCAAAATATCCCAAAACATATCACATGAACATTTTCTCAGTTGTTTCTGTGAGCATTTGAACCAGCACGTTTCAATGATTCGCTTGTCGTCCCTAGTGAGACCAGAAATCGAGCCATTTGCTGAAATGGGACAAGATGACGTCAGAAGGGGAAGCGCGTTTTTTCTTCTGCTACTCGGAGAGAGTCTACTCGAAAAATTGGATTACCGGCGGTGTTAAGTGAGACTGGAGAGAGAGAGAGAGGAGATTGCTTGTTGCAATTTGAGAGTTCTTCTCATTTTTCTGTGTCACAAGGATTAGGATTTTTGCAAAGATCGTACAGAATTTCTTGTTATTCTATAATATGAGAAGATGATGCTAAGACGGGAATAATTTAGAATTGTAAACAGTTCAGGAGAGTCAAACATCATTTTGCCAACTACAGCAATATCGTATCACTCACGGCCATCTTCAGATTTTCTGGGACCTTGAGTCGGCACTGGAATATGCCTCGTCTTCGGAAATCTTGCAGAATGGCTCGATCCTACCGGCCGATTCGGAAGTTTCTCCTGTGTTCGGTTATCCAAACTTCGACTTCGATTAGTTCTATTGTTTTGGCGGAACAACTTCTCTACCTGAAAAGTTTCTTTGATTATCAATTTTCTGAAACTAGCATACCTTCTCTTTCGTCTTCTCTTCATGTGGGTTTCCAACTAGTGAACTACCATTAGAAGAAGAAGAATGGCCGTGGCCCATTATCAGTTGAGTTGGGTTTCAAAAATGGAAGACTGCGAAATTAGGAGGCGTTTTGAGAAATAATATTTATTGGTTCTGTAAGAAAATTGAGGTTGGAAAATAAATCCCAAACACAATAATATAGTTATTCAAAGAGAGAATGAAAATGGGTTGGAAAAACGTATGACCGAACTGGGAACCCATATATTATTCATGGAATTCGCTCATTCATTTTGTCCACTTTTTGTTTTGGGGTTTAGTATTAAAACGGGACAGCAGGGAGATGAGGATAAAAAGGAGGATGAAGGTGATACTTAACGATGCTGAAAAAAAAACGGGCGAGGACCTGCTTAGCCATGTATGTAAAACACTCGTAATTGAGGGGTGGAAAAGGGACTGATGTTATGTCACATGGTAAGAAAAAAGAAGGAGAAGAAGAAGAAGTTGGAAAAGAAGAAGAAGTGTCTAATTGGGAGATAGGTTTGTAGAGAAGAGGAAGAAGAAGCACAAGGTGACGTTTTTTTTTTTGGGAGAAAAAAGAACGAAAGGATCGGAGCTCAGAATGTGTCACGCGAGAGAGGCATAACTAGTTTCTAGTAGCATTGGTCAGGATTACGGTAGCAGAATTTGAAATTTTTTGAAACAGTTTACAGATATTCAACACTTGAAATGCCTCTAACTAAGTGTAAATATTAATGAAAACTCGACTGTGGGCGGAAAAATCGAAAAAAAATAGGCCCAAAATGATTACAGAAATAAAAGCTCTTCAAATGTGCCTTTAAGAATTTCGCTGCCGAGCCTCAGCTCCGAGAACCAGAGTCAAATTATAGAAACTCACATGGTAATTCTCAAAAATGCTTCCGATTCTATACCCGCCTCCTACTAGTGAGATCTGCAACAAATATCCCCGTTTTTTCCGATCTCAGCAATCCTAATCGTATTTTTTCAGTGTAACACTCAGTTCTCGTGACATCACAAGTCAGTGGCCACATCCAATTAAAAATTTGTTATCAGATTTCCATTTGGCAGCAGCTTCGCTCCTCTCTTTCGTCCCATGCCCGTTTTCGATTAACAAAAAGAAGCAGAAGTAACTGACCTTTGAATTTATTTATTTCCCTTTTTGTAGAGAGAGAAAGAGAGAGAGAGTCATCCGAATATTGAATTCGTCGCAAAATTCAGAAGACACGTTGAGAAGACACAAAGAGATCAGGCACCTGCTTCTACTACTTCCTTAAGTAGAAAGGTTGAGAATGAAGGGATGGGAGGGCACAAATAGATATATGGAATGAATGGGGATGACCAAAAAACATTAAAAGGGTGCTCCTAAACAACTGAAGTTTCTTTTTTCTTCTACATATATACTCATTCTACAGCTCCTTCTCTCCTTCTTCAACTTCTTCTTTTTCGGGGGACACGACCCATCGAGAAGGAGAGTCGCCCGATCGTAAATGAGGCTTATTAGGCGCCGGACACATCGAAGACGACTTCTTCGTCTCCAACGACATCTTCTTCTTCTTCTCTTCATTCCAGAAGACAACGTCTCCAGGGACACTCGGATGGCTTCACGGAATGAACTGATGTTGGAGTGACTGGAAGACGTGAAGGAGAGAGCCGAAAAAACGAGAATGGAATGGCTACTCCCGGAAAAACTTTGGAAATGAAAAATAACAAGTTGAAAAGTGAAGTGAATAGAATGAAGAAGACGAAGAATTTTGGAGGAGCAAACAACGGAGACACTTTTTTTTGATGGGTGAATCAGGTTACAGACCTAGAGACTTAAGTTGTCTTTTTTGGAAGACCAGAAGCTTTCAAGGGGAGATTGGACAAGTGGGTTTTTTGTGAAAAGGGAATAACATAGATCATCTCTTCAAAAGTTTTGATGGAGCTGTCATGTACTTTTGAAGAGAAAAATGATTTCGTTTTGTTTTCTTGGTGTTGAAGAAGTGGTTGGTTTTTAGTAGGGGTAAGTGGGCGTAGGATTACTGTAGCTCAAAGAAGAAGGTCGTCATTTACCTACAGTACCTAAATAAAATTCAGAATCGTAAAGAGAATTTCGAAAAATGTATTTCAGAAATGTATTTTGTTAATGAACACTCTAGAGCTGTAATTTGTTTTACATTAACCACTCTGGTAGAAGGCCACCCTATACTAGCCCTGTAAGCTCAATTATCACAGTTATAAAATGTTCGCCTTAATATCAGTAACATTTTATTAGTTGCCAATTTTTTGTTAGCTCTCATAAGAATTGAAATAATTGAGCTCAAGGCTTTTTTTTAACTTTTAAAGTAATTCAGTTTTGAACCATTTCTATTTTTATCGAGTTTCAAATCGAATCAGCACAAAATCTTTATGACAATTTCGGGCTTCTCAGACAATAGTTTAGTCAAAATTCAGTGACCTTATAAATGATAATAAATGTTTTTTATCAACAAGAAATTCTTCTTCCTAAAAATAACTCGCAACTCTGTGTCCATCTTTTTCTACAAATTCTTCCCCTTGAGACTTGAAATTTGCCACCCAAACTAAACTGACATTCAACATTTTGGTCTGATTGTCAACACTTCACTTCTTCGTGTTTTTTTTCTGCCGAGAGAGCAAATGACCAAAAATAGACAAACCAGTTAAATGGAGAGGTGGGAAACGCGGGAAAAGTTAAAATTTAAAGTCTTTGAATCCGGGCGGAGTGAGTCTCACAAAAAAGGAAACAGATCTCCGCTTGTTTCTTTCTCTGTTGGGCTTAGCATCTTTTTTGTGTCGGAGAGAAAAACCTCTCGCTCAATTAGTTCAACAATCTGATTGCAACTGAGTCAATCTTCGAATCTTTCGGAGCAACAGCTACGGGCGGCTCGATTCTAGAAATAGAGCGGCGGAGCTCATATACAATAGGAAAACATAGAAGGGGAGGAGAGGATGGATGTGTGAAACAAATCAAATCAAAGAAGTCGTCGTTTCGGAGGGGGGATTTTATCCCATCCAGACACATCTAGTGGTTGTTTTGGTGGAGGAGGATGCATGTTTTGAGGTAAATGAATCGTCTTCTTTGAGAGCTTCTTCTTCTTCTTCTAAAAAAATCTTTTTTTTTCTTCCAAACCTGAAACCCTTTCCCTCTGTACCCCCAACCAATATTTACACACATTTCGAGACGTCATCAAGAAGCGGTTGAGGGGAAGTGGAGGAAGAAGGAAACGTGTCGAATACAAACACAATTGGGTTTTGGAACTGGGGCGAGAAAATAAATATAAAAAAGAGGGTCCTCCTTTTTTTGATGAGAGCACGGCGACGTCTTGGAGCAAGAAGCAGCGGTCAAGAGATGAGAATAACAAGAAGAAGGGTTTGGGTTCTTCTGGTGAAAACTGGGAAAAACGAAAAAAGCAAAATGAGCCCAAGAAAACAAGAGTCAGGTTTTATTTTTCAAGCAAAAATAGGTTCTTCATTAGAGGGATGATTCTCAGATTTTGAGAGCATGATTTATCTATTTCCACTCGTTTTGCAGTTTTGCAAAATACTCATTTTGGGTAGGCACCACGTTCAGATCCTGACCGAAAACGTTCATGATCATACTGTCACGAGACTGTTGAACTTTCTTTCGTTGCAATTTTCGACATATTTCCGGGAGTTCTGGAATAGAGAAAGATACAGTAAAACCTCTAATAGACGGTCCCAATAACATTTGACTTTGAGCTAATTTTTCTCGATTACTGTCAAAGATATGGAAAATTTGTCAACTGTCCAAGTGTTTATCATAATATCAGAAGTGTTTTGTCAGTTGACACATTTTTTATATCTTCCATAGGAATTGAGATAATTGAGCTCCAACGTGGCAATGCGGGGTCCCTTCTACTACAGGTTCTATGCTACTACTAAACAATTAACATCGAAAAGCTTACGTCTTCTATAAGATCTCCGAAACATCATGTATAATGGGATACTGTACTCCAGAACCATTGCCACGTGGTTCAATAGAATATACGGAACGTATGTCATTATGGAATGACATTTTTGATCATCACTATCTTCTAACCGGGTAGTTAATTCGCTGTTAAATGAATCCACAAGAGTTACCATGCTATCCAGGATGATAACAGGAAGTAGCGCTTTTCTGACTACTCTGAAAATGAAAAATCAATTGAATTTTCAAGAGAGCAAGATTCTGAATTCTTACATCATATTCTCAATAATCTGATATCTCATAGACAGCGAAACTTTTCCCATAAAACTCAAATCTTTTTGATAACGGAGTGTGAGAGTTCGATTGAGGAAATATAAACCAATGCATCCCTGAAAATAAATTTTATATTTAAAAAAATCAAATTTCAATTTTTACATACCAAAATTATTATAACCGTAACGACTGCTGAAACAACACATCCTCTGTCGCGGTTTGGGATTGAGGGGTGATGAGCCCACACTCCTAGCGAACCGTGACTGTTATGCAGCTGACGTAGTGAGTGTGTAGTAGACGAGGATTGTATCACAATGGGTTTATTGGAGTACAAGCTGGGCCAATAGGACCCTGCTGGGCAAGTACATGTTAGTGAATAGGTACAGGAAGGAGCGAGGGAAGAGAGCAACCTTCCTGCATGGCTGCAGGTTGGAAGACTGATTGGGATAATGATGACAAATGATGGGTGATCAGGGATGCGAGAGACGCAGAGAAAGGAGGGGAGAGAGTGTGGCAATTAGAGAGAGTGTGTCTGCTCCTGGTTGGCGGTTGGCTTTCCTCCTTTGGCGGTGGTCCTGTAGAACATGTCTCAGTGGAGCGCGATTCCTGGTGAGTGAGAGAGTGCGCAAAGGTGAGAGACGCAGACTCCTGTGGGCAGCTTGGCACGTCTAGGGGCGCTTCCTTGGTGTATTGAGTGACAGTAGGCTCCCGATGGTGCAGACGTAGTTCCATGTGATCCGTTAGGATAATTCATCAGGTCGTGCCCTCGGGAGAGGGCGCGACACTGGGGGCGGAAGAAGAACCTCATTTGGAGTTGAACATTTGGAAACGAGAAATGAGGTTGAACTGCCATCGACGTTGACTATGGAACCTTCTGCAAGTCTGCTCCATCGGACCTTCACACGAGCCCTCCGGTAGACTGCACATGAATGAGTCTGCTCCCTCAGTACTATCGCACAAGCACCTTTGAGAACCATCTCATCAGGTCGTGCCCTCGGGAGAGGGCGCGACACTGGGGGGGGACGGAAGAACCCCTTTTCCGGAGGAAAATGGGGTTGTACTTCCATCAGCCTGCCGAGCAGACTCATCAGAGCTTAACTCAGTACCAAAGGCATTGAGCTTAACCTGTCTTGGCAGGTAGGGTCTGGACCTAGATTCCTCTGGACTGAACTGAACTTTGTAGTTGTGCTTGGCTCTGTAGCTGTACTTGGCTGTGTAGTTGCTCTTGGCTGAGCCGTTGTACTTGGCTGCTTGTGGACGTGTGATGAGCTGATCAGAGTCTTTGTGGACTGTCTGCCTAGTTGACATTGGATAGATGGCATCATTGGCCTTTCCGAAGACTGGATCGGACGACTGGACTTCCTGACGTCGACCAATGACTTGTGCTGATTGTCCTGTTTAGCTGGGCATCTGAACTCCTTCTAGAGCAATTTCTAGAATTCGTCCAGACTTGGCTGAATGACTCCGACTTCGACTCATCTTCTGGCAGCTTGAAACCTTGTAACAAGGATTTCAGGCTGCTTCCTGACTTGGTCTGCAGTTCCACCTTTGTCCCTTGACTTGTTTATGGCTCCGTGATGCTGGACGATGGTTCTCCCGGATCCTTTGGCAGTTGGAACTTGGTATTGAGCTGGACTTCACGTGGTGGAGTGTTCCTATGATGCTGGATCCTTCCTGACTTCCGCGGTGTCAAAGTTGAAGCGCGCTTTGCTGTCCTAACACTGAATGCTATCACACAAGCCTTCGGAGTGTCGGCGGACGCGCAAAGAACTTCTTTGAACCCCTTCTTCTGTCTGTTCCATCTGCTGATGTTCCCTTTGATCTTCGATCCGTTCTATCATCCTTCCCTTGAACTTCTTCTAGCATCTTGTTGTTTCGAACGGTTAGGTCCTTAAACTCCAAGTACCACTAGAAGAGTTCTAGGTTAGTAGAACTGCTTGCGAGAGAATCCGTGTTTCCAGGATTTCCTGAATATCAGGTGATCTTCCGGATCCTTGGACGTGTCTTCTTGATTCCTCGACGATGACTTTGACTTTGGTTGACACGATCTTTGACTTGACTGGTGACTTGACTTGACAATCAACAGATAAATGAGACATTTAAATATTAACAACTGACTTGTTTGTCAGAGCAAATCAGTATTAACCTCACGGTCAACACTGAAACCTACTGGGATATGACTTCCTCAGTTGGGCATAAGATTCTAGGCCTGAAGAGTGATAACTACATTTCTGTAGCACCACTGCAATCTTCCTAGACTCCGTACCTCTTTTGGTCCCGTGGCTGAGCCAATCTACCAAGGTAGACTAGTACACAGCTGGACTTTAGCATCTAAGCTTTCGCTTCGACACCTTGTCTCTTTTCGGTAGCTCTGAATCTTTTTACCTTACTTATAATCCTAAGAATTGAAGTATCATGACTATCCTTGAAGTGTAGCTGTCGAAGATTCCGATTTCTCATGAATCCTCTTGGCTGGCTGTTGACTGGATCATCTTGACGTCTTCTGATTCCTTGGATATTGTGGCTCGAATCAGTGTTGTCACATCTTGTACACATCTTCTTTATTGGCTTACGTTGCTGGGTTCAACATTCTTGAAGCGTCTGATGACGTGTCTAGTTGGAGTCTGACTACTTTCCTCTGGCGGGAGTTCGTTTTATACATCCTCCAGCGGGTTCATCCGTCGTCTGTCCGTTGTGTGACATTGAGTGATGTTACGACGACTTCTGGGGTCCGCGAGACACAACTGTTGTATCCATTCCATAGAATTCTTTTGCAAGAATTCATCCGAACTTCTACTACCGTCATCAGCAAATTCCTAAACCATACACGCTTCACACTGCGCTCTGGCCTAGTACTTCGCCTCGTGGTCACAGTTTGCTTGACTTGAGTTGTCTTGACACCTTGAGTAGAATATTGAGCTCGGCAAATGACGTGACTGGGTGGTCCATGATATTGGCTTGATCTTCTTCTCTTGGTGGCTGCATACTGATCGAATGTTGTTACTTTGGAATTCCAGTTTCCGCTGAAATTCCGATTGCCAATCCGTAATCGTGATTTGTTGTCCATCGATCCATCTGACTTGCTGGGCACGTCTTCTGGACTTCTGGAGCTAGATGAGTCATCTTGACTTTTGTCTTGGGTCCTTCTACTTCTTTGGAGCTTCGGTCCGACTGGTGAGCTTTCCTCTGGATGAAGATCAGACTGGCGTTTGCTGACCTTCTTCTTCCTGTCCTCATCCAGTTGGTGTTGACTTTCCTTGAAGCTTTGCTCACTGAATCTGGGATCTAATGAACATCCTCTGACGTAGAAAGACTTGACGATGTAGCAGTTGAGTTAGTGTATGGGCTGGACTCTTGGAATTCCTTCATGTCGCGTACTGGTTGACTATCTGTAGACTTCTTCGTCTAGCTGCTGCCTCTGGTGACGTTGTGTTTCATCCATTACCGCATACAGATTGTTGATGGTATTTCCTTCCAGACGTTGTTGAAATTTCCAGGTTCCCTTTGTGAGTTGGTCGGAATGTCGACCGTGTTGTTGTGACCTCGGTAACTAGACTTTGGTCGTTGATAACCTCAGCATCCATCGATGTTTGTGACGTCGCTGATTTTGTGGTGAGCAATGTTGGCGGTGGTTGGAGGATCTCCTGACAATCCTGAGCTTGGTGTCGTTGGGATCATCCTTCATGAAGATACTGCTTGGCACATTTGACTATGTTCTGCTCGTTTTTCTGTCGTAGCTTCCTCAATGATCTCTGGTTTCCCTAGACCATCTTTGTGATGGTGAACTCCGGACCACTTTGGCATGGATTGACCTTTGATTTCGACATTATCAGTCTACTTTCGGCTGACTTCTTCTCGAACGGATATCTCACGATTTCCGTTGTTTTGAAGTCATAGCTGGACACGATTTGTCTTGGTATCTCGTAAATCGTTCCGTCAAACATTGCCTTAGCGTCGGAATTTGTGGAACTGTCCTTGTTTGCTCATTACTCGAGTCGAAAGTTCGTGCCAACCTTCCTATGTCTTTTCCTATCATGAGCTTCACACTGCTCAATCGGGATAGTAGACGCTAGTCACGGCTTGCTTGAACTTTCTTCACTGGCTGGGCTAAGATGGTTTCCGAGTTCCGTTGGATAGGATCGAGGGTTCTTGATGGGCTCGTATTCGACTTCTGTATTAGGCGTGTCTGGCTGGAAGGCTGGCTTGTCACGTCGTTGAATAGTAGTCGTCTACTTGTTGTTGCTCGTGTCGAAGTTCTAGCTAACTTTCCCATGCCTTTCTCCTTCATGAGCTTCACACTGCTCAATCGGGATAGTCTGCATTAGTCAGTTTGCTTGACTTCCTTTTCCTATTGACATTGACATGTTGTTCCACTGACTTGATTCGAAGGTCCTTGACTGCGCTGGACTCGATGATGCCTCGTTTGCTGGGCGACTGTCGTGTAACGATTCATCGCGTTCGGCAGTCCTCCGGTCGTTGAGATCTTCAGAAGCTGATGATTTCCAGGTCTTTTTTGGATTCGTTGTTGGCGTTAATAACGGTGGTTAGGCTGAAGGCTGAGTAGGTTATTCACTTAACTGGGTGTCGGATTAGTGTGGAGGCTTGGGGATGAGAAATGTTTCCGCTGGGTTCGAGATGACGTTGAATGATGTTAGTTGCTGCTAGACGTTGGAGAATATTGAAGCGTTAATGGCAAAGACTCTTGACCATCTTGTGACGGGCCAGTTGAATCTTCAGTCCTTCGTCATCCGACATGTTGCAGTACTTTGTGAACTCGTTGATCGTTATCGGATTCCTCATCTTTTTCACACAATGTCCAGAGAAGTGCTGGGCTTTGCAGTAGTAGCATCGGAATCGAGACTTGCAATTCTTCACTACGTGACATTGGCTGAGACAGTTGAAGCACAACTTCTTCTTTATGACGACGTTGACTTTGAAATCCACAGCTTTTGTGCACTGGCTCGCTGAGTGATCTTCCTTGTCACAGTAGAGACAAGGCTGGACCATGCACGGTGGTTCAAACTTCTCCGAATTGTCGTTGACCTCTTTTTCTGTCTCCAGCGTATTGGACTTTGTAGCTTCTTTTACGACTTCCGGGCTTTTCTCCAAGTCGAACCACTCCGAACATTTCTTCTCCTGCAGAACGTCGAATGCCAATTCACTGAGCTCTTTGAACGTGCTTTGCTTGGCGTGATACATCTTGATGACCTTCTTCCTCAGCATGTCCGGTAGAACACTGGCAAAGTTTCGAAGGAAGAACTGGTCGTTGACGTTTATATTGTAACACGACAAGTGATTGGCTATGTTGCAGAACGAGTTGAGCGACATCTCAATTTCCTCAAGATCCTGCTGAACGAACTTGATCCGTTTCAGCTGGGTGATTAGGAAACTTCTCAGGTACTTCGTTTGTCCGTACTGACGATGAAGATTTGCACGTAGAACATCGTAGTTGTCATCTGATAACTCCGGACTTTGCAATAGCTTGGCTGCTTGGCCCTCGAGCTTTCCGAGCAAGATCGATTGCTTCAGCTTCTTCGGAATCCTGTCGTTGTCGTGGACGTAGTAATCGAACTCGCTGATGAATAACTGGTACTTTGTGGCATCTCCATCAAACGACTTGACAAGGTTCTTAATCGCCGATAGCTCTTCCAGTGTCACAGTGTCTCCTTTTCCTCTTTTGTTGTCGCGATTGGAGGAGAGCACTTCGTCCGTGAGTTGCGATATTCTTTTCATCAGACCTTCGAGAAAGTCTTCTGAAACCAATACTTGCTGGGCTCTTCTAGAAGATTCCTCGACCATTGCTCCATGAGTTAATCCGCTTCTCAGCTTCAGCGACTCGTTATTAAGGCTGGGCGCTGTCCCGCTTCTCCCATCACACAGGAAGTCACGGAACGCATACCCGATTCGGCTACCACTTGTGGCGGCCGCGACTGATGTAACAACGCCCGGGTCTCCGCGGAGACCACTTGACGTGTCACTCTCAGACGCTTTAGGTTGCTCCATCATGTCCAGAAGACTATCGATGTCGCATTTCAGCTTGGCTAGAAGACCATCTTGCTCGACGTGTTTCAGGATTTCTTGTCCGCAAGCTTGACGTTGCTCCTCCGTAGCCATTAGTTGCTGGTGATTGTCGAGAAACTCGTCTATCATCTTGGCAATGCCTCCGATTGATAGTCGACACTTTTGCAGCTGGTCTCCACAGAAGACGAACACTTCCGTTTGGATGCTTGGTGTTGGCTTGGCGACGACATCGCGAACGTTGTTGTACACCTTCTGAGCTGCTTCGACTTGCACCATCAACTCAAACTTGAGTGCTTCAACGATTATCGAAACCATGATGAGCTGGGCTTGGCTGTGCTGGGCTGCACTAAAGATACCAGTCTGAAATATAGAAAGGCAATTAGCGGTGAGTTGAGGAGCTAATCTCCTCTCCTCGGGTGACACAAACGACTGGTGTATTTTGTGTTTGATGTTGTTTCTAATTCCTTTAGTTAGTGTTGTCTGTTGCAATGTCATTTTGTTTTGATGTCTGTTTAGATGTCGATTTGTTTTGAAAGTGTTAGGTTGATCCGAAGATCCTACAATTACTGCTCATTTGCATGATACAGGTCTGATTTTTTTACCTTGCCGTTTGACTTCGGCACCTTGATCCTCAGATCACTATACTGTGCATTCACGTGCCACAGGTCTGATTGTTTTGCTCCTGCCGTTTGACTTCGGCACCAAGTTTACTGCGAGAGAAGCGTGAACTTCAGTCAGTCTCACAGTCCAACTGTCCGGGGTAGTTGGTACTGGAACAGGCATCATGTTGGCTCCATTGACTTGTGTCATCAATCCAGATCGACACTCTCCGAAACCTTCTGACCGTTGTTACATGATACTTGCTTCGCTGATTTTTTAGACTCTTCTCTCCAGCGAAATTGCTCGGCTTCTTTTGATCACAAGAAGCTTGGCATGAGAGATATGTACCCTAGTGATAAAGCTATGGTAAGGGGACAAGTACCTAATGAGAGGCTGACTAAGGTTTAGTGCAAGCTAGCCATGCTTACACCTCCTTAGAAACACAACTGGATTAGGCTAGACACTACTTAAAGATACCTAAATTTTGGCTGAAATTTTGATAACTTGGAAGGCTTAGTGACTAGGTGGGGTTACCTGACATAACACATTGGCTTATTACTAGGGTGGGGGAAGGGGTTTTGGATTGTTCGTTCACTTTTAGCTACACTTTTCAACAGTCGTTGTGTACCCGAAGTGAGTAGACTAAACCGTTAAAAGAATAAAGAAAAGAGATAAAAGGTAACAGCGAGAATTAAACTCGTACTGAATTCAAGAGACAACAAAAGGTACAAAAGGTGCAAACATTTGATTTTTATTGATTTTTAAAAACCAGCTTCTCACTACACTCCTCCTCCAGCCTCCGACGGATCCTCCTACATCTTGCGCTTCTTCCTCCTTGCATATCCGATTCACTTGTCTTCCGTCTTTCCAGAAACACATCGTGACGTGTTTCGTCGCTTCTTGGCTTCCTTGACTTGGATGCTTGCTGGGCGGCGCAACCCCATCTGCTGAGGTAATACAGACGGGCTATCCAGACTCCTCCTCGATTGTCAGTCGGCTTCGAAGAATTCGACATTCAGTATTTTCTTGTACAAGGTCCGGTTGAAAGCGAAATTGTCCTTGTGACTTCTTTCCTTTCGCAATGGAGGCACGGGGGAACAGCAAACAAATCTTCATCGATACTTCATCGGCTAGGCTCGTTTCCTTTCACCACACAGTCTGTTGATGAACTCGAATTGAATTGGTTGGCTGCGAAGGGCTGGGCATTGGAGAGTGTGAGTGATTAGCAATGTATGCAGAAAGGAAGTCTTGTTAATGTCTCGAGAATAGCACGAGCAAACGCTCTTGCTACCACCGAACGCTCCGGTGGGGGAAGGGGTACGAGAAGGAACTAGGAAGGGAAGTGACTAAGAAAAGGGCTTGGCTCATCGATTCTTGAATTCCAGATGGTTCAGTGGTTATGTTTGCTCTGAAATGCTGAAAATTACCCTAAACTTAATTAGTTTCCCTAACTGTTACCATCCTCGCAGACGTCTGGCCGAGTGGCCAGGCTACCGACGCGTTACCACGTCGCCTTTGTCAAGGGCCCGCATAGGTAGCAGTATGTACCGACTTTCACGGCTCCATGCCTTTTTATGGAGTATTGAAACTAGTGCCTGAGTGGCTTCTAACTTTAAAACTCACGTTTTCAGGCTTGTTTTCGCAAGAGGTATCGCGGTTCCGGCGTTTTCTGCTATCACACAAGCTTCCAACGCCTACCGCAACTTCTTGTTACTGAAGACCTGAATTTTCACTCGATTCCATTCATTTCGGCGTCCCAAATTGTCCGGAATTGGAATTTGCGTTGCTGAACACGTCTTGAACGGCTTGGCTCCCTCTTTTGTTGCGCGCCGACATCTTTCGATAATCGACGGCGGCTGTGTGTGCGGTGGGGCGCTGTTGCTGCGTCGTGACGTCATCAGCATTGTTGAAGCTTCTTGACACTCTTCTTCCACGCTGGTGAACACAGAAAAATGTGGTTTCTGTCTGTCCACCTCTTCGAGCTCCTCGGTGACCGCTGGACTTCGATCCGTTGGTCACTCACTAGTCGTTGGTGCTGCATCATCATCTGGGCGGCTCCTGCCGTTGTCCTGATCCGAATTCGGGAAGCCAATTCTTCCACATCCGGTCGATGCACCATGTCGCGGTTTGGGATTGAGGGGTGATGAGCCCACACTCCTAGCGAACCGTGACTGTTATGCAGCTGACGTAGTGAGTGTGTAGTAGACGAGGATTGTATCACAATGGGTTTATTGGAGTACAAGCTGGGCCAATAGGACCCTGCTGGGCAAGTACATGTTAGTGAATAGGTACAGGAAGGAGCGAGGGAAGAGAGCAACCTTCCTGCATGGCTGCAGGTTGGAAGACTGATTGGGATAATGATGACAAATGATGGGTGATCAGGGATGCGAGAGACGCAGAGAAAGGAGGGGAGAGAGTGTGGCAATTAGAGAGAGTGTGTCTGCTCCTGGTTGGCGGTTGGCTTTCCTCCTTTGGCGGTGGTCCTGTAGAACATGTCTCAGTGGAGCGCGATTCCTGGTGAGTGAGAGAGTGCGCAAAGGTGAGAGACGCAGACTCCTGTGGGCAGCTTGGCACGTCTAGGGGCGCTTCCTTGGTGTATTGAGTGACAGTAGGCTCCCGATGGTGCAGACGTAGTTCCATGTGATCCGTTAGGATAATTCATCAGGTCGTGCCCTCGGGAGAGGGCGCGACACTGGGGGCGGAAGAAGAACCTCATTTGGAGTTGAACATTTGGAAACGAGAAATGAGGTTGAACTGCCATCGACGTTGACTATGGAACCTTCTGCAAGTCTGCTCCATCGGACCTTCACACGAGCCCTCCGGTAGACTGCACATGAATGAGTCTGCTCCCTCAGTACTATCGCACAAGCACCTTTGAGAACCATCTCATCAGGTCGTGCCCTCGGGAGAGGGCGCGACATCCTCTGCATTCGAAGGATGCAAAATACACGTATCCCGTGACAGATAAGATTACTAGAATCAGGTAGAGAGACCAAGTACGATTGGTTTCATATGAAACAGCCCAGACGGTTGCGATTGTTCTTTCTGAAAGTGCAATTTGAAAGTTTTTCTTAGAATATTTGCAGTAAATTGTAAGTGGTACTCCAGACTCTACAGATTGAGTTTGGACTCTGCTATAGTGCATTACATCTGAAAATTCTAGACTACCTCAATTCTTGGAAAATTGCCACTCTTCCAATTTTCCGAATATTTTTACACTTACTGTAATCGATAAACAATCAAAACACACCTATCAAACAGCAGAAACAAAGAGCTGTAATCGCTGAATATGTCAGATCATATGCAAAATAAATTATGTTCAAAGTTTCTGCAGACCCGCCGAAAAGAAACAGGAACTGACATACGGCTTCGGCGTAACCACAGAATATGTAGCACAACAAAACGAACCCGAAGAGAAGTCTGAAATTTCTCATGACATTCCACAAATTCTTCAATAAGGTCTTACCCGAAGAAAGGGTGGTTAGCTTTTCGGATCTTAAAATGAACAGCCAATAAACTGGCAAACAAAGTTGCTTCGATTATAATCAAAAGAGCATAATATGTTCCTATCGCCCTTTGTGCTAATTTCTCTACATTCACAGTCTGAAAGTTTCGGTTTCAGATTTGAACTAAATCGATGACGTCACTCACCACAATGTAATGATTCCGAAGCATGACAGTTGTGCAGTTGGATGGGTTTGTTGCCATTTCTGTCGCTTGTATAGAATACATTTCGACTGGAAAGAAATCTCGAAACAAGAAAAAAGAAGTAGCTTTTCTGTGAAATGTGTTGAAGTGAAAACAGAAAATCGTGTGCTTCGTCGTCAAGAAGACGAAGAAGAAGAAGAAGAAGAAATGAGCAACTAATAATAGGATGGATCAGAAGGTAAATGTCGAGTGGCACGAGGCCGAAACCTGGTTTGGTTTTCGAAAAGTAAGATGTTAGAAAATTGACGACTATAAGAAATTTAGATTTGTACAAATGCCACTAAAGAAAGGTTATGTGGGAAATTTTGTTGTTGGTGATGTTGGTTGTTTGGAGGGTTTATCGAAGTTTCCAGCTTTCAACTATGTCCGGACATAATTTCCCGGGATTTAGATAATTAAAAGGATGTACTAAAAATGATATCAGCAGCCGTCAGATACCGTAAACCTGTAATAGAAGGGTCCCCACACCGTCCAGATTAAGCCTAACTATCTCAATTCTTATTCAAGATGTCAAAAATGTGTCAACTGTCAAAACACTTATGGTATTGTGATAAACAATTTACCAGTTGACAACTTTTTCATATCTTTAACAGGAACCGAGATATATGGGCTCAAAGTTGACGGTTCGGTGGTCATTCTATTAGATTTTCATCTATTGACTATTTTTAGCACACATTTCTGGTATTCAAAAATTATAATAGCCTAGTTAAGGTAAATATGTGAACTGTTAGGAGCTATACTAACCGAATAAACCATTAAAGAACTAAGTTGGGAAAAAATCAAATGATATATTCCAATTCAAAAAAAAATTGACAAAATTGTGGTTCCTAACCTAACACTAGTTTTGAGAAATCTGGCTGAGCAATTCTGAAAAGCTCGCTGGAACTTCATGAATAAATAGAAAGATCAGAGACTACAAAATTAGCTACACTGATCCCCTTCAAATTCTGAAATTGAAATTTCGGCGTCTGTCTTGACTCCGAGCTCACCTGAACCTCTGGTTTTTTCCTGACTTCAAAAAAAAACCAAAAACAACAAGTTTGAGATATTGCTCTTTTTTAACATACCGTTTGTTTCATTTATGTATAGTATTGCCATGTTTGTGAGTAAGGATTAGAAATCGAATGAAACCACAGATACTAAGAATTTTAACAAACATAAATCATTTCTCGACGCAAAAGAAAAAAAAGAAAAAGCGAAATTTGTTCGCTAATTCAATTTACTCTCAATTCCGTGTATAACTACTATAACATTTTTATTGGAGCAAGAACAGAAAGCAAATTGGGTGGAAAATGAAAAGAAAGAGAGTGTTAGTAAGATTATAAAGGAGTTGATTATTTTTTCAAGTTGTCCAATAAATATCTAGATAGCTGGAAGTCTGTCCAAATTCTCATAGAGCTCTTTTCGATGGGGCATGAAATGGCGACGAAGCATGTGACCAACAATATGGGCGATCGAGGAAATCGCCAAAACGACGCCACAAAAAACGGTAGAACGGTGTTGAAGAGATTCCGAAAGAGTTCGTTTTCTAGTCCGTTCGCAGAGATAGACTGAAAATGTCATTGTTTTTTGTGGTTAGATAGACAAATATAAGATATTTTCCCGGAAAACAGGTGTTTTTGTAGCTTAGTCTTTGGGCTTGCTGACTTTTGTGTAATTGATCAACATTAAAAGCATTCTAGCTTCTCGGAAAATGTGTCAGAATGTGTCCTTTATCAGATACTTCTAAACATCTTGATCGTGGATACTAGTGGAGTCAAACAAGAGCACATTCACTGTCAAGTTTGAGCAAATTTTTTTTCGCTCCCTGTGCTAGATATCAAAAATCTGTCAACTGCTAAAACACTTTCAATGTTATGATAAACTTTGATAGGAACCGAAGTTAGGGATCCCTCCTACTACAGGTTTTACGGTAAACTTACAATTACTCTTTGGACCATAGGGTTGAACATCGATTTCAGGGGAAAACATAACCAGAATAGGGAAGCTGAAGAAAAATGATTTTTATCATATTCCAAAAATATTTGACTTACTCGAAGTTCTCACTGTGAAGAGTCACATTGATTCGATCCTCACAAACGTATTTTTGAGTCAGGGGAGCCGAGAAAATAACAGAGGAGTTATCGGATTCGAAGACAGCGGAGCTTCCTAAACAATAGACTCTGGATAGTTCTTGAACTCAAAAAAGTACCTGCAAACTTTTCCACATACACCACTTTGTTCAGCTGCCATCTCAACTCGTCAACTCGTTTGACACGCATTTCTTCCTGTAAAAAATTAACATTGAACTACAGTAAAACCTGTTATAGAAGGGCCCCAAGACTGTCAAGCTAACTTATCTTGTCTTCTGTGCTTGATATCGAAATTTTGTCAACTGGCGAAATATTTTTGATATTGTGATAAACAATTTATCAGTTTACAATTTCTTCATATCTTTGACGGAAAACCTGAAAATCTGCCTCAAAGTTAAATGTTAAGGGACCCTTCTATTACAGGTTTTAAAGGAAATGGGAAGTTTGGAAGTTTGGAAAACTGGAAAACGACGAATATTCTAGAAGGTCTTTGCTTACCGTGCGAAATACAAATTTCAGCGTTTTGAGTCTTCCGTCTGCTTCCTCAATGGTGGAAGATATCACTGCTTCGCTTTTCCGATCAGCTGCACATTTTCCTTTGATAAGGCCAGACGGAAGATGGAACTGAAAATTACAGAAGTTTTTGTTTTTGGAAAAAATCCCCTGAAACTCACATCAATTGGGACACTGTTGTTATTCTGCTCGTTCAATATTTCAACTTGAAATGTGACGCTCATACATGTCTCTCCCTGGAAAAATATTATATTTTAGGTTGCTTACCCAACCTAACCCACGTCTTCCTTCTTCATCCCAATCGTTTGATTTTCAAAGACAAAACTTGTTTCAGCAGTATGACCCAAACCCAGATTCATGATAAGCAGTATTAAAGGGAATAACAACATCTGGAAATATAGAAGAAAACTGAAGAAGATGCTTTTGAAGTGAGCGAAGAGGCGACGAAGAAGAAGAAGAAGAACAAATAATTCCGTGTGGATTGGGGGTTGGGGGTTGGAGAAGAGGACCCCAAAATGAGCACACTTTTAAGCTCTTTTGATGTATTCCATTCTACGACCTCCAGACACACATCTTTCTTTCTATTCCCTCATCTTTTCTTTTTTCTTTTGTCTCTGATTTGCTCATCACTTTTATTGGGTACGTACTTTATTGAGAAGAACCGAGTTAGTGTTTTGGATGGGTTGGCTTAATTTTCACGAACGCGTCGTCAAAGAATCTTTGGAGGTCATTGAAGTAATTCGGCTCATAATTGGTCACTTTGATAACGAATTGACTTCTAGGCTTCCTATCTTCACGGTAAATAAAATATGAGAGAGCTAGATAATAGAACGGTAAGCAGTGGACAACTGGAAAAAATAGAAAATGTATTATCCAATAACTCGAAACCTACCTTCTATATAAGCAAACTGCCTATCCATACTCATAGATTTCAAGTACATATTAGCGATATATGTCGCTGCAGCATTATAAGTTACATAGATCCATGTTATAATACTCATAATTCGAAACATGTTTAAAGTTCTCAAGTTTTCAAAAATCTGATATCTCTGCGTTAATGTAGCATGTTTGCCCAGAGAAGTCTCCCGAAACCGCTCGTTTTTCTTTAAAAGATACAGTAGAGCAGGTATTGTTACTAGTTGACTGATAACTACAAGGAAGATGGGGATGTTGAGATAGTATCGATTTCCAGTGGAAGCAAGCTGAAAGTTCGAAATTGCACGGCGAATAATTTGTGAAAAACGTGGAAAGGCGATTGCTGGCGCTTTTCTCGTGCATCGGGAAAAAAGCAAAATTCAAAAAATTCAGAAGAAATTAATTTGTTCGTGAGCCGACCTACTGAGGGATTTGAGACTCTAGCCATCACTTTTTCCCTCAATTTCCCTTCTTCTAGGTCATTCCACGCCAATCCAAGCCAAAAATTCCACGCGAAAAATAGCACGCCAAATAAAATTGCAAAAAGTTTTGAACAAAAATAATAATTTTCCCCCAAAGCTACAGTAATCCGGCTGCTTCCAATCCTATCAGGGGTCTCAATTCTAAATTTTATGGATTGATTTTAACATCAAAAAAATTGTCGTAAAATTCTTGACAAATCCTACCTATTTTCATTGAGAATGGTTCGACAGATTTCTCGAAAAATTTCAAAAACCATCAAAAATGTCAAAATTCAGTTGATTTTTCAGAAAATCTATCAGGGCTTTTATTTTTGGGTCAAATCAGACGTTTTTTAGATCATTCGATTTGTTTTCAAATTCTCTACAATCTCTACCTATTTTGAAAGAAAAAATTTTGACCCAGAATTTTTTAATGCCAAAAAAGCTGATTTTTCACTGTATCGAGAAAAGCGCCAATAAATCAGAAAAAAATCAGAAAAACTCGATTCCCAATATTATTCGCCGTGAATTGACATTTTTCAATGTTGATAACTTACCCAACAGTAGTATATGATAATCTCTCCGAAATTTCCAGATGACTGGAGCCAAAGAAAAAGAACTGCTATGCTTATCTGAAAATCGTTCAATTCAAACAACAGTTAAAAAAAAGATAAAATTCTTACATGCAGAACATTCAATAAAAGTCCGAACCATTTGAACCTATTCTCGTAATGCCGAGCTTGAAAAGTAGCCATGAACCTTTCAGCTGTTAAAATAAATGGACTAGCTTCCACTACATACGCTGACAGTTTATAAATGATTCGAAGCTCACATCTTGTTCGTGATGGAAATATCTCACATCCACTGATCCATGGTCCGAAATAGTTCAGAAGATCTTTGCCGTGAAGAGTTATTCGAACAGTCATGTGAATTAGTATGAAGATGTTGTGAGTAATGAAAATGCATTTGCTGTTGAAATGGAGTTTTGTTGATCTTTGAATTCTCCATAAACAATATAAGCAGGATGGTATAGATAAGAAACATAGAATGGTGGTAATGGAAAGAACCAACCTGAAATATAACGGTTCGGAAAAACCTCTTCTAAAAATGTACCTTAAAACTGATGACGTGGCAACTTGAGCCATTTGCTCACAGTCCGTCTGGTTAGGCATATTAGCTTAGTGAGGCAGTATCTAAAAATCAGTATCGAGTCAACCAAAGAGTTGATATATATACAAGAGAAATGAATAGCGGCCTACTAATCGGAAATGAGATATTTTATAGGAAACACAAACAATTTTTGAGACTGTGAATGTTTATTCAGAAACTGCTGATGTTTACCAGTATTGGTAGAATAGAATATTTGAGAAACAAGTACAATAGTGTTCTTAGAATCATGTTGAAACAAAAGTAACATTCAACTTTGAGCCAATTTTCTCGTTTTCTGTAAAAGGTAGAAAAAAGTTGTCAACAGACAAAATGTTTATCATAATAGCAAAAATATTTTATCAGTTTGGCACTTCTGGATATCTTCCACAGGAACCGAGATAATTGAGCTTAAAGTCAAAAGATAGGGTGTCTTTTTGTTACAGGTTTTACAGCAACACGAAAATGGGAAAAATCGATCTCAAATGAAAGCTCATAATGTTTCCTCTTCTGTCTGATTATGTCTGACTATGAGTTTTTTAGTTGAACCTAGACTCTTTTGAGATCAAGTTAGAACTTGTGGTGTTATAATTTCGAAATTCACGCTTGATGGAACTTCCCATCCCTTTTAAGTTCAAGCATAACTATGGAAAATGAATCAGGGTTTGATTCGAATGTTCTGTGGTCAAACGCACTAGAAACAAAATCAAAATGCTTTATTCAAAATATTTACATTCTTGTCAAATTAGTGATTTTTGACTTTTGGAGTTATAGTTCATCATTCTGGAAAGAATAGGTCATCGCATACGTGACATTTTGGAAGATTTGACAGCTCGAGAAAATTCTGTAGTTCTGCAGAATTGCTCAGCATCGTGTATTCCAGGACCGAGTGATTATCTCAATGATGACGTAACTACCATGAAATCAGTGGAACATCTAAAAAAGAATAGCATTTCATCTTTTACAGGGAATGAGATATATAGGCCCAAAGTGGAGGGGTCGGGTGGCACTCTATTTGAGTGTTTACGGTACCTTGGAGCTTTTTTTCTCTGATTGTGAAATCATGACGTGATGCATCGAACCCACAGGATGTCTCCGTGAAGTAATCTTCTCAAATGCTTCGTCGAAAAACTTCTGGAGCTCGAAAAAATAATGATTCTGATAGTTGTTGATTTTGATTGTGAATTCGCTACGAGGTTTTTTATCTACTCGAATTATAAAAATACTGAGAATGATGTAGTAGATGGGAACGCAATGGATCACTGTAACATTATTAGCTAAATAGCTTGATTGTTCTCCGTAGCTCACATTCAATGGTAGCAAACTGCTCTGCGTAGTCCATCGATTTCATTAGATAATGAGCAATATAAGATCCTCCAGCATTATAAGTTACATAAGCCCACGTCACCACACTCATTACTCGAAACATGCTCGAAGTTCTCAGATTTTCAGAGATCTGATATCTCTCAGTTAGAGTACTTTGTTTTTGAGATGTTGCTTTTCGAAAATTCTGAAAATATCTTTATAAAATGTCTAGTCCTTGTTTTCCCCCAACTAACTTCATTCTTTCTCAACAGATACAGTAACCCTGGTATTGTTGCAAGCTGACTGAAAAATATAAAGAAAGTGGGCACATTGACGAGGAATCGATTTCCGGAGTTGGCGAGCTGGAAATTAGGAAATTAGCAAGTCTGCTATTATATTTTTCGTTACCCAGCAGTAATAAATAATAACTTCACCGGTGTTATTCGAGTTTTGTATAAACATGAAAAGACAACTAAGGGAAAGCTGAAAACAGGAAACTATGATGAATCAGAAATCGATAAACTCCTACATGAACGACGTTGAGTAGGATTCCAAACCACTTGTATCTGTTCTCATAGTGATAGGCTTGAAACGTGGCAACAAATCTTTCAATGGTCAAAATAAACGGACTGACTTCGATGATATACTCGGAAAACTTGTAGAGGTACCGGAGGTTACATCTACATCTCGATGGAATTATATCACATCCGCTTTCCCAATCATCGAAATAGTTTATCAGGTCTTTTCCATGCAATCCAATACGAGCCAGGATATGGACCAGGACAAAGAAGGTATGTGTGAGAATAACACATTTACTGTTGAAATGCAGTTTCACAGATATTTTGATTCTCCAGAGAGCATAAAGATTTATAGGAATACAAAGAAGGCAGAGTATTAAGGAAACGAGCAGTGTAGATCTGAATTTAAAATTGACAAATTATTTAGGTGAAAATCGGAGTCATGGTCGAAGGTCTCACTAAAAAAACTACAGTATTACTCTGGTCCGGCGCCCATGAATCTTGTGCCCGAAAATTTATTCAAAGGCGCATCGTCGGTTCTGAAACTAAAACAGCTTCGGTTTTCACAAAATAAATCCGCCTTTGATACAGTACTTCGGATTTATTTTATTTTTGCCTATTTTTCTAAGATTTTTGATTTTCATGAATAATCAGTTGAATTTCTTCATCAAGTAAAACAAACAGCAAAGATAGGTTAAAGTAAATTAATTGCGAAGTACTGTATCAAAGGCGCATGGATTTATTTGTAAAAACCGTATAGCTTCTTTCTCTTCAGGACCACAAGATTCATATACAAGAATAGTAACCTAAAAATATTGTATTTTCATGGTTTATTTTCTCGTTTTTTACAGGTTTCCGTCGATTTTTCTATCATTTTTGATGACGAAAAATTGACTGAAAACGCGCGAAAATCGAGAAAATAAATCCCGAAAAAAACCTTTAGGTTACGGTAGTTATCGTTGTGGGACCTTGGAATTTGGATAGTTTTGCTAACCTCAAAACTGATGACGTTGCAACTTCGGCCATCATCTGGCATTGCGTTTGGTTGTACATTGTTGACAGGTATAATAGAAAACTCTATTTGGAAAACGAATGCAGTGAGGCGAAAGGGTTGTGAGGTTTTCGTATGATCGAGAAGCTCAGAGAAAATAATGATAATAATGAGAAGAAGCTAGAAGACCAAGTGAATGAGTGTATTCTGATTTCGAGATTCACTCGTGTGACTCATATGATACATTACAACTTGTAGTTGATAGACAAGGAAATTGAATTTCCAGTGCGATGTATGTACAATATGGGTAATAGATAGCATTTATGATAACAACAAAAAATGAGCAACAACAACAACAACAATTCAAAACTTAATACTAAACTTCCGGATTCTTCACAATGTACTTGCAAATCGACTCCATCTCCTCGAAAATTTCCGAATCGTCTCCAGCATATTCTGCACATTGCTCCGTGGTGTTCACGAATTCTAGCCAATCTTCAACGGCAAAGGAAAGATCCAAATGTTCCGTGATTTTCTCAACTGGTGGATGATGGGCGAGAACAGTTCCCGGGCGCATGTGAGTGTGAAGGAATTCCCAACATTCTTCTTGTTCGGTTTTGGAGAGGAAGAAGGAGAATACGTTGTTCATCACAATGAATTGGTTCTCTTTGAACACTTGTGGCAGGTGACGAATATCTTCGCGAAGGATTTCAATATTCTGGAAATATCAAAATAAGCAGGGAAAGTTTTCAAAATTTAGCTTACCTTCAACCCGAATTGTCGAATCGTTTGCAGTGCGAGTGCAGCGTAGTCGGAGTCTATTTCAACACCAACTGTATGAACGTTTCCGTTTCTAAATATTACACTTTGTTAATTTTTAACGCTCCTTTTTCTTTTGATCTTACGTAAACAGTGAAGCACCATAAACAACAGCTCCCAAACGACTCCCAATGTCCAGAACGTTTTGACACGTTGGCGGCATCAGTTTATCGAAGAGGAACTTAATTTGCAGACGGCTCAAGCTGTGACTGATAAAGTTCAACGGGATGGTATTTCGAGAATTACAATCCGGACAGTATGAACGACTGAGCTGATTTTGTTGCACCAGCTCTTCCACATCATCGTCGTCGTAGAGGAAGGAATCGACTTCGCACTGAATTTCAATATTAAAAAGATTATTTTCCTGTCTTCATGTCTCACCGTGTTAATTTCGTTGCAATCACTGTCGAACCCTTCGGTTGGGTATTTCAGCTTATTGAGTTCTTTCGAAGGTACATCAACTCCTTTGTCTTTCAAGAACGTGGCGATTCGATCGAGCTTTTGAGCTCCTTTCTCTAGAATCTTCTTTTTCTGCTCCTTCTCATGGTTCGCTGTGATTTGTTCCGGAGGTGTTTCGTCGACATATTTGTTGAGCCAATCTTTAATTTCAATAACCTCCTCGATTTTTAATTTTGAAAGCAATTCGACGATATTTTCTTTCGTTTCCCGAACTTCTTTTGACTTTGAAGGTTTTCCGCTGATCGAAGCCATTGGAAAGACGGCCTGGAAAAATTAAGATTCAACAAATTGTAGAATTAACTTCCATCAATTGTAATAAATTGAGAACTCTTGAATTTCCCAAAAAAAACTTTTCACAGAGAGTAAGTGATGAAAAGCAAGAGAGCGCACTGTGACAGGAGGGTCGAGGAAAAGATACGAAACACGCAGTGAATGCACTTTTGCCCAGCCAAACAAGAAGAAAAAGAAGGAGAAGAGAAATCAGTATCGAAAAATTCATTTAAAAACGTTCGAGAATGTTTTATGAGAATAATAATGAGCTACATTGTGTTTCATATTACATAGTTATAGTTGAGTTATTACAAATAATGTTATTTAGGTTATTACTGATCATATAGCACATCGAGTGAAATATCAAGACAGGTTGGGGGTGAGAAAACGTCTCTACAAGTATGGATTTTTCCCAGGACAGATGCGAGCACGACATATGCACTTTCCTTTTCGTTGAGCACGGACCGCGAAGCACTGAAAGTTACGAACGAATTTCAGAAGCTGTGTGCTACTGTTACCTTCGCATGGAACACACGTTTGCAGCAGTCGCATCGAAGCGTCTCATGGTTGCTGAATTTGTAACTTGCACAGATTTCACATATTCCGAGTTTTCTTGGCTCACAGGCTACCAGCTTTCCGTTTAAGAATATTACTTGGTTCTCTCTGAAAATATGCATATTTTGTTTAGATAACAACCTTACTGATTATTACATTGGTGTGAGCCAAATTTTGTGAGTGTCACTATTTTGGAATCCCAACACCTTGTTGTCACCAGTTCGATACATTGAAGCATTCGTTAGCGGGCTCCGTTTTGGGAATAACTTCCCCATAATGAATTCAGCCTGCTGATCATGAGACTTCTCCGGGACATCATCCGTATTGAGACTCTTGTACACTCCTTCCATCAACTCTTTAGGGAGGATTAGAGCAGAAACGGACCGGAATTCTGAGAGAATTTCATATGATTCCGAGTCTGATTGATTGTGAGGGATCGTTTTCTCCGAATCGTTTGCATTGTTATCGCGGATACCAGCGTTTCGTGGCTCTCTCTGGGAGTCCATCGGAACGTTCTGAAGCGGGGGAATGTTCTCTCGGATTGGTGTCAGAGACTCCAAATCATCTCCCAATGTCGGTTCATCATCCTCGCTGAATTGATCATATTCCAGGGTTACATCGCTTTCAGTAAGCGGTGTTTGTACCCGTTCAGCGCATTGGGTCCGTGGAGGGAGAGTGTAAGAACTGCAAATTTAAATTGTTGGCACACAAGATAAATAGAGAAAACTTACCTGTTACTCGCGGATGGGTCTGGTTGCCGTGAACAATGTGGTGGAGGGTTTGAGAGCGCCGGCCAATCTGGGAAGCTTGATGATGTGCTCGGAACATCCGACATGAAGTAATCAGTTGCAGGTTCCTCTCTGGGTACAAGGGAAGGTCCAAATCTTCTTGCAGGACCCACATATGTCGCAGCACTGTTTAGGTTTCTCGCCATTTTTTGATCGAAACTTTCGACAGGTTCAGGTACCGGTTGTCTTGTAGGCGGTGATATATCCTCGTAGTATTCCGTTGTCATCCGCTCTCTGTTCTCTGCGATCGGTCGGTCGATGCGAGGAATTTCTCGGCGCACATCTTCTTCTATTTCGAGTCGTGCTTCTTCGATATCAGGAGTATCCACCAGGCAATCCACATACATTGGTCGACCACCGTTCCCAGTTCTGAACCGTAAAAGTCCTTCCAAATACCTATTCAGTTGGAAAAGGAGCTCGCTTCTTAAAACCATTTGAAGAGCATTTTCAACGGACGCCGTGATATGATTTCGAAATTGTAACCGGAGCCACCCGACTAATTTTTCAAGATTCTGTCTTTTAGTACCGTCAAAGAAGAAGACGAGGATCGCCCTGAAAATGATTTTACAATAAAAACACAATGTTTTCTTTTTTACCTGATGTATCGGAGAAGGAAATCTGCCAGTGCAAACAGTGGTCTTCTCTGGAAGTCGGGCGCATTGTTGTGACGGCGATCCATCCTCTAATGCGGTGACACCTCACCCCGGTCTGTAAACGAACGTTTTGTTTTTAACTTTACTAGTTTCAAGATGAATTCAACGAAAGATATCAGAACAAATAGTTGAATGAAAGGAAAAGGAATCACAACCACATGTATCTCCCTCTATTTAACAATTTAACGACCGTGTTCCGCTGAATAATTCAATTTCAAGCAAAAAAAAAAAACAAAAAAGAGGTCGATGAGAAATTCTAACGAAGGAAGAGAAAAAACAGTGGAAAACCTTCTAGAAAAGACAATTGAAGACGCTTGCCGCAAGTTTTTTTTGTGTTTGGCGCTCATTTTTTCTTTGGTCTCGCCACGAGTACAGTAAGCTTTCGATGCGGCACAAATGAATTTCACACAATTCGTTATGCTCCTTTAAAAAGACAGTATTCCATAATCCGCAAGGCATGATTTTTCATGTCAGTTTCTTATGGGGTTATTTATCAAAATGTTCATTTTAGCAAGTATATGAGCATTGCCGGTAATATCAAATACAAGTCTAAATCAAGAACCGTAATATGAGAGAGATCGAGAGCCCGTGGATAAAAAAATGCTGGCATTTTCCCGCCGTACTTCAGGAGTTTGTTGAACCGAAATGCTCCTTCATCTAGAGTTGGAATCGGCTGATCCATGTAATATGTCAAAAACTTGTTCGCATTCCGTTGGTATGTGGGATGCTCCAAAACTTCTCTCACATGAGTACCGAGCTCTTTAACATTTATATTGAATTTGTTCATGATTCTCCCGAATCCCTTCTCTTTGATAAGCCAGGAATTTCGAGTTTGTTCTCCAAACATTGGAACAAAGATAGTCGGAGTTGCCGAGCAAATCACCTCTTTTGTGCTGAAAATAACGATTTTTCTAGTTTTTTTTTAGCTTTGGAAAAACCTCTTCAACCCTCCATGACTCAAAAATAAGACGGTCTTGCTGTGATGAAGAATCTGGTTCTGAGGAACCCATGATGAAGTCTTCACATGATCTCGTAATCCAGGTGGTCGTTCTCCTTTCATACTCCAGATGACTCGATAATCAGTCAACTGATTAACAATAGTAGAGAACGTATCATAGTAGTGCTTCGGTGCTCTTCTCCAGTCGATGAATGTACCGAAAGCAATTAGTATCGTACCCTTTGATTTAGGATCGTCAATAAATGATAGAAAATCAGGAGGGAGGGGTTTGGAACTGGGCTTACAGTATGCACCAAAGGAGAAGAACTGGAAAAACATAAAAGTGGGAATTGAAAAGAATATGAAACAACAAACATCGTTGGTTCTGGACGCAGGTGGAAACAGGGAATCTGGCATATCGGTGAAGGTATATGAGCTTCGTCTATTGTACTCGGGAAACGAGAAATAGGGAAATGGAATTATGCTTCGAAGTGCCTGAAACAAATATTTCATTGAACTAAATTGATGGTTTTGATACCCATTTCTGAGCGAAATTTCCAATGAACGCTGTAAAAATGAAGCTTCCAAACCAATCATAAGCAGCCCAAATTCTGTGATAATATTTAGGAACCGAAAAATCAAGCATAGTGAAAGGCAGATTACTTGGTACAAAAGTTGCATAGTTCCTGGAAGAAAAATTCACGAAACATTCTGAAATTATCAATTTCACCTCGAAAAAGCTTTGAATGATCCTTGAGCCGACTCAAGATCCGTAGAATGCATCATAACGTGTGGTTTTCCACTGATCTCTGCCATCCCGTATCCGCAGACCGCAAAAAGAGAATCTGAGAGGTAGAGATCCCAGTCCTCAGAGAGAATCTCATTGAACCGCTCTTTCTTATGCTTCAGAATGTTGTTGCATGTCTTGGAGCCAAATCCGTATGCAACTGCCTATGATAACTGATAGTTGACAAGGCTATTGGATTACTGTACCTGATGGATAAAACTATAATCCTCTTCAAACGCAATTTTATCAAAATCCGGAGACGCAAATGGGTTCTCGAATCCTTTCATATCGATAAATCTCTCCTCCATTCCGAAGTCAATATCCGGATGGAACCATGCGAATTCCAACGCAGTTGTGTGGTTATCCTTCTGAAGACGATGCATGAAGGTGCTGATTGACGTGGCATGCGATCTTCCTTGATCCATAACTGTCAGAAGTATACGAGCAGATTCCACATTGTGGAGGAACAAAAGACTAATGAAGAATGTGTTGATTGTCATGTGAATGTATTTTGGAGTATTGTATTTCCTTTACTTTATATATAAAGACTTCTGTAGCTATTTATTATGGGATGATTGATAAATGTTCATATAAACTACACTACAACATATACATTTTTTGTAGTGAAGTCGTCATTGTGAAGAGGACGTCGTTTGCAGGTTTTGATCTGATCTCAATGGTATTTTGATCTTTTTGTTTTCGTAGTTTGTATTTATTTTTAAAAAAAGGAAAATAAGATTTATTTTATTAATATTTTCTTGAAGAAAGCGATTAAACTTCTTTCACCAGTATTGGAATATCATCGTATTCCTTTGGATTATCACTGAACAATTGCTTCAATTTTCTATCCGCTCCACATAAATCAAGCAATTCCACATGGTTTAGAAGAATATGCTGTCCACTGTTTCCGACTAATCGGACTACAAAAAAGTCGTTCTCCTCGACTTTGTCCACTTTCGTTCCGGCAGTGATCACTCGCGTTTTTAGGTGCTTTGCAAAGTCTTGTCCCTTCTCAACGAATTTTCCCATTCGATACTTGTTTCCATTTGAATCATAAAACAATGCTTCTGGAAGTTTGAAGTATGGAAGAAGAGAGCTGGCAGTGATTGTTAGTTGATTCCGAGGGATCTCATCGACACCGAAATGATTCGGTTGGTTTGAATGGACGAGCTGTTCATGTTGGTAGAGAAAGCGAGCGGAATTGAACTTGATTTCTGTAAGAACCGACTAATTACCTATATTTTATCATAACAAAAAAACTTACTGCAAACAACACATATATGAGAATGATTGACTGAATCGACTACAAAAGAAGTATGAGGCACTGGAACATCCAAGATTGGAGTATGATGCACAACTTCTTCTATGAAACGTGGCTTTTTCTTGTCGAGATCATTCAGGAAATCTGAGATGAACTTGATATTGTCTGCTTTCTTTTTTGCAAACAGCTCATTCCATCTCTCTTTTGCATTTGTAATGACTGCTCGCATTTCTTCTCTTGTCATCTTTTTTCGTTTCACATCATCCGGTACCTCGATTTTCGTTGCTCGACAATTCTCTCGAAGATGCATCATCAATGTTCGATTCGATGAGCATCTCACTTGACACAGTTCGCATTGAATTATGGCTTTTTTGGCATCGTGAAAAACATTGATGTGACGATCCAGTCTACCGATAGAATGGAACCGCCTATTACACTGTGAACAACTGTGAAGACTTTGATGATTTCCTACATTCCAAAGATGGCGATCTCGATTTGCAGGAGGAATAATCCGAGATGTGAATGAGAGTTTTGTCTGAAAAATAAGTATTTATTTGGGCTTTGAATGTACAGGAATTGAATCTACCTCTTCATCTTCGTCGTCGTCTGCTTCATCATCATAGGCTTTTCCAATCTCATCATTATGCTTTATTATTTCGTAAGGAGCAACAACTTCAGCATGTTTCACCAAATCCTCTACCATTTTTCTCAACTGTCGATTGTCAATCGTCATTCCGAGTGCCGGGCAATGTGCCATCAATTCAGCGCAACTGTGTCTCCAGTGATGATACAGAGACTTCTTAAACCGAAATCCACATCCACAAAGATCACAAACATACGCCACTGGTAAGCTTTGAGAAAACTGTCCCGGTCTGTTTTGATTTGTATGAACACCATAATGCATGTTTAACGTTCCTCGTGGAAGATGTAAATTGCAATAGATACAAACGGATGGTGTTGATTTTTGATCAAAGAGAGGCCTGTCACTGGGACCAGGCTCTTGATAATTTATCTCAGTTTCGTATGAATATTGATCGAGGGTTAATCGAAATGCAGCTTCTTGAATTTCATCGTAGGACATTGCCTGGAAAAATGCTTTGAAAAAACGGAATGTCAGTTAAATAAAACCACACCTTTCGCTCTTCGTCGCAGAAAACTTCTTTCATTTCCGGACATGATTGTTTCCAATGCAATTTCAGAGCCGTTAGACGAGTACTGAGCGCGTTGCATAATCCACACATCCAATCACCAGTGATCTGTATATTAAAAATGTAGAAGAACAACTTCAAATAAATAAAAACTCACCATATGGGTTTCCATATGTCGTCGAAGCATAGAAGGCTGATGGAACTTTGCGTGGCATTGTGGACACTGATGCTCAACGGCCATGAACTCTGAAATGTGTTGCGATGCAACAACGCTGGCCGAACGCGAATGCTCAAGGCCGCGGCCATGAGCGAGTGGGCAAAAAAAAGGGGAGACATCGTTGGTGAGGAGGTATGTTTACTTTTACAACAGAGTGGTTTTTTGTTCTAATTTTTTGAATTGAAAACGGTTTAAACCGCGGTTTGACGGCAGTGTTCGCATCGAGGATAGAATATAGAAACAACTATGAGCAATATCGCTCCGGCTTCAGACAATTTCAGTTGACAATTTGATTGTCTGTGAAGCATTTTTCTTTGAAAAATTTTTTAAAAAATTTCATTTTTCTTTTCTCTCGCAAAAAAGTACTATCGAAGGCGGTATCGTGTCGAGACCTTATCGGATCAGCTCATGTTCCTTAAGGTTACTGTAGTTTTCTCAAAGGAACATGCGTTCACAAAGTAAGGTCTCGACACGATCAGTGAAAAATATTCTTTCAATTTCACTTTTTTTTCCAAAATTCTGAAAATCCGACTAAATTTGAAAAATGAAACACTTCTGCTTGACACTGTTCTGTTTTGTACGCCGGCGGAGCCTCGTAAATCAACAAGATTGATGCTAGTTTTTCGGGTGTCAATTTTAAGTAAGCATAATTTTTAATTGAGTAATCGTCACTTCCGTTCATTGAAGACCAATTTTCTTATCTCAATTTAAGTTAAGAGAACAATCTGTGTACATTCCAATTTTTTCATATTTTTCAGCTATTCCATGATTGGCAGCCGCTACTTTGTTAGCGGAGTTCTGCTGCTCCTTCTTGGGCGTTTTGGGTGAGTCTTTAAGCTCAAAAGTCAATAGAAAACCTCTAATTTCAGCCTTTCCGAGGAAGACAACAATGGAACGAGTCCGATAAGCGTCCGGGAATTTCCAGCGCGCCGGAAACAAATCAATGACACACTTGTTGCTAACACTGTTCATGTGTATTACCTGAAGCTAGACGAAACCTTTATTTTGGATTTGACCCGAATCTCTGCAGATGTCTCCGAACCAGCTCTTTTTCGGAAAGAAGTCGATACAATTCTAGAAGTTACAGTTTCCAACGGACGTGACAATTTCATACTAAAACTGCCTATGGTCTATCCGGATTTGACTTTATACTCCTACGGAAAGCTTCTAAACCCATTGGTTGAAGAAGACTTTGGACCGAAGAGGAGCAAGAAGAACAGTGAGTTAACGAGTCTAGTGCAATTCCTAACCAATTGATAGTTCATTCAGAAAACTCGACGTTATCTCAAAACCTTGTTATCACCGTTCAATCAAGGCTGAGAGTGGATATAGATTATCAACTGCACCTGACTACATTGGATAAGTCTCAGTACAGATTGAGCTTCAAGGAAGGACAATCAACGAAGACACTTCACAATCAAAAGCTCACATTTGTGAAGCCCATCGGGTTCTTCCTAGATACTGAAGAACAGAATGTTAAATCATTCCATATCACATTAACTAGTGCCGATGACATTTGTGCAAACGTTATCACGGTCCCGGCAAATGTATGTTTCTTTCTGAGCGTTTCGACATATTCAACATATTTTTCAGGAATCCATTTACGAACGTCCGGTAGACTCCGACAGGGCTGACAATCGACGTGTGCTAACGTTCACTCGGAGAGCCGACATTTTTTTCTCTGAAACCGAGATTCAATTGTTCAAGACTTTCCGGATATTTGTGTTCATTTCTCCAGTGGATTCACCATGTTCAGCCAACACATCTCGCAAAAATTTCAATGAGATCAAGAAAATAACATTCGATTTCACGAGACTGGAACCGAACTCCTATTTCGTTCCGACTCTCGCCATGCTAGTATTTTTTGCTAGTCCTTGCCTTATCTTCATGGCCAGCTTGACATTTAATGTGATACGGAATCGATCAGAACTCGTGACGGATTTGATCTCAATTCCTTCGGATCACTCTGTGAATGCGTCTGCGAACGCAGAAAACAATTTAGTTCACAATGAAGTTGCGGTGATCCCAGAAGAAGAAAACCTGCAAGTGCAAGAAATCGAACCAATCCCAATCAAACAAGATTCTCTATCCCTTCACGGTCAAATGCTAAAGTATCCAATAGCACTCATTCTCCCAGTTCTGATGCACACAGGAGTTGAATTCCACAATTTTACAACATCCACTATGGCGAATCGTGATGAAATGTGTTTCCATAATAACGCATGTGCGAAACCTCTCGGAGAGCTTCGAGCTTGGAACAATATGATCAGTAATATTGGATATGCGATCTATGGACTGGTTTTTATAATGGTCACAATGTGTCGAAGATGGAGGCACCATTCCCCATTAGTTGGTACTTATGAATGCACACTTCTGGATATTACAATTGGACTTTTCATGATTCTACAAGCTATTGCCAGTGCCACGTATCATATATGTCCCAGCGATATAGCTTTTCAGTTCGGTAAGCCTTTTCAAAACGCTTTCAAAAGATCTTCTAGTTTTAAAATTACAGACACCCCTTGCATACAAGTCATCTGTGGTCTTTTGATCATCCGCCAATGGCTTGTTCGTCAGGAATCTCCATCGCCAGCCTACACAAACATTCTTCTTTTCTGCGTTGTCTCTCTGAACTTTCTGATCTCCGCCTGTTCAAAATCTTCCGGAATTCGATACCTAATCGCAATAATTCATTTTGGTGTCGTGGCGACAATTTGTTTCGCGAAACGAAAAACATTGAGATCTTCCAAACAAGTCTACAATGTCTTCGTTGGCACTTTTGCTATTGTGAACTTCTTCGCTATAACTATTTATGTGACCTCTTCATACATTCATCTCAATCAAATCTCTACTTATTGCTTCATCCTCAACTGCATCCTATATTTGACCTACTACGCCATTATGAAGTTTGCATCACGAGAAAGCATCGGATTGAAGGCCAAAGTGTGTGGAGTTTCCGCAATATTTGGATGGCTGATTGCTGGGTTCTTCTTCTTCCAAGATAACACCGATTGGACGGTAAGATTTATGAGGTGCATCGTTTTGTTTTAAAAATCTTATGATTTTTTTAGAGAACAGCCGCTATGAGCCGAGCACTGAACACACCATGCCTGCTTCTTGATTTCTTCGGATCCCACGATCTCTGGCACATTTTCGGTGCAATCGCTGGTCTATTTACATTCTTATTTGTATCTTTTGTTGATGACGATCTAATTAACACTCCCAAATCCTCTATTAACCTGTATTGAATCACACTTTGAATCTCAACTTTTTTTTGTATTTTTTGCTACCTCTTTGCCATTGTTCTGGGGTTTAGTTTATAGCTATTGCATTCCTATTTATTGTCGGAATTAGAAAACTGTCACCTCTGTGATTGTACTGATTCTGAAAGCATCAGATGACAGTTTAAGTATTCCTAGACTCTCTTGCCTCTGTTCCACTATTTGTAAAATTGTGAATTTAGAATTTTTAGTTTACATTTCTTGTTGATAAAATTCTGTTTTCCCCTTTCCATTTAACCTTTTTACCTTTCCATTTCAGCCTTCTTTTAGCAAACAAAGCTCAAAACTGGAATTCGAGTTTCAACAAAGCCGCAATCGACCATGACACCTATAACTTCTTGACCCAACAGTGTTGGGCCAACACCCCAGCTAACATTTGCCCCGATCAAACACAACAATCATTTGGGAGAAAAAAAAGAGATTTGATGAAAACTCGTCTCTAGCTATCTTTCGCTTGCAACCTATGTTTCCTCCCAATTGCTCTTTCACCTCCTTTGCCACCTCGACATGTGGTTCTTTTGAAGACCTTAGCCCCACTTCCGATTGTTCTTCTAGTGGTCCTTCACACTTGAACTCTTCTTCTTCCATCCTTCTGTTGATTCTGATTTGAACATCTTCAGAAGGCTAAATGTTGCCACGACTTCTAGTCGTTCTGTCGATTCTTCTTCAACTTGTTGGTAGCACCTATTTTACTGGTTCTGAGAGATCACAGAATGGTATCCGTCTTATGACATTCAATATTTGGCAGTCTGGTAAAAATGTCGAGAATGGTCAGCAGAAAATCGCTAAGCACATTTTGATGGTGAATCCGGATATTGTGGCACTTCAGGTTAGATTTCTAGATTACTTTATGTGAAATAGTTTTCATCTTTCTGAAAATATAAACATTTCAGAATCAATTATCGTATTTCCTCTAATAGCAGCCCACCCACACGGTCAACTTTGAGCTCAATTATCTGGATTCCTGTGGAAGATAATAAAAACTTGTCAACTAATGAAATGTGTATCATAATATAAAACATATTTTGTTAGTTGACAAAATTTTGATATCTTTTACAGGAATCGAGATAAATTGGCTCAAAGTTGACAAGTTGGGTGAAATTCAAGATAATACGGTGACAAAAAAGAGCTCCAACTTAAAACTTTTTTTTGAAAAATCATCCGAGTATGTATAGTTCAGATTTGATGTTATTGCCAATTTTACTGAGACTTTGAAAAAAATTGATTACTAAAGATATACAGTACCTGGCAAAGAACAAAATTGATGGTTTGGATGTGATTCTATTAGAGAAAACAAATCTCAAACTATCTTTTACTAGTATTCAGGAAACATATGCAAATGTGACGAAAAACTTAACCATGATGCTCGGACATCCGTGGGTAGCTGTAGAACGAAATCACGAGTATCCCGACACTGCAATTCTCACTCGCCACGTTATCGTCCCTAACACAAACCTTTCGACATCTGGAGGCGTTGGAATAAAGATTATGCTTCGTACAGGATACATGGTTCATTTCTGGAGTCTCCACCTGGATTACACTTCTTATGGACCGTATGCAGCAAACAATAAACTAGTCAATAGAATTGATCAGATTATGGCTGGGGAGAATACGGGTATGTGAATTGGGATTCAAGAATGAATACAAACTAGAATTTCAGAATACGGTCGTGGTCCCCAGATCTACGAGATTCTGAATTTGCCAACGATGAAAAAGTGGATGGAGAAGTCAGATGACGTTCCGATCTTCATCGCAGGTGACTTCAATGGGCCATCACACTTGGATTGGACAGAACAAACAAAAAAGATTCATGGAGATTGGGTGGTCAGGTGGCCGGCGACCAAAGAATTGGAGGATCGAGGATTCACGGATACTTATAGAGAGATCTATCCAAATGTTTTGACAAATCCAGGTTAGAGAAAGAGAGGATAGAAAAAAAATGATGGGAGGGTTCAGGAATCACGTGGTCTACTGTGAATAAATTCAATCCGGAGTGGAATTACACGATCCCAGAACCACAAGATCGAATCGACTTCTTGTTTTACAAAGGTAATGCAAGCCATAACCTAGAAAAAAAGGTCGTGACCTAGAAAAATTAGATCGCGATCTAGAAAAATTAGGTTATAACCTAGAAAATTTAGATCATGACCTAAAAAAAATTAGGTCATGACCTAGAAAAAATTAGTTCATGACCTAAAAAAAATTAGGCCATCACCTAGAGAAAATTAGGCCGTGACCTAGAAAAAATTAGGCCATGACCTAGAAATAATTGGGCCATGACCTAGAAAAATTAGGTCATGACATAGAAAAAGTAGGTCACGACTTTGGAAAAATTAGGTCACGACCTAGGAAAAGTTAGGTCATAACCTAAAAAAAAACTAGGTCGTGACCCAGAAAAAATAGGCCATGACATAGAAAAATTATGCCATGACCTAGGAAAAATTAGGTCATGACCTAGAAAAATTAGGTCGTGACATAGAAAAAATTAGGTCGTGACCTTGAAAAATTGGGCCATGACCTAGAAAAAAATAGGCCATGACCTAGAAAAAATTAGGTCGTGAACTGGAAAAAATTAGGTCATGACCTAGAAAAATTAGGTCACGACCTAGAAAAAATTAGGTCACGACCTAGAAAAAGTTAGGTCATGACCTAGAAAAAATTAGGCCATGACCTAGAAAAAATTAGGCCATGACCTAGAAAATTTAGGTCATGACCTAGAAAATTCAGATCATGACCTAGAAAAATTAGGTCATGACCTAGTTTTAATTAGTTCGTGACCTAAGAATGATTGTTCAGATATATTTCACAGGATGATCGACCTCAAAGTAGACGGTCTGATTAGGCATCTTTTATAAGAAATACCGTTGTTTCAGATGTTTTCAGTAGGCAATAGCCAACTTTGAATGTCTAAAAATAATTTGGGACCTTTTTGAACGAAACTGAAAGTATTTAGGTCTGCTGAAGTTACAAAATTTGTAAATTAGAAAGAAATCATTCGGTTGGTTTCGAAGATAAAGTAAACACTCTATTAGAGTGCCACCCAGACCGTCAATTTTGAGCTTATATATCTTGTTTTCTGCAGAAGATATCAAAAAGTAGTCAACTGTAAAAATGCTTATCATAACATCAAAAATATTTTGCCAGTTGAAAATGTTTTGATATCTTTCACAAGAACCAAGGTAAGTGAGCTCAAAGTTGACGGTTTGGGTTGGATCCTATACGGTATCCAAAATTTCGTTTTTTTTTTAATGCAGGACCCGTTGTCGCGGACCAAATCATGGCTTATAGTGGATGCGAGAAACCCCAAAGAATTCCGTTCCACGAACACAACGATTATCCATCGGATCATTTTGCCGTTTTTGCCGACTACACTTTCATTTGATTTCCGTCTTTCAAAACTTTTTTTTAAATCTCAAATGTTGTACACAAAAACTGTATTTTCCATCGTCTTTTTCTTCCGTTTTCCATCATTTACAGATTAATGCCTTTGTTGGCCGAATCGCTGGCGATTTATGTTTACATTTTTCGGCGAATTTGAATTCTTCATCTGCAATTTCTCGATCCTAAAGGTCACCTCTCCAGTCACCCCTCTTGTTGATTCCATGGCCAGCAAAGCATGACTGCCAAGGGGTAATCATGGACGGTATAAAAACGGATGAGGCAGCACGACAAGGCCATCCTTCTTTTTGCACCTGAAATACTTTTTTGTTGTTGTGTTTGAAAGAAAGAAATGTCTAGAATTCTCGGATTCCTTCTGATTCTTCTTCTAGCTGTAGACGTGGCACTTGGAGCTGGAGACAGTAGACACAAGGGGACTGAAGTGTAAGTTTATTTGGCACATAATTCGGAGGGTACAAGGGAGTGCAAAGTGATTTAGGGGTACAATATTCGCAATTTTTCAGGTATTTTGTACGCTCAAATTGAGGATTTTGTACCCCTAGATCGCTTTGTATCTGACCCCAACATTTTTGTACCCTCCGAATAATTATTTTAAAAAATACGGTCTCAGTCAAGTTAGACAGAAAAATTCAGATTTCCGAGATTTCAGAATCCGCCAAAAACGTCAATACCTCGGGTACGGATATGGAATGGGATATCCCTACTCGTATGGCTACGGTTACAATCCCTACATGATGTACCGCCCGTATCCAATGTATGGAATGGGAATGGGAATGCCCTACTACCGACCATATGGATTTTGGGGAAAGTGAATTTCATTCAGATATTGAACGATTTATAAATGCTGTTGATTTTTTAATATCTAATTGTAACTTGAGTTTGAATCAAAACTTTTGAATAAAATTCATTGAAAATTTGTTTGATGTTTTTCGGTTTTCAATCCTAACTACAAAGTCCGTAGTTACGAAATGTGTTAGGCGAGACGCAGAGAAAAAGAAAGAGACTCAGACAGCGAGTGCAATGTTGTGCAATAATGCATAAGGGGAAGAACATACGAGAGAGTGGAAGTATATAAAGGATATGGATTTGTTGTTTAGATAACTAATATTTTAGCAATTTATTTTCAAGTATTTTTTGTTGAATATCCACAGTTTTTCCAGTATTTGACAATACCGAATTTCTATAACTACCGTTAACCCTCTAATAGAACGACCCTTAAACTTTCAACTTCGAGTCAATTCATCTGAATGAATCCATTCTTGAAGTATTATTCTTGAAATTATAATGAACGTTTTTCCAATTGACGACTTCTCGATATTTCTCACAGGATCCGAGATAAATTTGCTCAAATTTGAAAATTAGGGGCTCTTCTGTTACAGGTTTTATTGTACACTCTTTGATAGGTATTCGTTCGGATCGTTTTTCTAATGATGTCACTCTGAACTTATTGGTGTTTTGTTGGCCTCCGCTCTTTCTCTTATTTACATTTCGTCAAAATCACTTTTCAGTTTCTCAAACTATATCAAAATGGATCCATCTACATCTTGCTCTACGCAAGATGATACCATATCTAATTACGCAGAAACTTGGATCCTCGACTATGATCCAGTCGACCATGAAGAACTGCAAAACGAGTCAATGTTCGAGAAGCCACGTGGAGAGAGACGATGGCTTGGAAGAGAACATCATCGAGGAAAGGAACGCCTTCACAATGCAGTGAAGGACAGGACCTTCATCGAAAAAACTGTCAGAGCGACAGAACCTTTGAGCAAGGTAGTTTTGAAATTCCCAATTAAAAAAACTGATTTTAATTCCAGAATGCTACAAAGAAAATAAAAGCATCAACTAGAGATGGAATGGAGTTTAATGTTATCTACTCTCTCGATAAGAAAAACCGATGGGAGACCACTAATACAGTATCCCTGCTGGGTGCAACTCCAGAAAATTTGAATGCTGAAGTGGTGGAGAAGAATGGGTTAGCTCTGCTGAATCCAGAAGAATCCACTATTGCCGTGCACTCGAGACAGGTTGATCCAACCAAAGAACCAGGTGATTTTGATATCAGAACTGCCAAGTCTTCTGGAAAAGGACAACACTATTCCAATTTCCTTCCTGCTACTAGAGAATTCAGCAAGAAGGCGAACGCCAGAACTATGACTATTAGAGAGGAACAGCCTTCAGAAAAGGCACCAGTCGCCGAGCCTACAATTTCATACAATATCTACAAAACTCATCCGAGTCAAGGTCTTGTTGGAGGCCAGATGTTCAAATCAAGACTTGTGTCAAAGTCAGGGCTCAACAGAACCAATAAGAAATTGGATATGGATTTCTACAATGATGAAGAAGATTTTGATGATGATGAAGAATATGAATATGAATATGAAGAGAGTCGTCCATCAGATGCCGTTTTGGATTTGGCAAGTTTGACAGTTGGAAATCGCGCTGAAAAGCAATCTAGAAAAAACAACCGCAAGGATAGTGAGCTCTCCTATGAATTCGTGGAAGCTTTGGAACAGGAAACTGAGTATTCTCACCTTCTGGATATCCACAATTATCTCAGAAAGGAAGGATACATGTTTGAAGATGCAGATATCACTTTTCATAACCAGAAGGATAACATTGAACATCAAATGAAGGAACTTGAGAAGGAAGAAAAACTGATTATCAAAGAGTTGCGCCCAAAACAATACCTTCTGGATGTGTCAAGATGGTGTCAACTAGACGGAGAAGTCAAAGATGGAGAGACAACTACAGTAATCGTGATCACTCATCTGAAGAAGAATGTTTACAAGTGAGTTGGAAAATTTGATTACAAGCATATTCAATCAAAACTGTTTCAGTGTTCTTGTCAACTCTACTCTTCCTTGTCATCCTTCGAAAAGAGGGTCGGATTATTTGAGAAGACAGATTTCAAGTGCGATGACTATTCGCGAAGCGGTCACTAGAATTACTACGGAGCTAATCACTCATCGGAAAGTTATTGAGTAAGATTTTGAATTTCAAAAACTTTATAAAAACATTGATTGTTTTAGAACGATGAAATTGGCATCTGAATTTTATGAAAGAAAAACAGTGTCAGAACTGATTCATGATAGTTCCGAATGGGAGAATCAGCTGGTAAACATGGATTGGCCCAACCAGAATTATCATGCCACGTGGGCGAATTCTGAAGAATTGAGTCAAATTGGAGGAAAACTGGAATGGAATGATTTATGTGCAATGGTTAGAAAAGAGGGAACTTCCGAAACTGTTCATGCTTCTGAAGGCGTTTGTGGATTGTGCAGCAAAGAAAAGAGATCTCATGAACTTTTTCTGGTGAACGATGAGACAGAGATCAAATGTACAGAATGTCTTCGAGAAGAGTTCTACAGAGAGCTGAGAGCTAAACGAATCCCTATTGATTTGCAAATCCAAGCTGCTGATGAATTGGAATTTCTCCCAACATTTATCCCTTTGACAATTGTAAATTTGTACATTAGAGTAAGTGCAGTCCCTGCAGTGTTTTGCAAAAACGTAATTTTTTTCAATTTCAGATGGTCTCGGAAACCATTTACAAAGATCTCGGAGCTACTGGAGATTTTAAGAAATGCCCATCCTGCAAATCTGCGGTATTTTTTGAGGAAGGCCCTTCTGGAAACACAGCGAAAGTTCAGAATCGGTCCTGTCCATGCGGATACTCTTGGTGCAAACACTGCGAGAAAGCTCCACACTGGCCGATGAAATGTGGAGATTATGCTGAATGGCAGGAAAAATGGTTATTGAGATGTAAGATACATTTTCTTTTTGACTTCAAACAAAAGTTAGAATTTCAGATGCAATGACTATCGCTCAAGGATCTGGAAAAACGAATCTCCTACAAATAACTTGTTCCTGTGGCCGAAAAATTTTCAATGTCCTACTTTCTCAGGAGTGGTTCCAATGTCCGGTATGCAAGGTTCATGTTGACGAAGAAACAATGAAGACGTTCCGGAAGAACTACTACTTCCCATACTCTCCTCGATTCCGAAAACTTGTGGAATCTGACTACAACATTCTTAATCAAGGATTCAATGAGGCTCCTTTTGTGCCACGTGTTGCTATCTATACAGATTTTTCCAAGATTCCTGTGATCCGAGAATCGGTTGTGACGACTTGCAAAGCTGCAAGAGATATTCGATATGATGTGCATTCCCGTAATCGCTCTATCAATCGAGAACACATCCTGATTCGGAAAGGAGCTATGGAAAAAGATGTCGTAGACAATTTATTGGGAACTTCTGTCTATTTGGTGGAGAATGTGACTGCATGGATGTATGTCACAAAGCAACACGATCGGACTATCGAGAAGCACTTGGAAAGTGTTATGGAACATCGGAAGAATTTGGTGGAGCTATTGGAAGGAGAGGATTCGGATCTCATCAATGCGTGTGTCGATAAACTACAAAGATTCATTAACATTGTGATCTCCGCTGTGGTATTGAAAATGGAGGCATCTGAAAATTCTTCATAATCTTGATGTATCTCTTCACTACTTGATTCATTTATTTTTTTTGTATTCAACACATTTTTTTTTCGAATAAGTCAATTGTTCTTCAATTTCAAGATTTTGTGCAATTTAAAAATTCTGCTTAATTCATATGTAGTTAAGAAATTAACATTGCGGCTTCAAACATTTGAATTGCTAATAAACAAAATCACAATTTAGAAATGGTAGGCGAACTTTCTTACTTCAGAACCAGTATAAAATTTTTCATCACTAATTTTTCATAAACACGAAAAAAAAATTAAAAATTTTCACCAAAAGGACATTTATAGGTTCACTTTTAGCATAGTTGCAAAAGGCCGGGCCGGGCCGGTAGACAAATTTTTTCGGCCCGGCCCGGCCCGCCTACCACTGTTGAAAATTTTCCAATGAAAATTTGGGAAATTTTTTGAATTTAAAAAGAATAAAGGTTCCATTTTTCAACAAAATTAACAAATAATCAAATAGTCGAAAAATAGGTCATTTCTGTCTAAATTTTTGGAAAATTTTCGAAAATTTCGAAAAAAAAATTCAAAAAAAATCAACGTCTGTAGGTACCCCGGGCCGGCCCGATATTTTGCAAGTATGACTTTTAGAATACCGGAAACATTCCTAACCCAAACGTTCAACTTTAGGCCAATGTATCTTGGTTCCTGTGAAAGATATAAAAAAGTGATTAATTAAAAAAACATTTTTGATAATATTATGAACATACTTTTTTCAAAATTATTGGTTTTGGAAAAACGAGCTCTATACATTTTCAGAAGACTATAATGTTTATGAGTAATTCCTTCCTGTCCCATTAGAAATCTGATCACTGAGCTATGCATGATGTCAATTTTTTAATAAAGTTGCTTTTCAGTATAAATCTCTTCATTCGAGATTTTGAAGAACAAAATACGAATTTTGCTTTGTAGTCACAACATATTTGGCAATTGCGAAACCTTTCCCAAACCGTCGAGACGCAGGTGGCTGAACAAAGTTGTGCAATACTTCAACAATTCAGAGAACGGGAGTATATAAGTGTGTTATGAGATTTTGAATCTCCGAATTCGTTTGTTTTCTTCATTGAAGTTTCCATGGAAACTTGCTCCTGCCATTTTTCTCTTCTTTTTTCCAAAACTTCCTACTTTCTTGTTTCAAATTGTTTTCAGCTTCCATGCACACTCAAAATGTCGTCTTCTCCGGAACCCTCTTGCTCAAAGCAAGAAGACACGATTTCGATATACGATCCATCTGAATATGACGTCTACGATCCCGAGGAACTGCGAAACGAGTCAATGTTTGAGAAGCCACGTGGAGAGAGACGATGGCTTGGAAGAGAACATCATAGAGGAAAGGAACGTCTTCACAATGCAGTGAAGGATATAAAATTTATTGAGAAGACCTTAAAGTCCACAGAGCCATTGAGCAAGGTTTGTTGGTTTATTTTTGCCTGTAAAATATACTGGATTTTTAGAACGCTATCAAAAAACTCTGTGGATCCCTGAACGATGGTTTAGAGCTGAATGTGAAATATTCTTTGGATAAGAAAAATCGATGGGCAAATGCTGATACAGTCTCCCTTATGAGAGCGACTCCTGAAGACTTGAAAACAGAAGTCGTGGAAAAGAATACGATGGAGGCGTATCGTGATGATAAAGCAACATTCGCAGTTCACAGGAAACAAGTGGACATGCAAAAAGAGCATGGAAATTTTGAGATCAGAAGTGCAAAATCATCTGGGAAAGGGCAGCATTATTCGAACTTTCTTCCTGATTCCAGAGAGTTTAGTAGGAAGGCTAACGCCAGAATAATTAAAAATCAAGATCCAGAAGAGAGGAAAGATTCTTCACCGACAATTTCTTACAATATCTACAGGACCCATCCAAACCAAGAAGTTGTTGGAAGGGAATTTTTCAAAACAAAAGTTGTTTCAAAATCCGGTCGTCATCGATTGAACAAAAAAGTGGGTCTTGAGGACTACGAAGATCTAGAAGGCTTTGAGGATGAGGAAGAAGATGTCCCACTGGAGGAGTTCTCTCGTCCAGAGCAGCCAGTTCTGGATCTCGTGAGCTGTATCGTTGGAAGTCGTAATCAGAAATCTAGAAAATTTGCACGGAAGGAAATCTCTTATGAACTTGTGGATGCTTTGGAGCCTGCGCCAGGATACACTGATCTTCTGAATATTCAAGAATATTTACGAGATGAAGGATCAACGTTCGAAGACTTTGAAGTCACTATGCCAAATCTGGACTCCGGTTTTGATGATCAAATCGAACTGCTTCGTCAAGAAAAGAAACTGATCGTGAAGGATTTGAGACCGCATCAGTATCTAGTGGATGTTTCTGAATGGTGCAAACTGGAAGGTGGGGTGAAAGATGGAGAGACTACAACGGTGATTGTGATAACTCATCTGAAAAAGAAGACGTTTAGGTAAGCATTTATTTTAGTGATCTGAATCAACAAAGTTATTTTTTTTTCAGCATCCTGATCAACTCTATCATTCCTATGAATCCAGATAATAAGGGTCTAGAAAATCTGATAAAAAGGTTGTCATATGTTCAGACTCTCCATGAAGCAGTTTCCAAAATCACTTCGGACATTTTGACAAATCGGAAAATTGTTGAGTGAGTATTTTCATTTTCTTCCACAGTTAATGATTATATCTTTCAGAACCATGAGAATCTCTTCGCTATTTTATGGCAGAAAGACAGTATCAGACCTTCTCCAGGATCCTGAAGAATGGGATTCTCAGCTAGTGAACATGGAATTCCCAAACCAACACTATCACGCCACTTGGGCAAATTCCAAAGAATTGAGTCAAGTTGGTGGAATGATGGAATGGTCGGATCTATGTGACATGGTGAAGGTGGAAAGAAATATGAAAACTGGATACACTTCGGATAGCAGATGCGATTTTTGTGGATTGAGGAAGAGATCTCATGAGCTGTTTCTGATGAGAAATGAGACAACGAACAAATGTTCCGATTGCCTTCGGGAGGAGTTCTACAGAGAGTTGAGAGCTAGAAGAGTTCCGATTGATTTGCGAATTGACACAGCTGATGAGCTAGAATACTATCCAACTTTCATCCCACTCACCATAGTGAACCTTTATGTTCGGGTTAGTTTGAATGATCCTATTCACATTTTATACAGGAATATTTCAGATAACATCAGAAATAATTTACAAAGATCTCGGTGCTACTGGAGATTTTGAGAAGTGTCCATCCTGTAAGTCTGCTGTTTTTTTCCAAGAAACCCCTCCTGGAAATGAGAAGAAAACTCAAAATCGGTCCTGTCCATGCGGATATTCTTGGTGCAAACATTGCGAGAGGGTCCCTCACTGGCCAATGAAATGTGCAGATTATGCAGAATGGGAAGAGAAATGGTTGTTGAGATGTAAGAAACAAATATACAGGGAAAGATGTTTTTGATTAACAAAGAAAAATTCAGATGCTATGACTCATGCGCAAGGATCTGGAACAGAGACTCTCTTGCAAATAACATGCTCTTGTGCCAAACAGATTTACAGCGTTTTGCTCCCAGTAGAGTTTACCGAATGCCCTGGATGCAAGACTAATGTGAATATGAACACAATGCGCACAGTCTGGAAACACTATTATTATCCATATGATCCAATGCTAAGAAAATACATTCAGAAAGGATATTACACAGTTGGTCAGGAATATAAGAAGAGTCCTTATGTGCCGAGAGCAAAGATTTATACGGATATCGTCAAGATTCCCGGAATCCGAGCATCGGTTATTGAGACTTGCAAAGCTGCAAGGGACATTCGATATGATGTTAATCTCCGTAATCGAACTGTCAATCGAGAACACATTCTGATTCGGAAAGGAGTTATGGAGAAAGAAGTCGTTGAGAATCTACTAGGAACATCTGTCTATTTGGCGGAGAATGTCGCTGCTTGGATGTATGTCACAAATCAATACGATCGTCATATCAAGAATACATTGGACAGTGTTATGGAGCATCGGAAGGAATTGGTGAAGCTATTGGAAGGAGAGGATTCAGATGCCATTAAGGATTCTATCAAGAAGCTGAATAAAGATATCCGAAGTGTGATCTCTTCGGTGGAGAGGAAGATCGTCGAGACTTCGATTATTTGATTTATGTTTTTTTATAAACCGACAAATATTATTATGATCTCATCCAGTTATTTGAACGTTTATTTTTTGAATAAATCAGATATTTGTTACAAAAACTAGTTAGAACAAAAAATTCCAGCTGAAAATATGAATCACGCACCATGTTAGAAAAATACACAGTTAGAAAAAAATTAACGCAGAAATCAAACAATGGCCGAAAGTTGTAAATCTTTGACACCACTGACTTTCGACCTCTTCCGGATCTTCTCACATGTTGGCATCAACAATTTGAGAGTTTCCCTATATGGTTTATGAACCGCAATCATTGTTAGTGTTGACAGTAAACCATGTAGAGCGATACAAATAAACACCAGATTGTTGCAAGTTTGGCTTAAAATATCAAACGTCCACGTGCTGAAGACATAAAACATTGGGAATAGATAGGCGATCATTGGGATCGCCACTTGAATGTATAGAGCAATTGAGAAACGTTTTTGGAGTGTTGATGTCACTCGGGACAGTTTTTTGGTTCGATTACGAAGCTCGATCACAGAGTAAATGACGAGATAGAGAATTTGGGCAGTGACAAATACAGTAAGACCACCGACAATGGAAAATATGAATGTGACATTTGTGGAGGCAACGAAAAACTTTTCATTCTGATAAACTTGGGATGGTAGACAAGGAAGGACCTGAATATATACAAAACATTGAATACCGTAAAACTTGTATCAGAACTCAGAAAGACGCCATTAATAGAAAGGACCTCCAAGAGGGGTTTGGAAACATATAAGGGCTCCTTTGAAATGTGTTGTTTTAGATGCACGAATTTACGGAAATTCCAAAATTTCATAGAAAGTTTTTGAAACACTTTTTTTGCTCATAAGCTCAAGTTTGGTGAAATCGGTGGATTGCCATAAATTTCGAACAAAAATGACTGGAAAATATAAGGGTCCCTCTTTTTGAAGGGCCCCTCCGGAGGAACCTTGGAGTTTTATTCGGAACATTAATTTCAAAAATATACTTCCGTGTTCGTTCCAGACTCACCCTCATTGCGTACTTCTCCCCTTCTGACTTTGTCGGAAGTTGTAAATAAATAGGTACCATGAAACCAAAAGCTAACGAATAATTGACAGCTAAATATAAATATCTCAACGCTCTTGTTTTCTTGCTTTGAGCATAAGGACCATATTTCATAGAGTTACATCTATTCTCAAAAAAAGCCAAGATAGAAATCCCTGTAAGCCCTCCGGTAATAACCAGAATGGATGCCTGAACCATTGGATGCACATTTAGAAGGGATAATATACCCAAAGGGATGCCCCCAGCGACAGGGAATACTGTATACGGGATAACAAGAAAGCAAATGGTGACATCAAGAAGAGAGCTCCTGGAAAAAAAAAACAACTGATTTTCGAAAAACAAAACTAAATTCTCACCAAAAGTGTAGTACGAACATGCTCCATTTCACTGATGTCATTTTTGCGGGAGTCCTGAAGAGTATTACAAATGCTCCGAATAAATGAATCGGAACTTCAATAGCAGTCATAACATGGAGTATCATTGAGAAAACGTGTGGTGATCCCAATCCGGAATCTTTAAACTCGCACATCGTCTTGTTATGGAATACGTGTATTTGTGAAAACCAGGAAAACAAAAAGCTAAAGCTGAAATTTGGAAAGTTGGCCTCCGGCGACGCTAGCCTTCTCTATGTCTCTCCGTTTGGGGGCCGCTGTCATTTGATTAACAGCTGGTGACTTGGGATTGGGGATTCTGGGAATTCGAGTGATTCTGGAGTATAACTTTTATGATGATTAGCAAGTTATATGTTGTGTCGGAGATATAGAGCAACTTTGATTAAATTTTTCATGTTGATCAAGTACAAGGAAGGTTGAAAAAAAGAAGTATTCTTCCAAAGTTCAAAATTAATTTTCTAGTTTCAAAAAACGAATGTTCAAGTTTCAACATGATCTTTGGATCACTTCCTTAATACAGTAAACATAAAACTTTTGGCACCAGGAACCACTTAGTGCTCAATCAAACAATGCTCTTCTAACAACGTCTGTGTATCAAAAATCTTCATAACAATTAATCACTATATTTTCTTTTGTATGATCATACACACATCTCTACATGTTTCTTGCTACGTCACTATAGGCAAATAACAAAAAACATCGTTATCAGTTGTGGTGTCACCTAAACCACAGCTGACCTACTATAAAAAAGGGCTTCCCCAATGGAAAAATCAGATTCGAAAAGCACTTCGAACAAATGGTTTCAACTAACCAATCCTTCTTTCTTCTTTCTCTTCTCGTCGTGGGACTTTCGGCGGCTCCCAGAAAGAGTCCACCACCTCCGTTAATCAATTTGTCAACACCTTCTGGAGAAGAGTTCAGAACTGATGCCCCTCCAAAACCAACTGAAGAGCTTGGTGTGGAGACCTCAGAAGCACCGGAAGAGTTTGTGACGGGACCACAGAGTTTCGGAAAGAAGGTAATTTTTAAATGCAATAAAAACTGTGTAGTGTAATTTTTAGGATCATACTCGTCCACCACACATCCTTGCAACTGGAGAACCATCTCAAGGACGCTCTCGCCCACCACACGGACTTTCTTCTGATAGACCACCATTCGGAGGAGGTAATACTCGCCCACCATTCGAATATGTCACGGGAGAGACATCCTTTGAAGTGAGTTTTTAAAAAGTTTCATTGACAATCCTAGAGGTCCTAAATTGACGAGCTAATTATTTCAGGGACGCTCCCGTCCACCACACGGGCTTTCCTCTGATAGGCCACCATTCGGAGGAGATAATACTCGCCCACCATTTGAGTTTGTCACTGGAGAAACATCTTTTAAAGTGAGTTTTCTCTACTTCATTCGCAATCCTTATCTGAACTACTTCAGGGGCGCTCCCATCCACCACAAGGACTCTCATCTGATCAACCGCCATTCGGAGGAGTAAGTTTTCTGAACAAAACAGTCAGATAACACAGCCAATCAAAAAATTCTATAGGATAACACTCGCCCACCATTCGAATCTGCTACTGGAGAACCGCTTTTCGAGGGACGCTCCCGTCCACCATTAGGAGGAGATAACACCCGTCCACCATTTGAATTTGCCACTGGAGAACCATCTTTTGAGGTGAGCTTTTTTCAATTTTGTCGAAAATCTTCATCCTAAATATTTCAGGGACGCTCCCGTCCACCACACGGACTCTCATCTGATAGACCGCCTTTCGGAGGTGATAATACTCGCCCACCATTCAATTTTGCCACTGGGGAGCCGCTTTTCGAGGGACGCTCCCGTCCACCATTCGGAGGAGATAATACTCGCCCGCCATTTGAGTTTGTCACTGGAGAAACATCTTTTGAAGTGAGTTTCCTCAATTTCTCCGGCAATCTTAGTTTAATTACTTCAGGGACGCTCTCGGCCACCACACGGTCTCTCATCTGATAGACCGCCATTCGGAGGAGATAATACTCGCTCGCCATTTGAATTTGCCACTGGAGATCCAGCTTTTGAGGGTCGCTCCCGACCACCACACGGACTTTCCTCTGATCAACCACCATTCGGAGGAGTAAGTTGACATTTCATGAACAAACACCATTCGTTCATTTCAGGATCATTCTCAACCACCACACGGAATCCCATCAGAATCATCGTTCGTCACAGAAGGAAGTGTAAGTTTCTCGTGCTCGATGTTCTACCATATAACAGTGACAATGTTTCAGGGAGCAACTGACAGCTCAGACTTGGAGGGAACCACGGAGAGCAACTAAATGAGCACAAGAAGGCTCCCATATGACTTTCACTAAATGTTTTTGTACATTCCATTGTCAACATGTAAATTTGTAAATTTGTAAATTATTTTGAGTCTATGTATAAATATTTATGTTTGCAAAATTATGTTAGTCATTGAAAGAAAAGTACAGAAATAGAAATTACGATAAGATAAGAAATGTCTAGAATTAGAAAAAAACAACAGTTGGAAGAAGCAAAACTGAATTATTTTTAAAGGTGGGGATCCTTCTATCACATGAAAAATATCATAACTGTTTCGAAATTTTGTTCATATAAGCCTCTCGAGGACTTGAACTTGTGGAACGAGTATTGAAGATCCGGCGCCGCTACCGACTGAGCCATGCGTGCGAAAACAGAGATGGCATAAATCAAAACTGGTACATCGCTACGTCAGAGTGTATACGCTCAAAAAACTCCGAAAATCTCCTGTCCCACCTTCACCAATCTATTCTAGGTTTCCAAGTTCATTGCGTGCTTCTTATGAATGTCATGCAATGATTCTGAAAACAGGTGAAGTGACATGATCAACCTGCGTACTCAGTTAACTTATAATTCAGTTATTTTCCGTTTTGTGGTGTTTATGTGCAACTGGAGGAATTCCACTTTTGAGCAAGAAACATTTGCACCGTCTATCCTTCATAAGTTGGCAATTATTGAAGTACCGATTCATTCGTTGGCTGGATATGTGGTACTTTTCAAAACACCAACAAGAATGGAATCGGTGAAATGGATGATGTTCACTATGCACATATGGTAAGAAAGGCGGTCTACATTACAAGTTTATGTCGTCTATAATTTCAGTGGAGCCTACCTAGACTTATTCCTAAGTGCTCTATCAACTCAATTTTTTCTCTTGCCAACTGCGGCTGGACATTCTCAGGGACTTTATACTTACATAGGTGTCCCGGTGAAATGGCAAGCGTACATGTTCATTTCGGCCATTTGTTTGGCAGGTGTATCGATTTTGGGATTCTTTGAAAGCCGATATAATGCTCTGGTTAAGGGAAGAGGTACAAGTATTCTGAAGGTAAAGAAACGACTTTTCTATATGATTGGACATTATATTTACGCATTTGTTTTCATTTTGCCTATAACTTTTACACCTCCTGAGCAAATATCTGGAAAGTTTTATGTCAGAGCAGTAAGCTTAGTTTTGTAGTTTTCTGTTAACCAGAAAAATCGGATTACAGATGCTTCCTTGCGTTCCCCAGGAAATATTCAATCATCCTGACTTCTTCGTATACGCTCTGGATATTACTCTACTCACCTGGATAATTGGTACAGCTGCTTTTATAATTACCGGAGAGTGTATATACTTTTTCACTCGGATAGTTCTTTATCTATCAAGTACAAAGGCGAAATCCGAGAAGACTTATAAACTTCAACTTCACTTTTTCATTGCTCTCACTATCCAGATTTCCATTCCTCTAGCTGTAGTAATTTGTCCAATTGGGTATATCGTTTTTGCTTTTGCGGCATCACATTTTGATCAAGGTATGAGACTTTGTCAACTTCATAAAACCAGAAAATCAATGTTTCAGCACTCAACAATATTTCTCTAAACATGATGGCAATGCATGGATTGATATCGAGCGCAGTTATGCTGACAGTACACAAACCATATCGAGAAGCTGTTCTGGGAATGTTTTGCTACAAATATCTGTATAAGAAGCTACATAGAAATTCACTTCACCCAGATGGAACAGTTGTAGTGCTGAGTAGTAGTCATACCGCAAAACCTGTAATAGAAAGGCGCTCTCACATTTAAATTAGACCCAATTTTTCTCGGTTCTTGTCAAAGATATACAAAAGTTGTGTCTACCGACAAATTGTTTATCATAAGATCAGAATGATTTTGTCAGTTCACACATTTTTGATACTTTGCGTAGGAGCCAAGAAAAACGAGCTCAAACTTAACAGTGTGGGGCTTTTCTATTACATGTTTTTTGATACATCTTGAACAAAAGTTTTTTTTAACTGAATCAGGTTATATTCGAAAGTATTCAATTCGAAAAAGAAAAAGTAATAACAGTGAACAAAAAAAGGTTTAGAATCTAGAAGAAACTTTTTGCTCCACTGACAAAGGAAGATCGAACCTGAGATCCGGTTTTCAGTTTTTGTCGAACTTCTCCGTTGAAAATCAGTGTGAATACTCTGAAAATCAAATCACTAAACAAATGAGAAAACATTTGCTCCTCACCCATCGAAACAATGAACCGCAGACCAAAGAATAGAAGAGAACAAAAATGTCAAATCGTTCCCAGTCGTTAATTTTGGACCCCATGTGAAACAGATCACAATTGTGAGAACGAAAAATGTTTGGCTCAACGACTGAAACTCACTTTTTAGAAGTTGTCAGTTCATTTCAATTTTACTTGTTTCAAAAAATTCAGATCCTTCTGCCCGCGTTCAGTTCTAATCCGCATTTTTAGAACCTTCCAAATCGTAATTAAATCCATGGCAGCACCGGCTACAGTAAGAATCAGAACCTCACAAAAATCTCCGTAAAATGCGAAAACTGAACAAATTGGTTGTCTTGAATAGCTAAAAGCAACCACTGCTGGATTGTAGTAGTTTTCACAACCCACTGAAATTTAGATGTGTTGAAACAGAACGATAAAATTTCAAAAACTCACGTATTCCAAAAAACAAGGTGATAATAATGCAAGTGTAGATTAAAACACATAGGGTGATGTACTTGGTGAACGGGACACTGAAAATATTTGTTTATATATGAATTTTGGCTTAAGACCTACTTAAATATTTTATGATAAAGAATAGGTGTGAAAACAGCTAGAAATCGGTTAAGGGAAATAACAAAGTGGATAATGGTTCCGGCATTGTAACATAACATCAAAACAAAACCGCATATGGCAGAATAGGATTCAAATATCGGAATGTTGCTGAAAAAGTCTTACTGTAGATATTTAAAAAAAAAGAAGAACTTACAATAAAACCATTGGAGTCGCGTAGAACATGTAGAGAGTTGAAAATGTGGCATCTATAACTGCAAGTGCTACAGTAAGAATAGCAAACGGCTGTTTGAGTTTTGTAGTCTGATAAATTAGTACTACAATCATCCAGTTTGTGATGAATCCTACCGACGAGCACTGAAATTTTTGGTTCATTCTAAAGCTATTATTGGGATTACTCCAAAACTTACAAATAGCATCAACAATCCTATCCACAGTTCTCTGCTCATTTCTGCTCTTGAGGAACCAAAAAAAAATCAAGGATTACAAGATAAAAAAACGAGAATGTGGTTAGAATTTCGGGAGGTAATAAATATCGGCAGTTTTCTAATTTGCCTCCTGACTCAATCAATTGAATCTGGTACATTGACTGGGTCTCCGTCACAGAGTCCCTTTTGTTTTTTGATCTCTGTAATTGGTTTCTGACTATTTGATTGACAGGAATTATCTGAAGGGCAATCAGGTTTCATGAGATGTTTGTAAAGTAGAGCAAAACATTAAAAAAAAGTGAGCATGGACAATAAATTACTTCTACTTGGGTGCGCACTGATTTCATAAGATTATTTGAGCTTGATCAGTAAGTAGCAGATGAACTCTAATGATCAAAAATAGTAATGAGACATGTTCAATTTTTATATTTAAAACATCAAATCTGTCATATGCGAGTAGGTGGATCTTTGATATAAGAAGTTGAAAATTTCAAAATTTTTAACATTCGTTCGAATAGAGGCCAGCCTACAAACTTTTCTGTTGGTTCACAGAAATATACGAAACATAGTTTTTCCGGGATTTATGTGTGAGAATTTAACTTCATAAACATTTTTTGACCATTTTCACCATGAAACAATTAAATTTAGTTTTTTCATACTTTTTTCATCAGGAATTCAGGTCAAAAAATAGATGAAATTTATTGAAGAAAAATAAAAAAAATAAACAACAACAAAAATAATAACGTGAGATATATTTCCGTGAACCTACAGAAGCGATCCCGAGATCGCTTCTGGGAGTTTTGAAAAAGAAGCCTGTAAAAAAAAATATATTAATATTTCCCCGTGAACTACAGAATTAACGGCGGGATCAATTCTGTGAGTTTTGTAAGAGCGAACAAAACATACAGAATCGATCTCGAGATCGATTCTGTAAGTTCACGTGAATCTGCCAATTTCCGAAAAATATCGTGAAATTTTGAAATCCACAAATTTTTCATTTTGAAAATGGGCACCCTTACTAGTGAGAGTTTCGTGTTTTGTGATTCAATGTGAATTTTTTGAAAAAGGCAAGAAACATTTCTAGCTACATATCTTCCTTATTAATAAAACGCTAGAGGCGTCTGTTGGTCCCCCTGTCAGGCTGTCCGCTTTTGAAAACGTGGAAAATAAGTATAGATTTACGTGACCCTTTTAGAAAAAAAGTGAGAAACGAAGCGACGATTTTTAAAAAAATATATTGAATTGCGCCGAAGGCGCACCAGCATGCTGGTTTGTAATATTATCTGATAATCATGTTGATTTTTGAAAACGTTGAGACATTTCAAACTCAACAAGATTTTCAAGGAAACCGTTTTAACACGTTTGGGGGATTAAAAAGTATATTAAAACCCTTAAAACGGTTTCCTTGAAAATCTTGTTGAGTTTGAAATGTCTCAACGTTTTCAAAAATCAACATGATTATCAGATAATATTACAAATATGTAGCTAGAAATGTTTCTTGCCTTTTTCAAAAAATTCACATTGAATCACAAAACACGAAACTCTCACTAGTAAGGGTGCCCATTTTCAAAATGAAAAATTTGTGGATTTCAAAATTTCACGATATTTTTCGGAAATTGGCAGATTCACGTGAACTTACAGAATCGATCTCGAGATCGATTCTGTATGTTTTGTTCGCTCTTACAAAACTCACAGAATTGATCCCGCCGTTGATTCTGTTGTTCACGGGGAAATATTAATATATTTATTTTTTCAGGCTTCTTTTTCAAAACTCCCAGAAGCGATCTCGGGATCGCTTCTGTAGGTTCACGGAAATATATCTCACGTTATTATTTTTGTTGTTGTTTATTTTTTTTTATTTTTCTTCAATAAATTTTATCTATTGTTTTGACCTGAATTCCTGATGAAAAAACACCATTCACCTTAAAAACGAATAAAGTATCGTATTCAAGAAATTTTTGTGAAAATCTCTCCGCCAGACACGAAAAAGTTATGAATTGCCAAAAGTTAACTTTTTCTGTATAAAGCATACATATTTTTCTAATTTGCAACTAATTTTGAGCCAGAGTTAAAAATTTTCAAATTTTTAACTTCTTATATTAAAAAAAAACTTCTTAATTGTTATGGTTCGTTGTATACTGATCTGTATATAATCTTATTTATAACCACAGTTCGGTTAATAATCATTCTTTTCTAAGAATAAAACTGTTCTTAAACGACAAGACAGGTTAGAAAATGTAAGATTGAAAATATTCTATGAGATCAAAGAAACACTGCACCTGGATTACTTCCTTCCCGACGATTATATAAACTTGTTATTTGTACTCGCTAAATCTAATTTAGACCCGATTCTGACAATGCCAAAAATCCAGAATAATTTTTTCTATAATTTTTCTTACGAAAAAAGGAAACCAGACAAATCGTCATCAGCAAATTGATGCAAAATAAATCATACGGATTCTAGGAAAATTGCTACAGTGACTCAGCAGACAACCACACGGTTCTTGAAAGATAATTACAGTGCCGCTTCTCAAAAACAGACAACAGAAAGAACTCTAATTTCTGAAAAGAAAAAAGGGAGACTATTCTTTATCTCCTGCATTCGGATAAAAGAAACACAGATCATGTTCGGAATTGGGATGGAAAGAAAGACAACTTTTTGACCGCAAAAAATTATTTCCCATGCTAGACTTATTTCTGACCGTGAGAAGAAATTGAGAACATTAACTGGAGTCTTATGACTTTTCGATTTTTCAATTCAGTCTATCAAGTTACCGTATCCTGATTCCCAAATGAATCCTCTTCTTTCGTGGTGAGATGGCCGAGTGGTCTAAGGCGCTGGTTTTAGGCACCAGTCCCTCCGGGGGCGTGGGTTCGAATCCCACTCTCATCAACTTATTTTTTAAAGTATTTTTAACAAATTGCGTTTTCTTAGCAGACTCGAGAGAAATCCGATTTATTTTGTTAGTCATTCTATTTTTTTTTAAATTCTAGTCTTGGAAATACAAAATATAACAATCCGTTATCCGAGGTTTTTATTTCCAACACTAACGAATAGTTTTGAAAGATTCTCTGGTGCAACTTTCTTCCGAATATCAGAATTGAAAATTATTGTGAACAATCTAAAACATATCATTGGTCCTAAGAAAAATTGAAACAAAAAAGTTACCCATCAAAAAAATGTACAGATGACCAAAGGATAGATGAAAATACGAATGTGTGATCTGGATCTGGGAACAGACGAGGTCCCCAAGTGAAGGAACAAACTGTTATCAATACAAAAAGTGTTTGACTGATTGACTGAAATATTAGAACGATAAAATAAATTAAGACGATCTTTCAGATCACCTGTTTCAATAAATTTATCTCTTTTGAATTTCTATCAGCACCCGATCTCATTTTTACCACTTTTGAAATGGCTAGAAAGTCGAGAATCGTACTGGTAAGTGTCAATGTAAATACTTGATAAAAGTCTCCAAACTCTCCATAGAATTTACAAATCACTTCATCGGAATATTGAAATGCGCGGAGTGCGGGATTGTAGTAATTTTCACATCCCACTGAATTTTTTAGTATTTTGTATAACTTGAAACTCTTGAAACTTACAAATTTGAAAGAATAGTGTGATAACCGAAAATGATAAAAGATAAGTTCCGAGTACAATACATTTTGTAAATCTGATACTGAACATTTGATGGTAGAATACAGGTGTATAAACTGCCAAGAATCGGTTAAGAGATATCAGAAAATGAAAACACGTGGAAGAATCATAACAGATCATTAGGATATATCCGCATACATGGGACCAGGTGGTCATGAATTGGTTCTGGCTTAAAACATTTTTATTCATGTTATAGATTTGAAGTTTGAAACTCACAGAAAAACCATTGGAGTAGCATAAAATAAATATAATGTGGAGAAGACACCATCGGCAACTGCCAAACCTACAGTAAGAATGGCAAATGGTTTTTGGAGTTTCGTCATTTTTGTCATCATTATGACAACTGACCAGTTTACGACAAACCCAGTTGATGAACACTATAACAGTTATGATCTTTTTGGAACTCTTCTCGGAACTTACAACAAGCATTATACCGGCAATAACGACTTCAGAAATCATTCCGGAACTTTTTTCTGATTCAAGGTCTAGACCAAATGAACACCTCTGTTATGCCACATCCATTTTGCTTTTTGTTATTAGGTTTAATCACACCTGGTTTTTGTTAAGGCTTTTGATACTTATGACTGATAATTACATTTTATGTCATAGTCAGTTTTTTACAACCCACATAATGACGAATTCTGAAAATCAACAAAACTTTCATTCATGGCTTTTATGTTTTTCGATCACAAAGTTTCTTTATGAGAGAATACTTCCTGATGGCAAATAGCTCGTTGACTCATTTCCAGCTCAAATGTATCACATCTCAAGAAGCTTCTCGTAGTATTTTACCCAGAAATAGATACCCATTTTTTTGTTTGCTCCTATCGAAAACCGGTTGCTAGCTGTTAACATCAGCGAGAACAAGGTCATAGAGCAAACTCAAACAGGCCGGCGCGAGTTTTTGTATGCCGATTGCGCAACACTACATTTTATTCTTGAGCTGTGAGTTTTTTGGTTGCCAGCAAAATGAGCACGCACCTCTAAACGAACGCTTTTGCGCAATAGGGGTGGGGTATTAGAGATTTCTGGAGGAGAATCAGTTGGAACCGGTTTACTGAGCACCGGTGGAAGTCATATAAAAGGGTCGCTGATGGAAGTTTTATCATCCGACTTTCTTCGGTTCGAACAATTTCTGAAATGCGCTTTACTTCACTCGCCGTTGCCTTCCTTGCATGTGCCCTCGTGGTATCTGGAAGTGTGATCCGTGAAAAGAGACAGTGTGGATGTGCTCAGCCACAGCAGAGCCAGTGCTCATGCCAACAAGTTCAACAGACTCAATCTTGCTCATGCCAATCTGCTCCAGTTCAACAACAAGCCCCATCCTGCTCTTGCGCTCAACCACAACAAACCCAAACTATCCAGGTAATAGTTTTCGTTGAGGTTAGGTTTTTCAAAGTCTTATTTTAGGTTCAAGCTACCCAGTGCGCTCCAGCCTGCCAACAGAGCTGTACCCAACAGTGCCAGTCCTCCCCATCGGTGTCCCAATGCCAACCACAATGCCAGCAACAATGTCAATCCCAATGCGCTCCAATGTACAACCCACCAACCACCACTACCACCACCACCCAGGCTCCAGTTGTTCAGTACCAACAGTGCCAACCAGTGTGCCAGCAACAATGTCAATCCACCTGTGTCCAGCAACAACAGCCAGCCGCTCAGTGCCAACCACAATGCCAACAGCAATGCAATGTTGCCTGTGATGCTCCATCCACCACCACCCAGGCTCCACAAGTGATCCAAATCCAACTCGAGATCCAACAAGCTCAAGCCCAATGTCAACCACAATGCCAACAACAGTGCCAGTCATCATGTGTCCAACAACAACAACCATCCAATCAATGCGACTCTGCCTGTAACACCCAATGCTCCAACATCTGCCAACAAACCGCCCAAGCTACCCAACAAGTTGTCTACAACACCAACCAAAACACCAACACCCAGATGTATGATCCATACAACAACCAAGGATCCAACAACTGTGCTCCAGCTTGCCAACCAGCCTGTGACAACTCCTGCACTCAACAAGCTCAACCAATGTACCAACCATACGAAACCACCACCGGAGCTCCATCCCAAGTCATTGAAATCGTTCTCCAAACCTCTGTTGCTCAATCTGCTCAATGTGCTCCACAATGCGAACAGTCCTGCCAGCAGCAATGTGTCCAACAGCAACAGCCAGCTGCTCAATGCCAGACTGCTTGCCAGTCTTCGTGCTCCAACTCCTGCCAAGCTGCTCAACCAGCTACCCAGGCCTGCCAACAGACCCAACAGAACTCGTGCTCCTGCCAAGCTAACTACTCTCCATGCGGAAATGGACAATGCTGTCGCAGAAAGTAAATTAATTTGTTATTAATTTGACATTTTTGTATATACCGAAACCATTCAGTTTCAATAAATCGATTTGAGTTTATCTATTTTTTTTCTCTTCAATTTATGATTTTCAAATTGGGAATAGGAAAAGAAAACTTTTTAGAGCCACCAAGGCAGACCTTGTTCACTAATGTTTCAATTAAATATCCCGGGAAATGAGAATTCAGACAAGACAAAGCAGAAACTTTCAATTTTACTTTATCGTGCTCGTGCAATTGATTGAAACAGTTATGGGGATTGAAATTTGATGTAATGAGACTGGAAAATTTATCAGCGGTTTTCAGATTGAGTTGATTGGAATTATTACAGACTCGGCGTTCAATTTTTCAGAGGAATATTCTCGATAATCCGTTTCACTTGCTCACCGTAAACCTATTGAAGAACATCATATTTCTGTGCCCATGGAACAGTGATGTTCAGTATCAAACTGCATAAAAAAGCCACAAAACTAGCTTGAAGCTTTTCATCAGGATATATTTTTTTTCAAATGTGAATCAACAAGGCATGGAGAGGAATCGACAAAAATGACAAAAATTAGAAAATAGAAAAACAGTGATTTCAAAAAATTAATAAATCCGAATTATTGAATCGAATGAATTATATGAAAGCAAGGAACTACATCACTTTATGATTTTTTTGGAATTTCCTCAACCATGATCATGAAACGTTTTGCGAACTCCGCTAATTTTCGAACCCCTCGTCAGTTCTGGAAACCCCGTGTTATTCTTAGGATCGCCGTTGAATCATAAAGAGCCAACAAAAATAATATGTAGCATACACGAAAATCATTTTCAGAATGTGGAGTTGCAAAGAATTCTGAATATCACTATTTTGGATCGAAAAACACCAACATCTGAAATGTGTGGCTTGCACGATCATCTAATGAATATCTATGGGGTTTTTGCAAGTATCTTCTTCGTTGCTCTGGTTCGTAGGATGAATATTCCGCAGATAAAGGAAATTTTAAGATTTTCGGTAAAAAAAACATTATAAGAGACTCAAAAGTTTTGTTCCTGAAACCAGAGCTCGAATATTAGGTTGGTGCATAAGTTTCTTCCGATTTCGATTGCTTAACTTTGAGAATTGATATCTGGTTAGTGGGACGGTTTTTCTTGAAGGATGATTCTCTGTTGGATAGAGTATCTCATGGACTTGCTATATACGTTTTGCCTCATTTCTTTTTCTTGCCGTTCGCGAGCACGGCGCTGACTTCCGTCCCTTACCGTCTTCACTTTCAAAATGGCATTTCGTTTTTATTCCTTTCTGGTTTGAAAAACCACGATATTCACAAGACAATGAAAGAAATAGATAACGGACTACCTCCTACTGCTACTACCATCAAGCATATGACCTATCGCTTTGAAGCCAAAAATTTAGAATTGATAGACCAAGATGAGTCCGAAAGTTGGACTTGGACCTATTGAAGAGTACTTCTGAAACCAATCCGTTTGAAACCACTTGTGAAATGTGAAAGACATTGTCCGTTAGTCAGCTAAGTATTGTAATCGGATTGAGGCCTCTTGGCGGTGTTTAAAATTTTGTCGCTTCGTGCCCAATTTTTTGAAGGACTACGGTATGGGTTGCCATGAAGATATGGGCGTGATTTTCCTATCATTTCTTTGCACGTTCAGTTGAGTGTGCGATCTAATTACCATAGATGAGAAGTGGGTAAGTTACTTTATTAGTGTGCGGAAGGGTGAGTTGATTGACGAAGTAGAGCTAGCTCTGGACGTTCCGAAACCGAAATTTCCCTTGAAAAAGGGGGTGTTATGTGTATGGAGGTCTTTCAAAGGAATGGAGACTGGGAACATTTAGATCAAGGTATCACTATAACTGCCGCTTTGTCTAGTTCTTAATTAGAGAAATTGATTCTGACAGTCCGATCGGAGCAAGGAGAAAGAGCGAAAGATGTTCCATGCACGACAATTGGAAATAGCTCCTTTTTTGAGCGATCAACCAAAAATGCATGTCGTTTGGCTAGACTATTTCTTTGCACCCGTCGTATTTTCCGAATCTTGCCCTCTTGGAAAAATTATCATTCTAGGCTCTCAAACCTCATCTTGGTAGAGAAGACTTCGAGTGAAAAGATCATATAAAAAAGGAGTTGACCCATCTTTTCGATCGCAGACCTCGTCGTTCTGGGCCGATGAAATCCGGGAATTACCAGAGTGTTACCAGACAACTATCGATGCTCACGGACACTACTTTTATTGATCTAGCCCCCCCCCCCCGCTTTGAGAAAAATTTGTTCAAAAATTTTCCCGAAATCGGAAGAAACTTATGCACCAACCTAATAGATATGGGATATGTGAAACAAGCATGTGTCAAACACAATTAGGTTGTTCAATAAATAGTGGTCACTTTTCTTCAAGTAGTTGTTTCATCAAGGAAAACAAGAGTCATTGAGAAATTAATTCGCCATTGGAGTTCATAACTTCTTGCCAGCGCAACGGAAGTTGGGCAATTCCGTTCGCGTAGAACTCTGACGACTTAGAGGCAAAACAGTGTTCCAAAAATTTCTTGACATCCTTCCGATCATGGACATTCTCACCAGCAAGACGATTCTGGAGAAATCGGATATGGTAGTAATTAGCTAGTGCCAGATCGGCGGTGTACGATGGGCAAGGCAAAACTTCGATTCCTAGAAGATGGAGTTTGTAACGGCTCTTCGAATATTTGTGTGGTTTTTCGTTGTCATGCAAAAATTTCAACACTGAGCCTCTTTAGCGGTGAGAGCGATGTGCATAAATACCACTTTCCATTTGAAAGCAGTAGAGCCAAAGTTGATGACATAGGAATCCGGAAGCAGCTTGCGGGATATTACTTCAGTACTGTCTAACCGAATCGGAAAAATCTGATTTTTTCTTGAAAGTTGCCTTTTGAGACCGATTCCACCGTTTCCTTTGCAGAGAGCCATAGGTGCTTACTGGCACTGTTAACATACAGTCCCTGTTCATCATCTCCAATGATTGTTTTGTGGACCCAGTCCGTCGTCGGTTTCCAGGAGAGGAGAGAAACGGACAGGTCTCATCGGACCTTTTTCTAAAAATTGGTCAAAATGCGGGGAACGATTTGATCGACTCTCCGAGCTCTTTCCGTTTGAGGAACATGATCTGTTACGGTGGTATTAGGATGATGGGCTGTCAAAGATTATGCACGCAAAGTAGCACAGAGCTTTTCCTCCAGTATCATTAAAATATTTCATTTTTATTAAGGCTAGGCCTTTTGGGTATTGGTTTATGATCCAGATCATATTTTTTTTATTCGAATCTTTTCAACCAAATTTCAATCGTGGTTCGAGAGATGAGGTCTACGTCTAACATTTTGCACTTTGCTCGCTAATGGTCGTTGTTCGAGAGACCTTGGAGACATATGATCCGTTATCGAGGGAATCCTCGGCCGTTAGACAGTCCATTCGGAATTTTTAAATGTCTATTAAACATGCAATGTGTGACGTCTATAAATATAAAAACAGAATTGAAAAAAAAAACCCCAACATTGGATAAGCAACGGTAGAGCGAAGTGAAAAAGACCACTATTTATTGAACAACACGAATACGGCCAGTTACGTTGAAGCTACAGGGCATTGAAATAACTATCCCGTCGAACCAATTCGATTATCCAAAATAAAATGTCTAGTTTTCTACTTACCAGTTTCCAATTTCCCTTTAGACTCTGTAATATTTGAATAGAGCATTCCTAGTTTATTCTAGTGCTCACTGCACCTTTTTCCCATTGCCTCATCATCCGAACACTTTTTTCCTGCGGTAAACAGTTTGCCCGGCGTGAGACATAGACGCGGAGACACAAAAAACGAGCGGAAAGGGCGGAAATCAAGAAGTTATAGGTCTGGTAGGAGGATGAGGGGAATTCCTGGCACAGTATAAAAGCGACGAATGAAACTGTTTTACCATCCGACTTTCTTCGGTTCGAACAATTTCTGAAATGCGCTTTACTTCACTCGCCGTTGCCTTCCTTGCATGTGCCCTCGTGGTATCTGGAAGTGTGATCCGTGAAAAGAGACAGTGTGGATGTGCTCAGCCACAGCAGAGCCAGTGCTCATGCCAACAAGTTCAACAGACTCAATCTTGCTCATGCCAATCTGCTCCAGTTCAACAACAAGCCCCATCCTGCTCTTGCGCTCAGCCACAACAAACCCAAACTATCCAGGTAAAAATTTGATGCTAAGATTCAGTTTTGATAGTCATATTCAGGTCCAAGCTACTCAATGCGCTCCAGCCTGCCAACAGAGCTGTACCCAACAGTGCCAGTCCTCCCCATCGGTGTCCCAATGTCAACCACAATGCCAGCAACAATGTCAATCCCAATGCGCTCCAATGTACAACCCACCAACCACCACTACCACCACCACCCAGGCTCCAGTTGTTCAGTACCAACAGTGTCAACCAGTGTGCCAGCAACAGTGTCAATCGACCTGCGTTCAGCAACAACAGCCAGCCGCTCAGTGCCAACCACAATGCCAACAACAATGCAATGTTGCCTGCGATGCTCCATCCACCACCACCCAGGCTCCACAAGTGATCCAAATCCAACTCGAGATCCAACAAGCTCAAGCTCAATGTCAGCCACAATGCCAACAACAGTGCCAGTCATCATGTGTCCAACAACAACAACCATCCAACCAATGCGACTCTGCCTGTAACACCCAATGCTCCAACATCTGCCAACAAACCGCCCAAGCTACCCAACAAGTCGTCTACAACACTAACCAAAACACCAACACCCAGATGTACGATCCATACAACAACCAAGGATCCAACAACTGTGCTCCAGCTTGCCAACCAGCCTGTGACAACTCCTGCACTCAACAAGCTCAACCAATGTACCAACCATACGAAACCACCACCGGAGCTCCAGCCCAAGTCATCGAGATTGTCCTCCAAACCTCTGTTGCTCAATCTGCTCAATGTGCTCCACAATGCGAACAGTCCTGCCAGCAGCAATGTGTCCAACAACAACAGCCAGCTGCTCAATGCCAGACTGCTTGCCAGTCTTCCTGCTCCAACTCCTGCCAAGCTGCTCAACCAGTTACCCAGGCCTGCCAACAGACCCAACAGAACTCATGCTCCTGCCAAGCTAACTACTCTCCATGCGGAAATGGACAATGCTGTCGCAGAAAGTAAGAAGGACCTAATCGATCGATCGAAGATTTATGGGTACCCCGCTGCTCAACAAATCTTTTTTGTATATTTCGACCCCAAACTTTTTTGTTTTTGCCTCCTTGTTTTTCATGAACTCCATTAATAAATCATTTTGAACTAAACGACTTCGAATCAAAGCACATTTCAACAAGATTCTATTTCATGGAATTCAAATAAAAAGGAACTATCCATCTATTATTCTTCTCGCGTGGGTTTTATTTGTTCACACTCTTCAAAAAAGTGTCGGCAATTGGGCAAAGATCAAAAAGATGCGCGAGAACATCTGAAGGAAGTTTTTCACAGCTGATAAGCGCAAGCGAATCCAATTGACGTAAAAATCGAAAAGAGGAAGCTATCACAGAAAAAATAACGAAAAAAGGACGGATTTTGTATTAGAGTGGTGCAAAAGTTTCGAAAATTCTTTCCGGAGGTTCCTCAAAACCATAGAAGGGTCGGCTGATATTAACGGCATCCAGATTCATTCTAGTTTTCTATTTTGTTTCTATCTATTTGGTTTTTCACATACAGTTTCAAAATTTTTCATAAGCAGACTCAGAAAAATCAACAGTGAAAGTATCATGTTTAAGATTTTATTCAGCAAAAAATCACCATCCTTCATGTTTCTATTAAATTTTAAATGACTCAAATTCCACTTCGAATTTGTTGAAACCCAATCAGTTGACTTCCAGCCTAGTTAGTTTCTTGATCATTTTCCTAGTTTTGTTGACAATGTTTACTTCCTTCGGGCAAAGATCACTTGACCATGTGCCGCTCAAAGTGCCTCTTTGCGCTCGGATTATTCCTCAAATACAGCTGATAAGATTAAATCAACATTACTATGATTCATAGATGAGCTCATTAATTTGAAACGACAGATTTTTAATTACGCAGTGCGATGATTTCACTGACAGTATTATTCTCTGTAAATGGAAACCAGATACTTCAATCTTCCAAATGTTTAGATTCTGGCAAGACTATTATTTTTAATCAAGGTAAAATTGAGTTTTGAAAAATTATTGTTCTTATTAAAAACAGAAAAAAGTAGAAAAGTAAGGCATTTATTGAAACTGAATGGTTTCGGTATATACAAAAATGTCAAATTAATAGCAAATTAATTTACTTTCTGCGGCAGCACTGTCCATTTCCGCATGGAGAGTAGTTAGCTTGGCAGGAGCACGAGTTCTGTTGGGTCTGTTGGCAGGCCTGGGTAGCTGGTTGAGCAGCTTGGCAGGAGTTGGAGCACGAAGACTGGCAGGCAGTCTGGCATTGAGCAGCTGGCTGTTGTTGCTGGACACATTGCTGCTGGCAGGACTGTTCGCATTGTGGAGCACATTGGGCAGATTGAGCAACAGAGGTTTGGAGAACGATTTCAATGACCTGGGATGGAGCTCCGGTGGTGGTTTCGTATGGTTGGTACATTGGTTGAGCTTGTTGAGTGCAGGAGTTGTCACAGGCTGGTTGGCAAGCTGGAGCACAGTTGTTGGATCCTTGGTTGTTGTATGGATCATACATCTGGGTGTTGGAGTTTTGGTTGGTGTTGTAGACGACTTGTTGGATAGCCTGGGCGGTTTGTTGGCAGATGTTGGAGCATTGGGTGTTACAGGCCGAGTCGCATTGATTGGATGGTTGTTGTTGTTGGACACATGATGACTGGCACTGTTGTTGGCATTGTGGCTGGCATTGAGCTTGAGCTTGTTGGATCTCGAGTTGGATTTGGATCACTTGTGGAGCCTGGGTGGTGGTGGATGGAGCATCACAGGCAACATTGCATTGCTGTTGGCATTGTGGTTGGCACTGAGCGGCTGGCTGTTGTTGCTGGACACAGGTGGATTGACATTGTTGCTGGCACACTGGTTGGCACTGTTGGTACTGAACAACTGGAGCCTGGGTAGTGGTAGTCGTGGTGGTTGGTGGATTGTACATTGGAGCGCATTGGGATTGACATTGTTGCTGGCATTGTGGTTGGCATTGGGTCACCGATGGGGAGGACTGGCACTGTTGGGTGCAGCTCTGTTGGCAGGCTGGGGCGCATTGAGTAGCTTGGACCTGAATAGGACTATCAAAACTGAATCTTAGCATCAAAATTTTACCTGGATAGTTTGGGCTTGTTGTGGCTGAGCGCAAGAGCAGGATGGGGCTTGTTGTTGGACTGGAGCAGATTGGCATGAGCAAGATTGAGTCTGTTGAACTTGTTGGCATGAGCACTGGCTCTGCTGTGGCTGAGCACATCCACACTGTCTCTTTTCACGGATCACACTTCCAGATACCACGAGGGCACATGCAAGGAAGGCAACGGCGAGTGAAATAGAGCGCATTTCAGAAATAGTTCGAACCGAAGAAAGTCGGATGATAAGAAGACTCCGAAGTTCTCTTTTATACCAAATCGTCCTCTCTTGCGCTCTACTGTCTTCCGCAGTCTCTTTCCGCGTACGCGAGTAAACATTCCTTTGTAAAAAAAGCAGCGTTCAACTGGTGCAGAGCTTAATGGAAAAACTTTTAAAACACTTGAGTAAACGAGAATGAGGTCTTTGGCATGCAATTTTCTGCAGTTTCCGTCAATAGTGGTGTCATTGTCTGTGCGCAATTTTTGATGCAAATATTAATAGAGCTCGGTTAGAAAATAATTGATCATTGTGCTTTGGAGGAAGTACAGTTCTCGTTCACTATGATCAAAACCCAATGTAAAAGAATTCGTTTATTTCAGAAAATTTTTAATTAAATTCTGAATATGAGTTAGAAAATGAATCATAAATTACTTCGAGTTTCCACCATCATTGCAGAGCTCACGTGTGACAAAGGAGCAAGTCTGGAAGTATGTCTAGACCGTTCTGATTTGCAGAAAATCTTGAGGATTTGATTTCGAACTCCTCTGAAATGAAAAAAGTCTAATAAGGAAGTTTGAAAAAAATTCTAACTTGTTCGTGGCAATGAGCAACACAGAATTGAGATGAGAAAACAAGATCCACACACAATTCAGAGCTGCCAAAGTGAAATTGGTCATTTTGAACCAAGATTCTGAAAATATAAAATTTTGAGGTTACTGTAACAGAAATGGTTTTTGTGATTTTTGATATCCTGTGGGTGGCACTATGTACCAAAATAGACAATACATTTTTCACACACCTGCATTGTGCCAAAAAGTAATCAAAAGGGCCATGTAAGTCGTGAGAATCGTTGCCTGGACAAGAATTCCTATTTCAGTCCGTAGAGAGGAAGACAACGTTTGAGACACACGTCTTTTCTGAATATCTAGCTTGAACTAGGCGTCATTTGGATAACTGTTACCTTGTAGATACTGTAGATAATCAAAATATAAGAACAGAAACTGAGCATGAGAGTTGGGAAACATAGAACAAGTTCCAGATCAGCAAAAAGTTCAGCAAACTTTACGGTCATATCGTAAGACCAATTCGGACCAGTCAGCATGAAGTTTTGAGTTACACAACCAATGGCCCAGACTAGGAATATATAGACAGAACCGATTACAAGAGAAATCTGAAAGTTAGTCACTGAAAACAAGAACAAATCGGGAGACTTACAATCATCCATGGCGACCACTTAGTTGGTTTGGTTTTAAAGAAAGCGATTCCGATTCTTGTACTTGATAAAATAGCCATGATCACAAATGTTGCTAGCCAGAGAGTATTTGCTGTGCATCCAACAATCTGTTACTTGCATTTTAAGAATATCCAAAAAAGCTTGAAACTCACTCTAACAAAGAAATCGACTTTTGAGGTGAAGACAGGGAAAACCAGGAAAATGCCAGTTAGAAAATGGCAGAAGGCTTGAGACACATCGCAGTAATTGAGCAGATTTATCAGTTTGTAAGAGATATTCTCGCGAAGATCGTGTCTTGAATGGAGGGCCTGAAACTTACATTGAAATTTGAATTGGTTTTTTTTCGAAAACTTACATGTATGATCAGTACATAGACTGGGAAAACTATAACTGATAATATGGTGTAAATGATTCCAATCACGAGTAATTCTCGATCAGGGTTAATAACAGAATCTTGAGGCATTTTTCTGGATTCGTCAGATTCAAAAACCAGAAGAATGTCAAAAAAACGGCTGTATTTCTCAAGTGAGGCGTGTCTCGTGATTTGAGATCAAATGGATATGGGAAAATCTAGAACAAGAAAGTCACACAAAGTCACAAAGGACTATTCGGACTTTAGTCTGAAAAATCTTTCATGAGAAAACATATTTTTCAAAAGAGACACCATTAGTGATATGTCGTCCGTTTTCAGAAATATGTGTCATCATCCCTGTCAAAATATGTTGAGTATCAGAGAACTTGAAAGATGCGATACATAAATTTGGAGCTTGTTCTCGAAGAAAATCTGGTTCTGAAGCTTTTGAAGACTTCTAAATTATTTCTAGTGTTTCCTGTAACGTTTTAGAACTCTTTGAAGAAATTTATATGTGAAATTAGCTCTTCAACGACTTCATTTATCATTCATGTCCCTTCTGTGGATTTCGAGGTTGCACAATCATGAAAAATGAATCGACTTATATGACATCGTCATTTCAAGCATTCTTTCTGAGAAGCGTAACAATGAACTCAGTTTTCACTGTTTTTCTTCTCGGAATATTAGATAACTTGTTGTTGATTACAGTTCTGAAAGTCTTGCACTATCAACGCTCCTCAGAATGAAGAGATATGAGGGGACACTGAAAACCAATCTACTTTGATGAAAACAAGGAACAATTCATCTCATGAAAATATAAAAGCTGCATACTTCAAGAAAATTTTTGATTAAAGTCTGAATATGTGCCAGATAAAAAATTATGGATTACTCCGAGTTTCCACCAGAATCGTAGAGCTCACGTGTGGCAAAGGAGCAAGTATAGAAGACCGTTCTGATTTGCAGAAAGACTTGAGGATTTGATTTCGAACACCTCTGAAATAAAAAAGTTTGATAAGGACGTTTTTTGAAAAAATCTAACTGATTTGTGGCTATGAGCAGAAAAGAGTTGAGGTGAGAAAACAAGATCCATGCACAATTGAGAGATGCCAAAGTGAAATTGGTCATATTGAACCAAGACTCTGAAAAAAAAAATTTGAGGTTACTGTAACTTAAATGCTTTGATGATATTTGGTTTTCTCTGAGCGGCACTATGTACCAAAATAAACGAAGAAGTTTTCACACACCTGCATTATGCCAAAAAGTAATCAAAATAGCCATGTAAGTCGTGAGAATAGTTGCCTGGATAAGAATTCCGATTTCGATTCGTAGAGAGGAAGACAACGTTGGAGACACACGCCTTTTCTGAATATTTAGATTTCACTCAATTCTTAATTCGACAAATGTTACCTTGTAAACGCTGTAGATAATCAAAATATAGGAACAAAAACTGAGCATTAGAGTTGGAAAGCATAAGACGAGTTCTAGGTTAGCGAAAGTCTCAGCAAACTTTACGGTCATATCGTAAGACCAATTTGGACCAGTCAGCATGAAGTTCTGAGTAATACAACCGACGGCCCAGACTAGAAATATATAAACAGAACCGATTACCAGAGAGATCTGAAAGTGGGTCACTGAAATATCAAGTGAATACAAAGCGGAACTTACGATCATCCATGGCGACCACTTGTCGTGCTTTATTTTGAAGAAAGCGATTCCGATTCTAGTACTTGATAAAATAGCCATAATCACAAATGTTGCTAGCCAGAGAGTATTTGCTGTGCATCCAACAATCTGTTACTTTCATTTTAAAAATATCGCAAACTACTTAAAGCTTACTCTAACAAAGAAATTGACTTTTGAGGTGAAGACAGGGAAAATCAGGAAAGTTCCTGTTAGAAAATGACAGAAGGCTTGAGATACATCGCAATAGTTCAACAGATTTATCAGTTTGTAAGAGATATTCTCGCGAAGATCGTGTCTTGAATGGAGAGCCTAAAATTCTTATTTATGTTTAATTTTCTTTTCTCGAAAACTTACATGAATGATCAGTACATAGACTGGAAAAACGATGGCTGTCAGAATGGTGTAGATGATTCCAATCACTAGTAATTCTCGATCAGGGTTAAAAACAGAACCTTGAGACATATTTCTGTAGTCGTCAGATTCTGAATCTCACAGTATGTCATAAAATTAGCCTAAGGCCATGAAGTCAAACAAATAAAGGGTTTGTTGTGGAATTCAATTGTTTTGGTTTCAAGAATCTTGAAAAAAATAGAAATCGTTGGGTTTTGATCAAGCTAACATGAAAATTGTGTATTTAAGTACGAAAATACACTTTTCTTGCCGACTCCGTCAATAATTATAACTAACAACTTTCTTTGGAAGCAAGAATACACATGACGAATTTCGAAACGTTTTAACCAGATAATTACCAATTTGGGAAATTTGTGAAATATTTTCAACACACGAGGTGAGATCTTCAAGTTTTCTACTAACTACGTTGATCACGAAGAATGTTTCATTCAAAGGAAATAGAAAATGTGACAAGAATCTTAAATTTTTCGATAATAATTAAGCCCAACAAAACATTTTCCGGTATTAAAAACTAAAAGTGACAAATTCTATCAGTACACCAAAGACTATGATACTCCAACGATGAAAATGGCATGACGTTGTATGGAAATCAATTGAGTATTCGCATAACTCAAAACAATTTTTGGAACTGTTGAAATCTATGAAAAATGTCTTAAAATCTTCACTTGTGCAATTGTGCCTCAATAATAATGATTGTATTATTCTTTGCTATTGATGTCATCCAGGGGATTTTGAGGTAGCGCAATAAAGTGAAACGAGTTAACTAATCGGACAACGTCATTTGTCAGCATTGCGATGAAAACAAGATACACGAAGAGATTTATTACCTTTATGGAAACTCAGGAAGTCGATTTTTTCACATCACAACAGTTTATTTCCTCCTGTTGCTTAAAACTACTGTACATTTCAATTATAAAGCTCCAACTTTTGTAACCGATGTGGATTTACCAAAAATCGTCAGAACCTGATAACGAACACTTCTGAAAAATTTACATCTTCCAATTCTACTCTGTAAACGCAAACCGATTTGTGGCAATAAGTAGAAATGCGTTCAGGTGTGGAAAAGCAATCCAAAAACCGTTGAGCACACCCAAAGTGATGTCGGTCATTCTAAACCAAGATTCTGAAAGTGTTCATAACTTACAACAGTTTTTTTTTCTCGTTTTCGGCTACCTGCATTATGCCAGACAGTCATAATGATAGCCATGTATGACGTAAGTACAAATGCTTGGATAAGAATTCCTATTTCTATCCGGTGAGAACATAAGTTTTGAGATTGGCGTTTTTGTCTGAAACATATCACATTAGGACAAAAACAAATACTTGTAAACTACATTCACCTATAGATGTTCCCCAGAATCAATAAATATGATCCAAAATTCAGAAACATAATTGGAAAAGCAACGTAAAACTCCAATGGAGACAGAACATCTGTAAACACCACACTCGTGTCGTACTGCCAGGCAACTCCAACAAGCTCGAAGTTGAGAGTAACACATCCGATTATCCAAATTACAAAAATATAAACTCCCCCAATGAATAATAGAATCTGAAATATACACAAAAGGGTTAACTAGATAAAATTATTTCTAACTTTTTGCCAAACTGTCCATTTGGTGGCTTTGGTATGAAAAAATGTTACAGCAAGGCGGGTTAAAGACAAAACTGCAATAATGACAAAAGAAGCCATCCATGACGTATTCGCTGTATATCCCATAATCTGAAAACAGACTTTAGAGAAAATTTAAATTTGAAATAGAGATGTTCCCTCTAACGAACGGGTCAACCCTTTTAGCTAAAAATGGAAAAATAATAAAAATTCCTGTGAAAGCCTGAACGACAGATTGTATGATGTCGCATAGATTGAGCATGTTTATAAGTTTGTAGGATATATTCTCATTTAGCTCTTTAATTGACCGTAATGCCTGAAGCATTACCGATATCTTCAGAAGGTAAAGTTCAACGCACATAGATAACGGGAATATATACAGGAAATACTAAAATCGATAAGACGATATAGATTGCCCCAATTATAACATGTTCTTTATTTGAGTTGATTTCAAAGATATTGTGTTTGGAATCAGACATGTTCGATTTCGAAGATGTCTGTTTGAAGAAAAGTTATAACACAGCTGACAAAACGTCTTCGAATTCTAGAGAAAGTTGGATTAAAAACAGAATAAATTATACATGTCTGCAAAAAAGGCAAAATTTTGAAAGACTTATTTTTTGAGAGAAAATTGGATTTTTGTCTAGAAGCTTCAAGAAGGAAGCTTGTCTAAATTTCAAGGGGCAAGAAAGAACGGAGGTAATATTAGTGATGCTATTATTGCTCGCAATCAAATAGGATTAGTTACGTTAATGTCGTTTAGAGTCTGGCTTGCTACATAACCAGATTCTGTGAGTTTTCTCATGATAGACTGTCCAAGCAATTTTTTCAGAAATTAAAGCAGCGCCAGAAACATCTAATCAAAATTAAATGTAGTTTCTGGAAAAAAAAAAACTGAGAGGTCTTTGACAAATAAAAAATTGATGAACTGCCTGAATCTGGACGAGGCTGTGAAAGTTACCGTGAAACATGTTATAGAAGGTCTCCTAACTTTTAACATCGAACCAATTTATCTTGGCTCTTGTCACAGATATAAAAAATTTTAACAGATAATTTTTTATCATATTATCATAAGTATTTTGTCACATTTTTTCAAATCTTGCTTATAAATTGAGATAATTGAGCTCAAACTTGACAGTGTGGTCGGCCTTCTATTACAGGTTCTACGATATCAGTTTATCTTTATTTTCTTAATTGTCACCAATGCAAACGTCTTCCTGAACACGAAACAAAGCTTTCTAATCAAAACGAACAGAAGCAAAGAGTAAACCGAGAAAAGTGACATGACATATAGAATAGCATCAATGCAGAAATATTCCATCATTTCCATTTCGACGCCGGGAAGTTTAAAAACTTTGTGAAGTCCTGGGTTGGCAGCAGCAAACTCAACCCATTTCGTGAATCTCTCTTCGGGAGTTTCCGGCTTCTCATTGAGCATCTTTTGGAGCATTCTCGCGTTTTGGCGATAGCTGAAAAGAAAAGGAAATACGCTCATCTTCTCGAAGATCAAAATTGAGGGTTACCTTGGATTAAACAAAATGACTCTCAATGCCTTTTCAATGCTCTCCTCGGTTAATTTAGTCTTGTCTAGTCGGACTGTTGTTCCTCGGAGCACACCTGAAAACAGGAAGTAAGTTTGAGACTCAAACTTTGAGTTGAAAACACACAACTCACCGTTATCAGTGTTATGAGGCTGATCAGCAAAAAGAGGAATTGAAATGATCGGTTTTGTCACGAACTGATCGTGATCTTTAACTTTATGATTTTATTTCTATTGTATATTGTTATTTTATTTCTTTTCTTTATATTTTTTATGCCTTTTTTCTCCTATCTTTTGTGTATTTTATATTCCTTTTATATTTTTATATATTTTATTGACATGTTAGCTATTGATATGGTAATCTTGGTTTGTATATAAACCCGCGAAGGGTGTGTTGAAAATCATTCTATTATATGAAAAATTCTACTTCTATTATTGTTTTCTGAAGATCTTCAAATTCTGTTTATTTCTAAAGGAGATTTAAACAATTGGTGACCCAGGAGCAGTTCATCTGCAATGAGTGGACTAATCAGGACCCAGATCGGATTAGCTAAGCGGAGGATTAAGGATGCACTGGAGCGGATTGAAGAATTATCGACAGAAGCAGAGCTGATAGCTGATGAAACTACCGAAATATATAATGATTTGGTATCAATCTGCGATATCGCTGACATCCTTCGAGTCGAGAGAGATCGCATCTTGCAACTGGATGCACAATGGAGCCAACTGTGTGACACAGATCCAAAGGAAAGGACAATCATGCAGGACTACAAGAAACGGCTTGGGGATTATTTAGAGGAAATCAGACCAGTGGCGGAAAAACTCGTTCTATTGGAGAAATTGTACACTTCAGCTCGTACCATTCATCAAAACAAATCAAAGGAGCCTGAAGAGTATCCTGTTTTTCATCTGCCAACATCTACATCTATGAAAAAGGAACGATTATTGGAATCTTCCGACAACGTCTCAACGAATACAAGTGCATTGGGCCAAGATTCGAAAACTGAAAATTCAACGCTCGTCAGCAACGCAATGGGCACTGCTACGAATACTGCAATGGGCACAAACAGCGTCACTCCAGCCACGGATCTGGACCTTTCTCAACATTCGTTGAACCCTACTACTCCTCTACAACCACAGCTCCTGAACAACACTCCAATCGTGCACAACGTCACAACTACCATTCCCGCTTACAATCTGAATCCATTTCAAGTTACTTTGCCGAGTATCAAGCTGCCAATGTTCAACGGAGACCATCTACAATTCCACTCTTTCATGGATATCTTCAACACTCTCATCGGACAACAACCTATGGATGATATGGCGAAATTCCACTATCTCGTCTCATCTTTGGAAGGAGAAGCTCGTACATTGATTCAGTTTCTACCGATGACTGCAGCGAACTATCCACATGCTCTCAGCATTTTGAAGGATAACTACGGCAACACCTTCCGTACCAGACACCATCTCATCCGTCAACTTCAAGACTTGCATTCAGTAACACATTCGAAGAATACCAATGAGATTCTTGGATTTTGGACGAAGGCAACTGTCACTCTTAACCAACTGAAGAATATTGCTGCTGAATCTGACAATACGACAACTGCTGATATTATTCTCCGCAAACTGCCTCGATTCTATATTTCAAAACTGTTTGGAAGTGGACAACAGCCGCTGTATACTGCTTCACAATTATTGGATCAAATCCATCGTCTCATTCAAACTGATCAACTGATTTCTACTGTCTTCGATCATTCTACTCGAGAAGAAAGAACCACTACTATGGCTATACAATCAAAACATCCGTCTTCTCGACATCAACATCATCAAAACAAAGCTGGTGGCTTCAGAGGAGACGGAGTTCAATCAAACATTCCACCAAAGACTCCATGTGTTTTCTGTGCTTCACCAGAACATTATCATCGCCACCACGACTGCCCGACATATCGAACTGTAAATGAACGTCAGCAACGAGCACGACAACTTCGACTTTGCTTCAAGTGCTTGAAACAACATGATGACTATCGCTCATGTCCACGAGTTCCGAGATGCCGCAAATGCGATGGAAATCATCAAACCAGTTTTTGCAAACCACGAGAGAATGTACCTCATCATGGACCACCTCAAGCTGGGAATCAACGCAACCAAGAAGCACCTCGATTCCAACCACATCAAAACCGACCACAACATCTGACTGATCAATCAAGAAATGCAGGACAACCGTTCAATCAACAACAGAAATTCCAGCCAAAGCCAACAATGAATCAGACTGTCCCTAACAACTTTGCTAATCGACAACAACCCAATGGAACTTCATTCAATCCACGTGGCAGAGGAACAACTAATGCAATTCTCACTGATGCAACAACAGACTACACCTCAGAATCATTCACAGCTATGGTTACTGACTCTGTTCAGCTTTACGTGAACAACGAAGCATCCGAGGAAAGGCCGGATACTCCCAATGACGAAGTGATAAAGATCGATGAAGTTCAAGAGGAGAAAGTTGTTAAACCAGTTGCTATGATGACTGCACAAGTTCACATCGATGACAAGGAAGGAAATCCTGTACTTGCTACCGTTTTCTTCGACAGTGGATCAGATCGTAGTTTCATGTCTACAGAGATGGCGAAGAAATTGGATCTTCAAGCTGATTCGGATCAGCATTTGAACTTGAACACTTTTGCTAACGCCAGCAGTACTTCGATTGACACGCGAAACTTCATGGTCAACTTCAATTCCAATAACGAGAAGCTTTGTGTGCAGCTCACGGAGATTCCATTTATCACCACAAAGATCAACTTCGTAAATTTGACCGATTCCGTTGTACCACTACTTCTGGAATCCGAACAACTTCAGTTACCTCGACTGCAGAGTAAACCGGATATACTGATTGGAATGGATAATATGACTCGACTACTGGGAGAAACAACATCTCGACTTCTACCGAATGGAATGACAATGCACCACACCAATTTCGGAATTATTGTCACTGGCAGAGAAACCGAACCAAAGCTTTGGGGACCAGACATCGATCCTTTCCGAAGCACAGCTGAAATCTTCACGACTCAACAGAATGATTCTCCACTTGGCATTCTACAAATTTCACCGACGGAGGAACATCATGCTCTACGAGAACTTCTGGAGAAGTTTTGGACTCTCGACACTACTGGATTGGCCGAATCAACAATGAACAAAGATGAAGAGGAAGCTTACAAGTTTTTCGCCGATACTACAACCCGAGGACCAGATGGAAGATACATCGTGCGATGGCCATACAGAGATACGACTAATCATCTGGCAGACAATCGTTTTCTGGCCTCATTTCGTTTACAATCAACCATGAAGAGACTATCAAAAGATGAAAACTTGGGAAAGCAGTACAATGATATAATTTTGGATCAGCTTTCTCGAGATTTTGTGGAATTTGTGGAGGACGAAAAGGTTGCAGATGGAGACGTTGTTCATTACTTATCCCACCACCCCGTGATAAAAATGACGTCCAAGTCCACCAAAGTACGAATCGTGTTTGATGCGTCTGCTCATAGCAAGGATTCGAAAAGCTTGAACGATGTTTTACACACTGGCCAGTCTTTACTTCCGATGATACCAGGAGTACTGCTCAGAATTCGCTGTCCGCCAGTTTTGATTTCCGGAGATATCGAAAAAGCCTTCTTGCAGCTTGGATTGAATCTACAGGATAGAGATGCCTGTCGGTTCCTTTGGCAATTCCCCGAGGAAAGTCAACCTCGCTGTCTACGTTTTAAGAGAGTTCCATTTGGTGTCAAAACCAGTCCCTATCTTTTGAATGAGACCATCAAGCATCATCTGCAGCAAGACGGCACCGAGATTTCCAAGCGGATGCTCCGCAATGTGTACGTTGATAATATTTTTATCGGCGTTTCAACACAAGAAGAAGGCCAACGTTCTTACAAGGAATCGAAAGATGTTTTTCAAGAGGCTCAAATGCGACTCACTCAATACTTTTCGAATTCTCCCGAGTTGAATGACTACATGAACAAAGAAGAAGGAGTGAAAGCAGAAGAGGATGAACAGAAGATTCTTGGAGTCGAGTGGAATATCCAATCTGACCGCCTGCGGCTGAAACTTCCACAACCAATCAAGGAGCAGCTGACCAAAAGACGGATTCTCAAATCAATTGCCACCGCTTATGATCCAATTGGGTTATTGACTCCAGTAATCCTTCTCGGAAAACTGTTCTTTCAAAAGCTTTGGCTTCGGACAATGGATTGGGATTCGACGTTATCAGGTGCTGAGATGACTGAGTGGCTTTCTATCGAAAAGAAATGGTTTGGAAATCCTGTTTCGATTGCAAGAACGTATTTCACAACACCCATCATGCCAACAGATGTCTTCGAACTTCATATCTTCTCGGATGCCAGTGCTGCCGCTTATGGAGCAGTTGCTTATTTGCGACGACTCTCGAACAAAGGAAATGAGGCTGTTGTCATACTGTCAAAATCTCGTGTTGCACCGGTCAAGAAGAACTACTCGATACCTCAACTAGAGCTGCTGGGATTGGAGAAGGCTGCAAGTTTGGGAAAGTTTCTTCTTTCGGAGATGGATTTGAATATCACCAAAGTGTTTGTTTGGTCCGATTCATTGTGCTCGGTAGATCAATTATCAACCAACAAAGCAAATTCGACATTCAGCAGAAACCGTCTGCGGAAGATTAAAGAAGCTCTACCAGAAGGAACTTTTTCACATGTCCCTGGAAAGATTAATCCTGCCGATCTTGTAAGTCGAGGATGCAGTTTGGAAGAACTTCGATCGAGTGAAATTTGGTGGAAAGGACCGTCTTATCTTCAACAACAAGAGAAACTACCAATTCGTGAATCCAGTCTTCAACAAGCCATGTGTCATGTTGCAATAACACAACCAGATGTCATGGAACCAATCATAGATGTCAGCCGATTCAATTCATTCCACAAACTTTTGAATGTCATCATGACCATCCTTTTGTTCATCACAAGAATCCGAAAGACAACTTCAACTTTGGCAGAAGTTCGTGAGAAAGCAAAACTGGTTATCATTCGATTGGCCCAAAGCTTTTCACCACCATCAGATGAAATAATCCAAGGACTTCATCTCCAGCTTGATAACAACATTTGGTATTACGATGGACGTCAACCCAATCAACGAGTGCTATATCTCCCTCATGGAGAAATAGCCAAAATGTTCATTATGCACGTTCATATGAAATTCCATCACAGCAGCACTCTCTACACGCTGGCGAAATTGAGAGAAGAAGTTTGGATCACAAAAGGAGTTTCGACCATCAAGAAAACAATCAGAGAATGTCTACACTGCAAAAGAAATGCTGCTCGTCCGTTTTATCAACCAGATTTTCCACCTCTACCAGACATCCGACTAAATTGGTATAAACCTTTCACGAATGTGGGAATGGACTATTGTGGACCTTTCAAAGCTCGATGCTTCTCGGAAACTCGAAAATATTATATGCTGATATTTACCTGTTTGACAAGCCGATTCACAGCAGTTGAACTTGTTACTGACATGGAATGCCGATCACTTCTCAATGCTGTTCGACGAATTGCTGCTCAATTTGGATGCCCACAGTTAATCTACACCGACAATGCTCAACAGATCAAGTTACTTGAGAAGGTCGTTCAAGAAGCACGTAACCAACAACAACGACTACTTCTTCCTAGCAGTGATCTACCATCATTCAAATTCATCCCAGCTCTTTCTCCGTGGAGTGGAGGAATCTACGAACGAGTAGTAGGAATCTTGAAACGTTGTTTAGTCCAAGCTGGAACAACCCGCCGATTGTTGGAAGAAGATGATCTTCGAACACTACTCACCGAAGCTGTCAGCATCATCAATGATAGGCCATTAACAACCACTACTTCGGATATGGATGATTTGACTCCCTTGAAACCATCAGATTTGGTGTTCCCCAACAAGCAACGACGTTCAATTCTCAATGTTGAAGAAACTATGGATACACTCCCATTGCCGTCAACCCAAGCGTCAATTTTGGAAGATTGGATGAGACTGTCTTCACTATCTCAAGGTTTCATTGCTCGATGGAATACAGAATATCTTCAAATGTTGCGAGGACGTCCTCAGGTGGAACATAATCAAAACCATCTCAATCAACGGAACGTGCCTCAAGTTGGAGATATTGTTCTCATCGATGAATCCGGAAAATTTGGATTGAAACGAGTTCATTGGCCTCTGGCAAAAGTCGTTGAAGTCGATTCAAGGTCTGCGAAACTTTTCAATAGTCGAACGAAGAAAGTGGTGGAACGACCATTCCGATACATTGTTCCGTTGGAAATTTCGTCAAAAACTTCAATAACCAGTGCAGATGCTTCTAAGATGACTCCACAAGTGTCTCACATGAACAAATTGACACCGACAACCACTACCGCTGATATTGATGTTGTGGCCAATAGAACGAGAAGCAAAACAAGTGCACCTGGACTTTCATCAACTACAATCATCGCCATCTCATTATTTTGCATCATTTCCACTGTATCTTCTCTACCCATTCAAAATAGTACTTTGCCACCACCAAATCAGTCTCCAGGACCAACTGGTACTACTATTGAAGATGTTTTGGATAGCATCAACTCTTTTCTCAATGAAGTAGCTACAAGACTAGGATATACCATCATTCTACTTGGAATTGCCATCACACTCTACTGTGTCTCTATTTTACTGCACATTTCAAGCATGCTGTCTACAATATTCGGAATTCTTGGACGTCTCTTCAGACTCTTTCAAAAATGTGTTCAACGAGTGATCTACCAACCATTCTCCAGAACTAACCTTGCATCAAAGAAAACACTCTTCATGGTAGTGCTTGTACTATATCCTCACTTGATGTCTTGTTGTAATGAAGTCGCTCATATCAACAGCAAGGAAATCGTTTGCTACGACAAGGATGATTCCCACGAATGTGTGCTCAACACCGTCTCAATTGTCAACCTCCGGACAATGGGATCAACATCTTGCTTACAGTTTCAAATGCCACAAGACCAGAAAGAAGCTAACAACGAAGTTATTTTTTCTTTGAAAATTGAAGCAGAAGCAATCATCATGTCATGCAACAAACATGTGGTATTTTATGCTCGAGATCACAAGTTGGAATTCGAATTTTCGAGAAGATGTGATTCTGCCGGATCATGTTCAATCGACAAATGCACTCAAATTCAACCCGACGAAAACATTCCTGAACTTTCCAATCATGCAAAAGATAGTCCTGGGTACACTTCATGTACAGCAGGCTGTGGATGTATCAACTGTGGATGTTTCTATTGTGATCCATCTTGTCTATTTTACCGCTATTACGCCAAACCCACATCAACAGATCTTTATGAGATTAGTCGGTGTGCAACGTGGACACCGAGTCTACGAGTGAAGATTACTTTGAATGAGAATTCAACGATTGTGCAAGATCTACTTCCTGGAATCAAATTTCAATTGCCAGGAGCGAACATTTCAATAACCGCTATCAACTTGGATAATCCACCAATGCCAGTACATCATGCTACGTTTATTTCAGCGTATGATGGTGAATCATTGAAATGGCAATCGTTCACACAAATTCATCCTTCTGCCCCGGGAGTGCCGACTCGAGGACTTGTCGGTGAACTTCACTGCAATACAAAGTCAAATGCTGAATCGTTTGCCTGCAAATTCGATCCTGCTTTATGTCGATGTGTCGGATTCGGAACAAAAGTTTCTTGCAACTGTCAAGAAAGCACCATCTCTGATTTCAAGAAGAGTAATCTTCTTCCATTCAAAGGACAACATCATCGCATCGATTTCGATCAAAAAACGAAAAAGATTGCGATCGAGACCACACAAGATTCTCTGGTAGCTTTGCAAGTTGAAGCCATCAATGCTACGGTCAACCGACGAACTACATTCACCAAATGCATTGCAACTCAAGTGGAACCTTTGCAAGGATGTCATTCTTGTCAGAAAGCAGCAACGACGATCATTTCCTGTCAATCAAAGATGCCAATGCAAGCTCAACTCATGTGCCCAGATTTCACAACTTCATTGGATTGTCAACCAACTGCACGAAGCAACGAAATTCGAGTGGCCATTTCATCTGCACCAAAGGAAGTCATGGAAGTTAACATGAGCTGCAACGTTTCTTGTGGAATCATCACTATAGTATCAATCAAAGGCAAGTTGCAATACGAGGAAAGTTTCAGTAATGGTGGAAATTCAATGGCACAAGTCTATGAGAAAATTGCTGATCTTCCTTCAATCCTTGGTTCAATTTCACGATGGTTCTACGAAGCTGTATTCGAAAAAATATTGGTGGTGGGAGTGTTAGTAGCTGTCGTCTTTGGTATATTCTTCTGTGCACGGATCTACAGGTCAATGCTGATTCCAAGAGTCCGAGTGTTTCGCCACATCCAGAAGAAGTTCATTTGAAACAGCTTTCCTCCCCCCGGAGTGTCACGAACTGATCGTGATCTTTAACTTTATGATTTTATTTCTATTGTATATTGTTATTTTATTTCTTTTCTTTATATTTTTTATGCCTTTTTTCTCCTATCTTTTGTGTATTTTATATTCCTTTTATATTTTTATATATTTTATTGACATGTTAGCTATTGATATGGTAATCTTGGTTTGTATATAAACCCGCGAAGGGTGTGTTGAAAATCATTCTATTATATGAAAAATTCTACTTCTATTATTGTTTTCTGAAGATCTTCAAATTCTGTTTATTTCTAAAGGAGATTTAAACAGGTTTGCCTGCATACGATACTTCATTGAATGAATTCAGACCAAGATGGGATATAAATCCCACGACACGTGGATCATCTAAAACATGCTGATAAGATGATCATCAGTGAAATTTTCGGTAAATCACTTACTCAGTAAATCAGTTTGTGGCAGCCAATCCATTACAACAACATTCTTTGCCTCCTCAAACATTCTCTCCTCGCCATTTTGTATTTCGTACTTCCAAAGAAATGTGTATCCTGGGAACTTTTTGAAAACTTTCACAAAATTTTTGACAGCATATCTCGGATACACATCACCAGAAACTTGAGTTCCAAAACTGAATAGAACTGTTCCGTTGCGAGATTGTGACAAAATAGATTCCAAATGTGCATTTAATGGTTTAGGAGTCCGAAGATTTATACCACCAATGAACTGGAATCTGTGATGAAGAGGTCTTGGTTTCTCCATTATTTCATTCGAGTTTATAAAACTCAAATCGATCTTCGATAGAGCCTTATCCATGCTAAATTTTTTCCCGAAACGTTTTCGAAAAATGTTTTCCTGTGTAGCCTTGATCTCCGGTATCTGGATGAAATGAAGATACGCCCAGTTGATAACATTCCAGAATTTCCCATAAAGAGTTGTGATATCAGCTGGTTGAAAGAGTGCTGAAGCTGGAATTTTCTATTTAAAGGATGTGAAATCGAAACTCACGGATTGTTGTAGATGGAGGATTTGGAATTCCAATTACTATCGTTTGTAGGGAAGTGATGGGACAAGGATTAGAAGTTGCTCGAGCTGGTATATTGAATAGAGAGATGATTCCAAGAGCACAAAAATCAAAGTCAGAGGTAATAGCGATATCGTATTTTTTAGAAGCTATGAAGTCTAGAAGACGGTCGTCGTTGACGCTGTCTGGAACTTTCTTTTTCTCAAAATGTTTTTCATCCTTCTTACGTTCACAAATATCATGTCCAATTTTGTTCCATTCTCTGAAATTTCCATAATAAACTCAAGTTCCTTAAATGGATCTTGTAGATGTGGTCGTTTCGCCCATCCAGTTCCATTTTTCATATCTATCGAATAGATTCGTTCTGCTCGATTTCCACCGTTTCCGATCACCATATCATTGATCCTTGATATTACAAGATCCTAAGAAAAACCTAGTTTTAATTTTTCATTTATTACCTCACCACAGTATGGCCTTTCTCTACTAAAACATTGATCAATGAATCGGCAAAGTCCAAATGGCTTTTTCCATAGACCGTCGTGTAAAACAGAACTCTCAATGAAAATATTCCATGTGGGATGCAAAAAATAAGGAACAACATGTTGAATAATTTGAACATGATTCTCAAAAAAAAGTAAATTGATAAGAGATGTCTACAATGACTGCTTTTGTGGGTCAAAACTTAAAAATAAATACTCAAAACTTGTTATTGGAGAATGTCTGTCATAACAATTGATGGTTTAAAGATCAACAGTGTTCGAAAGTATGTTGCGGTCGGTAAATTTGAAAAGAGTTCTTGGAATAATTTGAAATTTTGGTAATTGTTTCGAGATTTAAATTTGAATATGAATTTGTCTTTACAGTCTTAAACTTTTGTTTTTATAGAACAAAGTAACTACATTTTCAAAAGGAAAAGTTCGAAACAAAAAATTCCAGTTTCGGCCGTTTCCCACAATAGCCTGGTTAAAAATGTTAATATAATGAAAATGAAATAAAGAGAGCATGGCCATCATCAGTAGTGGACTCTCTGATTGTTTATTTCTCGAAAAAAATTCTTTTATTTTGCTGTCTTCTTATTCCGTCGCCTCTTCTAGGATATTGCAATGTCATCTGATTCTGCTCTCCAACAACTTCATGAGAATGCGGTTCGCTTGCTGAAAACTGAAATTCAAGCCAATCATCCGCTGATTGATCGAAGCACGATTCTGATTGTGAATCCGCGACTGTTGGAAATCCAAATTCCGATGACGGAGATGTTGAATACCGGGAAATGTTTCGATGTGACACTGGAGAGAACTTGCCATGTTGTCTCAAGAGTTGCATGGAGAATTGCGATGGATGCGACAGCCGGGATTGTCTTACATTCTTCCCGATGCTTGGAGTGAGTTCTGAAAATTAGAATTGTCTAGCAAGGTTTAACTTACAGCCGTTTCGAAACTCCGGACTCCACCGAAAACCTGTTAATTCACGCAGAAGTTAACGCATCTGACACAGGTGGATTAGTTCGATTTTGGGCGGGAGTCATCAGGAACGGCAAGAAGGTTGACATTGCGATTGGATCTTCCCGCAATGCTCAGATGAGACCAACTTCATCTTCCTTAGATCCTTTGCCAGCTCTCTCTTCGTTCGATTCTCCGCCGCCACCAGCATCTACATACACCTGTTATTACATTAAACTTGTGCACAACCAACGTTTTGGCCAAAGCAGACATCACTATCAACGTCAATAGTAGCAATAGGGAAAAACTATAATTCTCTTCTGAAAATAATGTTAAAACAAAAAATAAATAAATCGTTTTCGAACTTGATTCTTTCAACCTTCTCATTTCCAGATATTGTTCATTGCTTTTTGATCTCGCAGACACAAAAAATTTTCAGGGGTTTGGAAAAAATCGTGAATAGTTTTGTTTACGGTTGAGCTTTTCAGCTGAAGAGGTAACATATTTTCAATGGTTCGAATTGTAAACTGATTGTTGTTATGTTATTCTGGGATGTTGTTTCTAATTTAAGCAAAGCTTAAATTCCCAAAACTGCTCTTAAAATTCGGGATTCTGATTTTTGTAAAAAACTTGATTGCACGATTAAAATTCTCATTCCGCACTGGTTTTTAACTTCAATCACATATTTGATAATTTGGAACATCTTTCGAACATTGATTTCAGCTCTGCAAAACGTAGAAATCTGTCACGCCTTCATCTGAAGGTAACTGAGCTCGTGCTTAGAATCGGGTAAGTTTGAAAGGATCCAAAGTTCCTCTCGTTAGTTGACGAAATAGTACGTTTGTATAATTACACAGAAGGATGTGAACGAAGTGGATGAAATTCAAACATCTCATTTTTGACATCATCTCTCGGAAAGATATAACAGAAATCAGTAGCACTCAGATAGCATTTTTCGTAGAGATAGATATTTCCAAAGCTGTCACTTCTTATTAGGAGAGGCTCCTTTTCTTCAATTCAGGTGGCAATTCAAAGTTTATGAGTCGTTAGGAGACCAAAATCAATGATAACTTCTCTTGTTGCAACTTCATTCGCATTCAAAGGATTATTTTGTTTTTCACAAGACCATTCAATTATACAAACACTGGAAAAATGGTTTTGAACTCGAGAAAAAAGTCGGACAGGTTTTTCCCATTTACTCGTGCTTCACCTTTTTCATTAATCTGATTCTTGAAGATAACATTTTTGTTATTTTCACCATCAGATAAAGCCCCAAAGCAGCTACAGAAAACAACAGAACAATTGCATCCACACAGTAATACTCAATTATTCCCATTCTCGATCCAGGAAGTTCAAAAATTTTGTGAAGCCCTGGATTCGCCGCTGCGTATTCCATCCATTGCACAAATCGTTCTTTTGGTTGGTCTGGCTTCTCCACTAGCATCTTTTGAAGTTTTATGGCGTTTTCCTGATATGACTTATCAAAAAGAATGGCTCTCAGTCCCTTCTCGATGCTCTCTTCGGTCAGTTTTAACTTGTTCAAAGGGTATGTGGTTCCTCGAGCGACTCCTAAAAAAGTGGATGATAATGTTCTGATAACCACTTTATGGGTCATACCATTTTCAGCATTGTGTGGTTGATCAGCGAACAATGGGATGGCTATAATTGGTTTTCCTGCGTATGACGCTTCGTTAAACGAGTTCATACCAACATGAGAGATGAATCCAATAACTCGTTGGTCGTCTGAAAATTATTCATTTAAAATTAATTATTCATTTCAAATCACTTACACAGCAAATCAGTTTGTGGCAGCCAATCCAATAAAATCACATTTTTAGCTTCTTCGAACATTTTCTCCTCTCCTGCTTGAATTTCATATTTCCATAGAAAAGTGTAATCAGAATATTTCTTGAAGACTTCCACAAAGTTTTTTACTGCGTATCTGGGATAGGCCTTCCCTGGAACTTGTGTTCCAAAACTGAAAATGATTGTTCCATTATTTGATCTGGACAATAATTCATCTAGTTTCTGGTCCACCGGTTTCGGACTTTTCAGATTGATTCCTCCGATGTACTGAATCCTATGATGAAGAGGTCTTGGCTTCTCCATTACTTCATTAGAATTGATAAATGTTAAATCTACTTTTCTGATGGTAGCTTCAATACTGAAATCTTTTCCAAATCTTTTCCGAAGCAATAGTTCCTGCTCTCGTTTCAAAGTTGGAATCTGTATGTAGTTGACGAATCCCCAACTGATGGCATTCCAGAATCTTCCATATAAAGTAGATAAGTCGAATTTTTGGAAAAGTGCTGAATGAGAAAGTTTGAGTAGACAGAAATGGGATATTCTTACTTACGAACAACTTGTGATGGTGCATTTGGAAGACCGATGGTAACTGTTTCAATAGGCATAATAGGGACGGCATTAATAGTGGTGACCGATGGAATTCCGATTGATTTTAGAATAGAGACTCCACAAAAATCAAATGTACCCACAATTCCAATATCATATTTTCGGTAGTTCAGAAACTCTTGAAGTTTCCGGTCGGTCAAAGCAACTGGAATGAAACATTGGAACATGAGTGAAGAAACTCTAGATCTCACTTTCACATAAGCTATTTCCAATATCATAATACGGTCTAAATCCATTAATCGGAAATGTTACATCCCCAAATATGTTAGTCAAATGGTGCATTTTGTTCCAGTCGCTTCCATTTTTGAATCCAAACACATAAAATCGGTCGGCCTTACTTTTTCCATGACCTGTGACTTGATCGTTCATTCTGGCAATAACGACATCCTGTAATTTTCAGATTTTTAGACTTCCAAACCGACAGACTCACCACAGTATGCCCTTTCTCTACTAAACTATTCACAAGAGAATCGCTGAAATCCAAATGACTCTTTCCGATTGCATTTATGTAGAAGACAACATTCATAGCAGTGATTGAACTCCATAGTGTTACCAAAAATATGAAACTTGAGAGACTCGTCATTGTTGATTTTGCTTCTGAAGGTTTGCAATCAAAATTTATACCAACCTAAACAGTTGTACAATACAAACTACACGACCGTCTAGATGTGATGTGTTATCAATAAGGAGGCATCATAACAGAAAAGATTCACGTGAAGGAAACGATTCTGGGCATCAATGTAGTTTGTGGGATATTAATCATTTTGGAGGGATCAAAAATTTATGGAAAACAGTGTAATTTTAATTAACGACATCACTTTTTGAATGAACTTGAAAGTCCTCATAAAATGAAAACGAATAGGTTAAAATCTAAATTCGAATAGACAAATTGCGACCTTCAAGTAATTGTGCTCTCCGTAAAAAAACAGACACAAAAACGAAGACAGTCGAGGAAACAAAAATATAACTGAATCCCCTTATCAGTCGCTAGAACAGTCAGTTGGCTGATAACGTGTCACAGGTCACTAACTTATCAGTGGTTCTTCTTTATTGTCACCACAACTCGATGTGGTTGGTTATTTGGTTTCACATCGAGTTCTTACAATTAGGGTACACTGGTTTAGGGGTTACATATGATCTTGAGCTGTAGAGCGTTTTTGCCTAAACCAGAAACTTTGAGTAGCAAGCGAAATAGTTTGTAAAATGTATTGTGTTCTTCCCCCTCCACCCATATGTACCACAAAATCCCATGTACCCTTGGAACCAATCTAAGAACTAGATGTAACCATTTTCGATGGTCTTTTGGACACTGGGTCGATCCTAGTCCATTTTCCTGACTTTGTCACGTCTTTGACATATATCAATTACAGAATGATAAAAACGGAAAATTATTCTGACACAGCATTAGGAAATTATGTAACGCCAATACTCTAGTCTTTCAAATGCTTGGCTTTCGAATGGTTTCCATCTTTTAATGGCGATGAGAAAAGTATCTTGAATAAATTGTGAAAAAAAAAAACACTTATTTGCTTCAAACTTTCTCCCATAGTTGGAGTTCAAATATTATTACTGAAACCTCTGTTTGGATAAAAATAGGTATCCCACCCTTCGGAAGTGTTCCAAAACGAAGTTGCAGAGCCTACATGGAAACAGAATTTCTCTAAAGTTTTCCATTTTCGGCTTTGAGTAAGATTTTTTGTTTAGGGTATTTCTAGGAGAGATTGGATTCAGCGGCAGAGTAGCCCTAGAAGTTTCTGGTTTGCGACGACAGTAAAACTTGATGTAAATAACGTAAAACAACATGGGAGTTTCTTTTTTTTCCTATTAAAATAACAAACATTTACATATATTTTCCTGGAAAAGACAAAAAGGCATAACATAATTATCAAAACCGGTTCATTTAACGAACAAAAACAGAGAACTAGACATTTAACAACTATAATTAATCAATTTTAGTTTTTTTACCGACCAATTTAACATATACTTCGATTAACAGCTTCAAGAGCAAATAAAATGCGAATGCAGAAGATAAAGTCAAAAATAAAACAACGTCTAAATAATAATGAGCAATCAGTCCGACTTGATTGATTTCTGGAACTTGAGATCGCAGATTTGGGAATCTGAAAAAATATGTACATTATTTTGAATGTGTTCTAGAAAACTTACTGAATAGCGAACTCCAGATGCTTCATAAGATTCGATTTTGAATCGATTGGTTGGTTAGACAGAACTTCTGAAAGCTCCTGGGCTCTCTCTCGATACTTTGGATCAGTAATCATTTCTTTCATCACTTGTGTTAATTTTTCCCCGTCTTGCAGTTCAAATTTATCATACGACACCGCTCCTCCATGTCGTGCCAACATCAGTGCAGTTTGAGGTTGATCTCCACTAATTGGAACCATTAGTGCTGGTTTCGCTGAGTATGCAACTTCCATTGTACTTCCCAATCCTCCATGAGTCATAAACACTTTCACTCGTTTGTCAGCAAGAAGATCAGTTTGAGGGACCCATTTCTTGAGATGCACATTTTTGGGAAGCCTCTTCTTGAATTCAGCGTCATCCTTCTCATATTTCCAAATGAATGTGACATCTGGTAGTGATTCAAACATTTTGATAAGTCCTGCTTTGAAGTTATCCGGCATCTGGAATGACCTGTAGACGGATCCAAATGAGATAAGAACTGTAGACTCTCTTTCTTGCAAGATGTTTTCGTATTCTTCCGGTAATGGTCCCACATGTTTCACCTTGTTCAAATCCATGGTAATTCCTCCAGCATGAACAATAGTCGCAGTAGTAGGAACGGCAAAATCAAGGTAGGGATTGGAATTTGTGATAAAGATTGGTGATTGTGTTACAAGATTCTTCCATGACGGAACAGGTCTCGCCATTGTTTTTTGAAATAGTTCATTCTGGTATTGGAATATTCCACTGTGTCCCAAGTCTTCAAAATACTTTCTATAGACATCGTTAAGGCGATCCAGGAATCCAGCATCCGGTGCACCTTTTGAACCATCTCGTGTGGTGTATCCAAGGGCAGATGGTTGACCAAATAACTCATTGACGATTTCAAAACGAACCGCGGAGAATACAGGAATACATGGAAGATCAAGAAGATGAGCAAAAACTGAAAAAAAGTACATTTTTTTGAAGAGCTCACTTCAAATCATGACTTACAAAATGAAGAAGCGCCGAATGCCTCAGCGATTGCCACATCGAATTTTCTGCTCTTCAATTCTGCATGCAAATTCGTATCCAGGTAAAGCTGAGTATCAGTTTTTTCGAATTCGCCCGTTATCATTTTTGGCACCATGAATGAAAAAAGAACTGGGTTATTGGCAAGACGCGAGTCCCATAAAGCTGTGAACGTTTGATCTTCAGATTTCAATAAGTCTTCATAATGATCCGGATAGTAGTTGATAATTTCGATATTCTTGTTTTTAACCAACCCGTCCAGGTTTTCCATATTAGTATGGAATGGTTGGAATAATGTCTGAAATTGGTTTTTTTTAAACTGATTAAACAAGAAAAAAGTGAGTTTATTTCGAATAAAACTCACCACATTATGTCCATGATCAGCTATAACATCAGCAATTTTACTGATGAACTTGACATGACTGTACCCGAAAATGGGATTGATGATCATAATGTTTTTAGCATGAGTAGTTCCAGAGAGGAGAAAAACAAATGTAAGTAGACAATGCATTATGTCGAAACACACAACTGGAAGTCAATTGTCGGTCTCTTTTTATACCCCCGACCAAAAATGACCGCGCCTTTTGACCATTATTAAAATTGTCATTTTGAAGTTCGTGTAGTGTGTGTAGTGCAGTGATAAAGCAGAAAAGGATACGCGTGTATTCTGTCCCAAATTGATAGAATAGTTACCAGAATACATAAATGGTTATTGACAGGTGGACAGACAATCAAAAATTGGTGATAGATTTGCTGAAAGAGATCCCATCCAAACTTTAGAGAATAACATTTTCCGAAACTTTTGCACTACTCTAATACAAAATCCAATCATTCTTCCGTTCTTTTTTGATATATTCTTCTACTCAATTTTTACGTCAATTGCTCTCGCTTGCGCTTATCAGCTGTGAAAAGCTCCCGTCAGATGTTCTCGCGCATCTTTTTGGTCTTTGCCCAATTGCCGACACTTTTTTGAAGAGTGTGAACAAATAAAACCCACGCGAGAAGAATAATAGATGGATAGTTCCTTTTCATGTGAATTCTATGAAATAGAAGCCTGTTGAATTGTGCTTTGATTCGAAGTCGTTTAGTTCAAAATGATTTATTAATGGAGTTCATGAAAAACAAGGAGGCAAAAACAAAAAAGTTTGGGGTCGAAATATACAAAAAAGATTTGTTGAGCAGCGGGGTACCCATAAATCTTCGATCGATCGATTAGGTCCTTCTTACTTTCTGCGGCAGCACTGTCCATTTCCGCATGGAGAGTAGTTGGCTTGGCAGGAGCACGAGTTCTGTTGGGTCTGTTGGCAGGCCTGGGTGGCTGGTTGAGCAGCTTGGCAGGAGTTGGAGCACGAAGACTGGCAGGCAGTCTGGCATTGAGCAGCTGGCTGCTGTTGTTGGACACATTGCTGTTGGCAGGACTGTTCGCATTGTGGAGCACATTGGGCAGATTGAGCAACAGAGGTTTGGAGAACGATTTGGATAACGGCTTGTTGAGCTGGGGCCTGGGTGGTGATGTCGTATGGCTGGTACATTGGTTGGGCTTGTTGAGTGCAGGAGTTGTCACAGGCTGGTTGGCAAGCTGGAGCGCAGTTGTTGGATCCTTGGTTGTTGTTGTTGTATGGATCGTACATTGGGGCAGCGGTAGATTGAACCTGGTAGGTTGGCTGAGCTTGTTGTTGGTAGACTGGTTGAGCTTGTTGGTACACTGGCTGAGCTTGTTGAGAAGTGCAGGAGTTGTCGCAGGCTGGCTGGCAGGCTGGGGCGCAGTTGGCGTTCTGGTTGTTGTTATTGTATGGGTTGTACATCTGGGTGTTGGTGTTCTGGTTGTAGACTTGTTGGGTAGCCTGGGCGGTCTGTTGGCAGATATCAGAGCACTGGGTGTTGCAGGCAGAGTCGCATTGGTTGGATGGTTGTTGTTGCTGAACGCAGGAATCCTGGCACTGTTGTTGGCATTGTGGCTGGCATTGGGCTTGAGCTTGTTGGATCTCGAGTTGGATTTGGATGACTTGTGGAGCCTGGGTGGTGGTGGATGGAGCATCACAGGCAACATTGCATTGCTGTTGGCATTGTGGTTGGCACTGAGCGGCTGGCTGTTGTTGCTGGACACAGGTGGATTGGCATTGTTGCTGGCACACTGGCTGGCATTGTTGGTACTGAACAACTGGAGCCTGGGTTGTGGTGGTAGTGGTGGTTGGTGGGTTGTACATTGGAGCGCATTGGGATTGACATTGTTGCTGACATTGTGGCTGGCATTGGGACACCGATGGGGAGGACTGGCACTGTTGAGTGCAGCTCTGTTGGCAGGCTGGGGCGCATTGAGTAGCTTGGACCTGAATAGGATTATCAAAACCGAATCTTATCATCAAAATTTTACCTGGATAGTTTGGGTTTGTTGTGGTTGAGCGCAAGAGCAGGATGGGGCTTGTTGTTGGACTGGAGCAGATTGGCACGAGCAAGATTGGGTCTGTTGAACTTGTTGGCACGAGCACTGGCTCTGCTGTGGCTGAGCACATCCACACTGTCTCTTTTCACGGATAACGCTGCCCTAGAAGCAATAAAAGTAAGAAAATGGTTCAATGCAAGAGGAATGAAACTTACAGACACCACGAGGGCGCAGGCGAAGAAGGCAATGGCGAGCGTGGTGAAGCGCATTTCAGTAGGTTCGTTTGGAGCCGAACTGTGTAAGAGGACGGATGGTAGAGTTGTCTTCCAGCATGCTTATATACCAACTTTCAACCTTCCATTGCCACGCCCGAACTTGCACACTCCCGTAATTGCTTGCCCATCTTTCATCTTCCGCGCGGAACCGGAATGCTCGTTTCCTGTGCTCTCCGAAGCTCGTAACACTATTTTGCGAGGACGGTAGCGGCTTTCTTTCAGTAAACGTAACAAAAAAGCAAAGTTGGATGGGGGAGAAGCGAGGGAGGAGGTTCGCGCATTCTAAAAGTAAACTTTCATACACCAGACGTAAACGATATTGATCATCATCATCATTGCCACATTACCGGATTGTCTTTTGCCTTCTTTTTTTTTCTTCCTCATTGTGTATATTTACATGCACAATCAAAAAAACTGCGGCGAGTAAAAAGTCAGAGTCTTCACACATAAAGCGTCTCTAACAAAAAAAACTAGTAGGAGAACAATAAAATCCTCTACCCGAAGGTGTGTAACTCGGTAACCTCCAGGCTTTTTTCTCGAGTTTGCAATTACCAGTTTTTTGATATGTGCTCTTTGACTGAACTCTGCGGGGAAAGTATTGTTTTCTATTTTCTTGTATAAGTTTTGTATTACTCATAGAATTAATCTGGTTTCTTCGTTATTTTTTATTTGTTCCTTGAAAAAAAAGTTTTCGGAAAAAAAAAGCAAATAAACAGTGAGATCCATGGGGCAGAAAAAGCTGTAAGATGTACGAAGGGTCAGAATTCCTATTGGGAAAAGAGTCACAACAATTTAGGGGAAAGTGGGAAGAAATGTTAAACTTATAAAGAAAATAATTATAAAAGAAAGAAAAACACAATTACAGATTAAAAAAAATTAGGTGTGCATTTCATCTAGGGCAGCTGCCAGCTTCTTTCCTCCGATTGGTGCCTCCTTCTTCTTATTTGCAGCTCTCTCCAATGATTTTCCAAGTCCCCCGGTTTTCTTATTATCTCCCTTTGACTTCTTTCCCTCTCTTTCCCGATCCTCTCCAATTCGTTTTCCAGCCTTTTTATTTCCCTTCTTTCCATTGGTTGCACAGTCTTTGGTTGCCTCCTTCAACGCCTTCTTCTTCTCCTCCAACTCGGTCTTATCCTCGTTACGATGGCATCTGAAATCAAGAGATAAGAGATAATCAGGAAATGGACAAAACGAACACTCTAACTGCCGGGCAACACTTGGCGAGTCGAGCACATTGGCTTTTGAGTCGGCGAGCCTCTTTGTTACATGTCTGCAAAACGTGTATTTTATTGAGGAGAGGGGGGTATGTGTGTGAATAACTATGCGGTATTGTTTGAGATAGAGAGAGGAAAAAAGGATCGAAAATCAGAAATTCGATAGTTTTTCTTGTTGTTTCTGGAGTTGGAAGGTCGTCTAGACTAGTTGTTAGGGTTCATATTTGTGGACGATTTTTGAATTTCTTCAGTAAGACGATCGAAGAGTTCGTATCCCTACAAACATCTTGCAAATTCAGATTTCATTTGAAATTTCAGGATGGGGATAAAATAGTCTACCCTATTTCCTCTAATATACTCTCACCCAAACCGTCAGATTTGAGCTCAATTATCATGATTCCTATCGAAGATATCAAAACTTTGTCAACTGATGAAATATAGCAAATTTTATGATAAAAAATTTATTAGTTGACGAAACATTGTTTCTTTTACAGAATTCAAGATAATTGAGCTTAAAGGTAAAAGTTTGGGTGGTAGTCTATTAGAGAAAATACGGTATCTAGACACTTCTGAAAATTTCAGAACACGCTCGCGAGTTTCACCCAAGTTTACAGGGTGGCTTTTAATTACCGGCACACAATTTTGACGCAATAGTTCTCGTTGCTGGTACGGGATAGAAGCATCAAATTTTGTACATTGAGTTATTGATTTATAATTAGTATTTCTGCCAAGTTTAAGATTTATTGGTTGAGTTTCAGCTAAATGGCGAGACCTAACGTCCACCATACCACTGTCATCAGTCTTTTTAATTAGAGTGTTAGTCGAAAAAAGACCTTCGAACGCATTGGGATTGAAAACATGTGGTTTCTTGTGGTTATCAAAAGATTCAGCGAGTCTGGATCTATATTTGATCGCATTGTGAGAGGAAGAAAAACTGAGGTGACATCTCCAGAGAACGTTGAAGCTGTTCGAGATCAAACCAGGAGTAGCCTACATAGATCGCTCAGAAAATTGGACATTGCTATGGGTATCTATTGGTTTTTTGTCTAAAAGATAGCCCGAAAAAAGCTAAATCTAAAATGCTATCGCGGTCCAAGAGCAGTCATCTTATCGGAGAGCAATAAGCGATAGCGTCTGGAAAAAGCAAAATTTCCTCTGGGTGGCACGCAGTGAGGAAACCATTTGGGGTCCGTTTTCTTTGACGAGTAGTGGTTCACGATTGAACACGAATCCAACTCTCAAAGTTACTGTGAGTTAGCCATGGATATCAATGAACCTTCTGAGAAGTAAAACCCCATTCCTGGAGTTTTCCACTCGGCCAGGATTACGATTTTTGTTGCGATATGCTCAAATTTCAAGTTTTATTGAACAAAACGGCTGTATGACCAAGAAAGTGTATATTGAGCAAATTTTGAAGAAGCATCTGATTCCACGCACCAAATGCCACTTTGTAAGGGGATTTTCGATTCACCAACATGGATTTGAAACCCCTTGACTATTCCATTTAGAGTTTGGCAGAACAAGGTCTGCTTAAGACCCTATTCAAATTTCGCGGCTTTGGAAGAAACGCTTTTCGAGAAATGGGACAAACTTTGGACCGTGCCATCATCAATACCTACCGAAGACGTCCTCAGGCCGTAATTGAGGCGAACGATGGCCGAATCGAAAAATTCTTTTTGATTATAACTTTTGTACGCCCAAATTGATATACTGTTGAGTTTCACCAGTTTTTGGCTTTTACTTTTCGAGAAAATCTCTTTCAAACATGTGCCGGTAATTAAAAGCCACCCTGTATCATGTTTATGTTAGTCAGAATTTGACGAAACTTCATTTTTTCAGACATTTTCGAAAAACTTTTTTTTCAAATTTTCGAATGTTTCCACAATTTGGATTCATTCGAAAATATACTTTAAAAATTTAGAGAATATCTAAAACAAGACATTGAATTCAATTCTGATTCTAGTTTAGCACAACTAATTTCATGTTCAAAAACTTTTGAGAAGTTGAGAAACTTTTTTTGAAAGTTGCTGCTTTTGAAAACGCGATTTTTAGGAACTAAAACTGATAAAACTCGGCTGAAACTGGCGAGCGGGTTCTAAAACTTATCGAAATGTCTCGATAGGTTAACCTCAACCTCTCCTGAAATTTTCATCAAAATCTGGTTTCACAAGATTCAGGTCCCCTTATTTATTGATAGCTCACCTTTGCCGCAGCTTTCAAGCTATTCTTCTCCTTCTTTGATCTTCTCTTCTGTGGCTCAATTGCGGCTCTCTTTGCATTTTTCTTCAGAATAGCTTGACATCTCTCGTGTTTCTTTTCGTTGAGTCCGGCGACATTGTCCGCTTTGCTACGGACACATGTTTCGATTTCGTCGGACATCTGAATTTCAAATTTGATAAAATTATATTTTTAACGCCTTTACCTGATCGTGGATTGATCTGATTTCCAGGTGAATTCGTTTCGCTTCGGTACACACTCCCTTCTTTCCGTTTGTGGTCTGAAAATCAAAAAAAATCAAATTTCAAGATTTCAATGCGTTTTTTGAGAAGAGAATTTCATTCGCCAAGTGTTACCGCACGGCAATCCCAAAATTGTTTGTTTTGAAAGTAAAGGAAACCCAAAGGAAGGAGGGGACAGAAAAAGGACAGAATCGAAAAAAAAAGAATGAAATACGAACTGGGATAACCTTTAGTCGACATATCCTACGAACAACTCTGGACCAGAGTAGTCTCATATTCTGAAAGGGCCTACAGTAATCCGTTGGGCGTTTTCAAAAATAAATGAACTATACCGTACCTCGGTATTATTCTCCAGAAGGTGACACTCCTCGGCCTTCTGTTGTGCTTTGTGGATGCAGTCCGCATATTCAATGCACATCGGTGTCTGTAAGAAAAGCATTGATTGATGGACGTTCAGATTTTTTGATGAGGTTGTCAGAATCACATTAATTATTCCAGCAGTCGTATGTAGTGGTTAGCAAAAACAGTGAAGGTCAATAAGATTTGCGGCCATTTTGAACATTTTCAGGAGTCTGGAGCTTGGCTGTCAAGTTTCCTTTGAAAACTTTAGAGGATGTAATACAGACCTAGATTGAAAACTTTGCATTCTCAAAATTTTTTTAAAATCCCTTGTTTACCGATTTCTGAAAGACACATAACTTTTGACTGTTTTTGTAACGAAAAAGCGAAAAAACAGGCAAAGTTTTCAAACTACCGTAAAACCTGTATTATAAGGGTGTAATAGAAGGCTTTCCTTGAAAGTATGGTGTTTGACGGTACCTTGGGGCCCCTCAAATACAAGTTTTACGGTAGATCTGTTTCACACCTCCAAAATTTTCAAAGTGATCGGAAACTTCAAAATCGAACTTCAGGCTCCTGAAACTGGTCAAAATGACCGAAAGCCATTTGAAAAATTCGTTTTTGTATCATCTCATTGACCAGTACTATAATTCAAAATTCGCCGAAAAATTTAAAAATCCAACTAACCGCTGAAACAATAGTTCCATTCTCCACATCGTCGGCAAATGTGACGACTAGAAGCGCCAAGAAGTAAAATAAACGGTTCATCGAAATGGAATGTTACCTGAAATAAAAGATTTTGAAGGTCTTCTAAAGAATCTCATAAAAACGGAGATGGACGATGATTGTGTGGGTAGTAGGGCGTTATTTATGGGGATGGGAATGAGATGATGAAAAATGAGGAAGAAGGAAAATCTGAAGGAAAATTAAATCTTCAAAAAAAATTCATTGTTCAGCATCTATCTAAATACTAGTTTCTGTAGTGAATGCCTCTCAAAAATCAACTCTCCGAGCCAGAAAACATGTGGTTTTGACTTTTTTCGCAACGCTGTGATTTGTAAATTGTACCACACTCTCATGGGATCTAATCGCGCGACAAAAAGCGTCTATCTTCTCCATAACACGTCCATCGTACACATTTTTCACGACAAGTCAACTGGTTTTTCCTTCCGGTTTTTTCGCACCGCTTCATCATTCTCTTGAAAAAAAGAACTGGAAGCTCCCATGGAGTAAAAAGAGGAAGCTTTTGCGTTTTTGCGACCACATTTCTAATTAACTCGAGTCGGATGTCCTCCCTTTTGAAAAATAAAAGAAGACGGAGTGGAGCCCATAAAAGAATCCTTGAATCCGTTTTTCGGAAGAGTAACAAAAATGGAGAAAAGAAGGAGGTCAAATGGAGTGTGGATAATGAATGGACGGAAATGTGATTACGGAGTGTGAAAAGGAAGACGAATTCGGGATTTGGAAAATGGGGAATTTTTCGCAACACGGTTTGAAAAATTGTGGGGACATGAAAGAAGCACAAGCCTAAACTGAATAATGTTTCTTTGGAACCTTCAGGATGTAATGGAAATAACGAATCCAAATTTAGAACACTGATTTGAGACTGGTCTTTGTTAGACTGCTTTGGATTGTTATATTTGTTATACTTAGTCCAAGTGAAAGTTTGGATTTACTGTTAAACCTGTAATAGAAGGACCCTCACACTGTCATGTTTGAGCTCAATTATCTCGGTTCTTGTAAGAAATACCAGAAAGTGATTAACTGAGAGAATGTAATTGACATTTTGAAAAACAATTTTCCAGTTGACAACTTTTTCGTATCTTTGACAAGAACTGATTATGAGAAAAATTGGCTCAAAGTTAGAACTTAGAGCCCTTCTATTACAGGTTTTTCAGTAAATTGAGGCTTCGCGTCATTTCGGTACCACTACACTTCAAAAACAGTCATTTCCTTTTGAAACCCGGTCTATTTGAAACAGAGGTAATATAGAAGAATCGACAAATATCAGAATACAAAAACGATGTCAGGGTTTTTGAATATGCTTTTTCAGATAGACCATGTTCTGAAACTTTAAAAAATTAATTTTTGGATTTTTTTTTCCATCAGAAAAAACACATTTTAAAACCCTGAAATCGTTTTTGTAGTCTGAAATTCATCCATTCGCCTGTATTACCACGTTTCCGAAATTACCGGTTTCGAAATGTCTGGTTTCGAAGTGACGCGAAGCTTAAATTGACAAGGCTCAATGATCTGACCATATTGAATTTGGCATAATTTCGAGGAGTTCTCAAAAATCTTTCCCATGTCTAGGCCATCATTAAGTTTTTGTAGAATCACTCCCAAAAATTGTAGGATTGGATTTCATACTCACTGCAACCACTACCTCTATACTGGCTATAAACCAAAAAACAAATACACGTATAGTCTACCTCCACTCCAAAATCTTACTGTACCAAATAGAAAACCACAAAACAATTCAAGAAAAAACTTGAGAACTGAGCAACAAAAAAAGCTTTCATGGTCATGGGTGGAGAAGAATATCGAATGATCCACTTCTCTTTTCATCCATCCGAATACACCCTCCTCCCGTCATGCCCCATTAGCAATTCGGGTGTGCTCTATCTCACTAAATTGACTCCGCCCCGGAGCCTTTTTGTTGAGTTAGTCATCTCCCAACACTCCATCAACACTTTCTCATTATTGTCGCCAGAGAAGAGACTAAAGATGGGAGAAGGGAGAATCGAGATGCACGGGGGGAAGAGGGCATTATTATGGAGATGAGAAGTTAATCAACTTTGTTGTCCCTCTCTTCTAACTTTTGCCTCCATTTTCCTACGGTAATTCAATTCCTTCGCGCGCAACTCCTTTATGAATGCTCAAAAGAGCCGACCAAAAGTTAGAGAAGTAAAAGATGCGCTATACCAAAAATACGGCGAAAAACGGAAAGGGTCCAAATAGTGGAAAACCAACAGAAACATAGGCCAAAAATCGCTCCCGTGGGCCTAATAACAGAAACAAAAAATGTGTGTGATGGATGAATGTGGCAGGTGGATCCTTTTTTTTGGAGAAGAGCACTTGTAGTGGAAAAGAAGAACAATGGAAGAGAAAGGAAAGAAATATATGAATATGCGGGATGGATAAGATAGTATCGAAGAATGAGTCAAGGAGAACAAGATTTTGAGGAGATAGTGGATGAGGGACGGACATGGCCATATAAATAATGGGATAGAAGAGATTGGGTACTTTGTCTTGTGTACTGGTGACAACCAAACAAGAAGACAGGGTGCATTGGAGAAAATAGGTCACGCCCATTTTAAAGGGAATATAGAGATAGGATAAGAAAAAAAAAAGGTTGTACTAAATTTTCGGAAAGAGGCGTTCCTAGATTTATGGACATGCAAAAGGCCTTCGAAAACCAAAAATTTTCGTATAGCTGCTGAAATCAAAATGGAATGGAAATAAATATCACAAGATTAAATCTCAAAATGAGAAATCCATTGCTCTGCATTCCACTACAATTTCAGGAATACACCACTACCACAAGATGAATCGTTTTTCGAAATGTCGGCTTCTCGAACCAAAGGACATGTCAACTTAACTCAAGTTGACATTTCGCATTTCAAATTTCCCAATCCCAGATTTTCAAAATGAATTCCCAGCAAGGGGCAAAGATGCCGCCAACCAGTGCGGTCACACCCATTTGACACCAGAAAGAGGCATGGAGAAGGGATTAGAAATTGAGAAGACGTGAAAAGTCAGATGGGAAGGAGACCAATGAGTTTGAAACCAGATGGATTATGAATAGTTGGTGGTATTAGGGTGTTCAGTAAATAATGTCGTTTTTTTTCGTGCGCAAATTTCTCTGCGATGGCTCGTTCTAATATCAAAATTGTTTTCGCTTCTCACACACCCAATCAAGTCGTCGAAAATTTTTACCTAACATGTGTCATAATGTTCTCAGTACTTCGAGGAGAAATAATTTAAAATCAGTGATTTTTGGCTTATTTTTAATACGAACCCGTGCTCGACCGAAATGCAACCGAGACAACCGAAAATATTGACCGTGCTTTCGCAGAAAGAAGTGCTAACAAAAAAACCGTACAGCAATGGTTCACAAAATTCACATGTGGAAATACACCTCTCGAAGAAAAATAGGATCTTTGAAGGAATTATGAAGTGTGGTGAAAGGGGATCCAAGATCAACGGTCCGGGAACTTTCAGCAGCGCTTGGAGTCAGTATAGGAACAATTTCGAGACATATATAAAAATTTGGAAATACGAAAAAACTAGATAAATGGGTCTCTCATAAACTGAACAATTGCCAGAAATTGCAACGTTACTCTAGTTTGAGAGATCATCTCATACGATAGAAAAATGATCATTTTTTGGATCGAATTGTAGCGTATAAAAAAAACTGATTTCTATACTACAACAAAATGCAATCAGCGCCATATCATGTCGAAAGACAGAAGGTGCAACATCTTACAAAGCCGAAAATTTACCAAAAAGAGGTTATGGTGACTATTTGGTGTCTGGCTGTTGGTTTTATTCATTATGACCCCCTGAAAAAATAAAAAACTAACACTGCGATTCATAATTGTCAAAAAATAGAGAAAATTTTGTTATCCAAATTGCCAGCACTAGTCAAAAAATTGGCGTAATCCTACTCGACAACAACTCCATTTCACATGTTGCAATCATGGCGGCTCAAAAAATGGAATACGTTCAGAAACAAAATTATCGGTTAATCATCATACTTGCCGACATCTCCTCTATTGCTTACCATTTTTTCAAACATCTTGAAAGCCTCCCAAAAGAGAACCAGTTCATTAAAAATGACTATGCAAAAAGGCTTCCCAATGTTTCGTCACTTCCTGGGCCTCTGGTTTACATTATCATGTAATTTTCAAAATGGCTTATTGTAGGCAAAAATGTACTGATTCGAATGGTATATAGTTTGTTTGATGAACATAAGTTTCACTGAAGTTATCTTCGTTTGAAGAGTGGTACCAAAGAACGACATTATTTACTGAACACCCTAATAGTTGGTGATGGGGAGAATTGTTTGGAGTGGCTTTAATTGCCCTAGAATAATAGAGAAGTTATCTAAAAGCTGTTTTCAGTAAAGATGTTGTCATAATTCAACTATACATTCGCTAACAGTACTTTAAAGGGCCCGACCAAAAATTTTAACTACATCAAAATGTCAAAAAAATTTCCAATTTTCCCTAATTTTATTGTGAAAAAAAGGTGATAAATCCGAAACACACCGTTGGAAACATACCATACTTATTCTAATAGAAGCCCACCCAAACAGTCAACTTTGAGCTCAATTAATTCAATTCCTGTGAAACATGCCACAAATTTATCAACTGATGAAATATTGACCATAATATCACAAACGTTTAATCAGTTGACAAAATTTTAATATCTTTTACATAAATTGAGATAATTTAGCTGAAAGATGACGGTTTGGGTGGGCTTCTGTTAGAGGAAATACAGTAGGAAAGGTTGCGAAGAGGGATGAGAATATGAGACACTGAGAAACCTAGGCCACGGCGCCTGGCTATCTCGTTTTACGGAGATTTCGGGTTATTCTCAAAAATATAGTTAAAAAATTCAAAAATATTAGGAAAATACATAACTTTGGGTAAAACCAACAACTTTCGGTCGGAGTCCCCTTTAACCTTTCCCCCAAAATCTAAAATTTCTATAGAATTCACTAAAAATCCATTTCCCCCATGTCAGCCAAATAAAGTGGAACAAAATAAGCAAACTCATTGCGGAACGAGTGAATTATTGAGCAGGGACTGGTGCATCACTTTCCGAGAGCTGTCCCAAATTGAAAAGAAGCGAACAAAGTTGTTTTTCAAATTAGGCAAGGTTTTTTTGAACCACGAAAAGAAAAAATAGAATGAGGGGTGTCCGAAACCTAAGAACTTCCGTTTTTCAAAAAATGATTGAAGCAGAAAGGAAAGATCAAAAAGAGAGAAGGAAAGGTGAAAAAGAACCATGAAAAGTAGTTTTGCTCTTTTTTTCGAAGGTCGAATTACTCTTTCTCTCTTCTCTTGACACGTTGAGATGACATAAGAGATGGGGTGAAAAGGCATGTGTTTCACTTTTTTCTTTAACTCTAGACTCCCACACACACCTCATTCCTATGTTTCTCCTGGAGGTGGTGGAAGATCCCAGAGAAAAGAGGAAAACCCATGAAAATGATTTTTGAGAGGGTAAAGTGTGACTGATTTGATGAATGGAGACCACTTGATGGTTTTTGTGGGATGTTTGAAGCTTTTGACGCAATACAAACTGAGAAAAGGGAAGAGATACTTGTTTAGAGATAGCTATTTTTTATCGGTGAACACTTGATATAAGGTTTTTGGAAGATTATCCGGATCATATTGCACGTTTCTGTTATTATGCTGGTACAAAAAAATCGGAGTTGGGGAATAGAAACGCCGGTGGCCGTGGCTGGAGGTCAACGACAACTACCGTAACCTGAAATTATTTTTGATTTCCGAATTTATTTTCTCGATTTCTTTCAACGATTTTTTTTCACTATCAAAAATTTAATTTTTCGACTGGTTTGGGGGAAAAACAGAAAAATTGACAAAAATCAGCAACAGGAAAATAAAAATATTTTCAGTTTACGGTAGTTGTCTTTGTGGGATCTTCGACCACGGCCACCGGAGTTTCCCTTTCACAGCACCGATTCTTTGTACCAATATAAAATCATAGTTTCGGTTTTTTGTAAAAGAAGAGGAAAATTTGGTGTTTTGAAAATTCTACAGGACCGTTGAAAAAAATATCTCAATTGCTATGCAAGATATAAAAAATGTGTCAACTATTAAAATGTTTGTGATAAAATAATGAACATTTTGTTAGTCAGCTTTTTTTTTGTCTTTTTGACAGAAACCGAGATAAAATAACTCAACGTTAGGAGGTCCTTCTTTTACATGTTTTACGGATCTCTAAAGTTTCAATCAGAAGATGATAAATGAAATATTTTCAATGCTGCAATCTCTCGAAAGATCTAAAAAGCTGAACTAAACCTTCTAGCATAGAAACTAAAACTGATCTTCTTGTGCAGAACAACCAGAGAACGTCGATATAAAACACAAATTGTTTTTGAGCGTACATTCATTCGTCTTACATCAGAACTGCAGTTGTCGAAATATCTGCAGTCTCTTCTGATCACATAATATACCACTTCCTAGTTCTCACCCACTTTTCACCCCCGTTTTTTCCACTTGTCGGAACTGCTCCACACTTGCCATCTCGCTGGACCCATCAAACTTTTGAAAACCAATGATTTCTGGTGTTTTTAGGTTTTTGAAGGCTACCGTTTTACTTTCAATCAAAGAGTGCTAAAAGGAGAGCTGGGGTTGAACTTGATGGGAAAATTGGAGTTCCAGATACAAAATATGAAAGAGTTGAATGAAAATGCCACTTTTGTGATCTTAATGTTTCAGAACTTTTGCTCGTTCGGGCTTTTTTTGCGATTTCTTTCAGGGTTTTCGGTGAAAAATGCATTCCAGAGATGTTAGAGATCATATTCTGAACAAAAATTCTCAAATCGGTTCAGTCAATCACACAAAACATTTAGAAATTCATTTCGTTTAAACACAGTATCGGATTTAGGGGCGGGGCTTCGTAAATCAAGCGCCGCCCGCCTGCAATACCAAAAAATTGTTTCAAACTCCCGCCGATTTTATGTCTGCGCCTCCTCTCTTTTCATCATGTAATCGGAGCGCCCTTGCATAATACTTTTTTTGCATTTTTTTTTTGAAAAAAAATCAGTTTTGAAGTGAAATTTACATTCTCTAACCAGTTTTTTTTTCAGAAATGGGTAACTTAAAAGAAGACTTAAAATCTGCTGCAAGTTTATTGAAGTCTGGAAACAATGAGGAAGTAATTGATCTGCTGAAAGTGCGTAAAAACGTTTGAGAGTTTAAAAAATGGGAAAAAATTTCAGGAGCACACAGACGACACTCCTCCTGACTACCGCGTTTTTTGCTTCATTGCTCTTGCCTATTCGAACATCAAAAAGTATGATGATAGCTATCAAATGTACAAAAAAGCGGTTGAAATCGACGAGGCAAACTTGATGGCGTGGAAGGGACTCTTCAAATTATTCGAAGCCGAATCGCACACGACACCTGACCAATTCGCTCTAAGAGTTTGCGAATTCATGCAGAAAAATGGGTGAGTGCGAATTTTATTTGAAGTTTTTATTTGAAAGAATTCACGCAAAGTTGTTTCTTGCAGAGAGGACAAAAAGGACCAAGCTTCTCAGGCTAGAAGAAGAATTCATGTAGAAATGGGACTGTGGAAAGAAATTATGCAAAACTTTGACAAAATGGAATTCGGTGCGGATTCTGAAAATCTTCGTCGAGTTGTTCAGAAAATCAGTTCACAGCCTACATTCGAACCACTTCTTGAAAGATGCTTCCAAGCTTTGGAAGACACAAAAATGCTTGAAAAGCATGCAGATACAATGCTTTTGTACTGTAAATTCAAAAAGACTGCAGAATCGCTCAGAAGACTGGTTGAAAATCATGAAGACGTGGTTACTGATGAATGGGTGCAGAAGAAACTATTTGAGTACTCTTGCCAACAATATTTCGCTTCGAAGGATTTTCCAGAATTTGTCAAATACGTTTCAAAAATATCTCCAGCGACAAAAGCGGTGTTGAGTGAATTAAGGTTAGATACACTATCAGAATTCAAAAAAAAAGTTGATTTTTCAGAGAAAACGATATTCCAGCTGCCATAGAAGCATTAGATTCGGTCACTGATCATTCTGCATATCCAGATAGTCTTCTATTTATTGGATTGATTGCTGAAACTGAAAACTGGGAAGCTGTCGAAAAGCTAGCTCGCTCAATATTCAAAGTGTATCCATCAGCGATGTGCAACGGATGGATTGCAAGAGCACTTCTGGAGATATCTCCAGATTCGCCCGAGAAACTTCGAGCTCTAGGGAACCTTCCACTTCCAGAATTCGCAGTAGAAGAGATGAAGATTGCGGTACTGACTGGCAAGGATAACCATATACAGCTTTTGGAGCAATGTGAGGACCCAAAATCTGCAATATTGCTCCGCTTGACGAAAATTCTGTATTCTAAGGATCCAGTGACATCTGAAGAAGTAAAACTAGCTGAACAGCTTCCAAGCGATAATTGTCAAAATTTGCTCGTCACTGCGGAAATTCGAATTCGTGCTGGCCTTGATGCTAATTCGTATCTTGTAAAAGCCGCCAAATTGAACGTTCGGTGTAGTCGAGCTTTCTACCTGCTCGCTCAAAGTCTATCGGCTAAAAATCCAACTAAAGCAAAATCATTGGTAGAGCGAGCAATTCAAATTTGTCCGCCAAACGGAGAATACACCAAATTGTTGTACGATTTGCTAACAAAGAAAGGAGCAACGGCAGAAGAGAAATTGAAGGTTCTAAAAACACAGTTATCGGATGACAAGATTCGAAGGAGACCATTCTGGCTATCAGATGCCCTGACTACACTCTACCTCGAAACCGGAAAGTTGACAGAGGCAATTGAAGAGCTTCAGCGAATGGTCCGGCTGTATCCAGATAATAAGATCATCTGGGCACGTCTCGCAGATGCATACACTAGAAAAGGGCACCTTATGGCAGCAGTGAGTTCGTATACTCAGTTGGCAGAAATGAAGGATGGACATGAGTTTTATATACCCGTAAGTGCTTCAAAAAGGTTCAATCTAATCGAATCAATTCGAATTTCAGATCGTCAGAATCATGCTTCAACTTCGTCAGTGTGATGAGGCTTTGGACAAAATAATTGAGCTCCGAGAGAAGATTGAGACCGAAAATCTTGTTCTTGGGCACGAATCAACCATTGTTCTGAATTTCACTGAAGCTGAAGTCCGACTGAATCTCCATGAAAAATCCTGTGGTGAACAGAAGCTGTATCATTTGAAAAATACGTTCAGCCTGCTGACAAAATGCATTGATAACGATGGTGGTTGTCAGTATTCCACAGTTTTCAAACTTCTTGGCGATGCGTTAATGGTTGTCTCGAATTATGCGTCTCTTCAATACTTTGAAATTGAAGAGACGTGGGAGGTATTTTTGCTAATTATTGGATCTCCTAGTTTTTCAATTTTTTTCAGATTGAGACTCCCTTGGATTGTGTCACCAAAGCTTTATCATTCTACATGGCCGTGTTGAGGTTTGAGGAGAAAAACGCTCTTGGATGGTACGATGTTTCGATCTCTTTGCTGGCAAAGTACAAATTCGAAAAGGATCAAAACATACTTGTCAAAGTACAACAGATGCTAGAGCATGCTCTCTCCCTCACCACGGACAACACACTGCTCTCTTCGATTTGGACTCTTCTCGCGGAGGCAAAAAGAAATGCCGAAGATCCGATATCTCATCAACTTCATTGTCTAGCGCGTGCATTGGAATTGAATAAATCAAATGATAAAGCATGGCTATCAACGGCAGTTCTGTGTCTCAGCATTGGAAGAATGAACGAAGCATCTCGTCTGCTGGAACAAGCCATCAAGTACGATCCACAGAATGCAGATGCTTGGTGTACTTGGGCTCAAACTGCACATTTACAAGGAGTGGCTAATGAAGCTCTTGCAATGTTCAGACAGGCACTTTATGTTCGTCCTACCTTGCACGCTGTAGTTGGATACTCATCCTATTTATGTAATAGTTTGAAGGTTCGATCTAAAAAATATTATTTTCAAACCATTTTTAAAATTTTCAGAAAAGCCAGCATCGATTCGATTCTGCCACTGCTGCTCTCGATTTCGAGCCAATCGCCGATCTGAGGTTTCTTGTTGGCGCCGATTCTAACATCCTCTACCATCTGGGACTGTTAGCAGATCTATTCGGATGGTATCCAGAATCTCTAGAATGCTTCAAAATGTCTAAAAGCCCGAAGATCGTAGACGAAATAGCACATGCATTGATCAAAGCCAATGTTCTGTATGGTGTTCAACCAGCGGAGGAGATTCATTGCGATTCGAGAATTTGTGGAATGCAACGACTCGGTACTGAAGACTGTTACGCTTTTCTAACAGCCGAAATGGATGTATACGGAGATCTGTACAGGTTTATCGAGAGTAACGATTCGGCTGCATTCAAAAAACTGTATATGAGTTGTGTCAAAGCGATATCTGTACCACTTTTCATTTCGGGACTGATCGTGAAGAAGATTGTGAGTTTTTTGTATTTTTCTGAAAAAACGGCTTGTGGAAAAAAAACAGTGGTGCCCGTGGTCGAAGATCCGGGAACCGTAACTACCGTTAATTAAAAATGTTTGTATTTTCCTGATTTTTTCTCGATTTTTTTGGGAAAAATAACAGAAAGCTGGACGAAAATCAGTCAAAACGGGAAAAATATATTTTGAGGTTACGGTAATTGTCGTTGTGAGACCTTCGGCAACGGCCACCGGCGTTTCTCTCCAACAGTCATGATTTATCTTGTACCAGCATAATATCGTGACAGTAATTTCCATTCAATCCATCTTTATCTTTCAGACTCTCCCCTCAGAATTCATCCGAACGATGCACGAAGCTTTGCCACGTCACGAACTCATTGACTATTTCCCAACAGTTCTCCCAGAAGGAGTCGACAATGGACTACGTCATCTAGAGCAAGACGGAGAGGAGCCATTCAGATATCGTCATCGATCGAATCATCGTCTACTTGAAGAACTGAAAGCTCTCCGAGAGAAATACGAAGAAGAGAATCCGAAGGTTGAGGATCCAGAACCTAATCTTGAAACTATTTCCTAGGGATACTGTAGTTTGTTATAGTGTTAAATTATCCTCTATTGAGCACTTTTTTGTCTGTATAATTTTCACTGCCTCCTTTTCTTCTTCCGGTTTTCGTGTATAATCTGTGACCTTTAAATATTGTATTGCCGGTGACTATAAATAACTCTTTGGGTAATTTTATGTTTTCTTTCCAGTCAAATCACGGCGTTTGTCCATATTTCTTGTGCAAAGCTTTTAATGAGAAACCCCTTGTGATCCATCGTTTTAGAAATTTGATATCTTCATGCCCTATCCGCGCGTTGTTTCTTTTTTTTCTTGCTCATTTTTTTCATATTTCTCATTTTTTCTATTCACCTAGAAAATTAATTTCTAAATTCCCTATTGGCACTCTAGTGATTTCAAGAATTTTAATTCGAACTGAACATTCCCTTTTTTGAGTGAGTGATAAGCGATAAAAACTTTGAAACAATCGGTGGACTTTGAGCTAGGAGTGACAAGAGAGAATTGATAAAAATGTTAGGTTTCGAATTTCTTGCTCTATTTTTAAACAACCACTTGTTCCTCAAATGCTATATATCACTTGTTTCGGATCAGTTGATAACACTGGCGCCTCTTTTAAATAGATTAATTTAAATTTATGAGTCCGTGTCCAATAATTTGTTGAAGATTGAATACACCCCGGAAAAACGTAGAGGACACGACAGCTGACTCCTGATTCCACTACACACTGGACACGAGTGTCGAACATGCTCCAAGGGGGAAACAGAAGCGAAACTTTTTCTCTTTTCTTACACCACCCCATTATGTTGCTATTTTTATTTCAGAACAACTCTCCGTAAAAGAAGCTTGTTGCAAACAAATATATAATTGCGAGGAACTTGAAGGTGCCAATGGGCGGCGGCACTGGGTCAGAGAAGCATTTTTGACAAATGTTCTCGACAAATGTCAGTCTGAAGCGGCCCCAGGTTTTTCTTTTTTTTCACGCACTCCACACATTCCAGGCACCCCGAGCAAATCCCATCCATCTCTTGTCCCACTTTTCTCACCTGACGAGATTTCGAATTGTTGCCAAGTTCAAGATCTCCCTTTTCATTGTTTTTTTCATCCCACCGTTAAGAACTTCCTCAAAACCGCGTCATTATGTTTGCGAACATGTGTTCTGCTCCAAGAGCCGGTTCTCTTTTTTCAGAAGCGAGATTTGGTTTTGATTGTTTGTTTTTTTTTTTGTTTCGGGAAGTGAATGGGCGACCGACTGAGTGACCGGTGGGTGGGAGAAGAAATAGAAGGGGAAGGGAAAGGTATTGTGGTGTTTTGAGATTTTTCATTCTTCCATACAAAGGTTTCTCTCGTGTGTTTTCATTTTCATGTGCTGCTGTCTCAGTGTCAATACTAAATATTTGAACGCCTAATCCTTATATGGCTGATGCTTCGGCTAGCTTTTATCTATTTTCTCTATCGTTTCGATTAGTTTTTTATTCAATTGAAAAAGGTCAGAGTACTGTAAGTGAAGCTTTGGTACAAAAAAGTCGGAGCTGTGAAAGAGAAACGCCGGTGGTTGTGACCGATGGTCCCACAAAGACAACTACCGTAACCTAAAATATCTTGTTTCCAGGGTTTTGCTGATTTTCGTCGATTTTTCTGTTATCTTTCCTCAAATAGTCGGAAAATGAACATGTTCATAGTGAAAAATTGACTGAAAACGGAAAAAAAAACCACGAAAATCGAGAAAAAATTTAGGTTATTGTAATTGTCTTTGCTTTAGCTAAAAATACCGTAACCTAAAAATGTTTATATTTTCCGGATTTTTTCTCAAATTTATTTGTGGGAAAATTAACAGAAAAGCTCGATGAAGATCAGTCGAAACGAAAACAAATATTTTCGGGTTACGGTAGTTGTCGTTGTGGACCTTTGGACACGGCCATCGGCGTTTCTCTTCCACAGCTCAGATGTTCCTGTATCAGAATAATATCTCAGAAACTCAGAATCTTAAGATCCGAAAATCCCGGAATTCCCGAATTCTGAGAATCTTCAGAATCTCAGGATCTGTTAAATTCTGAAATTGGAATCTTAAAATCTGAGAATCCAGAAAACTCAGAATTCCGAGAATCTCAGAATCTCAAAAAAAATCTGAGAAATCCGTAAATTTACGATCTGGAATAATCTGAAATATTGGGAATTCCACAAATCGAGTTTTCCTAATTTTCGAATTTCGAAAGTTCCTGAAAGATTACTGTAGGGCAAATACTCATCTGCTTTGATATTATCTGCTATTTACTCGTCTGCTATTTCAGCTCATCTGCTATATCTGGATCATTTGCTATAATGGCTCGTCTGCTATAGATCATCTGCTATTCGGTTCCTCATTTTCACTTTTTTCCGCTGAATTTTTCTTTCAGAGTATGCTTTTTTTTCAATTATAGGCTTAGTATAAAGTTTCAAGAAAAACTAACGTTTTAGCCTAAGCCTATAGTACATTAGATGATTTTCCTTATAGCAGACAAGATAATTATAGCAGATGATCTATAGCAGACGAGCCAATATAGCAGACGATCCAGCTATAGCAGATGAGCTAAAATAGCAGACGAGTAAATAGCAGATAATATCATAGCAGATGAGTATTTGCCTTACTGTAGCCGGACGTCAATCTAAATACCCTTCCCATCTTCTGATTTTTTTCCCATTTTCAAATTAAATCATTATCCACTTCAAAGACCAATCCGCATTCATTTGAATATATCCTCGACACTTACACAAACTGTCAAAGCATGAATCGGACACCACTTTCACCGGAAACTTGCCGGACAGCTAAATTCCGAAAACAACACGATTTTGACGTGTTTTTTTTTCATGCGCAAGAAACACCTGCATCTTCTTTGGGTTTTCAATTTTTTTGCATCAATGATCCAAAACCTGTTGGCTCTCCGAGCGGAAGGAGCAAAACATACAAAAGGATTTCTGTCTCAAGTTTTTTCGTCTTGTCGAGCAATCAATCAGCTGTTCTCGCCATGTACTTCGACCAGTACCCTTTATAAGAAAATTTTAAGGTCGACAGTTAAATTGATAAGGTCTTTCCTTTCGTCACTTCCACATGTGACCTAGTTGTCATTTTTTACCGCACACTGGTTTAACGCCTAGTTTGCTCTTTTCTTTCTTCTCGGAATATGTTGTGCCAATGTATCAGGATTACATGCGTAAGACTGCAGGTCACAAGTAGGTCATCAAATATTTGAAAGTGGCGAAAAGTAGAGACTTACTGTGGTAGTGCCGGTGACTTGTGTTTTTTGTTCCTGTGAAGAAGGTCAAAGAGCTTACTAAGGAGGGGATACGAAAAGTTCAAAACTGCTTTTTGGTGTCTATTGAGTCTATAAAAAGATTCACGATGTTTCATAGGAGTCATTGAAACATCACTATGAATCATTTTTCTTTATTTTTCTAAGGAGTTTCGAAATTTTGTGCTTCTGTCTGAAGCAGGGATGTTCGGAATGGAATTATATATTTCGAAATTCCGAATTTTTAAAAATCGGAATGTTCCAAAATTTCGAATTTTGCAAAATCAGAATATTCCGAATTTCCGAATTTTTCAAAATCGGAGTTTTTGACTTTCCGAAAAAGTCCGGAATTATCAATATCGAAATTTTTCGAAGTTCCGAAAATACCGAATTTTTCAAAATCGAAATGTTCCGAAATTCCGAAATTTTCAAAATCGGAATTGTTTGACATTCCGAAAAGTTTCGTTTTCGGTGAGAAGAATACGGTAGAAAGGAATTCTTGGGTTTTGTTTATTAATAGACTACTGTAGATTTCAAGCCCTCTTGTTTAGTTTTTTTCTTCCTTATGTTCCATGGACCAACGATCGTTTTGTGCTAAACCCTAACTATTTTTAAAAATCGAAATGTTCCAAAATTTCGAATTTTGCAAAATCAGAATATTCCGAATTTCCGAAATTTTCAAAATCGGAATTGTTTGACATTCCGAAAAGTTTCGTTTTCGGTGAGAAGAATACGGTAGAAAGGAATTCTTGGGTTTTGTTTATTAATAGACTACTGTAGATTTCAAGCCCTCTTGTTTAGTTTTTTTCTTCCTTATGTTCCATGGACCAACGATCGTTTTGTGCTAAACCCTAACTATTTTTAAAAATCGGAATGTTCCAAAATTTCGAATTTTGCAAAATCAGAATATTCCGAATTTCCGAATTTTTCAAAATCGGAGTTTTTGACTTTCCGAAAAAGTCCGGAATTATCAATATCGAAATTTTTCGAAATTCCGAAAATACCGAATTTTTCAAAATCGAAATGTTCCGAAATTCCGAAATTTTCAAAATCGGAATTGTTTGACATTCCGAAAAGTTTCGTTTTCGGTGAGAAGAATACGGTAGAAAGGAATTCTTGGGTTTTGTTTATTAATAGACTACTGTAGATTTCAAGCCCTCTTGTTTAGTTTTTTTCTTCCTTATGTTCCATGGACCAACGATCGTTTTGTGCTAAACCCTAACTATGCTGGTTTTTCTGCATCGAAACTTATCAAAACCACATGCCCTTTACTCTCTGCATCATCATCATCTTCCCAGCAATTTATTCTCTGCCCGAACTTTTCGCACTCTCCGATTTGCCATTGAATATTCAAGTTCTTCCTGCGACACGTTGAATGGACATAAATTTAAAAGTGAATTCCTAATAAAATATGCTACCAGAAACATTCTACTAGTGAGATTTTCGATCGAATTATACTTCGAACCGAGAACTAGAACTTAATCAAATCACCTCTCAAAAGGAGTGTCACTGCAGACGAATCACGAAATATCACACCCAACAGAGAACCCACCTAATCATTCATTTAAATGAGAGGAAACCACCTTTTTACATTTTTCTTGTTCTTTTTTCTTCTTCTACAGCTTCATCTTCTCAGTTTTGTTTATACCGGTACCCGGTGGTGTCATGTCCCCTTTTTAAACTTTTTTCCTCCATCCTTTTTCTTTTTTTCCCAGAAGGAACTTATTTATTGACGCTTTTCATCGCTGCACTTGCCTGCTTCAAGTGTGTTTTGCCAAGTTTCAAGTTTTCGAAATTTTACGGGGAGCAAAGAATTAGGGATTTGCTAATTTGAAATCCGTATGGAGAGAAGGGGGGATAAGTGCAAACAAGCTCCTTGTGGGCGGACACTTTTAGGCAGGAGAAGTGAAGAGATTTTTGAATATTCGAGAAGGGTTTATTTTCGTAAAATAAGCAACAGGAAGTGCAGTTTTGAAAAAGTTTTGAAATCTCTTGAACCTGAAGAAAACCCCCCACCTCCGTTTTTTTGTGGCAACACCTACTTTGTAATGTTTTTCCGTCCACTCCACTTTTGTCCAAGAAGCGTTCTTGAGGTCTACGACATAATTGCGCAACCCCGACAAATTTTGAATAGAAAAATGAGATCATTAGATGAACACGAACAACCGGTCTTTTTGCAACTTGACACCTTTCCCAAGGTTCACACTGGGCGGTCTCCACATTGAAATAAAAACAACGAAGCGAGAGTTGAGAAGGGGGGAGTCGCCGGTGTTGATTGTGTAATAGGTGGAATCGACACTTTGCCTGATATTTATGGCCCAGATTTATCTTGACTACTGAATTCTCGGGAGAGTCCTGGAGTTTACGTTACTATTTTTTGAGTCATGTGGGATCGCCAGTCGGAGAAAAGGTGTTAGAATATTTGGAACCTTCATTAGCTATGAATTCTGAAGCGTTTCCTTTTCGGTTTCATCCCACCGTATCACTTCAGTTTACTGTAGATGATCTCATAGAAGCAGACCCTATACGAACACTATGAGATCAATTTCCTCGATTCCTGTGAAAGATATCAGAAATTTGTCAACAGATAAAATGTTCCTGATTTTAAGAAAAGCATTTTATTAGTTGACAATTTTTTGATATCTTTCCCAGGAATCGAGATAATTGAGCTTAAAGTTGACGGTTTGGATGAGCTTCTATCAGAGGGAACACGGTATTACGCGTTAGTATTTTGGGTTCCAGACTGGAACTTCCAGTCCACCGTACCAATCTAGTTTATTCCAGGTTTGAAAAATCCCGAAACCCTAGATTTCCATAGTATAGTTTTTCCCTATTTTTTTCTCTCCAAAATATCAACATCCATCTCTATACAACCACAGAAGTATATGTGTTCGTATTTACCCATTTTGCTTGCTTCTTCAAAGAGACCCCTTCAAATGAGATGGTGACAAAAAAAGAAGAAGAGACAAGCAAAAAAGAAAAGAGGGCGGGAGCTCTCTGCTCGGTGTGGAAATCTTTTTCCGTCTAAATCGCGGCTTATTATCTTGTGTCATTGACGATGAATATGTCTCTGTTTTTCCGAATTTTTAGATTTATATTTTGCTAATTTGAGCCTCAAATTTGAGGTCGCTGTGTTGTAGTTGTGAGATCATAGTTCTTCTTACACAGATCATAGTTCTTCTTATTTCTAAATTTTTGACCCAATTTTTGAACATTCTCAAAGATTACTGTAGCTCATGAACCCTCCTCTCCATTCCATCCAAAAAACAAGAAAACTAACACTTGAGACGTCACACATTTATCATACTTGAAACACTACAAAAATCACCACAAATGAGCCCTCAGACACTAAGCCATTTCTCTTTTTGCTCTTTTTTTGCTACATGATGCCCTTTTTATGGCGTTGCAAGCAGTTTTTGTTGTGTTGTGTATTTTCTTTTCCTTCACCCACCACCACCACTTGCTCCTTCTTTGGTTCTCTGAAACGAGAAAGATGCGAACACACACAACAAAAAAGTTTTTTTTTTGCTCGGATAGAAGACGTCTAACCCGAACGAGGTCTAGAGAAAACGAGAAGAGAGATTTGCTCTTGAATTCAGGACGTTTCTCTCAAGGTTTGCATGTTTTCTGGTCAGAAAGGAAGAGGATACTTTCTTGGCAATCAGAAGAGCATTCAATAGCCTATTTCTTCTGAAAGACTCCTCGGCTTCTATTTCCGTGGGAAAACTGTGGAAGATGAGGCATTTTTGAATAGGAGAAGAAAATGGTCAAGGTTCAAAAAAACAAGCATTTTGAAAGATTCATGTGGGATTCTATCTTCCATTTTTTCTCCGAATTTTCATAAAGAACTTCACAAAGATTGAACTGCTGTGGTATGCGGGTGCACTCTAATGAGAAGGGACGTGATAGTTCAAATTTTCTCATCATCTCTCATTGTGTAGCACTGATTGTATTCTAAGTTTGCCACGCCCCTTTTCAATAGAGCGCATCCGCATACCACAGCAGTTTGAATCCTGTGGAACTTGCAAAAAACGTAGAAGATCATACCATATTTGCAAGGTCTGATTCTGCGAATATTATCATCTCGACAACATAACCTGTTTGAAGAACCACACTCTTGCATCAGCCGATTTTGGCAGAATTTTGAATTTTAAATCTGAACTCCACTTTGCCCACTTCCCCTACAACGCCTACCAAAAAACGACGTCGCACTTTGTTTCCCCCGCTAAATCCCATTCTGTGTTCTATGTTCCTTTTTTGTCTTTCCCTCTCTCGCTCATACTTTTACCAAAAGAGGAAAAATGTTGCCAAAAACTCTTCTAAACGAAATAAAAAAGAACTGCTTTCGAGGCTTTGATGGATTGCACAACGTCGTCTGGCTGTTGTCCCTACACTTCAAACGGCTGTGTTTTTTTAGACATATGTTTTCCTCTCTGAGCTCTTGTCATTTTGTTGTGTTCCATGTTTGTTCTGAGGGTCAGAAGGGATCCAAAGGATCCACCGACGCCTACGGTATTATTTATTTGCTTTTTTTATTCAACTGATCCTCCCAGTTGATTTGATTCTACCGGTTTTTCAAGCACTTTGTTGTCCTATTTCTAAGGTGATGGTAGTAGTGCTCTGGAGGTCATATGATAAGAGCAATGTTATGCTTCTCATCAGTCCAGTTTTTTTGAATCTCTTGTCAGTTGATCTGTTTTTTCTCACATTCCGAAATTCGATACCTGTCAGTTTGGAACACTTCCTGGAGAAACAATTTTCGATTTCAAAAAAATTTCCACATTCCTTCTCTCGTATCAGTGAGTAGTCAAATCATCAACCTGTCAATTTTCTGCACCCCTTCCCTCGGAAATAAATAGTTTGTGTTCCATTTTGTTTCAACTGATAAGATGATATCATTCATTTCCTCCTGGCGCCACCGCCGCACACACAACCCTGATTAATTGCTTGCTCAAGTCGTAGACACTTTTTTCATTTTTTTTCGAAAAATTTCTATTTTTCTTTTCAGAACCCAATCAATTCTTCTGTGTTCGCCTTATAGAAAAAGGGCAAAAAGAAGAAGTCACACCAGAGGCTGCTACGTCATCTCTTCTGAAAGCTTTTAGAATCGAAAAGGTGAGTGAATCATATAGACAAGAACGAGGGAACACTTTATATTGTATGTGTGTAAGCATTAAAACAAAAGTGACCCGCCGCGCAACGGCACATTACAGTAATATAAAAAGGGTGGTGAATCAGTTTGAATGAGTTTTAAATGGCAGTTGGAACGACTTATTTTGGCCTATTTTCCCCATTTTGAAATTTTCTTATTCAATGAGCATTGTTCTTTTTTATGATTATTGTGCAGGTTTCTGATTTTTGATCATCCAATACTATTATAATGGTAGCCGTGGCGGAAGGTCTCACAACGACAACTACCGTAACCTAAAAATATTATTTATGTTCCGAGTTTATTATTCTGGTTTCCTTGCGTATTCAATCAATTTTTTTTCACTTTTTCAATTTTAGACTTGTTTGACGAAAAGCTTTCCGTCGATTTTTTGTTGTATTTTTTCCCACAAACAAGTCGTAAAATTTAGATTTATGATAATTAAAAATTGACTGAAAACGCTCGAAAATCGAGTTAGCTTGTCCATAAAATAGAAATATCTTCAGGTTACGGTAGCTTTCGCTATGGCACCTTCCAGCGTTTCTCTTCCACAGCGCTAATATGTTTGTACCAGAATAATAATCGCATCAGATACAATACCTGAAAAAATGCAGGTGTTTCTTAAATAAATTTTCTAATTAGGAAAAAAATTAACTAATCAAAGCTCATATTGCTCATTCCATCTGGTTCTTTCACTTTCTCCTGAAGTGGGTGTGACCGCCTTTCTGGCGGCGCCAGATGGTTTTCTGTGCATCGACCCTTGGTTGGGTCCATCTGTACTTCCCAGGGGAAAGTAGATTTGTAGAAAAAATTTATTCCATTTCCGTTTGATCTCTGAACCAATTTCCTTGACAGCTCTTCTCTTTTTTGGAGATACCTAAATTTACATAACCGGTCGCCTGGGGCGTAACCTCTTCAAGCGCACACCCTCACCAAAAACTTCTTCTTTCATCTACTTCATCTTTCTTTTTCTAACGGTATATATTTTTGGTGTCAAACTGGTATTGGTTAGTTGCCTCTCTCTGGTGGTTAGTACAGTTCATCTACTATAAATTCTCGATTCTCAAGAGGTCAGATGAATAGGGGAGAAGGAGACAGAAACGAAAAAAAAAAGAAAGTAAATGATGGATCACTCGTTCTTCTTGCCGCAATTTATCTCTATCACCTTCTTCACGACGATAATGACAGTTGGCGGTTGAGGTTTGGAAGATGTGCTTCTTAGATTTTTTTCTGTTTTGAACTTTTTGTTTTTTTTTTCATCTGTATTTTTTGTTTGATGTTAAATTTCAAGCTCAATTATCTCGACTCCTTTAAAAGATATTAAAAATTTGTCAACTGATAAAATGTTGCAAATTTTAAGAGAAACATTTTATCAGTTTACACAATTTCGATATCTTCTGAAAGAACCGAGATAATTGTGCTCAAAGTTGACGGCTTGAGTGGGCTTCTATTTTTCTACAGTAGTCCGGAGTTCCGAAAATTTGTACCCCAGTTTTTTCCCCTACATTTTTTCCAGTCATCCATATCGTCTCCCCGTTTTCTTTCAATTTCACAGAAACTCTCATCTCCCAAAGACCGAAGATTTTATCAAATTTCTAATTTGTTTCGACATGTAGTTCTTCTGACCCTTCTAAAGGAATCAGCCAGCCAAAACCACTTCTCTCTCCTTTTTTTCAATTTTTTTCCGCCTGTCAACGTCGTCGTCTTGAACAGATCCGATTACATTTTTTGATGTATTTATGTTTTTCGAACCAACCCGTTTTAACACAACTATAGTTTACTGTACATACTGTAAACAAGTCGGGTGTTTTGTCTCCAAAGGGTAGTTCAAAACTTTCCATTCTACCGTAACCATACTTTGCCGCACCATAGTTTTTTTAGAATCAATATTCTTACCAATTATACCAGATATGATAGAACTCGACGAGTGCTACAAAATGATATTGTTTGAAAAACGGTATCTTGTCTATTAACAAAGTTTCAAGCCATACGGTAGCTGGAAAACAGGCAGGACCCGGATCAGCTACTTTATGGCTCATAACTTTTTTCATAGACAAGATACCATTTTCCAAATAAAATAATTTTGTATTACTCTTCGAGTTCTATAATACCTGATTTGTTTGGTCCGAAAATATTGATTCTAAAAGAAACTATGGCGGGGCCCGTTTTACAAGTAAGACCGTAACCCTGGAAATTCTCGATTTCTATTCGCACTGTCTAGCTTCTGTTGCAAGTATTCTTTGAAACACATTTCTGTATTTTGAATCATCAAAACCCACGCGACCCGCATTCCATTACACTTCTATAAAACTCAATATTTACCATCATCATTCTTTTGCTACCCTCCGCTACCATCCCTGACATCATTCCTCCCCATATCTCTTTCCTCATTGACCACTACCTAGGCTCCCTCCGATTCGATCCCTCGTTGTCTCCCTCCAATAAGTTACCGAAAATAAACTGATATCCACCCCAAAAGAAGATATATTATCCTTTTTCTCGCGCGCGCCCGAGCGTAGGAGGATATGATATCCTTCTCGCCAGCTATGATACCCGCCACGGAGCCCAGGTCTCCTTTCCCGTTCACCTCACAGCTACTTACATCATCAGACCAATAAAGATCAGTGCTCTCTCTCTCTCGCTCCCGTTGGGCTGTTGCGAGATGGGCTCTCCGCGCTGGACTGTGTTTATTTTCACTTTCTAAACCTTCTCCCACCAAGCCGTTCCGCCCCGTGGCTCCGCCCCCCACTGGCGAGCCTCAAAAAGTTGCCTCTTTTGTTTGAAATTAGAAAATCGCCCCAAAGGTGCCATCCTGTCTCGATTCTTCGATTCTCTCTTGTCTCCTAGAAGCTTATATCATAAGTTTTTGTATGAGTTTCAGATATAATGACGCGGACACTTATCACTGCCATCACTTTTCTCGCTTTACTTCATACCTCTACTGCAATTCAATGTTTCGACTGCTACGGAACGGGTCCAGATCACAAGGAATGCAATCAGGAAAGGACGTGTCATGGTGTCGCATGCATGATTTGTGAGTTTTTTGAAAAAAGTTTTGAGGTTCAAAAGTGTTTTGAATTATAAATTATAGTAACATAGAATCAGCTATTAAAAGTATATCAACTGATAAAACAGTTCTGATATTATAATAAAAATTTTGTCAGTCGACAACTTTTTCATATCCCTGACAGGAGCCAAGATAAATTAGCTCAAAGTTAGAATAGACCTTTCTATTACAGATTTTACGGTACGTAACTTTAGTTCCTATTTAAATATTTTCCAGTGAGCATCAGTGAATAGAATGAAAAAATTGCTTTCAAAATTTTGTAAAAGTAGCGAAATTCTAAAACAATGTTCTCGTATTTTATTCTCCATAGAGCCTTACATTTTATCTTATTTAGTATCTCTAATAGCAAAAAAATTGGATACCAAATTTCGCCGAACCTTATTTAAGGGTCCAATTTTATTTTCGGTCAAACCTTATTCAATTGATCATATTCTTCCCGATTTTAAAACATCTTGAAGTTACAGTTGACGCCGGTGACAACAAAACAGCATCAGCCTTCTGCCTTCTAGCGATGAAAGGAAGCAAAATGGAAGAATCTAAAGATGGTTGCTGGTTGGAGCCAGATGGAAAGGGAAAACACTGCATGTGTTTTACCGATTTCTGCAACAAGCTCGTCGATCGCAGAAATACCGATGAAGGTTTGTTGTTATTTTTGGCTCTCCTCCAAAATTGCAACGTGCGTATTAACAGTTCAGCTTTTCTCTCTTGCGCGTTTTTTGTAACCAAATAACTAACAAAATAGCACTTTCTCTTGCTCAGAAAGAGATAAACGAAGTGACGCTAAGGCACTGTGCGCGCACAAATCGAACACATCGAGCAATTACGTCAGGACCTCTATCTCGTGTGTGCTTCGTCCGATAGACACTGATTAGTGGACGACATAGAGATAGAGAGATAGGCAAATAGGGAACCAAGCAGACGGTCTGGCGCTAGCGGCGTCCGGCTGATGGGGTTTTTTTTTGCAACAAATGAGGAGTAGAAAAGTTCAAACTTTATATTCTTACAGTTGATCCAATGGCTCCACTCCTCCCAACTGCCGAATTCCTGAAACAAAATCCATTGGTTGATTACGATACCCCAAATCTAGGAGACTACGCCGATGAAGGATCCCATCCAGCTCCACAGCATGTTCTCTTCCCATCTGCCGACAAACAAGATCCACGTGTCGCTGGTGTTGAAGATGAAGAAGACGGTAAGAACTTTGAAGATTTGAACTTTTTTAACTAGTTGAATTTCAGATCTGGTCCCAGTTGGATTTGCTGATTACGAGGAGGTTGAGGAGAAAAGAAGAACTACAAAACACCAGAAGACTACGACAACAACAGAAGCTACACCAACAACCACTGAAGATGGTGTTGAATTGCCTCACGACACTGACTCGAATATAGTAAAGGCTGATGAGGAAGAAGACGTGAGACGGCCAATGAGTAGAGTTCCAGAAGACAGAGTAAGATTTCGAATTTTCGAAAATCAATTTAAAATGTATTTTTTGCAGAAAGACAACGAGGTGTCAGCTGCGTTCAAGCCTCCATCCTGGGTTCTTTTTGTCTTCCCAATGGCTGCTTCGTGGGCCAGATTCTGGAGCAGCTTCTAAACAATGTCTTCTTCTCACTCATATTCACTTTTCATTCGGGTCCTCCCATCGTACCCTTGTCGATCTCTTCAATCTCACTTTTCGAAAAGTTTCCGATTGTGACACTTCAATATAAGGGTCTTATCATCTCTCCATCTCTCTTGGCAAATCTGAAAAGTTTTGAAAATCCATCACCATTCCCCCAATGAAAACCCCCGTCTCCATATGTATACCGTGTGATCCACGATCTCCAAGACGCTCTAGTTTAACCATCTAGTGCCTCGCTTCTTCTAGTACATTCTCTAGCTCCCTAAAACTCATCTCTGTATAAATTTTGAATCCCCCGATTTGCCAGAGCCACAATCTTCCCACTATCATCTAATTGATTGAACTTGAATTGTTCTCAAAACTATTCCCCCGCTCGAAATTTTCTATTGAACTAGATTATCCATTTTTGAAATGGAATCAATTGTTCTCCCTCACTTTCTAACTGATTTTGTCCTAATTTCTGTACACCTTGGGTCTTTCTGTTCTTTTCCTTTTCAACTGCTTGTTTCTGCGTTTCGAAAACGCGTTTTTTTAATCTTCAAAATCCAAAATTTTCCAAACAAAATAAAATTGCAGATTTTGAAAAAAAAAGTTTTCATTCAACAAACACACACAAACACAATTACAATTTCTTTCCATACACAATTTCTTGATATTTCTTCCCAGTCTCGTTGACTTCATCCAACACTTGAAGTCTTCCATTTTGGAAATTATTTCTCATTTCACTCTTCGGATAGTCGATCTTGAAATATCTTTCTGGATGGTCTGCACTATACTTTTCCCAAATCTCCGGTCCATTCTTTCCATTCGGATTTCTGTAAAATTTCAATTTAACTCAAAAAACTACTACTCCAAACCAACCCATATTTGGCAAAATTGGTTACCATTGTTCCCATTATATCCATCATTTTCAACTCCTCATCAGTTGGACGGAAAATTTCTGACGCAAAACCAAGAATATACTTTGTCTCGGATCCATGAGTGGCTGCTTTGAAAGGCATCATTTCTGCCATATGGCCCTCGATTCCATCTTTGCAGTAGTAGTCAAACGAAGCCAAGTATACATTATTTCCATATTTGGCACATGATCTTGCTGCGTCCAATACCCCAATGTTAAAAGAGATGTCACCGACAAACTGAAAATTTAACATTGAATGAAAACTCCAACGAAGATTATACCCACTTCAACTGTTCTTTTAGTAACCGCATCTTTGTCTGTAGCATCTAAGTCTCCCATATAAAAATCAACTATCTTTTTTTCGGTCTTTTCTACATTATCCACCAAATCTGGCCCAAAGAATGAAGAGACAGTTTTGTTGAAGAGTTGTTCTTTGGACCAATTCATCACTGAAAAATCGCTAAAGTTGTTTTTCAAACCAACATTTCTACTTACTTGACAGTAATCCTTCATATTCTCCCACTGTGAAAATGACATCTAGTTTTGGAGCTTCTTTCCTGAGCTCATCCAAAGTTTTTGGGAAGAAATCTCCATCTAGATTGGGTACAAATGAAAATAATCCAGAAGCTGGTTGTTTGAAGTTTGCAACATTCGCAAACTTCTTGGGATCTTGTCTTTGATACCAATTCAGAAGACTTTGTGAGTCTGGAATTTACAGTTGAATAGGAACACTTTTAAGGCATCATTTACCCTCTCCATTGTAGCCGGAACTCCTTGCGAATTCTCGGAAAACCTTAGCTTGTGAATGTTTGGTACGAATTGCAAAATCACAGAAAGCAGTTGCAGAGTTTGCCATAAAACGGCGGAATAGCTCTGAAATAGATTTTGATATTCAATATTACTGTGATTATATATTTACTGTTGGAATGAGGACTCAGAGCCGGAAAATCCACACTGGATCCTCCTGCACTAGTTCCAAAAATAGTGACATTATCTGGATCTCCACCAAACGAAGCAATGTGTTTTTGAACCCATTTTAGAGCCAAAGTCTGATCCCATAATCCATAGTTTCCTTTTGCCACGTCATCTCCAGTTGTGAAAAAACCAAGAGGACCTACACGATAGTTTGTAGACACAACAACCACATCTTTGAGTGGAAGAGTTCCAGATAAAGAGTAATCATCGATCCATGAAGAGGATCCAAGCTCAAAGGCTCCACCGTGGAAATAAACCGTAACTGGAAGTCCTTTCTGCTGAAATTCCTTGTATTTACAAAGAGAAATTTTATAAAAGCAACATACGAATTCAGTAGAATTTGTTCTAGGAGAAAAAACATTCAAGGTGAGACAGTTATCCTCATCGAAGTTTTCAACTCCTTTTGATAGAAACTGGAAGCAACTTAATTAATTCAAAAAAATTATCATTCTTGAACTAACAGTGGCATAAGCCCCAGATTGAGGGCATCCGGGTCCATATTTGTAGCAATCGATTGGTTCCGTCCATTTATCCGCTGGCACCGGCTTTTTGTACCGAAGCTCTCCAATGGGAGCCTTGGCGAATGGTATCCCAAGGTATCCATCAACTATCTTGTCGTCCTAAACATTTTTGAAAGGGTGGAGTTTCAGGTCTTCGGAACTCACATGTCTATAAATATTTCCTCTGATTGGTCCACAAGTGGAATTAAAAACTTCTTTGTTATTTTCAGGTATCAAATGTGAGAGGAAACCATCCATCTTAAAACTAAAATGAATAAAATATAAATCGGTCAGCAAATTAGAATATGTGTTGCAAAAAGGTACAACAGTAGCGACTTATATATGGCGGCGGGCAGAAACCACATGCAGCGATCACATAGAAATTTAAAGATAGTAACTCATCGGGTTATGTCTGTCACGATTGATTTAGTGGTCTTGGCTGAAAGATTGTCTCAGTGTGAGCAGTGTGATTATTGTGTAGCTTTTTTTTGGAAAAATTTGAGAAATGTTTTGGAAATCTTTATTTTAGAAATACATTGTTTACATAATTTCACAAGTTAACTACACAAATGTTCACAGTTTCTTTCCATACACAATTTCTTGATATTTCTTCCCGTTCTTGTTGACTTCATCCAACACTTTCAGTCTTCCATTTTGGAAATTATTTCTCATTTCACTTTTCGGATAGTTGATCTTGAAATATCTATCCGCATGCTCTGCACTATACTTCTCCCAAATCTGCGGTCCATTCTTTCCATTTGGATTTCTGTAAAATTTTATTACGATACAAAAACTACTACTCCAAACCAACCCATATTTGGCGAAATTGGTCACCATTGTTCCCATAATATCCATCATTTTCAACTCTTCCTCAGTTGGACTGAATTTTCCACTTCCCTCTCCAACAATGAATTTTAATTCGGATCCATGAGTGGCTGCTTTGAAAGGTAACGTTGCTGCGAGAGGAGGATCGATTCCATCTTTGCAGTAGTAGTCAAACGAAGCCAAGTATACATTGTTTCCGTATTTGGCACAGGATCTAGCAGTGTCCAATATACCAATGTTAAACCAGGCGTCCCCAACAAACTGGAAATTTAATAAAACCATTTTTTATCAAATGCAGAATTTACTTACTTCAACGGTTCTTTTCATAACCGCATCCTTATCTGTAGCGTCTACGTCTTTCATATAATACTCAACTAGTTTCTTTTCGTTGTCTTTTACATCATTCACCAAATCTGCCCCGTAAAATGAAGAGACAGTTTCGTTGAAGAGTTGTCCTTTTGGCACATTCATCACTAAAAAAAACACACCATTGCTTTTTCATGCCAAAATTTCTACTCACTAAAGCCTAATCCCTCGTATTCTCCTACTGTAACGATGGCATCCAATTTTGGAGCTTCTTTCCTAAGCTCATCCAAAGATTTTGGGAAGAAGTCTCCATCTAGATTGGGCACAAATGACAAAAATCCGGAAGCCGGTCGTTTGAAGTTTTCGACTTCAGTGAATTTATCAGTCTCTTGATCTTGATACCATTTAAGAAGACTTTGAGAGTCTGGAATATATAGACCGATATTTTTGAAAATCTGCATGATCGTTTACCTTCTCCATCGTAGCCAAAATGCTTCGCGAATTCTCGGAAAACCTTAGCTTGTAAGTGTTTGGGACGGATTGCAAAATCACAGAAGGCGGATCCAGAGTTAGCCATGAAACGGTGGAATAGTTCTGAAACAGAATTGTATATTCACTGTTAGTTTGATTATATATTTACTGTTAGAATGTGGACTCAAAGCCAGAAAGTCAACACTGGCTCCTCCTGCACTGGTTCCAAAAATAGTGACATTATCTGGATCTCCACCAAACGAAGCAATGTGTTCTTGGACCCATTTTAAAGCCAAAGTCTGATCCCACAACCCATAATTTCCTTTCGATACTTCGTCTCCAGTAGTTAAGAAACCAAGAGGACCCACACGATAGTTGGCAGACACAACAACCACATCTTTTAGTGGAAGAGTTCCAGATACAGAGTAATCATCAAGAATTGAAGAGAACCGAACCTCGAAGCCTCCGCCGTAAAAATAGACCATAACTGGCAGACCTTTCGACTAAAAAAATAATTTACAAAAGAGGAAATTCTCAAAAAAAAAAACATACGAATTCTGTTGATTTTGTTCTAGGAGAAAAAACATTCAAGTTGAGACAGTTGTCCTCACCAAATTCTCGTACTCCTTTGGATAACTGAAAGCGAGTCGGTTAGTATTAAAAGGATCATTTGTTAACTAACAGCGGCAAAAGAGCCAGACTGGGGACATCCGGGTCCATATTTGTAGCAATCGATCGGTTCCGTCCATTTATCCGCTGGCACTGGCTTTTTGAAACGAAGCTCTCCAATTGGAGCTTTGGCAAATGGGATTCCAAGGTATCCATCAACTATCTTTTCGCCCTGAATGCTTCTTATAGAAATCGGTTTGCTGATCCTTAACTCACATGTCTATAAATGTTTCCTCTGATGGGTCCACATGTAGAATTGAAGACTTCCTTGTTGTTTTCGGGTTTCAAATGCGAGAGAAAGCCACCCATTGAATTGAAAAAAGAGACGAAAAGAGTGAGAGTGAGGCAAACGAAAATAAAGAGTACACTCAAACTGGCACGCCGAGAGGGCATTATATACACAAGAGGGCAGAAACCACATAACACCGAAACACGGAAAGAGTAGACATTTAGAGAGTGTTCAAATTTGTGATTGTTTTATAGTTTTTTGATGAGGAGGTCTATAGGGAAAGTATCGAATGTAGCGTTTATAGTGTTTTGAGGAATCACAACACATTGACCTCTTTTTTTTTTTTTGCGAGAATTTGTTTCATTGATTTCTTGGCCACCTGCCCCGTTTACACCCCACTGGTTGTGTGAAACTAGTTACCTATTCTTCAAGGGCATAAAATCAGAAAATAGCATACTTGTAAAATTCCGGGCCGGCCCGCCAAGGCCCGGGCCCGACCCGGCCAAGCCTGGCCCGAGCCCGGCCCGGGCCCGGGCCGGGCTTGAGGAAATTTTCAAGGCCCGAGCCCGGCCCGACGGGCCCGGTAGAAAAAAAACCTGTATTTTTGAGCCAAATTTTGAGCTCAAAATATAATTTTCTCCATTTTTTTTTGTTTTTTGGATTGTTTGTCTGTTTGATCAAACAAAATCACATAAGGTCAAACAAAATCACATAAGGTCAAACAAAATCACATAAGGGTCTTCCCTTTATGTTTTTTTTTTAAATTTTCAAAACCAGTGAAATGACGGGCCAGCCGGGCCGGGCCGGGCCTCCGAAATTCCGGAAAAAGCCCGGCCCGGCCCGGCCCGTTACAAGTATGGAAAATAGGTCATAAATTTATTTATTATTTTCTGAACTTAAAAAGTTTGAAAGTTAAATCTTCCGTCCATAGACAATCTCTTGATGTTTTATAGCATTTGCATTGATCTCATCGTAAATTTTCAGTCTTCTATTTTGAAAGTTCTCTTTCATTTCACTTTTTGGATAATTGATTTTGAAATATCTCTCTGGATGATTTGCACTATACTTCTCCCAAATCTCCGGTCCATTTTTCCCGTTTGGATTACTGAAAGTATCACAATTCGAAAAACAAGTTCAACATTTTCAGCTTACCCATATTTAGCGAAATTCGCCACAAAAGTTCCCATCATATCAACCACTTTGAATTCTTCTTCTGTTGCTTTGTACTTTTCCATACTTTCTCCCAAAATATATCTCAAATCCGATCCATGGTATGCAGCTTTGAATGGAAAAAGCATTGTGACAGGATTCTAGTATTTGTTGAAGTAATCAAATGAACCTAGATAAACATTATTTCCATATTTTAGACTTTATCTGACAGAGTTGAGTGCTCCAATGTTGAACTCGGAATCTCCAATGAACTGCAATGAGATACGTTATGGTAATTGTTCTTTGCTGAAACTCACCTCTATCATTTTCTTGGTGACTGCGTCGGTATCATTAGCATCCACATCTTTCATGTAGAAATCTACAATTTTATTCTTTGTTGCTTCGGGATCTTTTACTCGGTCCGGAGCAAAAATCGTAGCAACCACTTCATCGAAAGTTGTATTTTTTGGTTGAAAAGCCGCTGAAAATAGTTCTTCTTTCATAGCCAAAACACTCAACACTCTCACCCATTATCAATCCTTCATACTCGGTTACAGTAGCCAATACATCAATTTTCGGAGCCATTTTCCTCAGTTCATCAAATGGTTTCGGGAAGAAATCACCATCGAAATTAGGAATAAACGACAAAAATCCGGAAGCTGGCCTTTGGAATTTTGAAGTCTCGGTGAATATTTTGGGATCCTGATCTTGGTACCAGCGCAAGAGACTTGTCGAGTCTAAAATTTAAAATATTCATGATGAGGATTTTTAATGCTCACCATTTCCAGTGTATCCCTGGAATTTTGCGAACTCTCTGAAAACGGTTGCCTGCAATTCCTTCGGACGGATTGCAAAATCGCAGAAGGCTGATCCAGAGTTGGACATGAAGCGGTGGAATAACTCTGAAATAAAATTTTCTTTTCAGTTTTTCTAATTGTATTACTATTTGAATGTGGACTCAACGCTAGAAAATCGACACTAGCCGCTCCTGCACTTGTTCCGAAAATCGTGACACTATCTGGATCTCCACCAAACGAAGCAATGTGTTCTTGAACCCATTTCAAAGCTAGTGTTTGATCCCACAACCCATAGTTTCCTTTTGCGATTTCATCTCCTGTTGTGAAGAATCCGAGTGGCCCTACACGATAGTTTGCGGTTACAACAATAAGTCCTTTGAGTGGTAACGTTTTGGATAGATAGAAGTCATCAATTGTTGATGACGCTCCGATTTCAAATCCTCCTCCGAAGAAGTAAACGACCACAGGTAAGCCTTCAGACTGAAAAATCATAATATGCGACTGCTGGTGCATTATAGCTCACAGATTCGGAGATCTTTGTTTTAGGAACAAAAACATTCAGGTTGAGGCAATTGTCTTCGGTATAGTTTTGAGATCCTGGTGGTGAAACTGAATTTTGACTTATTGAGAATACATACACCTATCCTTCACTAACACGGATAAAAACCAGATTGAGGGCATCCGGGTCCATAACTGTAGCAGTCGAGTGTCTCCGTCCATTTATCTGCTAGAACTGGTTTTTTGTACCTGAGCGAACCGATTGGAGCCTTAGCAAATGGGATGCCGAGATAGCCATCAACAGTTTGGTTTCCCTACAATCAGAAAAAGCTCTTATCATCAAAAAAATTCCGTATGCTCCCTTACATGTTGATAGATATTCCCCCGAACTGGACCACATGATGCATTCAATACTTTGAGATTCTTTTCAGCTTCAATACTTAGGAAATAAGCTCCCATCACAGCAAAAATGTACAAAAATAACATGAAAAACGACAAGACTGGGGCAAAGAAAGAAACAACAACGAGATTTTTATAGAAACACTAGCAGAAACTACGGCTATAGGACACACGAGAACAAATAGTGTGGTGAACAAATCATAAAAACTTTTGTGTACTTTTTGGTTTTTTTTGCATTGAAGTCTTTATTCAAGTGATAATCTTAAAATTAGCTTGTGGTTAAGGTTGATGTCAGAGCAGCTATTGGTGGTTGTTCAATTTTTCCAGTCCTCAAAATTCGAAAGCAATCTCCTCGAATAGATCTCAAAAACATATTTTACTAGAAACCCAGCGCCATAAAAATCCTGACTTGTTGAAAACCAAGAGCATGCACGGATTGACATAGCAATGCAAAATCCACATAAAATTCAGAAGCGCCTGATTCGTCTGATCTTCCATATCAATAAACTGGAACATTGTGAAAACAGCTGGATGCCATATGGCTATCATCATAGATATGTATCCTGATACAAACGTAGATTGAAATAGAATCGATATCTCATTCCTTCTTGAGGCAACACTACTTTTCAAGTTTTTTGCCTGAAAAAAATTTTAATTCAAAAAAAGCCAAAGTTTTGACTCGCCACGAAGATAAGGTACACAATGGATGAGTAGGAAAGAAATGAAATAATTATACAAGGGAAGCTCAACGAAATTTCCAGAGTGTCGAATAAATTACAAAATGGAACATCGTAGTCATACGACCATATTGGTGGGTACATCATCATATATCTAAATAGAACTGCATAAATCATAAGAATACATATCCATGATAACAGCACAACGAGTAAAAATCTGATAATCAGGTCGCTTTGGCGAGTGGGAATAAAGTTGGAGAATATCAAGACTCTTGATACGGCTAGCAAAGTTACCAACGACAAATCACAGATCCATAGCGTATTCATAATTCCACCGATTATCTGAAACAAAATTTATGATGAAAATCAGTTGGTATGTATACGAAAGGTTACCCGAACTACAGTTTCAAAAGTTCTCAACAAGTTAGTGAATATAATACAAGGAAAAGATATCAGATGACCCAGTCCTTGCCCAAGCAGACAGAAGTTGATGATATTCATTAATCGGAATGCCATGTTTGGTGATGTAGCATTTTTCATGTAGAGAGTCTGGAAAACTGAAACTGCAATATGCCGTACACACACTAACATAAAGCCACCCTAACTTGAACTTCGAGTTCGGTTATCCTATTTTCTTCGAAATATGAAAAATCATGTCAATTAGTGAAATGTTGGCTACATTATGACAAACAAATTAGCAGTTGACATATTTCTTATATCTCTCAAAGGAACCGAGATAAATGAGCTCAGAGTGTAAGTATAGCAAAACCTTCTATTAGAGCGTTTACGATGTTTCTGGAAATTAGTTAACTTACCGTAATAATAAGTGCTAGGATCGGGACAATGAAAATGGAAAACACAAAATAAAGAATTCCGAAATATTAGGTTGAGCGAAAAGTCTTTGTAATTTTTTGATTTTTTTTCGGAACAAAATTTATTCAAAGAACACGGAATTCAATGTGTGATATATTCACCAATAGTGTGCATGACTACTTGACAACGCAATGGAAGTGGAGCGATTCCATTAGCGTAGAACTCGGGAGACTGGGAAGCGAAAACGTCATCCAAGCACTTTTTTACATCCTTTCTATCATGGAACTTTTGCCTAACAAGGAGATTTTTCAAAAAACGGATCAGTTGCTATTCAGTTAGGGCAAGGTCTGATGAATACGGTGGATGACAGAAGATCCTGACTCCAAGCATTTGGAGCTTCTGACGGGTCTTCAAATTAGTAAGTGGTCTTGCCTTGTCATGAATCATCAACAAGCTGGAATTTTTCGGGCAACTCAATAGATAAGCCTGGGCTGCTTTATTCATTTAAGAGCTGTTGAGGCCCGCATTGATAATGACACCGCCTAGAGGAAGTCTTCTGCAGATGACGCCTTCACTGTCCCACCAAAGGGAAAAAATAACTTTTTCTCGTGAAGTTCTTCCTTGATGCCCGTTTTTTCGGTTTCCTTGGCCGAGACCCATCGTCCTTTTCTACTCGTCCCCAGTGATAATATTCTCAACACAATTGATGTTACGTGTCATAGTAAGCCGAGAACGTGCCAAGTCGCAACTCAATGGTTTTAGTGAATCTGTCAAAAGGGGAGGGGTGAATTAATCAAACTTTAGTACCCTTCCAGATTTGTGAAGATGATCAATTATGGTTCTTTGAGGATGGTTGAGACATGCTGCAAGCTTTCGTGACGTTCCTCTTGGTTCTTCTTCTAGCTCTCTAGAGGTATCCTCGTTGAGATCAACACGGGGTAGGCCAGACCTTCGAGATCGTAGTTCTCTTCGGAGAGTCTTTTAAACCAAAACTTTATTGTAGTGTAGGACATATAGTCCTAGCCTAACACTGTACACAATTTACGACAAGCTACGCTGCATTTGTGACCTTGGAGAAACCCGAACAAAAAAGCACCCCTGAGAGCATGGTGGTATCTGGGCAAATTCTCGGTCTTTATGAACGCCGTTGATTACTTTAACAAATCTTTCAAGCATGCACAACTAGTACTACAATATAGAAAAAACAGAATAATAAAAAGTTAAATCAACGCTGAGATATGACGGTCCAAAAAAATTACAAAGACTTTTCGCTCAACCTAATAGAATAACTCCATATTCGTTGTCAATTCAAACAACGATGCGATGGTAGTGAGGTTTGATGTGACACTCATCCTAGACGATAAGTTTTGCGAAGTTTTTGAAGATTAACGGTAAAACAAAAAACAAACCGTTATGAGTAAGAAACCTCGTGAGATGTAAGTCAGACGTTCTCCCGGAAGTCAATTGTTTTTCATGAAAATGAAAACAGGTAGAAAATTGAAAATGTGTGAACAATGAGTAACTTGCATAATTCATTCTTGGAATTGAAAAAGGATCTCTGTAAATTATTATACACTTACAAAATTGAAAATTCTGATAAATTTTCTGTTTTCGAGATGCTTCATTGATTTTAAAATGTAATCCACAACTAGATGATTGACAAACTTTCCGGCATGATTTACGAATTGGTCTGAAAATTGAAATAATACATTTTGAAAATTATTTGGCGGCTTACCTGCTGAAATCAAAATCATGACAGGATTCAAATAGGAATGTAGAATCTATAAACTGTTCATAACCGTTTGAACCCGCAGGCTCGACAAAAAAGGGCACTGAAAAAGTGCCTGACTGGGGGTATCCGGCTCCGCAGTTCTAGAAATCGATTGATTCCGTCCATTTATCCGCTGGCACCGCTTTTTTTTACTCTACAATTGGAGCTTGGCGAATGGGATTCCAAGGTTTCCATCAACTATGTTGTCGCCCTGAACACTTTTGTTAAATTTTATTTTCAAGTCACAGTCAGAACTCACAGGGTATGAATATTTCCTCTAATGGGTCCACTTGAGAAATTAAAAACTTCCCTGTTATTTTCAGGTTTCAAAAAAAACATGAGAGCAAATTACAAAATGTTTGTGTACTGTTTTGGTTTTTTTCACAATTGGTAATATGCACTGAAATATTTATTCCATTGGTAATCTCAAAATAATAGAAGGCAATAGTAATGAATCTTTGCTTACTGTTCTTTGAATCTGGCTAATAAATAGAAATAGAAATAGAATCTCAAAATTAGCTCATGTTTACGATTGATGTCCCAACAGCTCTTCTCGCTTTTCTCGGTGGTTGGTCAATTGCTCCAGTCCTTAAAATTCGAAAGCAATCACTTCGGATAGTTCTGAAAATACTTTTTCATAGATACCCAACGGAACAGCAAGCCTCACTTGTTGAAAACCAAGAGCATCCACGGATTGACATAGCAATGCAAAATCCACATAAAAGTTAGAAGAGCCTTATTCGTTTGATCGTTCATATCAATAAACTGGAACATTGTGAAAAGAGCTGGATGCGATATGTATATTATCATAGATATGTATCCAGTTACAAACGTAGATTGGAATAGAATTGCAATTTCATTCCTTCTGGAGGCAACACTACTTTTCAAGTTTTTTGCCTGAAAACAATTTTTATCAATATCAAAGTCTTGGCTCACCACAAAAATAAGGTATGCAATGGTTGAGTAGGAAAGAAAAGAAATAACTATACAAGGGAAGCTCAAGGAAATTTCCAGAGTATCAAATAAATGACAAAATGGAACATCGAAGTCATATGCCCATACTGGTGGGTACATCATCATATATCTGAATAAAACTGAATATATTAATAGAATACATATCCATGATAATAACAAAATGAGTAAAATACTGATAATCATGTCGCTTTTGCGAGGGGAAATCATGTTGGAGAATATTAGGACTCGTGATACGGCTAATAAAGTTACCATTGACAAATCACAGATCCATAGCGTATTCATGATTCCACCGATTATCTGAAACAAAATATATAAGGAACATTAATTGACATCAAAAAAGTATACCCTCACTACGGTTTCAAAATTTCTCAATAAATTAGGGAACATTAGACAAGGAAAAGTTATCAGATGACCAAGTCCTTGCCCAAGAAGGCAAAAGTTGATGATATTCATTAATCGGAATGCCATGTTTGGTGATTGAGCATTTTTCATTTGGAGAGTCTGAAACATCGAAACCGCAATATACTGTAAACGCTATAAAAGAAGACCACCTTAAACTTGCATTTTGAACTCAATTATCTCATTTTCTATAAGAGATATTAAAATTTGGTCACCTGATAAATTTTTGGTGATATTATGATGAACATTTTAGAAGTCGATAGATTTTTAATATATTTTATAGAAATTGAGATGATTGAACTAAAAGTGTACGGTTTTCATTAATATCAGTTCAATTACCGTGATGATGAGTATCAGGATCGGTGCATTGAAAATCGAGAAAACAAAAACAAGGATTCCGAAATAGACTAACTCCATATCCGTTGTCAATTCAAACAACAATTCGGATGTAGTGAGATTTGAAGTGTCACTCATCCTAGACACTACTGAAATTAGTTTTGTCAGGAGTTTGAAGAATAACAGTGAAAACAAGAAAAGCAGTTATGATTAAAACCTCGTGGGGTGTAAATCAGACGTTTTTTCCGGAAATCAGTTGTCTTGTTTTTGAAAATGAAAACAGACCGAAAATTGAAAGTGTGTGAACAAAGACGCTGAAAAATTCATTCTCGGAATTGAAAAAGGATCTCTGTGAATTATCAAACAAAAACATTAAAAATGTTTATGCATTTCCTGTTTTCGAAATGCTTCATTTGTTTTTTAATTGAATCCACAACTGGATGATTGTAGAATTTTACGACAAGCTTTTGTAAATGAAGTCCCAAGATTTTAATCAACTATCTTGTTGCCCTAAACACTTTTTAAAAACTTTGATTTACAAGCCATTAGATCTCACATGTCTATAAATAAGTACTAATATGTGCTGAGATTTTTATTCATGTGATAATCTTAAAATTAGCTCAGGGTTACGATTGATGTCCCAGCAGCTCTTGGTGGTTGGTCGATTTTCCCGGTCCTCAAAAGTCGAACGCAATCTCCTCGAATAGATCTGAAAAAGCTTTTTTGTAAAAACAACAACATAAAAATCCTTACTTGTTGAAAACCAAGAGCATGCACGGATTGACATAGCAATGCACAATCCACATAAAATTCAGAATCGCTTGATTCGTTTGATCGTTCATATCGATAAACTGGAACATTGTGAAAAGAGCTGGATGCCATACGAAAATCATCACAGAAATATATGCAGTTACTAACGCAGATTGGAACAAAATTGCAATCTCATTCCTTCTGGAGGCAACACTACTTTTCAAGTCTTTTGACTGAAAACAATTCTTAATTAAAAAAACCAAAGTTTCGACTTACCACGAAAATAAGGTAAGCAATGGTTAAGTAAGAAAGAAAGGAAATAAGTATACAAGGGAAGCTTGAGGAAATTTCGAGAGTATCAAATAAATCACAAAATGGAACATCGAAGTCATATGCCCATTGTGGTGGGTACATCATCATATTTCTAAACAAAATGGAATACATGAGAAGAATAAATATCCATGATAATAACAAAATGAGTAAAAATCTGATAATCCTGTCACTTTTACGAATGGAAATCGTGTTGGAGAATATTAGTACTCTTGATACGGCAAGCAAAGTTACCATTGACAAATCACAGATCCATAGCGTATTCATGATTCCACCGATTATCTGAAACGAAAGTTTGAAAGAAAATTTAGTTGATAAAGAACAGGTTTACCCTCACTACAGTTTCAAAAGTTTTCAGCAAATTAGGGAAAATTAGACAAGGAAAAGTTAATAGATGCCCAAGTCCTTGCCCAAGTAGGCAAACGTTGATGATATTCATTAATCGGAAGGCCATGTTTGGTGATTGAGCATTTTTCATTTCGAGAGTCTGAAAAATTGAAATTGGATTGTATTTATGGAAATTACGTTCAATTACCGTAATGATGAGTGCCAGGATCGGAGCATTGAAAATCGAGAAAACAAAAACAAGGATTCCGTAATAGAATAACTCCATATCTGTTGTCAATTCAAACAACGATCCGGAGATAGTGAGGTTTGATGTGACACTCATTCTAGACGCTATGATTTTAGGTTTTGTTAGGAGTTTGAAGATTCACGGTAAAAACTAGAAGAATGGGTATGATTAAAAATCTCGTGGGCAGTTAATCAGACGGTCTCACTGAAGTCAGTTGTTTTCCTTGAAAACGAAAACGGGTAAAAAGTTTGAGGAAGTGAACAAAAACTAATTTGTAACATTCATTCCTGGAATTGAACATGGATTTCTGTGAATTTTCGAGAAAAAACCAAACAAAATTGAAAATCAACACATTGGCTGTTTTCGAGATGCGTCATTGATTTTTACATTGAATCCATAACTCGATGATTGAAGAACTTTCCGACAAGCTTCTCGAATTGGCCTGAAAAATTTTAATAAAACATTTTGGAAATTCTTTGGCGTCTTACCTGTTGAAAATCAAAATCATAACAGGATTCATATAGCAATGTAGAATCCATAGTCCGTTCATAACCGTTCGAACCCGCAGGCTGAACAAATCAAAGGGCATGATGAAACCAAAAACTTGATGATGCCAGACAAGTATCATAAGCGTAAGATAACTGGTGATAAATGTCGATTGAAATAACAATCGAATTTCACTTGCTCGATTTTGATTGCTTCTCAATTTCTTTTGCATAAAAATTAGATAAGTGATAACCAAATATGACAGATATGAAATAATCAAAGAAGGAAATGATATAATTAACTCGAAAATGGCAAACAACTCCGAGCTCGGAACGTTGTCGTCATAATCCCATCCGGGTTTCAGAAATATTATATTTCGGGTTATGCATCCAGAGATGAATACAAATAATGTCCATAATGAAAGACATGCTACCATAAACTTTACAGATTTCGAAAGTTTTTTGGGTTGCATTTGACCAGAAAATATCAGTGCACGGCAAACCGAAAGGATACTCATTGCTGGAAGTTCTCCGATCCAACTTGTATTCATCATTGGTCCCGCAATCTTAAAATTTAAATTTTGAGTACATTTTATTTGTTAGAAATGAGAACCTGAATGACAAGGAACAAATTGTTGTGTAATTCTGGGAACACAAGAAAAAGGGAGCTAACAAAATGGCCAACTCCTTGTAAAAATTGGTAGATCATAACGAAATTCATGAGTTTAAATGTGGAATTCGCTGATTGACGATCTCTGTTCCAGATTCCCTGAAATTGAAATTAAGTTTTAAAAAGAAACTGTCTAAAAGTTCTTGCCTTCATCAGAACTATAAACAATGGGGGAATCGGTAGAGAAATCGCGAAAAATATCAATCCAATATAGGTTATTCGAGAGTCTTCATTCAAGGCAAACATGGAGAACTTTTTTTTTTGATATTTCGTCTTTTTACCACTTCATAACCAGGAACTCGAATGGAGAAAAAAACCTCCAATTAACAATATCTAATAACATACTTGATTTATTTTTGTGGGCATGGCAGACAACTTGGTTGGTGGTTGGTCGGCTTTAATAAGGAAATAGATAAGATTCCAACTAAACCAGCGAGCTCCAAGAAACTGACGTCGCCAGACGCAAAGTCAACCACTACAGATCATCCGTTTGCAATAAAAGATGTCGGAAAATTTCCGTTTGCGAATTTATGGTGGATGAGCTCCGCTTCCTTTTCCATAATTTATCTCCATCGTTAATTCACATCCGATATTTTAGAAATGTTGATTTTAAAAAAATTCCGAATAAAATGTTTTTCAGTCAGTGGTTCTGTGTCTTTGATGTCTTTGTTCCAATTTTTCCTTCCGGACAAAGCTCTATTAAAAAAAAACAAACTTGTGAAAATTTTATTTTAAAACGTGACCTTGAAAAAAAGAGTGAGGTGCGAAGCGACAAATCTGTAAAAGTAGGTCAAATCGCGCCGAAGGGGCACCAGCCAGCTGTTTGAAGCGCCAGCGGCGCGGAAAACAGACTGGTGTATAATAAAAAATTCTCAAAGAAGTTGGGTAAGAAATATGTGAATAAAATGTTTTTTTTCAAAATTCAAAAGAAAAGTAAGAAAATCATACAGCATTTGTTATAGTTATTGTGGGATGAATTGATGATATTCGTGTTACATTTTGACTTTCGATAGCCTTTTTCTCAATTCCAAACATTTTCAGGACAATTTCTCTGACTGATCTGAAAACATACTATTTGAAAAAAGTGATATGCTCCTTCTTACTTATTGCAAAGGATGGTCATTGTGGGATTCACATAACAATGAAACATCAGGCAACAATTCAGAATCCCTTGATTCCTTTTACTATCCATATCGATGAAAGAGACCATTGCGAACAATGCTTGATGCCAGACAAAAATCATTGCAGTTATATATCCGGTTACCAAAGTCGATTGCAACAAAATCATGATTTCATTTTTCCTGGATTGAACGCAGCTCAAAATCGTTTTTTGCTGAAAATTTTATTTTTGGAATAAAGAGTATTTTTCTAAATTTCGTACCTTGTAAATCAAAAAAGCAATTGAAATGTATGAAGTATAAGAAATAGCCAAACAAGAGAGGCTCAATGTAATTTCCAGATTAGAGAACAACTCGGCGTAAGGAACACTAAAATCATAATCCCATCCTGGGGACACAAAGATCAAGTTCTGAGTGATGCATCCGTAGATTAGAACAAATGCGATCCAGGACCAAGATAAAAATATCAGCACTTTCATTGGTTTTGGAAATCGAGTTGTTTTAATTTTATTGGTAAAAACCAAGATTCTACTGACAGCCAAAAGAGAAATCATGGGGAAATCAGCAATCCAGAATGTATTCATGGTGCATCCGACTATCTGAATTCCTTGGAAAATAGTTTGGCTTTCAGAAAAGTGTAAAACCTACATTCACGAAAAATCCGTAACGTTTTTGTATGTTGGGGAAAATCAAACCGGGTCCTGTCAAAAAATGTGTGATGGATTGAACAAGTTGGGAGCAATTGATAATGTTCATGAGCTTGAATGTCATATTTGAAGTTTCCCAATTCTTCAAATAGAGTGCCTGAATGTTAGACCTATTTCCCGGGACCCTACATATTTTTGAGCCGTTACCTTGATCACCAGAAAAAATATAAATGGTAATGGGACTGTAATTATACAGTAGGCAAATCCAAAGTTTCTCATTTCCACATCCGGATTGAAAGAAAATAGAGATGAATCATTAGACAACGCCATGAGAAATTTTTCAGATGAAAATGATTGGATCAAAATATTCCCTTCGTTTTATAATACTAATTTTTTCACACCAGAAGTATTTGTAGTTCCTAAAAATGAAATAGAGAATAACAAGTGATTCACTGTAGCACAAGACGCGATTCTGTCTGAAAATACGTTCAAATTCAAATTTCAGTGAGATTACGTTAGCTCTCGATTCTTAACATCTCGAACACGCTCAGTAAATTTTTGGCGCATATGCCCCTGCTTGTGGAACCGGCACCGCTTAACTCGGGTAATTGTGTCTGAGGATTTCTAGACACGAGATGTGGATATGATCTAAAAAGGGGCACGACACCTGCGAGCTTGGGGTCCAGGGTTCGGTGTCTCAAGAGCACTCTGGTGGCTTTTGGAAGCGAAGCCTGTGCCTCTCTGTGCCCTGAACAGGGCAGAGTGTGAAATTATTTTTTTACGGATACCGTAAAACGTAAAATTTACGGATCTAAAATCCGTAAAATTCTGTAAAATCCGTAAAAACCGTAAAATTTGCGAAATGACTGTTTTTGGCAAGCAGGACATATTTTTTTCCAATTTCGGCGCTATTTCAAGTATGTAACATTGCAAACTTTCATTCAATAATTCAAAAGCTATGGGTTTTCACAATTTCATCCCCAAAAATCTCGAAAATCCTAAAAAATGTCTTTTAAAAATATAATTAGAGTCCAAGTGTTGTCCAAAAGGGACGAGAATTTTTTAGTCTATGTTTTTCAAGTTATTTTTGGCGTACTTTTCGAAATTTTTAAAAATTTCAACAAAATTTATGATAAAATTATTAGTCAAAAGACAGAATTAACTTCAAAATACAGGGAAAATTGGAAAAAAGTTCGAAAATATACACTTTTCTTTTTTTTTTAATTGAAATTTTGCAAAGATACATATCTGAATTAGTACCAAACTCGGAAAAATTAGGTTCTGCTGCCAAAAACAGTCGTTTTGCAAGTTTTACGGTTTTTACGAATTTGACAGATCCATTTTTACGAAGGTCCGTGCAAGTTTACGGCCGTTTGAAATTGCCGTAAATCCGTAAAACCGTAAACATAAAATCCCAGCCCTGGCCCTGAACAAGTTTGCTGAGTTGTGAAACCTTCAGGAAAGAGATATAAGACGATCTTTGTAATTTTGGACTCTGTATTTTTAAAAGCGGAACCATTTTTTTCAAAGAACTCCAAAAGTGACGAATTCTGAAAGCTATGATAATTTGATGTCGTTTTTATTTGCGTCTTTCAAGATAAATTCTAAGTAAGAAGAAAAAAGGAATACGAGCAAATCGACAAATACAAAAATACTTTTTGAGCACGATACAAAAAACAGGAAATGTCCCCTAGTGGGAAATATCATTTGGGTGAGTTTCCGCTGCACGGGTTTCCGTTGGATGTATCGAAGACAACTTGGAAATTACGGCAGATGCGACACTTCCCCTCTTTCGAAACCCCAAAAATTTCAAGCAGTCCTCTCGAATCGTTCTGAAAAATCTTAAATTATTCTGAATTAAAAAAAAATCATACTTATTGCAAACTAATGTTAAAACAGGATTCACATAGCAGTGAAGAATCAAACAGCAATTCAGAATTGCTTGATTCCTCTGAATCTCCATATTTACAAAGGAAACAAATGACAACAAATCTTGATGCCATACAAATATCATTCCAGTGATATACAAAGTTACAAAAGTGGATTGGAACAAAATCCCAATTTCGTTCTTTCTTGATTGATGACAACTGATCAGGTTCTTTTTCTGAAACCCCAAAAAATTGTGTTGATTTTTTTTCTGCAAAACCTCACCGCATAAATCAAGTACGCCATAAAAATATATGCAATATAGGACAAGAGAAGACATACAAAGCTGATAATAATTTCCAAAGTTGCAAAAGTTTCCGCATTATCAACACTAAAATCGTAATCCCATCCTGGTGTTGGCAAATAGATGTTCTGGGTTATAGAGCCAACAATTATCAAGAAAAGGGTCCAGGAAATGATTGTGGTCAATATGACTTTGATGGAAAGCGGAAACTTTTTGGATCCAATTACATTTGAGAAAATAAGAATACGACAGACAGCTAAAAGAGTCATTACTGGAAAGTCACATATCCAGAGACTATTCATTGTGCATCCAATGATCTGAAAATTTTAGGATTAGACAGGAGTAAACTTTGTTGGAGTACCCGGAGAATGACATCCACTTTTTGGTGTATTTGGGGAAATATGAGCATTGGTCCACTGATAAAATGAGATATGGCTTGGCCGAGCTGGCAGAAGTTTACTAGATTCATCAGTTTCAAAGTTATATTTGGATTTTCTTTATCTTTTAAGTAGATCGTCTGAATTTAGATAATATAATTGAAAATAGAAAACTTTCATCTTACTTTCATGATTACAAAAAACAGCGGAAATAATGGTGCTGCTATTACAAAGTAAGCAATACCATACTCAATCATTGCAAAATCATCGTTAGTTTGAAATAGAGAGCTTGAAGCGTTAGAGGACATTTTATTCGAAGAAACTATGTGAAATCCAAGAAATCAAAACTTTTCTGTGTTGCGATTCCAGCAGAAACCTTTGCGGGCACCGTGGGAATTTTTAAGGATCTTGTGATTTTATGAATCAAAGGAGAAAAATGTTTTTCGATTCGCACTCGAGAACAGAACGTGTAGTTATACAAATTCTTCGAATAAGGAAATTAGAATTAACCTGATTTTATATAACAAAGTTAGTTCTTTAAGCGACTTGAAAGATATATAAAGTTTTTGAGCGGGGTGGGTTGTGGTTATAAGACAAATGTTGACAGCTGAAACTTGGTGAAATGTTGGGCCGCCTGAATTTATAGACGTTAACATACGAAACCATTAACACGTAAGGATCATGAATCTCCGGTTCTCAAAAATAGAATCCAGAACTTGTTTAAAATCCGTATCGAGTTATTTATAAAACAAAATACTTGGATTAGTTATGCATTGGAACATTTATTTTTCCAGTCTTGTTGAAGTCTGAAGCAATTAAGGTGTACGAAACTCTCAGTTCGGGGTTCAAAATACCTGAAAAAGTTCGGACTTTGTACGCGCCAATTGTGGATTTTGCACCCTTAAATTGCTTTGTATACCTCAATGACCCCAAGTACTCTCCGAATGATTTGCCGATTTCAGTAAAAATAAAAATCATAATATTCATTAATTTTCAGAAACAGTTTCAATTAAAGTGAAAAAATACAATAATATTAGCAGAGATTTGCAGTGATAATATAATTTTACCCTAATAAACTGAAAATTCTCAAAGATTTCCCAAAGTCTCTCAAATTGACTTGAAAGTTGTATGTGACTAGTCAAAATCCCTCTTACCACATTTCTCTGACTGCTAGCTGCAAATCAGTGCAATCGTGGCCTTCACAGAAAAATACATCAGAAACTTGTTTGACTAACAGAAGAATATCGGCTCTGAAAATTTTTTGATATTGTGATAATGTGATGAATGTTTTGTCAGTCAATAGTTATTCGATGCTTTTCACAGTAAACGAAAATGAAAACCAGGATGCCATTTTCGTTGATATCATGTCCTTCTCTTCTTTAACACTCATAAACAGTCCCTACTGTACATACAAGTTCACTGATTACAGGACCGAATTTAATGAAAGTCCCCATTTTTTCTCAATGATAATGATTCTGAAAGCCAAAACACAAAATTCTTGTTTTTCATTTACTGAAAACCGTGGTAGGAATACTGCAAATTTGTAGACAGACTTCCTCATTTTTCAGAAGTGTTCACTGTCTTACTGACATAAAATTAGAAATAAAAACACAAAAAAATATCATAAATCAAGTCCGCATAATGGTGATAACGCTGGTTCGTGGATAGGAAGTTACAGATGTTGCGGATGTTATAACACTTTTCTTATGAGTAGATTTTTGGTGTCCCACAATTTTCAAACTTTTTTCGCGAATCGTTCTGAACCGTAAAATGTTAAGCTTGCTTTTCTCAAAAATTTCTGTGCTCACTTATCGCAGACCAGTGTTGCAATCGGGTTCACATAACAATGGAGTATATAGCAAGAGTTCATAATTGCAAGATTTCTTCTGTTTTCCATATCAATCAAAGCCATCAACGGAGGGAACAAAGAAATATGCCAAAGAAGAACCAATACAGTCACATATATAGTTACAAAAGTCGACTGGACCAAGATGGAGATTTCGTTTTTTCGTGATTGAACACTACTGGACAGATTCTTCTTCTGCAATTCATTCTTAAATTATTAGATCGTATTCTTCATAATTTTACCGCAAATATCAAATAAGCCATCAGAATGTAAGCAATGTAGGATAATGGAATGCAAGTAAAGCTGATAATCATTTCTTGATATTCCCAAAATGGAATACTCGGAAGGGTATAGTTGTAATCCCAACCAGGTGTTACAAACATGAAGTACTGGGTATAGGATCCGCCAATAGCTAAGAAAAGTGTCCAGCCAGCAATCGCTAACAAAATTAATTTCACAAGAATTGGAAATGATTTTAGGCCAATCCTATTTGTAAAAATTAGAATACGACAGAAAGCGAGAAGGGTCATTAGAGGAAAATCACAACACCAAAATGCGTTCAAAGTAGATCCCACAACCTGGAACTTATAGGTACTTTTACAATACACATTGGTATGCTACATTGACTGCAAAATCAAACTTTGCGTGAATGACAGGAAAAATGAGAATAGGACCAGAAATACAATGACATACAGCTTCACCGAGTTGGTAAAAGTTTATGATATTCATTAAAGTAAAGGACATACTGGAGTTTGACCGGTTTTCCATATGAATTGCCTGAAATAAACAATTGAATGCGGGCTTATTACTAGTAATATTCGGTGGATTATTTTGATGTTCCTCACCTTCATCACAACGAAATATAAAGGATACGTTAAAGCCGAAAGAATCGTACACGTACCACCGTATATTACTGTATCTAAGTCATCATCTAGTTTAAAAAGGGGTAATGATTTGTTCAGTGACATTTTGATGAATAATTGTGAAAAACAAGGAAGCACATGTGCACATCTGAAATATTCTCACCACTGTTATTATGTTAATCAAAAACATGGAGCACATATTTTGAATCTACATCTTTGGTGTTCATAAAACAAAACGGGCGAGCAGGCAGGGTTGGACCTGCTCGGTAAAAAGTCGCAGCAGATGTTCGTAGACTGCACATCTGCTGCGTAAATGCTGCACATCTTCTGCGGGTTTAAGCCAAAAATGCTACGCGGTTGATGCATTGATGCTGCAGAGTTGATGCGAAAATCAAAAGCTACACAACTGTAGTGTAGATGCTGCACATCTGTTGGTATCGCCTAAGTTGATGTACATGTGCTGCGACTTTTTACTGAATGGCTTGAACCTGCAGAAGATGTGCAGCATTTACGCAGCAGATGTGCAGTCTACGAACATCTGCTGCGACTTTTTACCGAGTGGGTCAATTTTTGAAGCCCGGACTTGACAAAGAAACATATCAAACAAAAAAAACTAACATAAGAAAACAACTACGAATAATAAGAGCGAGCTGAGAATTTAGCTTGAAGATAATAGATACTGAAGTCCTCTCACATACACAAAAACTAGGCCATTCTCAAAAAACAACTGTCTTATATTAATAGTTTTTGCTGCGAGAGGGATTTTGACTAAATTCGAAAATGTTTCCATTTCCAACTTCAGCAAGAAGACAAAGTTATTCCAAGAAGTCAGTTTCGCAAAAAACCCTTTCGAGCTCTCTGTTCTCTGTTTCTGCAAAATTGTCTCACAAAATAATGTTTTCAGACCTAATGAATTATTTCAATGACTAATTTTTTTTGGAACTAAAACAGAAACAGAAAGGCGGAACTTTTTTGTTTCTAGAAGAACCGTGGGGAACTATCGATTATGAATCTGTCTATGGAATTTCGAAAAAAAATTCACTTGCAGATCCTCCAGATTTTTCGAGTGGTAACGACGAACTGAATATTCATCATGTCCCTTCAACCTCAAAAATCCTCATTCCAAATCAACCCGAATACGGAAATGCTAGTCTATGGCATCATTCATGTTTTGTTTGCTTCCGGATCTTTTCCACTATTTTTTGTTATTATGAAGGTAATTGAAAACCGGCGTATTCTGAACAAAAGGAATATTTAGGCAATTCATTCGAAAAATCAACAAAGTTCAAATCTGACATTCAAACTGATGAATATCATAAACTTCTTCCAAGTTAGTGAAGCTGTGACACATCTCACATCCGGATTTGCACTAATATTTCCAGTTCTTCATTCCAAGTTAACTTTCTTTGTGAATGTAAATTATACATTTGTTAAGTTTTCAATAAGTTTGAGATCATGAATTTTCCAGGTTATGGGAACTGTTCTAAATGTATGTTGGATTTGCGATTTTCCTGTCATTGTTCTTCTTAGTATTTGTCGTATTTTCGTCTTTACTAATGTCATTGAACAGAATAGAATGCCGATTTTTGTTAAAATCGCATTATTTGCAATACTTTCGTGGTCCATCTTTTTGTTTATTTTTGGTTCATACTCCCAATACATTGTTTTTGTAACACCTGGTTGGGGTTACGACTATAGTCTCCCGGTGATTCCATTCTTCGATACCCAAGAGATTATTATAAGTTTCACTTGCCTCCCACTGTCATATCTAGCCTATATGTTATGGCGTATTTGATTTATTCTGTAAGTTAAACCTCCTAGCTTATTACGAAACTAATGAACTTTTAGAAGAAAAACCTGTCGAGTAGTGTGCAATCCCGCAAAGACGAAATTCTAATTCTGGTTCAGTCCACATTAGTCACTGGCTACATCTCTGTGCTCATATTAGTTTGGCACCAAACATTCCCTTTCATGACTTTTATAGATATGACAAAAACAAAAGTTCAAGCTGCCATGAATTTTTGTATACTACTCCACTGCTATGTCAATCCAGTTTCGACATTTTTTCTCAACAAGTGGGTGAAATAGGCCGGATGCGATAATGTTTGAATTTCAGATCGATTCGTGAAGAGTGTTTGAGAATTTTGGGGATTCGGAAAGCGATCTCGAAAAAGAGTGTTTCGGTTTCAGGAGTTAGAGCACGCAGCATGAAGTGACTACTGTGCAAGTGCAGCTTTTCTATTTTAAATTTCCTCAATGTATGAAAGATCAGATTATATTTTTGATTTCCGAAATAAATGTTCAAAATATATCCTGTGACAAGGAAGTAGTTGAAACAGCAGGATTACAAGTTTTTCTATTCAATTTTAAGTTTGTGGTTGATCGTTACTTTCTTCTTGTTTTTGATTTGGTATGTTATACTGAACCAACTGAATGCAAGATCGTTGTTTTGGCAAAGAAATAGAACACATTGAAATGACTCGTTTATCTGAAATTTGTAGAGATAAGAATCCTGTCCTGTGATCAAAAGGTGACATGTGAAGCTTCAATAAAAACTGCTGGGTTTCTAATGATGCGCACAAAATGTGTTAGTTCATTAACTAAGCAATTGCTGACACGGTAGACACTGTAAGCCGACGTGTAGAAATTCCTGAAACTGAAAAACTCTTCCTTTGGACCACTTTCCGAATCCCCAAAATTCTCAAACATTCTTCACGAATAGATCTGAAATTCAAACATCATGGCTTATTTCTTTCTTTTTTCCCTACTTGTTGAAAAGAAATGTTGATATCGGATTGACATAGCAATGAAGTAGTATACAAAAATTCATTGTAGCTTGAACTTTTGTGCTTGTCATATCTATGAAATCCATAAATGGGAAAAATGCTTGATGCCAAATTAATATGAGTATAGAAATGTAGCCAGTGACCAATGTGGATTGAACCAGAATTAGAATTTCGTCTTTGCGGGATTGCACACTGCTCGACAGATTTTTCTTCTGAAAATCACTATTTTTGTAATACGCTAAAAAGTTCAACTTACAGAATAAATCAAATAGGCCATGATTATATAGCATAGATATGACAGTGGGAGGGATGTGAAACTTATGAAAATTTCTTGGGTATCGAAAAATGTAACTACAGAGAGATTATAGTCGTAATCCCAACCAGGTGTTACAAAAATAAAATATTGGGTGTATGAGCCATAAATAGTCAAGAAGATGGACCACGAAAATATTGCCGATAATGCAATTTTAACCAAGATTGGCATTTTTTTCAGTTCAATGACATTAGTGAAGACGAGAATACGACAAATACCAAGAAGAACAATAATAGGAAAATCGCCAATCCAAAATCCATTCAGTAAACTACCCATAACCTGAAAAGCTATGTTTTTTTCCAAATCTCTACGAGTATATAACTTACATTCACAAAAAAATTTAACTTGGAATGGAGTACTGGGAATATTAGTGCAAATCCTGTTGTGAGATGTGTCAAAGATTCACTAGCTTGAAAGAAGTTTATGATATTCATCAGTTTGAATGTCAGATTTGAACTTTTTTGATTTTTCAAATGAATCGCCTAAACATTATTTATTTTCAGAGTACGGTACTTTCCAGTTACCTTCATAATTAGAAAAAATATTGGAAATGTTCCAGCAGCAAACAAAGCGTGAATGATGCCATAGACTAGAAATTCCGTATTCGGGTTTATTTGAAATAATGATTTTTGAGTTTTGGGTGTCATTATTGAATAGTCAGTTCGTCGTTCTAATTCAGAAATCTGAAGGATCGGGGACCGAATTTTTCAGAACTGCGTAGGCATATATACTCAGTAACAATAGTTCCCAAGGGTTCTTGAATTAATGAAAACAAAGAATTAGTTCCGTATTTCCGTTTGTATCAGTTAACAGCAAATTTGCAGATTCAAAATAAGTGTTCCTTATTTATCACTAAAATGGGTTGATTTGAAGTTATCGTTTTGGAGGTTGTTGTGGTATGGTTGAACAGTCGGGCACAATTCAAGAATCTGGACGATCTGTGATTTCAAAAAAATTGAAGGTTGATAGCGATGATTTCACACGGTTCTCGAATTCATCAAAACACCAATCAGTTCCGCTTTTCATTTGTTTTTTATATTCAAGAAGAAAAAAAGTTAGTCATTGAAATAATTTATTTTGCCCAAAAAAATAAAACAATATCTAGTGAGAAACTAAATATGAAACAGGAGAACAGAGACCTTAACCGGATTTTTGGAAACTAACTTTCTTGGAGAGTTTTGGGAAACCGTAAACTATTTCTTGGTACTTTTTAGAGTTTTTATTGATGTCATCATAAAGCGACAGGCGTCCGTTTTGGAAGTTATCGGCCATTCCACTGGTTGGGTAGCCTATTTTGTAGTATTTCAATGGTTGAGACAAGTTGTAAGGTTTCCAGGTTTTTGTTTTATTTTTTCCATTGGGGTCCCTGAAAAATGTTCAGACTGGAACTCGAAATTTTATATCCTACTCACCCATATTTCACAAAATTAGCCATCAAGTCTTCAACAACTGTCATTACTTTCTTTTCCTCAGCATTTGGCTTGAAATCAGTCATTACTCCACTTCCAAAATAATATTTGAAATCAGAACTATGAGAAGCCACTTTGAATGGTTGTAACACATCAGCCACATCAGTAGATGCTTTGTTGAAGTAGTTGAATGATCCGAAATAGGCCTTATTTCCATATTTAGCATATGATCTGACAGAGTCTAGGGCTCCACTGTTGAATACAGAGTCACTGACGTACTGAACAGTTTTTAAATCATTTTATCCATTCCATGATTCTAAACTCACATCACACACTTGCTTGTTAGTTGCATTTCTATCCAATGGGCTCACATTTCCCAAATAGAAACTGGTCAGATTTTTCTTCACATCTTCATAGTAGTCGGTAACATCTAATCCATAGGTTTCATCCACAAACTGTCCAAAATTACTGTAAGGCTCCGCGAATAGTTTGTTGAAGACTACTGGAAACTTTTGATGTTAAAAAGATAGGTAGTTTTCCAACAAACTCATTCCAACGGATTCCATCTCGGCTACTGTGATCATAGCTTCCTTTTTTGGAGCCTCTTTTCTCAGAATATCCAATGGTTTTGGGAAAAAATCTCCATCGAAATTGGGAACAAATGGAACAACTCCTGCTTCTTTAGCTCGAAACCCGCCTTTGAAATTGGCAGGATCCTGGGCTTGATACCAAGCGAACAAACTTTGTGAGTCTGGAAATAGTGAGGTTTTCTATTAAAGTTCATATTTTCCAAAAATCTAACCATTTCCAGCGTAGCCCTTGGATTGAGCATACTGTAGTCCCACTGATGCTTCCACTCTCTGCGGCCGAATCGCAAAATTGCAGAAGGCAGTTCCAGACATTTGAATGGATCTTCGGAACAGTTCTGAATAAAATATCACACTTTAATATCATTTTAGCGGAACGTTCTTACTGTTTGAATGAGGACTCAACGACAGGAAATCAGTACTCGCAGATCCTGCACTAGTTCCAGCAAGAGTGACCATAGTCGGATCGCCTCCAAACGCAGCAATATTATCCTGGACCCATTGAAGAGCAAGAGTCTGATCCCACAATGCATAGTTTCCATTCGATACACCATCAGCAATGGTTAGAAATCCCATAGGACCTAATCTATAGTTCATGGTAACCAGGATGATATCCCTCTGTGGAATTGTTCCAGTTATTGCATATCCATCCATATAGGAAGTGTATCCTATCTCGAATCCTCCTCCGTAAATGTAAACTAACACCGGTAATCCTTTTGGCTGAAAATAGAAAATTAGATGAGACACTCGTAAAAGGAAAAATTTACAAATTCTGTCAAATTCCATCTCGGAGCAAATACGTTCAATGTTAGGCAGTTATCTTCTAAGAACGGGCAGGTTTTTGTGGCGGTTAGCTGAAAACTGTGGATTCTTGAGATAGATCCTAAAATCGATTCCCACCCCTGAAAATTGTCCGGTTTGTGGACACCCAGGACCATACTCATAACAATCTCTTGTCTCTGTCCATTTATCAAAAGGTACTGGTTTTCTGTATCTGAGATCTCCAATTGGCGGTTTGGCGAACGGTATTCCTAGGTAACCATCAACAATTTTTGAGCCCTGAAAATTTTTTCAGTTTTAAAACTTCTAAATCTACACCTACAAACGTATAAATATTTCCTCGTATGGGACCACATGGTGCATTCAAAACTTGTGTGTTTTTATCAGGAACCTTGTTACCTGCTAGAGTTTTCAACACATCTATACTCGAGGCAAATGAGAATTTTAATATGAAATAGAAAAAGAATGAAAATGTAGACATGAAAAGTTAGTCGGAATGAGTTCCGAAAATTCGAATTCGGTTGTTTTTAAATCATTTTTTAAACCTGTGAAAGATCATGTTGAACTGGATTATGAGATCATTGAGAAAACTGTCAAAACATAACGGATGTGGCGAAAAAGAACTGAAAATCGAAAGGTGTCTGTTTGACAGATTTATTTCAGTCTAGATCAAATGTACCAGTTCTAATAATCCATACAAACACTTTATTTCAAAAACAATCGTTTTCAAATTCAAAAAAAAACTGTTTTAAATTTTAAGCAGAAGATCCCAAAAATTTATGATATCTGAGGTCGTCTTTTTCGATTTCGTCAAACACCTTCAGACGTCCATTTTGGAAGGATTCCATCATTTCACTTTTTGGATAGTCAATTTTGAAATATCTATTTGGTTGGTTGAGACTGTACTTTTCCCATTTTCCAGTTCGATTTTTCCCATTCGGATTTCTGAAAACACGAATAAAAATTTCGACTTCTAATGTATCACCTACCCATATTTCGCAAAATTTGCTACGAACTGCCCCATCATATCCATCACTTTCAATTCTTCTTCTGTTGGATTAAACGGGGTCATGATTGCATCACCAAAGACATATGGATGATCAGATCCATGAGTTGCTGCTTTGAACGGCAACATTGCAAATTGAGGGTCTGTTTCTCCTTCAGTGTTTAAATAATCGAAAGATGCGATGTAGGCATTGTTCCCATTGGCAGTACAAGACTTGGCTGTGTGCAAAGTAGCTTTGTTGAACATGTAGTCACTTAGGAACTAAAAAACATTAAACGAAAAATAGTCAGGATCTGAGAATTTATACCTCCACGAGTTTTCTGGCTACTGCTGACTGATCAGTTGTATCTACGTCTTTAGTGTAAGCATCGAGAAGTTTCTTCTGAACCTCCTGATGATTGTTGCATATTTCAGAACGATATGAATCCGCTATAATCGCTTTAAGATTTGTTAAGGGATCTTTTGAAACAGTACATTTTGGATTTCCTGTCACTGAAATATTATTTTTCGGTCATAAAAATGTCCATATAACAAACTCATTCCAAGTCCTTCATACTCTCCGACCGTAACCATGGCGTCCAATTTTGGTGCTTCTTTTCTCAACTCATCAAATGGTTTCGGGAAGAAATCACCGTCAAAGTTGGGAACGAAAAACAAGAATCCAGAGAAATCTAGTTCTATTTCTGCTGTCTTTTTGAAAACCGAAACATCCTGCGATTGATACCATTTCAACAGGTTTTGTGAATCTGAAAAATGTGTTCTATTAAGTTTATGACGTCTAGACTGACCGTTTCCAGAGTAGCCATGATGTTTCGCAAAAACTTTACATGCATGGGCTTCGTCTTCCCTGGAACGCATTGCAATCGTACAATAAGATGTTCCAGACAAAGAATAGAATCGTTTAAAAAGTTCTGAAAATTTTTGTTCCCATTAAATTAATAAAAAAGTACAAACTGTTCGAATGCGGACTCAATGCCAACATGTCAACACTAATCGCTCCAGCACTTCCTCCGGATATCGTCACATTGTTACGGTCTCCACCAAATGACCCAATATGATCTTGAATCCATTGTAGTGCAAGAGTTTGATCCCACAATCCATAATTTCCTTTCGCCACGTCATCTCCAGTAGTGAAGAATCCTAGCGCACCGACACGGTAATTGATAGAAACTACAACTACATCTCGGAGTGGAATAGTTCCACTGAGCGAATAGTCGTTGATGTAAGATGAGTATCCAACTTCAAAACCACCTCCATGGATGTAAACCAATACTGGTAATCCATTTGGCTGAAACAACAAAGCAATGATTTTGTTTTAAATCTCAAAAGTCGGTACTTACAAACTCGTCAGATTTACACCTCGGAGCAAAAACATTGAGGTTCAAACACTTCTCCTCATCGAATGCCATCCAGTCGTGGCACATCTGAACATATTGTTTTGATTGATTTCGAAGAATTAAACCCACGAAAGCGTAGTTTCCAGACTGTGGAGATCCAGGACCATACTTGTAGCAATCGAGTGGTTCGGTCCATTTTTCAGCAGTCACAGCTTTGTGGAACCGAACAGGAGGTTTCGCATAGGGGATTCCAAGATATCCATCAACAATTTTATCTCCCTGGAAGCAGTTTATAATGTATTGGAAGACTTTTTCAAACTAACATGTTTATAGATGTTTCCTCGAATCGGTCCACAACTGGCATTCAGCACTTCTTGGTTTGGTTCGGGCGTCAAATGAGAAAGAAACCCACCCATTATGAGAAAAGTTTCTTAAGAATAAATCTGATAAAAAATCAAATGATTTATTTCTGTTGAGAAACGGCGCACTTATATATGAAATGAGACATAAACCACATAGAAAAAAGTGTGCCTGACAGACAAGAAAAAGATCAACAAGTACAAAGGCAAAGAAAAAGTGGAGAATCAGACAAGTGGACAGTTCATCGCAATGAAATTTTTTAGAGTATGAAGGTGATTGAGAAGTTTAAAAATTGAAGTATGGCGATGGTTGACGTCTTCTGATCAATCTACATGTTTTCTCTCCCTGAAAGCAGTTTGCAATATTTTTTTATTGAAGTATCTTAAGCTGACATGTCTCTTTTTTCAGGTTTGATACGGGAATAAAAACCCACCCATTACGCGAAGAACGGTAGTAATTTTTTATAGGGCTCAGTAATTGTTTCCTCTTCAAAAAATTTTTGGAAGCAATTTCGAAAAAACACACACAATTTCTTTTAAATAAATAGCTGGCAAAGAGTGGAGTGTCTTTTAAAAACGTTGAGCAATTTCTGAAATTTCAGCATTTTGTGTTGGAAAAACTAAGCCCACCGGGTCGAGCCCTGATTCTTCAAGTATGGAAATCTGTGTCTGGTAGAAAGAAAAAAATCAAATATTACTACATAGAACAGAGAACAGAAGCACCTCCAAGTTTCCATAAATGTTCAAAGTATGCCACAGACTTTCTGCCACAGTTTGACCGAGTTTCTGGAGCAAATTTAACAGCTTTGTACGAATCTTTTTTTTAATTCTGTCAAATAATAGTGTTTTAATCATGCTCTGTTCCTTATATTTCAACGGTTGAATGGTGTTTCAAATAATTAATTTCGATAACTTCATTCACAGAATAACTATCGTCTGACCGGTTCAGTTCAAAAATATTAATTCAACAGGAACATTTGATATCTGACATCCTCCTTCTCGATTTCCTTGTAAATTTCCAAACGTCCATTTTGAAAGTTATCTCTCATTTCACTCATTGGATAATCAATTTTGAAATATCTATTCGGTTGGTTGAGACTGAACTTCTCCCATTTTCCATCGCCATTTGGTCCATTAGGATTTCTGAAATTGGTTTTCATATTTTCATTTCATCGATCTTCTTTAGAACTCACCCATATTTGACAAAATTCTCCACAAACTGCCCCATCATACCCATCACTTTTAATTGTTCTTCAGTTGGATTGAACGGGCTTACGATTGCATCACCAAAGACATATGGTGCATCAGAACCATGCGTTGTTGCTTTGAATGGCAATGTTGCATACTGGGGAGCTAGGCCTCCGTCGGTGTTTAAGTAATCAAAAGATGCCATGTATACATCATTTCCGTTTTTAGTACATGATTTAGCTGTATGGAGAACAGCTTTGTTGAACAAGTAGTCACTTAGGAACTGGAACAAAAAGTTAGAGAAGGTAACACTAAAAATATGTACCTCCACAAGCTTTCGGGCTACTAAAGTTTGATCGGTAACGTTGATATCCTTAGTATAAAAATCGAAAAGTTTCTTCTGAACCTCCTCATGGTTCCTTGTAACTTCGGGGCTATAAGAATCCGCTATACAAGCTTTCAAGTTTTTCAAAGGATCTTTGGGGTCGGAACAAGCTGGAAGACCGAAAACTGAAAACTCAAATTGCAACTCAATTAGAAATGAGAATACAAACTCATTCCGAGCCCTTCATACTCTCCAATCGTAACCATAGCATCCAACTTTGGTGCTTCTTTTCTCAACTCATCGAATGGTTTTGGGAAGAAATCACCGTCAAAATTAGGAACAAAGAAGAGATGACTTGAAAAGTCTCGTTTGCTCTCTGGTGTATTTTTGAAAATGGATACATCTTGGTATTGATACCAGTTGAGTAAACTTTTAGAATCTGAACGCCGTTTTCAAATTGCTTCAAGAAATCAAAACAAACCATTTCCAGAGTAACCATGGTGATTTGCAAACACTTGACATGCATGAGCTTCGTCTTCTTTGGAACGAACAAGAAATGTGCAATAAGCAGTTCCAGACATTGCATAGAATCTCTGAAAAAGTTCTGAAAAATATCAACACACTTATGTTAAAAGCAATAAAACAAACTGTTCGAATGCGGACTCAATGCCAACATGTCAACACTAATCGCTCCAGCACTTCCTCCAGATACTGTAACATTGTTCCGATCTCCACCAAATGATCCAATACCAGTCGGTTTACGCCCCTTCGGGGCTAAACCTCCTGGCCTCCGGTTACAGTACCCGTAATCTTATATAGAGATTTCTTTTCAGGACCTTAAAATTGAGAAATTCGTGTGTTTCAGAAATGTCAAATTTTTTTTAATATTCAGAATTTTGAGCATTTCAGTTCAGAGAACTCGGCAATTTTGAAATTCGAAAACTTCAATTTTGAAATTCAGAAAAGTTAATCAATTTTTCGGAATTCTGAGTCTCTGTAATCTGAAATTCAAACTGTAAATAGAAAAATCGGTTTGCTCCTTTTCGAGGTTCTGCACCTCCTGTATTCGAAATCTTCGAATTCAAAACTTTGGAAATTTAGAAACTCAGAAATATTGAAATCTAGGAAGTTAGAAACCGGAATTTCAGAATGTTGTATATTTAAAAGTTCGGAAATTTGCGAAGTCTCAGAAGTTTATTCTCCAATTTCGAATTTCATATTCAGATGAGAGTTTTAAAATTACAGATTTCTGAATTTTCAAACTGCGGAAGATTTATTTTGGAACTCAGATTTTTGAAGTTTCAGTATTTTCTAATTTTCAAGTTTCCGAGTCTTCAGATTCCCTAGTTTTCGAAAATCTGAGAGTTTGCGTTTTCAAACTTTCTGAATTTCGAGAAGATGATAACTTTAGAAAGGTGTAGTCAAAGATTTGGATTCAAAACTTTAAAGAGTTCGAAAAACTTTCAAAATTTCAGTTCTTATCCGATTCTGGAATGTTCGGAGTTTTTGAACTCTCCAATTTCTGATTTTTCCGTTTAGGGGTCTCAACCAAATTCCTGTATAACTTCCTTTCTGATTTTTTTCTGATAATTCGAAAATTTCGAAATTCTGGAAATCCGAACTCGGATGTTCAAAATCTCAGATATATTTTTATTCGGTATTTCAAAATCTGAAAATTCTGAGATTGAATAGCTCTAAACTTAGCTAATTCAGATTCCCAAAATCCCGAAAATTTTGTCGTAAACTAAACGTTGACTTTTTAGAAGTTCTAGAATTCGAAAATTCGGGAGCTCAAAAATTCTGAAGTTTCCTGTAACTGAAAAATCGCTCGCATTGCAAACTTTTAATTGCATAACTTTTTGCCATCTTTCCGAAACTTCACATTTGCTGATTGCACAACTAACAACTAAAAACTTCAAATTTTGGTTAAATTTTCCTTTCGACTTGAAGCTAATGAAACTGGGAAACTCTTTGTCAGGATTTCATCCAAACCGATTAAAAACAGTAAGACATGTTTTTATTCGTTTCTGAACTCTCTACACAAAAACAAAAAAGGTTACTGCCTATCGGACTCGAACCCGCGTCGCACGGACGCAAGCTTAGCGCGTTAACCACCACACCACCCGGTCACCGCAGAAGAATGGGAGGAATGGCGTACATGTGTGTGGGATTTCCACCCCCTTTTCCTCTCTCGCCCTCCACCATCGCCCTCTCTGCCCGCCACGCTTTACTGTGGTGAAGCCAAGGAACGTCTCCAGAAGACTTCAAAATCGAAATTTCGAAAAACGAAAAGCTCGGGCATCAACTAAGACACACTTCTGATTCACCTGTTCAGGTTTCAGCTCAATCGGTTAACTTTGAATGGGTGAAACGAAACGCTACATACATACGCACATACGGAATTTGGTGAATGTTATTAGTAATGATGATCTTTTATCCATTGTAGTGCAAGAGTTTGATCCCACAATCCATAATTCCCCTTTGCCACGTCATCTCCAGTAGTGAAGAATCCTAGAGCACCGACACGGTAATTGATAGAAACTACCACTACATCTCGCAGAGGAATAGTTCCACTGAGCGAATAGTCGTTGATGTAGGTCGAGTATCCCATCTCAAAGCCACCACCATGAATGTGTACAAATACAGGTAATCCGTTCGGCTATAAATCATATGACTGTTAACAAGATACTTCAGATCCCAAACTTACAAACTCATCAGATTTCCACCTCGGAGCAAAAACATTGAGGTTCAAACATTTTTCCTCATCGAATGTCATCCAGTCATGACACATCTGAAATTCTTTGTTTAAAATAATCTTCCTGTGAGACAACCCACGGAGGAGAAAATTCCAGACGGTGGACAGCCGGGACCATACCTATAGCAGTCTAGTGGCTCATTCCACCTTTCCGCAGCTACCGGCTTCTTGAACCGAAGATCCCCAACTGGGGGCTTTGCGTAGGGAATTCCAAGATATCCATCAACAATTTTTTCTCCCTGAAAGTAGTTTATAATGTTTTAAAAGATTTTTTTCAAACGAACATGTCTATAGATATTTCCTCGAATTGGTCCACAACTAGCATTTAGAACTTCTTGGTTTTGTTCGGGCTTCAAGTGAGAAAGAAACCCACCCATTATGGAAAAAGAACTTATGAAAACAACGCTGATCAAAAATCAAATGATTTATTTCTTTCGAAAAGCGGCGGACTTATATAGAAAGTCAGGCATAAATCACATAGAAAAAAAGTGTGCCTTATAGACAAGAAAAGATCAACAAGTACAAATACAAAGAATGAGTGGAGAATTGGACAAGTGGATGGTTGGTTGATATTGAAGTTCTAATTGTCCATTCAAAGTCTAATCAGAAGTTTATCAGCAGTATTTGCGTTTTCATTGTTTCCTATGAGTTATTTCTCTGGTAATAAAATGCCAATAAGCATGCCTACGGATCCCAACGGATCCAAAAGTTTATTCCCACTTTTTTCCATAACTCCCAAGCTACCGAGAATGCTAGTAGAGAACACTAGCTAATACAATAACAACTGGCTGCACTTTTTTCGTACAACAAAAGTGTATATTCAGAAAATCCTCCACGTCTTCTCTAATTGATCGATTAAAGACCAGCATCAAAATAGGATTTACGTAACAATGAAGTATCCATAAACCAGTGACAATTGATTGGTTTATCCGGTTTTCCATGTCAATGAATGAAAGAACAGAAAAAAGAGCTGGATGCCATATAATCACCAAAAAGGATACATAGGCTGTCACAAAAGTAAATTGAAGCAGAATTGAAATTTCGTGTTTCCTAGATTTTACCGAGCTGCGAATGTTTCGTTTCTACAAGTTTCAGTACATGCTGTGTCAGAATTTCTTCTTTTTTTTTCTTACCCCACAGATCAAAAAAATAATTATAAGATAAGATACATACGAGATTAATAAACAGGAAAAACTGAGATAAATTTCCAGAGTATCGAAAATTGGAGCATACGGAACATCCATATCATAACCCCACATCGGAGGACTCAATTTAATATTTTGTGTTATGCACCCGGCTAAAATAACAAACGAAATCCAGGAAAATATCAGAGATAATATAATTTTCATAGAAATATGACAAACTTTTGAGCCAATAAGATTGCGGAAGATGAATATACGGGACACGGCTAAAAGAGCCATAACAGGAAGATCTGCAATCCAGAAGGAGTTCATAATGCAACCAAGGATCTGGAAATTAAGAATAGAATATTTAAAAAATGAAAATTGTGCAGTCTCACTCTCAGAATTACATCGAACTTTATCAGAAGTCTTGGAAAAATAAGAGCAGGCGATGTGATGAAGTGAATCATCCCTTGTGAAAGTTGTAAAAAATTTATGATGTTCATCAGCTTGAATGTCATATTGGGAGCTTTGGAGTCTTTGTTGTAAATTACCTAGAAGAAAAAAAGAAGTTTTCGAACTAAGCTCGCTCAACTTACAGTAATTATGAGGTAGTATAATGGAGGAAGGAAAATTGATAAAATCAAGTATGCGGTTCCAGAATACAGTATCTCTACGTCTTCATTCAAAGTTAACAAAGGCATGACAAAGAAATACAATCTTCTTGTGACTTTTTGTTCGTTTTCCTTCAAATTTCTGAGAAAAGTTGTGAGAAGGCTAGACCTAAATTGTTGACGTTCTTTTTTGTGGAGGAAGTCACGAACGAAATATGTTATTGGAGAAAGTCGGTTTTACTCTAATTGAGTTTGTGGGAATTTTTACAAATTGGAGATACTTCAACACAATGTTCTTATAAAATATGTTTATCGTATTTCTTCTAATAATTATCTAGATTCGCTGAAAAGATATACATAAAACCACTTTCAACTGATAAATTGCTTATCATAATGCCACTAATATTTTGACATTATGATAAGCAGTTAATAGACTTTTCTTATCTATCACAGGAACAGAGATTATTGAACTTGAAGTGCAAGAGTAGGGCTGGCTCCTATTAGAGCAAATACGGTAAACTACCTCTTCATTCCTAGAAAATGTTTCAGGTTTTTCAATTGTTTCACCCGGAAGTAGGTAAGGAAACTGCTCCTAGTATTTTCAATAATGTTTCTGTATCTTTTCGATCAAATCTCTCAACCAGGAAGTCGAGTTTTGTTAAGATAACAACTGCCCATGACATCTGTCTCGCCCTATATAAACTTTTCGAGGACATTGAGAGAGGAATCAGATATTCAAGAGAATGAAATTCCTATTCTCTTTTCTTGTTTTCACATTGGCCCTCCAATTTCTAGTTTCTGCTCAAAATGAAATGTGTCTCGAAAAAATTGAATTCGGAAAGTCTTGCACCACAGCTGAGCCATCTATCAGAGTAAAATAAAATTTGAGCTTCAGTTTAAATAAGTTTGAATTAAGTTCCATTTCGACAACTCCACTGGGTTATGTATGGCCTTCGGATACAAAGGATGTGGAGGAAATAACAATAATTTTGACACGGATGACTCTTGTTCTTCTTTATGTAAACCAACCAGCATCAACTGGTGTCCAGTAAAATCTCGGCCACTCGAAAAAACTGATGGAACCGTTTTGTGTAAAGAGGATGTAAGTGATTCGTCTTCATAGTTTTTTCTCATAATAATGAAAATTCAGGAGGACTGTAACACAAGCGGATACTGTAAGAGGCGATTGGCTGGTGGTGGAATTTGCTGTAGTAAAGCTGTCAGAGGTAATTATCGTCATGAAACTCCTCTATGATGGTTTTCAGACAAGGTTGAATCGGACTACGCTCCTGTATGCGGAAAAGGAAGAACTGCATTGATTGTGAAGGATGACGGAAACGAGAACTTGTTGATTGGAAAGAATTGCGATTCCAATTTCTGTCCGAAAGAATCAAAGTGCACCATGGGAAACTATTTTGCTACTTGTTGTAAAAAAGTTTGATTTCTGATATTTTGTAATAAATTGTTTGGATTCCTAGTTGTGAGTAAACTATTCGCACTTGTTCTCAATAATATTTTTTCATAAACAAGGAAAAATGGGCTGTTAGACCTGTAAACAATCAATAGACTGTTTTAAAACTTTATAAAATGACAATGGTTTGAGCAAACAAGAATTTGTCATTTATTGTATGTCCAAAAATCGTATTTTGACTTTTCATTGAATTTGTGGAGCATCTGAAAACCCAAACATTAACAAAACAAATCAATTCTCAGAAATTGAAAAAAATAACGAGTTTGCCAAGCGATTCAAAGATTAACATACAGTGAAACATGTAATAGAATGGTCCCCATACTTTCAACTTTGAATTTAGATATTTTATTTTTCTCGGTTTCTTCGAAATTTTTGTTCTAGAAAACAAGGATTCGAATGTTATTCAACGTGTCACAATCCACATCTGGTAGATCAATTGAACAGTAGATCATCAGTCCATGCACCTGCTCAAATAAACAGGTGTTGATACTGTTGCTCATCATTTGCTCACAATTTTACGTGTTGTCAATTTTTTTGTAGATTTGTATACATCGTTGTGACAAGATAAGAATGGATTCATGAAAAATCCGGATACCAATAAATCTATCGAAATGAAGGATACCTTAAGCAAAATTCTAAAAAGAATTTTGTCAGCTTGAAAAATTCAAAAAAGACATCATTTTTATGGTTTTCACTTATAAAACTTACAAAAGTGACTCATCTAATTAGCCGAATTTATGATACCTAAGTCAAAATGTTTTCTTATCTTTCTCATGTTAATTTTTTTCTCAACTGAATTCAAAGGTATAGGAAGATGTAGAAAAACTGATTAATAACAGATGGCAAAAAACTGGCGAATCACTACTAGAGAGCAGCCAAACAAGAACTGACGGACCGTTGATGGACCGTCGACGGACTGTCGGAACCCCTTGAAAAAAGAGTTGAAAGTTTGGAATACAGTCAGAAAATAATAAACCATATTCGCAGAAGATTTCAAAATGAAGATAAAAGCCAACTTTCCTTACATTGGACTTCCTGAAAAATAGGTCGGGCTGCTGGCGGACCTAATTTCTACAAAACCGAAAGTTTCGTAATCTTTTTTGTAAACCGGGCAAAGCTCAAATCAGCATCCACATTCGTTTCCTCTACTAACAATATAATCTTCAGAGTGTTGTTCCACACGCGATAAGACTTGTGATGAACCTCATCCAGTGATTCTAGGTGTCAAACCTGAACAAACAGTAACTCATTGATTCGATTTTCGAAAGTTCTAGTTGTTCCGGAAACATTTCTAATTATAGAAATAGGGACGATAAACAGTTTTGTTGACTATCGGTTACTAAAGTGTTTTTCCACATGTGCATACATTTGTTAAGGTGCCAACAATCAAAGCCTTGTATTTTTTTTTCAATACTGTACAGTAATTTTTCTGGGTGCAAAAAGGTATATGAGAAGTTAGAGGAAACGAAGAAACGACTGTAACGGATTTAATAAATTTGGGATACCCTAGAAGCTGTAATAGAAGGTCCTCTAAATTTTAACTTTGAGCCATTTTTTCTCGGTTCCTGTCAAAGATATGAAAAATTGTCAACTGATAAATTGTTTATCATAATCAGACTTTTTTGTCAGTTGACACACTTTTGAAATCTCGCATAGGAATTGAGATAGCGAAGCTCAAATTTGTCAGTGTGGGGGCCATTCTATTAGAGGTGATTGTTTTCAAAATACCAACAGGCAATTTAGATCAATTCAAATCCAACTAGGATAAAAACGTTGCATTTGTTGAAGAAACCAATTTGGGATCATGAATGAGTCATGGAAGCAATTATCCACGGCCAACGCCTTCATGACTACAAAACTATATTTCGATCTATTGATCCACAATTCATAACATGATTTGCATCTCATTTATTTTTTGCAAATCATATTCAAAAAACAAGGAACAGAGGGAAACTATGCGATGTTTGCTCTAACTTTTCCAAAAAACCATTCAGAAACAACGGAAAAAACACATAGAGTCTAGGATCAGTCATCATGTAAATACTATGTGTGAACAACTGGTATCTGGTTGATCCACCGAACTTTTTTTTGTATTTTCGAGATTGTTGGGCGGGGCCTCTAAATGGTATAAAAGTGGGAGAAAGTGGCAGGGAAGGATAACACAGTGTTAATTTGACAAGAAAGTCAATAAGAAACTGTTTGCTACTACTACGACAATAATAATGGTTAGTTTGGTTAGAAATGTCTACCGAGTAAACCAGGGAAATTTCCAGAAGGTTCTCATTGCTCTCATTGCTCTTGTCGGATGTTCCGTCTACGCTCAACAGGGTAAGTCGAAATATTGATATCTTAAATTCAACAGAATCCCTAATTTCAGCCCAAATTCTGCCTGCCGGAAACCAGGGAAACCAGGGAAACATGGGCAACCAAGGAGGTCAAGGAAATATGGGCAACCAGGGAGGAATCATTGGAAACCGGTGTTTCGGAAGAAACGAAGAGATGAAGCAATGTGGAACTGCTTGTGAGCCGACTTGTGCCAATCGCAACCCGGTATTTGACACCTTTGCCTAACAAATGTGATCATGAATATTCCAGGTTTGCACCAAGCAATGCATCAACAACGTCTGCCAATGTCGCCAAGGATACGTTCGCCACTCGTTGACCAGACAATGCGTTCTCCCATCTCAATGCAATAGAAACAACAACACCGGAACATCGCAATCGCCACAACGCTGCGGAGCAAACGAGAGCTTCAGAACTTGCGGAACTGCTTGCGAGCCAACTTGCCAGAACCCAAATCCACAAGCCTGCACCTTGCAATGCATTTCAAACGTTTGTCAATGCAACCAAGGATTTGTCAGAGGACCTTCTGGATGTATCAGACGTCAACAATGCTAAATGATAAATCAAACTTTTGTTTGATGATGAAATTCAGCGAATCGCTGTGAATTGTATTGTAAAAATGTATATCATGTAAAATAAACTTTAATCATTCGAAAATCGAGTTTTTTATTAGGTAATTCCATTGAATGTTTTGAAAAAACTTGCTCTTTTGCAAATTTTGTTAAAAACCGTGCGAAGAATAACTAATTCAAACCTCGCGCGCAAATGACAATAGAACGAACAAACGCGCTCTATCGCACTCAAAAATCCTTCAAAACTTGGCAGGCTGCCAACTGCCTATTTTTCGCTATTTTTCACTATTTCTGGACCTTTTTCCCCTCTGTTGTAGATTTCTAAGTTTGTCAAACAGTGAAAAAGCTAATCTGTTTGTCAATCGAAAATTATACTTGAAAATACACTCATCTTTCGACCTCGCAATATGTTTTCCCTCTAACTCGGGCAGTTTAGCTTGATTATTGATTTCTCCATGTCGTTACTAAAAAAATTCTTACTGATTTTTCGGATTATAATGGGGAAACGAAAGAACGGCGGAACCGCGAACACTCGTGAAGCGAAAACGGCGAAATTCGATCAATCGCCAGCCAAAGCCGACAAGCGCGCTGCGCACTCATCGGTAAGTATAATTTAGGTGTGTAAATTGAATAGTTTGTCTGAAACCGATCTCTATAGGATACCGATGAAGACGAAGAGGAGCCCACTCATGTAGAAGCTGAAGAAACTCGCCACGATGAAGGGCCATTCAACTACGAGCCGGATCAGTTTAGACTTCTTGTCGAGTCGTTCACAGAGTACGTGCATTCCCAAGACAACGGTGCCTGCTCAGTTCACAACATGGAGAGAGTTGTTGCCGATTGGATAAAGACGCAAGATGAATTGATCGATGCGAGGTACTATTTCACTGTTATCACTTCGTCTTCAACATACTTTTCAGATGCTTCATCACTGACTATCGCAAATACTCGAAGCAAGCTGTGAGATTCCGCAACTATCAATTGACCCATGCATCTCCTACTCTTATTGCTTACCTGGGAAGCGACAAGGTACTTCCGGAGTTCTCCTCGTACCCAGACCGGCTACAAACGAAGGCGCAACTCTACATTAAAAGGAATAATATCGAAATCAAGGGTATCCTCGGAGGAAAGCCCATGAAGGACTTACACGCTCGCATGCAAAACGATAAGGAAGGTACCCGAGAATGCGAGGAGGAGCTTCAAGAACTCAAAACTCAGCTCATGCCCAATCTCCAAGAATTCCTCGATTCGCATCCACACTTGACGGATGAGCAGAAGAAACACATCAGCGCCAAGATTGCGGCACTTGAAAGACAGTGCAATCCGAAAACACCTACGCCAAAAACTCCAAAAAAGAAAGGAAAGGAGGTAGTTACTGCCTTCAGTCTATTCTGCAAATCGAAAAACGATAAGTGAGTAATATAAATTTTTAATATCCTGTTACAATGCAACTATTTTCAGGTACCGTGATTTGTCTGAAGTTGAGCGCGAGAAGAAGCTCTCCAAGAAGTTCGCCAAGCTGTCAGACGAAGCACGCGATCTCTTCGAAGGACTGGCAATGAACATGAGCTAAATATCGTTTCACTTCCAGAACTACTCTTCAATTTGATCCATTTCTTGATACTCGTTCTTTATCCTCAACTGTTAATTTTGTTCATTCTCTTCTTTCCTAATTTATCAACCACCTTGTAACTCTAGAAACTGATTCCCTACTTTTCACATTTATCTGTTTTGCCTTTCACCTTTGATAAAGTCTTTTGTTATTTGTCTGTAAATTCAAGCCACATTTCTATGTTGAGTTGTCCACCTTTTTGATATTTATCAGGTTATCTGTTCGTTGTGTGGTGGCGTTCCTAATTAATCCGATCATTTCCATTCATCCCGTTCTTTTGTGAAAAGCAGATAATTCGATTAAAACATTAGCGACAGTTGTAGCATAGCAAAGGATGTTGCAAAGCTGATTTCATTGAAATCTTTGGAGTGAAGCCGCTTCTACAGCTTCAAAAGTGCAGCTTTAAATCGCCCTATTTTCATCGCCTGTCAATCTTTCAAATGTTGTAATCGTACAAAAATATTTTTGTTGCAATACAAGCTACTATCAGCGAGCTTGGTCACTCCGGTCAGCTGACTTGTCCGATTCATATGTTCTCGATGTGCACCTCCGAATTCTGACACTGAAAGCAATATAGAGCAGTAGCTGCTGCTCCAGTCACTTGATCTAGTGCCAGGAGGCACCGAACAAGCGAATCACACGTTGTGTTCACGTCAGAGTTGTCAGGAAGTGAAATTCTAGAACTCGGAAGTCGGAAGTCGGAAGTAGGAAGTAAAATTGTATTTCCGGAAGTCGGAAGTCGGAAGTCGGAAGCAAATTTTTGAACTCGGAAGTCGGAAGTAGGAAGTCGGAAGTAAAATTTCCAACTCGGAAGTCGGAAGTCGGAAGTCGGAAGTGAAAAACGCTGGGGAAGTAGGAAGTCGGAATCAGGAAGTCGGAATTAAACTTTCAAAAATTTAGCTATTTTGGGAACCTATAGTTATTTCGGACCATAATTTATGTTATTCGCGCTAATTTCGGCAGTTTTTTTTATTTTTCTGGTCGAAAACGGACAAATCTCGCAATTTTTCTGCAAAAAGTGGTTGGTGGAGTTCTAGACTCGGAAGTCGGAAGTTGTGTACGTTTTTCGGAAGTCGGAAGTCGGAAGTAGGAAGTAAAAGTTGTTTCTCGGAAGTCGGAAGTCGGAAGTCGGAAGTAAAATTTTGAACTCGGAAGTCGGAAGTCGGAAGTCGGAAGGGAAAAATGCCCGGAAGTCGGAAGTCGGAAGGGAAAAATGCCCGGAAGTCGGAAGACGGAAGTCGGAAGTCGGAATTCCTGACATCTCTGGTTCACGTGACTGGCGTACATGAAGAAGAAGAAAAGGGCTCGGGTATTCCCCTTCCGACGCTCCGCCTCCTCCGAATTCTGCTATCAGTCGCAGCGTCGTCGTCGTGGCCTCACTCTCTCTTATTGCGACTTCCATTCCGATTAAATAGTTCATTTTTTGACACAAGTGCACAGTTTTCGGCATCTTCCATCTTAGTACCTTGTTGCTATGCTTGCACAAAACGTTTGCTATGAATAGCTGTGCTCGAACAAATGAGATCAATTCGATATGACATTCGAAGAAAACTAGCATTAGATGGTATTTTTTGTTGTGAATAGGTATACAACAAGTAGATGTTACCGGAAACTAGAGGTCAGTATATTACGAACTGTCAGCTTTTCAAGAGTTGCGTAGTTATTTCCGTCCAATATGAGCTGAATTGGACACCCGAGCACTGATCATTTCTGTCTGAACCCTAGTGAAATTTGATAAGACTCAAAAACTGTACGTTGGTAAGACTCCAAAATTATCAGTTGGCTCACTTCACCTATAATTCCACTACACAATATGCTTATCATCTGCTTCCTCGTACATATTTTCCCGATTTACACGCACATTTGTTTGTGTTTGTTCACCCACATGACCATCTGTACTCTGAGCAACACCTTGTGCATAAAACTTCGGTTATTGGCACCGAGCGCTCTCAATTTTGTTGTTCCTGCCCTTTGACGATTACTATCGCTTTTGGTTGTACTTTGTGTTCTGTACACATCTCTATCGGAGGATTATATCGGAAAACGTTAGTCTACAAGTTGGAAGAATATATTTGAAAAGAAGTTTTATCAAGTTTCGAGGTATTAGGTGACTCCAACAGATAATTTTTTGATCAAACAGTAGCCTGGAAGGTTCATTTTACAAACTTCGTTGCTTCACTGATGCTAAAAGTGTCTCTTCGATGTTTTGTTGCTCCCCATGCTGCCGTCAAAACAATAGGTGCTATTGGACGGACGCCTCTCAAATGTTCTATGCACCCAAAGCTTGATTTAAGCGTACTCAACCTGAAAACAATCCGAATTCATCAAAAGTGCTTTTCAAGCCAATGGTGCATCTTTTGCACATGTAGTTCACGCCGTACACATTCAACCTCAGAGCACAAAGTACGCTGGTCAGTGCTGCCCTCATGTGATGATGCCCCAGGAGTGCGACCTCAATTCAGGGCCAATGTCATCCGCATTATTGAAAACGGGTTCCTTTCCTCAATATATCTCATTTCGTTCTCTGATGTTGTGGGGGTTAGCCGTGCGTGCATTTTTGATTGTCGGATTTCTCCAATATTAACATCAGTATCTGTATAGGCCTTCTTCTCTGTATTGGCCTTCTTCTGGAGTCGCCACGATTCGACACAAAAACGTGTGTGGCTGGCGATCTACTACACTCTGATTTTGATGACAATTGCTTGATCAACAAGACACACATGCGCTCTTTTCCGATCTTTAGTAGACGTTGTTGTGATGACATTCGATTATCAATCTTCAATCTCAAAACTTAAATTCGTCAACGATACACAATTTATTTCATTTGATTAGCCGAGAGATGGTTATTCTTAACAATCAGTACTGGTCAGTCTGAAATGGCTATACCTAAATATAACCATCTCTCGATATCCCATATGATACTGTTCTTCGAGAAACAATCCATCAATCATTTTCTCATCATCATTTAACACCTTCTTCGTTATCATTCGTGGTCACAGATATCGTCTTATTGTCCATCGTTTCTATTTCTGCAGATATCATTTCGAGATATCCCTTCTGATATTATACATCTGCTATCATATCAATCACGCCAGTTGCACTTCAATTATTCTTTTTCTCCTTCTGTTTCGGACCAAAGTCCAAAGGTTCTACATCACACCTCGGCCGCCGCCGATTCCCCTATCTCATTTTGTTCAAAAATGGACGCAAAAAAGGTCGTGGTATTATCAGTCACCGAATTTTGATCGTTTTTCGCTTTTTCGAGAAACCACTCAATTCATGTGAAACGTTGATCTGAATATTTCATAATCTACCGTATCTTTCCTTATTTTTCTGCACTTTTGCATTTCAAAAAATTCCTCTTTTTTTTCAGAAAAGTAAAACCAAACCAGTAGAAATGGCAATCGGTGTGGTGCAGAAGAATGTGGCAACGCCACTCAATGAAAGTGCCGAGAAGGATGCCAACCATGTGCAGCAGACCATAGGAACCCTGAGACGGTGTCTTCAGATTGCTGGTGTATCCAATAAGCCAGCCAATCGAAGTGCCAAAAATTCAATCAGCGAGGACTCGGTAGCTACTAAATTAGTAGAACGCCGGGTGCCAGAAGCACTTTTCAGGAGAAATTTACTGGAAAACGCTGTCCAAAGCTCCCATTGTTTCCCAGATTTCCAGACACACTAAACTACTGTATCACTCGTATTGACTGGATTTTTACTGTTGAAAATAGAAATTCATGTCGATTTAGGACGGGTCTCGAAGCGAAAGCCTCTATGGAAATCTGAAAAATAATGACAGCGTGTTCCAGGAAATTTCTCCTGGAACGCAGCACAAAAGATTTTGAAAAAGCAATGCCATTCACAATACATTCATTGAACCAGAATCTAGTTACAGAACGATCCGGCTATGGAAGAATCGGTACCAGAAGCGTCCAAATGGCCACACTGCCAGCACATGATTAGCCAAGACGAGGCTCCACGCAACGACGAGTTGGCCGGACCAAACATCCGCATTGTACAGTACAAGGACGAAACCCAAATCAACGATATCATGCGCCTCATCACCAAAGATCTCAGCGAACCGTACTCCATCTACACCTACAGATATTTCTTGCACAATTGGCCCGAATACTGCTTTTTGGCTCACGATTCGACTAGCAACGCTTACATTGGAGCCGTTCTATGCAAATTGGAGATTGATATGTTTGGAAGATGCAAAGGATATCTCGCAATGCTGGCTGTTGATGAGTCCTGTCGTCGTCTCGGAATCGGAACTCGTCTCGTTCGTCGTGCTCTGGATGCTATGAAATCAAAGGGGTGTGATGAAATTGTACTCGAAACAGAAGTGTCAAACAAGAATGCCCAACGTCTTTACAGTAATCTTGGATTCATCCGCCAGAAGAGACTTCTCAAGTGAGCTAAATTAGTAGGGTATAATTGTCTTTAATCTTCCAACTTTCAGGTACTATCTCAACGGTGGTGACGCTTTCCGTCTGAAGCTCATCTTCACTTCCCGTCGTGTACGCTCTGTGATCAATAACGAAAACTGTCAGCCGCGGTGTCGGGTCAACGAGGATGATACGCCAGATGAGGAAGAAGGAAATTATTAAATTCCGTTGTTCATATTTTATTGCAATGTTTGACAAATTCAAAAAGAGACGGAAAATACGGCTCACCAAAAAAAACAGTATTTGTCAAGCGATGTGTTCATTTTTTCTTCCTTTATTCCCCTCCTGTCACCCTGTATAATTTCACCCGTTTTTTTTCGCGAATTTTGCCATTGCCATCCGCTTTAGCCTACTAAATAACATAGAAAATACACATTTTTATTTATTCGAAAAACTAGGATATCATCTGAAAAGGCGTTCCGGAAAACATCTCTAACACACACTTTGCTTTATTACGCACAAATAAGGTGAAAGTATACATGAAAAGAATGCTCGAGTTTTGTATTTTAAGAGAAAAAAGAAAAGAAAGCAATAATACGAAGAGCAGAAATTGAATGAATAAAACGAGACATGCGGGAAAAGTGGGGAAGTGTGGATGATCTTTACGATTTTGGGTTCGCTAAAGAAGGAATTTTTGCGGGGTGTTGGAATTATAAAAAATTCTTGAATTATCGGGGTTGATTATACTATTTGTCAGATGGAAAAAAACGAGAACATTTGGGAAAACTATGAAGACTACATGTTTGGGATTAAGTGGCATTTTTTAGAAGTTGTATTATGTACTATCCGAGGAGGAGATGGTGTACAAAGGAGAAGAAGAAGTGTTATTAGAACGGAAAATCTGTGTGAGAGGTACAATAACAGAGCTCTCACAAAAAACACGTTGATATTTAGGGGGTGAGGGTGCGATTTAGAGAAAAAGGAAACACAAGGCATATAAAATTAACATCAGATTTGACTGGGAATCATGGCATATAGTAGAGACGCTCGCCCAGATTGAAACCTCGTCCGAAAAATGGAGTCCAGCTCATGTCGACGGTTTCTGAAAGTAACTATAATTAGCCTGATAAGAAGTATCACACAAGATTACCTGTCTTTTCCTCATCAGAGCACTTAGAAGCGGACGCTGTGGCTTCATGCCAAATGTCCATCATTTCTCTGACAGGAGCTTTGAAGCTGAATCCGCAACGTGGCTCATCGGAATCCAGTTGTGGCTGCGTCGCCAACGGAAGTTTCGACACAGAATTACTCTTTGTAGCAGCAGCTCGAAGTGATTCTCGTTTCTTTGGCAAGTGTGGTGTCTCGGTGAGCTTCGGAGCTTCGATGATCTCTTCGGATGATGACACTTCCACTGGAGAAAGAATAGTGAGGCCCAATGGACTGAAACCCTCCTCCACTGAAGCCTTTCTTTCAGATGGTCTGTGCTCATAGTCACCAGCACGATTGGCGTGTTCCTCATCGATGGAGGAATCTGAGAATGATAAACGACCAACGGGTTGTCCGATTCCGCTGTCCGGCGATGTTGATTGTTTCTTTTCCTGGAGAAGCTTTTGATCCTTTATTGTTGCGGCATAACTTCTGGATTGTGGAGGTGGTGGTGGAGCTGGCACTATGATGGATGCCTGTGGATTCTCCATTTCCAAAACATCCATGTGATCATGATCATGTTCATGATCATCCTCATCAGCATCATAGTCGTAATGGAAGACGCAGTCGCAATCCGACGGGTGATCATCGTTGTTGTTCGGCTCGCCGCCGAAAGATGACTCGGACCACTGAAAATCACAAACTACCTTCTAAATGTGCCTCACATTAACTTACAGTTCTCCCAACAGTGTATGTCAGCATTGTTGAAGTGGAGCGATCTGTATGAAGACGTGACCGCGTCGCTGGAGAGAATGTGTAATGATGATGACTGGATGCAGCCGATGGAGAATTATAACCGCCGGTATCTCCTCCTCTCTTCTTCTCTTCCAGAGCCGCACCTGGTTTTGAGTTGAATTGAAGCACGGGAAGCTGTTTCGCCTTCTTGGCCTTCTTCTTTTTCTCCTTCTCAACTGCCTTTTCCTTCTCGTAGAGAGCTTGCTTATCTCGTGTCATTTGTCCCCGGTTACATCTACATCGGCAGAATTTTCCGACGAGTGATTGTCCTTTTCTTTCCCATAAATTGTTGCGTCTTTGTGGTACTGTCCACCCGCGAGCGCTTCCGAGCGTGGCTAGCCGTCGCACAAGATTGTCTTCGAGAAGTTGATAGCAAACCGAATGAAGTGGTCGGCTAGAATAGGGGCATGACTCCCAGGTACATGTCATCTTGACACCATCCAATGGATCAACGTCTTCTTTTGCTAAAAACGAGGTGATGAGCAATATTTCGAGTTCACACAGAAAACTCACGACATTGACAGCGTATGGGATCTAATACTGGGCATCCTACGACTGGAGCACTGCCGGAAGAAGAATTGGAACCTCCTCCATCGGCTGATGATGTATTTCGACCTCGTTTCACAATCTCGTTTCTTCTAAGCCCTCGAGGCATTGTTGAAAACTTCTGTTGTTTGAGCGATTCTATGCGGACTGTCTGAAAAAATAAGTGTATGTCTCCGAAATGTTCGATTAATGGGTCATAATAATCTTGCGTGAATTTATTCGAAAGATTTCGAAAAAAGAGAGAAACTTTGTTTTGAAAACAAGTGTGTGAAAAAACACAAATTGTTTGGAACGGGTACGCAAGGTCTCGTGAGGGTGTTTACACCTAATGCGCACATTTCACATCTACAGTAACCTCCTATATTTCTTTTGAAACTTCATGATTAAAATACAGGGAATCGGAGTTTAAAAAGACACCTTTTTTTTTAGGAAATCGTTACAGAGCAAACTCTAATAAATTCTGTATTTAGTAAATGGGAGAATCGCGCTTCGCACACAGCATTCCCCTCAAGCAAGCGCTTAAAAATGCGGCCAGCTATCACCGGAAACAATGGGAAGAATGAATGGCCGTTCCTGAAAAGAAGCCATGGGACCAAGCTCCGCCTTTCATGTGCTAAGAGAACAGAGACTTAGAGGACTATCCAGGGGGCGTGGCTTCTTCTAGCTGGTAGATAGACTGTCGAGGAGATGAATAATCAAAAACAGTGAGGTCTCGTGCAGAAAAAAAAAGAAAAAATAGAAGAAAAAAGGGAATTGTTGAAATTTTGGCGGGTTTGATTGTTGATCGGCAGTTACGAACAGCAAGAGAACAGGGAGAATAGGAAATAACAACACTATAGAATCGGATGGACCTAAAGATACGAATGGGAATAAAATTTTAGGAAAAAGATTTACAATAGAAACGGCATCTCACTACCAGCTTTCGGAAAATGAACGTAGATGATCAGACGATCATCATCACATGTCCCGGTTTCGCTTCATACACTCCGTTTTTGCACACTCACTGCACATTTATATGAATGGATGTATACATTCGTGTGTGTTCTTGTTTCACATACTTTTCGAGTTCCAATAGTTTTTGCCCTCTCCCTGTGATTTCGAAATCAGAAAAATGATTCCCGCGGCTTCAGGGTTATGATTGTCTGCGTCTCTCTATCTCTTCTATTGTTCAAATTTGAAATTTGTTTTGATACTCGGAAAGAAATCAAGGTTAGGAATGTTTTTGGGATCCAAACAAGTATTCAAATGAGGTCTTAAAGAACGTTTGAGGGGTACGAGAAATACCGTATTCCCTCTAATAGAGCCCTCCCAAACCGTCAACTTTGAGCTCAGTTATCTCGATTTCTGTGAAAGATATCAAGAAATTGTCAACTGTCGAATTGATTATCATAATATCACCAAAATTTTATCAGTTGACAAAATATTGATATTTTCTACAAGAACCAAGATATGTGGGCTCAAAGTTTGCGGTTCCGGTGGTTTTCTATTGGAGTATTTACAGTATATGGGGCAGCTGGAACTCTACCGAACGGCTCCGTTATTTTCAAAAAAAAACTTTATAACACCACAGAAAATTATCTGGAACGGATTTTTGATCTCTCAGAAAATTTCTCCATTTAAAGATAAAAGGTTTTTGATAACCGGAAAATTCCGAGCTTTCTCCCATGACATTTCCCAAGCGTTTTAAATCTCACGATTATTATTGCATAAGAATTGAGATTCAAAAAACACTTCAGTTTTTCAAAAAACGGCAGTCCGACAAAAGTCGGCCGCCACCAAAAGGTACAAAAAAAGGGTGAAGGGGGTAGGAAATCAAAACATTTTCAAATTTGAAGGAGACGACGGCCGCCTAGTACGCCATGGTGTGGGGCGGAGGCCATTGAATGTTTGTTCTGATGATGACTCCCATTAGGCAACCATACTTCATTCCATTCAAACTAATTTGGACTTTGATAAGTGGAGCAGAGAAAAAAGTTATTCTAGAAGACCAAAAATCATAGGCTCAAACTACAAGTAACATCTTGTAATGCAATGAATCACTCTCTTGCAACATATGGATTGCTCCGGCTAAACCTACCGTAACTCTCACACTCTCTCCGCTCTCTCACCTATCCATGTGTCATCCACAGATGACGACCCCGCTTGATACCCCTATTGCGCAATAATTTTACCAACAGGCGTACCAAAACAGGTGAGGGCAAAGTGTGCATCTCCTTGTCATAACAGAAGTCAACTCATTTGCAAGAATGAGGTCAATCTCTACCGTAACCCAACTCGGCAGGCGTGAAGATGCAATAAAGCTGATGAAGGATGCCGCGACGTCTACGGGAACCCATCGTAAACCGTGTCGGAGCTTTCTTTAAGAAGTGGATATCGGCTGACACCAGACGGGCAAAAAGTCATGTAAACAAATTAGCAGCTCATTGATTATGTGGGACATACGTTCCTCCCGGGGGAAGATCACATGCAAAACATTGTTTTTCTAGTTTTTCACAAAAAAAAACGGTTCCTCTCATATGATTCATGATTTTTTCTCAATAAAAATTTTGTTTACAATGTCGAAATTTCGAAATATTGAGAACAATTTCTTTAATGCCTTTGAGGATGCGTAACCCTTGAATACCATGACAGAGTGGACCTGGTTCAGAAGGAAGACCAAACCAGTATCCAATATATGATGTCATGATATATACTCAAGCCAATGTGCACCACCCTGTAAATGGACGGTACCAAGAGTAAGGGGAAGAGAGTTCCACCAAGAAATACGACAAATGTTTGGAGGTACAAAGGGGTACAAAGCCCTTTAGGGGTTCAAAATTCTCAATTTGGGGGTACGAAATTCCGGAAAAAAGGCTTAGTTTGTATACCTGAATTGTGGGTTTTGCACCCCTAAATCACTTTGTATCCCCGAATTGTTGTACCCTCCGAATTATGTGCCAAGAAATACCTCGTCAGAAAAAGTGCTCATCAGAGGACAGTACAAGATGACAATGACAATAAAGCAGTCCTCGAAAAAATTTATTAGTATAGTTTCATTTAAAAAGTTTCTATTTGCAACATGTGGCGAAATAAGTTCCCCCGATACACTTGGCACCAGCTGGACAGAATTTCGACTTGCAGGTCTTTCCAACTACAGTGATTGGGATTCCACCACGGTCCTCTTCGTGCACTTTCGTTCCCTTTGGACACTTTGGATTCCAATCCGCTTCGAAATCTTTTGTGATCTTCTTATCACAACAATGGTTGATCAGACCCCCGTTGATACAGATGGCGTTTGGTACACAGTCTTTCTAAAAAATATGGCTTTGTTCTTTTTCAATTAAAAATGCTTACATCCGTAGAACATGGTCCAACAACACCTTTGGCAGTGTCCAATTCCTTGCTTCCTGCTGCACATCCTACGTAGTCATCTGAAAATTACAAGAATTTTTTCAGAAGCTGAAATATGTAAAACTTACATCCAACACAAAAGTTACGGCATTCTCCCTCACTCTTGAAGTTGTTTTTATTTCCTCCACATCCAGTGTATTCGAAGGCAAGCGGAATGAAAGCTTTGGTGTCGAAGTGGTACTGTAACTCCCCATTTGAACTGTAAACTCGAATTCCTCAAGGAAGCTAAACTTACTCTGATTTCTGGCTTTCCAGTTTTACATGGAGTCTTTCCCATGTCTAATTTCAGTGTGCATTCTTCTGGGATACCGTAGGCAAATTGATTGAAACAAGCCAAAATTGCCAAGAAGAAGGCGAGAGAATACATACTGATTGATGTAGATGGTCGGAGTATAACTCTTTTATATGGTTTGATGAGATTTGATAAGCACGTTGACATTGTGAATCAAAAGACGACAAAGCAGTAGATGATCACTTCCTGGTTAGGTTGCAAAACAAAGGTCAATCAAGAGATGGGCGAACCGGGAAGCATAATTATGGAACCAGTTTATTTTTTGGAATCTTGGATTCGGATGACTCAAATGCGTTTTTATCTGAAACAAGACCAACTGGCAAGTCCATTCGACGTTAAGTAACACAATGGAAAAAACAATCAGAAACATATTTCACAATTTAAAAAATGAACCGATTGTTGAAAGAGGATCAGGGAAGGGACCGGTAAATTAGGAATATATTTGCGAATACCGTAAAACCTGTATTAGAAGGACCCATTCTAAAGGAGAACCACTCAAATGGAAGGGCCCTCTGAGAGGGGATTGGGAGAATATAAGGGTCCCTATAATAGAAGGGCCCCCATTAAAATGACTCGTTTTCCCGTAAATTTCAGCGATAATATTCCGGGAATTCCACCATTTCTCAGAAATTTTTTGAAACACTCTCTGTAGCTCAAAAATGTGCTAAATTTTGTTAAAAATGATAGATTTTCATGAATTCGAAATGAGAATTCAGAAAATGCTTTACTCAAAATTGTTTGAAAAAACGCCGGTTTTACAGTATTTTTGATGCTGAAAAAAGATTCAAAATAGAAAGTTTCAAATATTCAAAAAATTTATTAAATTAACTCTTCAAAAGATTTATTTGCAGCAAGTAGCGAAATAGTTTCCTTCAACACAAGTGGCTCCAGCTGGACAGAACTTCGATTTGCAAGTCTTTCCAACCACAAGCAACGGGATACCTCCCTGTTCGACTTTCACAGCCTTCTTTCCTTTTGGACACTTCGGCTCCCAATCAGCTTCGAACTTCTCCGTTATCTTCTTATCACAACAAATTTTGAAACCATTTCCCCAGGAGCATTTTCCTTTTGGTCCGCAATCTTTCTGAAATTTCCCACTTTGTAAAATTTTTAAACCAAATTTATGTCTCTGTCATATCTCTAGATTCATATACATTTCACGTGTTAGTGGTTTTCTTCCCTTCGTTGAAATAAATTAAATTAATTAAAAATTAAACCAGATAAAGGATTACATCTTCCTGACAATTTTCTGGTTTTGGGAATGGTTCGCTTCCAGCTGCACAACTGTTGAAATCAACTGAAAACACATAGTTATTCAAAATTAACTCTGTCGATCACAAACTTCCAACACAAAAGTTACGGCACTCTCCTTCGCTCTTAAAGTTGTTCTCATTTCCTCCACATCCAGTGTATTCGAAGGCAAGAGGAATAAAGGCTTTGGTGTCGAAGTGGTACTGTAAATCCAGATTTAACCTGTGAACATGAAGGAAAGCAAACTCACTCTAATCTCTTTCTTTCCACCTTTACATGGCGATTTTCCCATATCCAATGGGAGTTCACATTGCTTTGGAATAGTGATAGAGTAAGCGGAAATTCCTGCGACGAGGGCAAAAAATATGAGAAGAGAATGCATTTTGTATCAAAGGCGGGTAGATCATATATGGGTCTTTTATACTGTTTCGAGAAATGATAACAAGACAACAATAGAGATAGGAGGAGATTGATATGACCTCTTCGCTACTTCCTTGTAGAGATGGCTGAACCGAATTTCGAGGAATTAGAAAAGAAACCTAGACTAGACTGTGAGAAGTTTGGATTTTATAAGAAGAAAACAACCAAGGAAAATACAAAGTGTAAGTAAACCCAAAATAGAGTTGAAATTTTCGCATGAAAATAACGTAAACACTCTAATAGAGATGCCACCCCAATCGTCAACTTTCAGCCTCTACATCTCTGCTCCTGTGAAAGATATCAAAGAGTGATTAACTGACAAAATGTCTATCATAACATCAAAGTGGCCTTCTATTAGAGTTTTTACAGTAACTTTCATCGAAAAGCAAAGAGTCAAAGATTTTGCTTCACAGATCAAGAATCTGTGAAATATCATTATTTGAATATATCCAAAACACAATTATTCTACAAGTAACCAAGAATTCTATACTTCCTCGAATATTTTTGCAGGCCCATCTGAATTCGTGTATTTGCTCAGTTTCCTTACATCGTACTTGTCAGAAATAACTATTCAAATATAAAGGTTTCCTGTGTTCACACAAAATATTTTGAAGACTATTTTTTTTCAGAGGGAACCTTTTCCTTTTTTTTTTGTTAATTGAATGGGTGCCATGACAACGGGCGATTTCAATTTTTTAGTCGGAGTTCCTTTTTCGTCACAACTTTTTATGGAAAACAAAGAACCAATTTAAAACCCAAAAAAAAACAAAACAACAAAAAAAAAACAGAGTAACGAAAAAAAATACGTTGCATTATCTCGCGAGAAAAAAAGCAGCTACTATTAGACCACGGAGACCCAATTTGATTATCTCCGCCTTCCTAGCGGTGTTTTCCCCTCCCGCAGCACAATCCACTTTTCTGTGCTCTGTAGAGTGCTCATTTTCAAAAGACACCCTCTTATATTCCAGCTCATTTTTTGCTCATTTTTCTCGTTTTGTTGTTTCTCATTTTTTGCTCTTCACACCAAATGGTGACACTTGCTAATACCAGTTCGAAGGCTTCAGAAGGGGATGATGGGAATGGGAAAAAAGTTACTTTCTCTGGAAATGTGTTTTGAATAGGTTTGGGAAATCGGATAGCGTTCAAAGATCCTACTGTAAACTACTACTGATTTGATTTAATGAGTTCGAGTTGCCGTAAAACCTGTAATAGAAGGGCACCTCTTATTTTGACTTTGAGCCGATTTTTCTCCTATTTTTTGTTCTATTTAATCAGTTGACTCATTTTTGATGTTTTGCATATGAATTGAGGTAATTGAGCTCGAACTTGACAGTGTGGGGCCATTGTATTACAGGTTTTAGAAAACTGTGAGCTGATTTATAAAAGAGCTAACTAATTTAGCTCATTTCTGCGACCTCAAAAAACCCGAAAATTACAGAAACCTCTCCTTTGGGGTTTTACGGTAAATAGAATTACGAAAAAACCAATTTCTTAAAAATCGATTCATCTAATTTAGGATCCCAAGAACTTGATATGTTTCGAAGTAACACCTCTCTTCACTGATTTCTCTCCAATACTTCATTACATTTGTAATCCTAAAATCAAAAAATTCTCACATCATTCGAAAAAGTTCATTTCCTTCAGAAAAAACTTCTACCCTTCTACGTTCCTTGTGCCACTGGTCACCTCTTTCAATTAAACAATTATCCCAAAATTTCTTTCGTCTTTCTCTTTTTTGTCAGTCTTGTTCTTCTTTTTGCTCTTCCAACATCTCTTGGCAACATCATCTCATCTTGCTGGCTCTTCAAGATATTCGATTCCACCACTCAAATTCGCTCCTTTTGTGTCTCCTCATATAAATTGACTCCATCATGATCAGAGATTGATGTCGTCGACGTAAAAATGACTATTGAAATACACATTTGTTTCTTTTTCCGAACATTTTTGTTTTTCGATTGCAAATCTTGTTAGTGTGCTCCAATGCACTGCGTTCAACTTCTCTACCCATTTTTATGCTCCATTAGAGGGACAACTTCCAAGTTGATATGAGATGGCACAAGAAGATAGGAGGCTATTTTGGGACCAACTCCTATATAAGCTTGACCCCTAAAAATTGCTGTTCGAAAATGTATGGTGCCCTAAAGTATAATACACAGACTCCTTTTTAATTTCCGGCCCTACCTAGGTGGGTAAGGTTCCGGTATACATTTTTATTTAATAAAGCTTGATATTATTGAAAATTTTGACTCCACCTCTCCGTTTCCTTCTATGTTCCCTTTTTTGCAACTCTGATGAGCAGAAAAAACACAATATAGAAGAAAAAACAAAAGCATCTTCCTTTCATATTCTAGTCCTTCTTATGCTTCTGGCTCTCGACACCCAGGCTCATAAATCGCCGCCGCGCGAAAAGCTGTGCTCCTGGAAACGCGTGAATGATCTGCATCGTACTTGATTCCCTTTTTTATTAGGCTCTCCCTTTCTTTTTTATTGTGTGTAGGTCATTCGTCGTCGATTTCGGGCAGAGTGGAGCTACTGCTAGATTCCAGAAAAAATGTTCTTGATTTACGGTGTTTTCTCTAATAGAAGGCCACCAGAAAAAGATCACATTGAGCTCAATTATCTCGGTTAATGTGAAAGATATCAAAAAGTGGTCAACTAATAAAATGTTTACAGGCAACGATTTAAATTAGCTCAAAGTTGAAAGTTTGGGTGACCCTCTATTAGAGTGTTTACAGTGATCTTGGATGATCAACAGTTATCATCCTCGTTTTCGACAAGAAAATTTGTAATCAATTTTCCGGGCAGAAAAACTATCTATATTTTTTTTCTTTGAAAATGTTTGAATTCTATCAAAATCATTATCCCCCAATTGAAAATGATACATCACCATGATTTCAATTTTAGGTTAAATTTTGAAAGTCTATTTTTTGAGTGTCCGAGGTTTCTAGATTACCGTAAACTCTTTAACAGAATGCCACCCTGGGCTTACACTTTGAGCTCAATTATCTGAATTTCTATAAGAGATAAAAAATGCCCCAACTAATAAAATGTAGGTGATATTATGATACAAATTTTATTGTTCGACAGTTTTGTTATCTTCTATAGAAATTGAGGTAATTTAGCTCAAAGTGTAAGTATAGGGTGGCCTTCAATTAGAGTGTTTACGGTGGTTATAAAGTTTTTCTCAAATCTTCGAATTTGAAAACTTTGCAATTTTTTTCCGGAGAATCCTTCCTGTTCACCATACTCGTTCTCCTCGGAACTTTTATGAATTCTGTCTTTCTGACACTCCAATTTTTTTCACCCAAACTGGTCTTCAGTCGGCTCCTCATTTCCATAAGCGCTCTGTCAGACTGGTTGCTGTTTCTGTTGTCCTACAATTCCCGCGGGACATCACCCCCTTCGGTTTCCAGTCCCATTTTTTTCTCGCCGTTTCCCCTTATTTTTATTTCCTTTCTACCCTATTTCTCTATCACGTGGACCTAACTCTCTCCATCCTCTTCTCACCCATTTTCCAATTTGTGAGAAAAAAGAAAAAAAAGAAGATTAGTCATGAAAAAAAAAGTTGAACGAAAGAAAGAAAAAAACCAAAAGAGATAAGCTTTCAGAGCAGACTTTCTATGTTTTAGAAATCAAATTAAAGAGTTTTTTCCGGTGCATCACCAACCAACATTAAATCGAATTGTCCGAAAAAAGTCTCTCTTATCTATTTGTGACACGTCACTCCTGATCTTCCGACGCCTTCTGAATCCACGACGAAACACTTATTCCTCCACAACGTCATAGTGTATGAATGAATCGGTTTTTTGTGTTGTTTCGATTGCTAAAAACGGAGCAAAAATACAAAGACAGAAAAGGAAACAAGGAAAAAGTAGAAATTGAGAAGGATAGGAAGAAGAAAAAATGGAGTCAGAAAAAGGAGAAGAAGAAGAAAGGAAAGAAGAAAGAGAAGCACTTTTATGAGTGTCAGCTCTTCCTTTAAAGAAGAAAAATAGTGGTTTTGGTGCTCTATTAACTCGCCAATTGTCACCAGTTTCATTTTCATATTCTCTTTTAATTCCAGTCTCTGATCCTTGCGCGAACCTTGAAATGTATAATTTTGTATAATTTTTAATAAAAGAGATAGAGTCCACTAAGTCTAACCATGATCATTGAAAATACCACTCCACTGTAGGAACGTCAAAGTTAGCTACATACCTAAAACCTGTAGTAGAAGAGCCCCCTAGCTGTTAACCTTGAGCCCATTTATGTATCTCGATTCCTGTCAAATATGTACAAAAATTGCTGTCTGATAAATTCTTTACCATGATATTACAGACATTTTTTTTTGTTGACACATCTTTGATATCTTGCATGGAAGCCAAGATAAATTAGCTCAAAGTTAAAAGTGAGGGTGCCCTTCTATTTTGGTTTTTCGGTATCTTTGAATAAAACACTAGTGAATTTGTCTGAAACAAATTACTGTTCAACTTGAAGCCTTCTTGCCACTTTATTGCAGAAAAATTAGGATAAAGCTTGATTTGACTCCAGTTTTTTTCATTTCGGCCCAAACCATGCCAAGCTGTTACGATTTAAAAATACTTAAATGTTTTCGTTTCGAACAGTGCTGAAACATTTTTCTTCAATACTAAGAAATTTAGCAAAATATGCTCTTGGAATTTTTATTTTTCTGAATGATGCTTGCCATTCATTTTGGTTTTACCGTTAATGCTCCAATACAAGCCCACTTATACCCTCACTTTGAGCTCATATATCTCGGTTCTTTTGAAAGATATCAAAATGTGGTCAACTGATAAAATGTTAATCATTACACCACCAACATTTTTAAAATCTACCATTTTTTGATATCTTTTATGGCAACCAAGATAATTCAGCTCTAAGTTTATGTATAGGTGGGCTTCGGTTAGAGAAAATAATGTATATATCGCTCCAAACTACAGTCTATTCGTTGCCACGTTCTAATATATTTTTCTGTTATTCTGATTTTCAGCAACCACTTCTTCTTCTTCTTCTTCTTTTCCTTTTCCACCATTCTCCCACCCTATTATCTCCAATTGCAAAGTGCTCCTCCTTTTCAACGCCTTCTCTCATTACCATAACTCCCCCGTAACTTGTTCTTATTTTTTTTACCTCTAAACGTTTTCCATTCCACCACAAACCACCACCATCTTCGCCAACTCTTTTTCTGCATTCTTTCCTCTTTCTATTCCTATCGAAACACATACATCCTGAATAATTCATCTTGCCCTTCCTTCCTTCCTTTTCTTAGCTCTTCGAGAACCCCAAAACGGCTCCACAAATGCACCCTAAAACTTTTTGCTTTCTTTAAACATGTTGAAATCCAAATGAATGTGTGACGTGGAATCTGGTGAAGAGACTTGGTGACTATGCGGAAGAAAAACCGGAAATTGGAACTTCCGTCAAGCTCATCTAACTGTGAAAAAGTGAAAAAAACCCTAAAGTAAAAACTGGCAAAAAATTCTTATCCGGAAGCGAAAGAACGAGTTTTTGGAGCAAAAAAAAAATGGGGAAGAAGGAGGATATATGTTGTGTGTGTCAAATGAAATGAAGCCGTGTTTTTTGCGGCACTCCGTCCGTGTCTTCGACGTCGTTGCCACCGCTCCGAAAAGTCATTAAACGTCGTGGGGACCCGCCCAGCTAGTCCGCGGAGTGAGGGAGAGAGCAAGTGATGAGTGATGTCGGGTGCCAAGAAGCTCATTTTGTGTTTTTGCGGTTTTTTCAAATTTTCGAAGTTTACAAATTTCCAAAAACATGTAATCGTTCGTGTAAGCAGCTAATGACTCCGAACATTGATCATCCTTTTGTCACCGTTCGAGAATCATCTGTTCGATCTTCCAATAAACTGGTTACACGTGTTTGACAGTTGCTCAGAACATTGGGTCTATGGGAAAAAAAGAAAATATCAACAAGATCCTCATAAACAAGCTCTTATGCTACAATTCAAGTATCTTGTTGAGGTCATCTGATCTTGATGTGTTTTCTCGGCTGCAAATCATTTTGCAACGATCTTGACGTGATTTTGCCAAGATTAAGCATGGTGTTTTTTCCGGAACGTTTTTCAAATATGAGTTTTTTCCCGCGCTTTTTCCGATGCGACACAGCAATTTAATCTATAACTTTCGCGTAGAGATCAACAGTAATTTATTTCATTGTAGTATTACGGTTTTTGCGTTTGAGCGCATTTAATCAACGTCCTGAAGATATACCGTAAGCCTCTATTAGGAGGGCCTTTTTGATAGAGTGGCCCCTCTAATAGAAGGGCTCTCCGAGAGGGGCTTGGAACAATGTGTATTTTGGTGAAGTTGATAGATTCTCATTCATTTTGACCAATAATTCACCAAATCGTTGGATGAAAAATTTCGGAAATTGAAGGGCACCTGTAATAGCAGGGCCCTCAGGAGGTACCTCGGAAAATTAGGATTGCCAGTCCTTTTAATATAGGTTTTACGTTATATGATTCTCATTTTGCCTCAAAATACCACAGGTGATCTTAATGCAATATTTCTTGCACTCATCAGCTATGTAAACTTCTTTAGATAAACTATAGTGGATTTTGGTGAACATCTTGTTCGTTTTTTTCTTGATTATTGGTTCCTAATTTTTTACCCTTGTGTTCTTCGTACCGGGTTTCTCAAAGCTTCTCTCTTTGATTCCCAATCAGCCGCTCAAAATTTCAATATCAATTTTCGAGATCCCTTTTTAACGAAAACTATACCGTTCCCAATTGTTTCGTTCTTTGTCGAGAAAATCTGCTAACAACAGTAACAATTAGTTGTCCGTTTAGTCGAAGAAGCCAATAGGCTCTCCAACAGACACACATTCGTTCCACGTAAGCACTTGAGATACTGTTGAAAGTAAGCGAGAGAAGGCAGTGTATGGAGCCAAAGAGAGAGAGAGAGAGAGATTTTCCTCGTAAATTACTGTAGTAGTTCGACAAACATTGCTTCTAGTACAAGGTATGTACATTACAATCCTCCCGCTCTCTCCTCACTTTTTCAACATTGCCACTGACTGAGATTTAGAGTTGTGTTTCTTAAAAAATAGATTGCCGTGCTTGCTCTTCCCGCAGAGAATCTTTCAAGTGGTCGAAGTGAAAAGTGACAATGGTATCCTAGAGGTATGTCAAAGTTCATAGTGACCTGATGACGACTATTGGGAAGAAGTACAGTAATCCGAAATGTTGCATGTCTCGTTTTGTGCTCTGATCGGTTAGGTTACTGGAAGGATCTTGTGAGAAGTACTTGATAGGTTTGTAAAGACAGACTTTGCAAATTTTCCTGGGGGAAGCCAGAGGTATTATTAGCACAATGAATGGAGAGGGTATCCCCTCTCTTTGGTAGGTAACGGATATCCCAACCAGGGAAAACCCCTAGAAAGAAAAATGGGTTTACCGTAAAACCTGTAGGGTTTTCCAAGTTTTAATTTTGACCTAATTTATCTGTTGTTTCTGTGGAAGATATCAAAAAGGAGTCAACTGATATATTGTTTATCATAATATCAAAAAAGTGTTTCCAGTTGACACATTTTGATATCTTTAATAGGAACTGAGAAGGATAAGCTCAAACTTGACAGTGTATAGGATCTTCTATTACAAGCTTTACGGTAGATTCGAGGTCAAAATTCGGTATCTTCTAGGTAATAGGTTTGTGAATCAGGTGCCAAAAAGTTCCAATCATATGGGATTCCTGCTCCAGGCTTCGATGATCTTTGACGATAAGAAGTTAAGCACAATTTTTTACTATACTGTGAATCTCATGAATCCCTGCTCTGTTCCAACGATTATATTTTACGTTCGCCGCTTTTTTGTTCAGAATCCCTAAAAGGATTTTTTTTTCAAAAAAATCACTTTCCGGAAATTTGAATTCCATTCATGTGTGAATTTTCGATCTTTGTAGGTGTCGACCTTTCCCGCTTCCTAGAACTTCAAGAAATGTTTCAATGCTCCAAAGCAATGATCCTGCCATGTGTTTTAGGTCAAAAGAAAAAAATTTGCAACATTTTCCAAAAGTTTTTTTTTCATCTTATTCCATTTGCAAGAAAGAAAATCCGAAGTACGAAGATCTCATCTAATAGCACTGGGAACATGTTGTTCGGATTATGTTTTTTCATCGCTTTTTTCCTATCATCTTTTCTCATTTTCTCTCCCGAAATTTCATAGAGATGGGACACAACCACTCTCAGTTTCATTGAATCTCTATCTCTTTCTCTCTTGTGGCGGTTGGAATCTGATGGCTCGCGGAGCATTTTCATTTCGACCAGTTGGTTTCGTTGTGGGGCCAAGAAGATACACACACTCACTCCCATCGGGAGGATCTTAATCGCTTTTCGATGGATGATGGGAAGACGGCGAAGAAGAAGATCGAAGAAAATGTTGCCAGTGTTTTGTCCGAAATAAATGAGTGAAAGACTATGAAGATCAGAGGAGAATTTTGAGAAAAAAGTTTGGAAACGAGCCAATGGAAAAATAGAGGAAGAGAAAGGCGCGAGAGATGGGGAGTACGTGTGTATATTGAAAGAGCAAAACATACTGATGACTCCTGGAGACAGATACGTGTGATTATTTTTGTGTCGTTGCTTTGAAATTAAACAGATAACCTTTAGTTCCTGATTCTGTTATGACAGGCCTGGCTTCTGAACGAATTCTTAGAAGTTCCGGAAGTTTTTGAGAAGACATTTTTTTAATGAAATGGTTTTTTCCTCGTATAGAAGCTCACCCAAACCGTCAATTTTGTGTTCAATTATCTTGATTCCTGCCAAATACACAAAACGTTTGTCAACTGATAAAATGTTTGTCATTATGTCACCAATAGTTTTATCAGTTGACAATTTTCTGACGTCTTTCACAGAAATCGAAATAATTGTGCTCAAAGTTGACAGTTGGAGTGAATTTGTATTGAAGGAAAAGCGTCGCATTTAGTCAGGTCGTTTCTCTTGAGTTTGGAGTAACGGAACTTTATCAACTGGACTCTTTCGAAAATCATTTTCTTAATACTCGTCTAAACCACTTGATTTCCAATTTTCAAGAACGGTTCCTAAAAACTGAAAAAGAGATGCTAGGTTACTTCAACCCAAAACGAAATTCATGGTTTTGTTGTTTTGAAAAGTGGCACCAACCCAAAAAATAAGGCTATTAATTTCCAACAGCCCCATATTAATTTTTGAACAACTTGTATTTTTCTGGCATCTTATATTTCTTATGTTCTTTTTTCTTATATATCTAAAAATGTTATGATTGAATTATTGGTTCGGTCGACATGAACGGTTTCCGAAATAGAAGGGCAACTGTAAAGTTTGATTTCAATTATTTCAGTTTCTATGAATGATATGAAAAGTGTGTCAACTGACAAAACAATTCTGATAATATGGCAAACATTTTATCAGTTGTCAACTTTTTATATCTTTCATAAGAATCAAGATAATTGAGTTCAAACTAAAAAGTTAGGAACCCTTCTATTTCAGGTTTCACGGAATTACCGTAATATTCCTCGAAGTTTTGAGCTTCGATATTCCCGCGCTGAATTACTTCTGTCAACTTTCAGAAACCTTCACAGTTCAAAAGATCCCAATCTTTCTCCTAAACTCTTTTTGTACCTAGCCGATTGGTGCCAAGTTTCATTCTCTGTTTCTTTTACATTCTGCAATCGTTTTGCAATAGATATCATATTCCGCACATTTTTTTCCTGTTTCTTCTGGCCAGTTTCCACGTCATTGTCGTAAAAACCTGGAACATGTGTATCTTTTTCTCTCGATATCCCATAGGTTGAAGATCCCTCCGGCACGGCGACCATTATCATCATCACCTTTTTCTTCGTTTTTCTCGCTTCCTCTTCCTCCATGCATTTTTTATGCTTCTCCGTTCTTTCCTGTTTCCTTTCCTTTTTTATACTCTCTATCGGTTGTGTTTGGTCCCACTTTTCCTAGAATATGTGTTGTGTGTACTCGTTCACTATTAAACACAAAACTACAGCTGAGCTCGGAAGCTTGGGTACGATGGTTCAAAAGGTTTCAATGAACCAAAAATATGTCAAAGCTATCGTAAAACCTGTAATTGAAGGGCCCTCACACTGTTAAGTTTAATTCAAAGTAAAAAGTTACGGGGCCCTTCTATTGCAGGTTTTACAGTAACTTGAAACATGACCTTATATATCTCTAAAGCTAAAAGCTCTCAACTGATCCGATAATTGCTTTTCCCTAAACTTGATCTTTCCATTTTTCTCACCATTGGTCAAAAAAAACCGTTCGTGCAAATTTTTATCAATCAATCTGTATTGATGAACCCCTTGATCAAGTGTGACGCAGGTATATGGGTACAGTACTTCTCTGTGCAGATCTTACCTCACTCTCTTTTTTGTCGTTTTTTCCTCACTCGGTCCGATTGTTTGATCGGCTCTTCTCGCCCTCGCAATCTCGAAATCTCGGCAGATTTCGTCGTCTCTCTTGGCATTGGCAACACACACATCTCACAAGTACTTGTTTCGAGTGTCAAAAGCACCAACCAATATTGGAAGAATCGGATGCGCTGCCATTTTGTTGTAGAGAGAAAAAATAGACTCCACCCAGTTTTTTGCTGTAAGGGAGGGGGAGAATGGATGTGAAAGAGTTTTGTAGGATTTCGGTATTTAGAAATTCAAACGATTGAAAGCTCGAGCTCGATGTTCATTCGTTCCATGAGAGCACTCAGTTTGTACCAAAGCTTCATTATTGTTTATGATTTTCTAGGTCTCTTTGGTTACTGTACTTCCCTTAACCTACCGGATCTTATAGGTAGCCCATCCAATTAGGTGCACTTTAAGCTCATTTATCGCGGGTTTCATGATAGATATCAAAAAGTGGTCAACTGATAAAATGTTTATCATAATACCACCAACATTTCATCAGTTGACTCATTTTCGATACTTTCTATGGCAACCTAGATAATCGACCTCAAAATGCGGGCTCCTTTTAGAATAGTTACAGTAGTTTATTGCTACAGTATTCATATCGATTATTAGTATACTAGGCTGTATACTGATAAAATATGTACAGTGTCATATCCTTAATTTCATCAGTTGAAAGTTTTACCATTTATTTTTTTTCGTTTTCTTTTGGACCGGGATAATTAAGAACAATAATAAAGTTTATGCTTTTCTTCTTATTTGGTTTTTCAAGAAAGTTTCATAGAAACGATTACTGTACTCCCGAAACTCCAGTATTGACTTTTACATACTCTGAAAATCTAAACTTTGTGAATGTTTTAAAACTGAACATTCTTCGTGTAAAATCTGGACGCCTGGGAGCCCTATCTCATTTCCTCTATCTCATCACACTATCCGTCGTCTCCTCTCCTCGATCTATCTATCTGTTTCTCCTTCATTTTTCTATTTTCTCTGTGGCCATCATCTACAAAAAACAAAGGATATGTCGTGTAACTCGATCCCAGTGTATGTGTCTGCAGAAAAGAGTGTCGACGGGTGCCGAAACGGCGGCAAAATATTATGGATGGTGTGACAAGAAAGCTGCGGTTTCGGTGTCCCGCGGACCACACACACCAAACCGTTGCCGGTCCACTTTGATTGACTTATTTTGGAGCTCTTTGAAGAATAAGAAATTGGTGGGAAATCCCATTTTCCTTGCAGATATATAATCGCTTCAATCGCGTGCGCTTCCTTCCTTTTTTCATATCCCCTACTCCTCGTGTCATAATTGCCGGTGCCATAGAGCTCAACACCATCATTATCTTTTTTGGCTTTTCTCCACACCCAACACGCAATATACCATGGACCTGATCCTTGTTTTGAACCGAAACCTTTTCCATTTTATCTTATTCCCTCGAAATTTCGCCTTACTACTTCTTCCTTACCAAACAGGCGCCGCAACCGTTATCTTTCAAGTGGCTAGCCCCTAGTGCACATCCCATTCGTCCTCTAATCAAACAAGGAGCTAAAAGAGAAGTATAACCAATCACTTGGCTTGCACAATAGAAGAAATCGGGAGTAGGAAGGTTAGAGGCTAAAGAAGTAGTAGAAGAGTAAAGTGGTATTGTCTACGAGAAAGAGAAAGAGCAGATTTGTAATCGATCTAGAGGATAATACACTGTAAGAAAGTACAATGCACTCAGACTGTGAGGTCAGAGAGGTCATACTGGGTATCAGGGGACAAATGTTCCAAGATAGATCAAGTGTTTCGAATTGGAAGATTTTTTCAGTATGGCCCTTTTTGATTTTTTATTTTAGTTGTTTCTTTTCAAAAACTGAAAGGCATATTCAAGCTCAATCTTTCCTAGAATTTTATCCTGCTTATCGAAACCTAATTCTTGACAATTATCTGCTTTTAGAAATTGTTTTGTTTTTTTAGAGTTTCCAATTTACCGTATTTCCTCTACTAGAAGGCCACCGAGACCGTTAACACTGGTAGTGAGCTCAATTATCTCGGTTCCTGTGAAAGATATGTAACCAACTGATAAAATGTTTATCATAAAATTATCAATAATTTATCAGTCAACCATTTTTTGATATCTTTTCTAGAAATTGAGATAATTCAGTTCAAAGTTGACGATTAGTGTGGCCTATATACCGTAAAACCTGGAAAAGAAAGAGCCCCTTCTTCTCATTTTTGAGCCACTTTACCTTGGCACCTGTGATAGATATCAAAACTTTATCAACTGATAAAATGTTAGTGATATTATGATAAATATTTCATCAGTTGACCAATTTTTGATATCTTTCTTAGGAATCGAGATAAATTGGGTCAAAGTTGGGTGTTCTTATGTTAGACTGCTTACGGTAGATAACACTTCTTGAACATAATAGAAGTTGTTGGCTGAGTTCCCTGTTTTTAATTGAAAAAAAAAAGAATTTTGAGAATGAATGGAATGTCATTCAAACATTTTAGTTTTTCTATGACTTTTCTGGGAACCATTTCAAGACCACCTTCATATTTGTGAAAACAAATAACTAGAGAATGAAACACCAACTAGAAAATTTCATATTTGAGTTCTGATCCTGTTAAATTACTCTCCCATTTTCCAATTCCCGGAACTCGACCTAGAAAATGCAAATTCCTCGCTCCTAAACCCAAACTTCTTCCCACGTTCCCAAAGTGCTCATTCTGTCTTATTTACCTAATCTCTTGCTCTTCGAGCCTCCTCCCCCGGCAGCCGCCAATTCTCGCAATTTAGGTGCACATCATTTCATTGTCATTTTCCATTGAAAAACGAACCACCCCTTGTGTTTTGATGAAACATACGACCCCGTCTCTCTTTGCTTTAATCACATTTGTAAACTTTTCTTAAATAGAGTGTACGATTTACATCACTAGGTACATAGTAAAAGACTACTCAAGTATCACATCGGTTGTGTCCAATTTCCAGAGTTTTCTGTTGTTTTCCCATATTTTCCCCCCTACATCATAATCACAATAATCCAAACCGTAATCCCAACATCTCTCTTTCTGTCTGTCTATATGTATCGCATTTTCTATGCATCTTCACGTCACCTGTATTCTATTTCCTCTCCATAAACCGATTACCAAACCTTGGTGTCTTTTGAAAGTTGTAGAGAATCTAGTTCGTACATGTACACCACCCTATTTTGATCTCATTCGCCAATAAATCTGGCAAAACCCCCAATTTCACAAAATAGCGACATTCAATAGTTGTGAGAAAGAACTCTTGCATCTGAAAACTGGGGCAGAAAAATAGAGAAAAAATAAAACGAGAGGAAAGAATAGGACCGAAAATCCCAATGCCATATTCATTTTCCTGTTGCTCCTTCCCGTTTTCCCGTCTTTTCCCTCTATGAATGCTGTTTTGTTGTTTTTTTTTTTGAATAGCAAGGAGAAAAAAGTAGATCTTGTTAATATTCTCACCCTACGGCTTCTTTTTCTCATTATTCTTTTGCTTCTTTCACATTTAAATCATCTTATCAGTAGTGCGTAAAAGCTCAGTGGAGCAGCAGAAGCCAGGGGGGCAGGTGGGTCAGTAGCGGCAGCGGCGAAAAAAGTTTTTAGGGGAGAGAAAAAGAGTAGGAGAAATAGAGACAGATCGCGTGTCGCCAGATTAATAATGATATATATTTAGAGGCGAGCGGAAATAGAGAGTTAGAAATAGAAAAGGAAAACTTTTTAGTTTGTCTCCAGCATCTCTCATCGTTCCTATTCGACTGAGAGAAACTTGTAACCTTTTTTCTGGCTTCTTAGTATTCTAACAAACTGATAGATGTTCTAAAGGTCTAGACTCGATAAGAAACTATTATTTTGGATAAGCTGATGAAGATAGGAGCTTTACATTATCACTTTTTATTAAATCCCATTGGTTACTCATATCCCACTGGAGTTTGAATCTTGAAAATGTGACTTTCAGAATTTTCAGAGTTTTACAATGCAAAATTAGAATTAAAAAATTATCGTAAAACCTCTATTAGAAGGGTCGGCCCTTCTATGACAGGGGCCCTAGAGGGGGCCTTTCTACTTTCCGGTAACCTTTTCCGAAACTTTTCATTGGAAAATTCGGCCCATTCCTATTCAAATTTCCTAAATCTATCATTTTCACTGAAATTGAGCAAGTTTTTGAGCAAAAAAAGGTGTTTTTAACAATTTCCTGTGAAATTATGGAATTTCTGGAATATTTTTCATTGACATCGTACGGAATTTTTCAATTTCAAACATCAAATTTTGAAGGGGCCCTTCTATTAAGAGGGGCTTTCAATATAGATTTTACGGTATTTCACCTTTTTCTACAGCTTCCTAAGCAGCTGATTTGAAACCCCGAATTTTTAAAAAATCCTTAGCCCCCCAAAACCACTTTTCATGTGTTCGGATTTTGTTTTCAATTTCAAATTATTTTTGGTTGGTTTCCTAGACTCTCACTCTTGCCTTTTCGATTTCCTCTCTCTCCCCCATTGCAATAATCCCAGATAGGATTAAAAATTTCGACGTATTTCTGAACGTTCTTATGACTTTTTCCAAATCCCCCTTTTCAATTTATGAAGCTCAAATTGTATAGAAAACTCTTTTGCGAAAAAAAACCTTTGAAAGATCGAAAAGTTTCAATTTTCCCATGAGAAAAAAATGAGCAAAAAATCTAGAGCCGAAAGAGAAAAAAATGTGGGTTCAATTAGCGATAAAATGCGATTGAACCGAATGGGGCGGAGTTTTTGAAATGCATGAAACCAGAAGTTTTGTCCTGTTATTCTTCAAATTCTGTAAAGTAAGAAGAACAAACTGTCCTTATTCTTCTTCTTCCTATTTTACTTTTTCAACTCGTTGAGAGAGATAAGGCCAAGCCAAAGATAAAAGTTAGTGGAGGAAGGAAGTTCAAGTGGTGCCCCCACCACCGGGGCGCGTAGTGTGTACCTCCTTCAGACCGTTCGGCGCTTCTCTAAATGTCTTCTTCTCTCTCCATATATCCCCCGGGGGTTCCGCCCCAATACATCCTCATCCATAGTGCAGCAGCAGAAAAAGAAGAGGAAGAAGAAGATAAGGTAGAGTACGTGGTGGAGCAAAAGTCGAGTTGAACCCCTACCCGATAGGAAGATCCTCTTTCTTCTTCCCTGCTAACTTCTTTCTTTTTTCTTCTTCATCATTACACCAGTCATCATGTTCTTTTTTCATCTTCTTTCAAGCATTTTTCCTCTTTGTGTTCCTCTTTCTTATTCTTCATATATCTTCTGTGTTTCCACCACGTTTTTTCCACAAAATTTTACTCGTCGTCATTTCTCCGGTGCTGTTTTTATCAACGTTTTATCCAGTGCCTTCGGCACCAGAGGGATAGATAGAAAAGCGCATATAATCTTTTTTCCGAATCTTTGCTCTTTTTTCTTCAATTCTTCAGAGAGGAAATACTTCCGAATTTCTCTCTTCTTCATTTTCTTCTGTTTTCTAGCTCATTCATCTTGTTTCATTGACAGTTGTTACAATTAGGCCAATTGGTCTTGATTGGAGTTTTGATAGGCTTTAATCTCACACTTTTGATTTTACTTTTTCAAATCTGGAACATATACACTGGAACATATATTTTTCAACTTGAAATCTGTCATGCAATGTTTTTCTGTTCCCTATCTCTGTTTCTAGCTCTTCTTTGCTCATTTATAATGACCCGGACACCACCTTCCCCTCGTCACCTCTATCCAATAACACCTGCTTTTCACTTTTTCATGGGTTTTTGGTTTTCCGTTTTTCTTTTACTCTATCATCTGACATTTCGTGAATTTCTCACTCTAATGGTCATCATTTTTTCAGTTTAATGACTCGCCTAGGGTGTTGGCTAGCAGTAGCCGCTCTGGTGGCCCTCGCCGGACTTGCAGATGCTGGATCCAACTGTTCCGCGGCAGACGCCACTAGAAACTGCATCGATGGACTTGTTGTACCAATTTGGTAAGGCTTTTTTAAAAATCCAAAATTTATTTCAATGAAAAAAGAAACACAGATCTTCATAGATCGTTTCTAAAACACCTCAGAAACATTGATCCCAAAAACCTTTCTGAACTCTCAAATCCAACAACATCATTCCCTCTCTTCATAGACTCATTGAGCACCAAGAAGAATGATGTGTAAATGAAAGTGAAGAAGAATCGTATGAGAAACATCTGGAAATGAGAATATAAATCAAGTGAGACTGATCGGTTTTTCTCCTGTCTCGAGTCTCTTTCGAACGCAAAAAATCAAGAACATGTGTGAAAAGATTTGAAATCTGAAATCAAGAAAAAAAATCCAAGAAAAAAAATCTCTAAAATTTACAGGAGGCCATTCTTGGATCTGACGACAGGCGACCGAGTACTTCGTGGAGTACTGTACTTCTTCGTCATCGCCTACATGTTCTTGGGTATCTCGATCGTCGCCGACAGATTCATGAGCTCCATCGAAGTGATCACATCAATGGAACGAACGATTGTAGTGAAACGACCGGGACTCGACCCGATGGAAGTACAAGTGCGCATTTGGAACGACACCGTTTCCAACTTGACACTTATGGCCCTCGGTTCATCTGCCCCAGAAATTTTGCTTTCTATTATTGAGGTGAGATTTCGAGATTTGATATCACTCCCTTCTTGTTTTCCAGGTTATCGCTAGAGGATTCGAAGCTGGAGACCTTGGACCAAATACCATCGTCGGTTCAGCGGCTTTCAATCTGTTCATGATTATCGCCATCTGCGTTGTCGTGATTCCAAAAGGAGAAATCCGTCGTCAAAAGCATTTGGACGTATTCTGTGTCACCGCCACCTGGTCCATCTTCGCTTACGTCTGGCTCTACCTGATCCTTGCGTTCTTCTCCCCAGGAGAGATTGAGATCTGGGAGGGACTTCTCACCTTTGTCTTCTTCCCATTGACCGTCGGAACTGCCTACATGGCTGACATCAAGATCATCCAAAACAGATTCTTGCCACACAGATACCGCAGAGGTTCTCATGGACAGATGATCGCCACCGAGGCTGAGGAGATGAAGATGTTGGAGAACGGATCCCCACAAGGAGCCGATCCAGCACTCAAGGCTTTCGAAGAGCATAGACAAGAATTTATCGAGTTGATGAGAGAGATCAGAAAACAGAATCCACATATTACCCCAACCGAACTCCAAAAGCAAGCCGAGTACGAAATGATCAGCAGGTTCGTTCTTTGAAGTCATTCTTCAGAAATTTTCATTATTCAGAGGGCCAAAGTCTCGTGCTTTCTACCGTGTACAGGCGACTCGCAGACTCATCGGAGGAGGAGATATTGTAAAGAAACGTATCGACAAAGAGCACAACAAGGCTCTTGATGCTGTAAGTTTGACGCATCTACTGGTAATGTTCTACTTCGACTAAAAGTTAATACACAATTCAACTTCTCACTTCTACATTTTAGCATGATTTTTATTCTTTACAGGGCAAACTAGAAAATATAGAACTTATAGCTTATACTTCTATTTGAAATCTATCCTGACAGTACTAGATAAGATCACATGCAGGTCTACAGGAATGGTTAAAAAACTTCTATCTAAGAATATCCATATAATGGTGTGGTGCATCGCAAGGACTAACCCTAACTCTCTGAACACCTCGGCTAATTTCAGTTGGTACAGGCACAAGAGAAGCAGTTGCGTGACAACACTTGCAAGATCTTCTTGGATCCAGCTCACTACACTGTTCTTGAGAGTGTCGGATCTTTTGATGTTGTTGTTGGAAGGTTGGTTCCTAACCCGGTATTTAACTTTTCATTTGCATTTTTTCAGAGATGGAGGACCAGATGGTCTGACCGTTATGGTTGACTATTTCACCGAGGATGGAACCGCCAACGCCGGAAGTGACTACATCCCAGTCAAGGGAACTTTGACTTTCTACCCAGAAGACAAGCATCAAAAGGTCACTATCGAAGTTGTGGATGACGACGTTTTCGAAGAGGACGAGCATTTCTACCTTCGCCTCACCAACCTTCGTGTCCGCACCAAGGACGGAATCATCATCGATCCAACCAGAATCGGAGGGCTTCCAGTTGCCCAACTCGAGATGCCAAACACTGCTACCATCATGATTCTTGATGACGATCACGCCGGAGTCTTCGGATTCGACCATGATCACTTCCAAGTCGTTGAGAACTGCGGACATTTGTCACTCCAGATGAAGAGACACTCTGGTGCACGTGGAAAGGTCGTCATTCCATTCAGGTATGTGTATTGTTGTCAGATTCGATGATTAATTTCGATGGCGCGGGAAACTGTTTGGGGTATGGGTTAATTTAGGTGGGGAGCTTTTCCGCGAAGAGAGTAAGTGCGTCATTTGAGGACGGTGTTTACACGATGCTTGAGAAATTTTGCGAGAGATTTGAGAGAGCAGTAGGGAATAGTTTATTTGATTAATGATTGGGGTTAGTGAAAGAAACGGGGAGAAAAGAAGGCAAAAACGACAGTGAGTACAGACTAATTGAACTATGACCTGAAGTTGAATACAAGAGATGCGGGGGGACAGAAGAAAGATGTGTTGAGCAAGGTATGTACAAGAAATGGGAGATTTTATAAGTCAGAGATCTGGAGTTTAGGGGAAAGAAAAGCCAAGAATAGGCATAACAAAAAACAGTTAAGAACCCTGACAATTTACAGAACCATTGAAGGAACTGCCCAAGCCGACAAGCACTTCGAGATGAAGGAAGGAGAGATCGTTTTCGAAGATAATCAAACCGAGTATGACTATTTCGAATCATAAAATAGTCTAGTTACCCTAACCCCTTTTTAGAGCCACGATCGACATCGGAATCATCGACACCGAACAATACGAACGCTCCGACTACTTCTACATCGAGCTCTCCCCACCAATCTGGGCCAAGAAGATGAATGGTAAGTTCAATCGATAGTCTAATCCAAGACAATACAAACGCTTCTACATGCACACGAAGGTTAATTCACTATAAAAAACAACAACAAAACATAATAATAATCACCCACTTCATTATCTATTATCACCTCATCGTCTTATCAATGTTGTGTTTGTGATTGACTCTTTCTCTCTAGACTTGTCACGCATCCAAGAGCGCTTCCAACGTCGTATGGAACGCAAACGTGGATCTTCAGTTGCTTCAGAATCCAAGGACTCGAACACCGAAACCGGTAGGTGATGTTGTATATTTATGGGGGAAATGTGCACTGGTTGAACTGGATCCTGTATCCAAAATTCAAAGAGCCATTTACCCCGAAGTCGTGGTACCAAACGCTTCTGTAATTAACATGTCAAACCTCAATATCTTTCTGGGTACCCAGTTTCAGATAGTCTGTAGACAATTTTAAGTTCAATTCCTCTATATCCTCTTCCACCTACACCCTGACTGTCTTCCCCCTTTATCACCCTTTCATACTTATTCACAGCACTTGCTCCTACCGACAAGTCAACGCGAGCCGCCAGTGTCGACTTGTTGCAACCATGTTCGGATCCACGTCGCTCGTCACAATCCAACTCACCTCACCTCACAAGTCGATTCAGAAATCGTCTTGGTTCATGGATCGCTGGAATGAAAGGCGGTAACGGTTTGTGATCCTTTGGAATTGCTTATGTGTTTCTCTTCGCATGCATCAATATCTGTAATTCTGTTCCACATGCTAACACACGCCTATCGATCTGTTAATGTTGAGTTTACTGAGAGCCACTGGCTTGGTTTTCTTTTCCTGTTACTTTTTTATCAGCACTTCTGTAATCACATCTAATAACTTCTTTTCAGGAGATGATGAGGTCACCACTGCCTTGACTCCATCCCAACTTGAGATCGCTGAGATGGGAAAACCAAGACTCGGAGAATTCACCAAGTGCCAGATCACTATTAGAGAATCCAAGGAATTCCAGGTACTCCATTTCCATTTCTGATACGTTTCATCTATGCTGTAATTCAGGGAATCGTCGACCGTATGATCAAGAACGCCAACACTCGCATCATGCTCGGAACTCACTCATGGAGAGAACAATTCATGGAGGCTCTCGTTGTTTCCGCTGGAGATGATGATGATGATGATGAGGAAGGAGATGATGGAGAGGAGAAGGAGCCAGAGGAGCCAGGATGCATGGACTACTTCATGCACGTTCTTACCGTTCCATGGAAGCTCACCTTCGCCACCATCCCACCAACTGACTACATCGGAGGATGGGCCACATTCGTCGTTGCCATCTTCATGATCGGAGTGCTCACCGCCGTCGTCGGAGATCTTGCCTCTCAATTCGGATGCTGGGTTGGACTTAAGGATGCCGTTACCGCCATTTCTTTCGTCGCTCTCGGAACCTCTGTCCCAGATACATTCGCCTCAAAGGTGTCTGCTGTCCAAGACAAGTACGCTGATAACGCCGTCGGAAATGTCACCGGATCCAACGCTGTCAACGTGTTCCTGGGTATCGGAATCGCCTGGTCCATGGCCGCCATCTACCACTGGAACAAGGGAACCAAGTTCTTGGTCGACCCAGGAAATCTCGGATTCTCCGTATTGATCTTCTGCGTTGAAGCCCTTCTGTGTATTGCAGTTTTGGTGTTGAGAAGAAGCAAGAAGGTTGGAGGAGAGTTGGGAGGACCAACTGCTTTGAGGGTGAGTAACTAAAATTACTCTTTAGATCAAATTCTATTGAACTTTCAAATTTCAGTGGATGACATCAATGTTCTTCTGCTCACTCTGGCTAATGTATCTTCTCCTCTCCGCTCTTGAGGCCTACTGTATCATCCCAGGCTTCTAAGGTCAGAACTTCGTCAGTCAGCTCCTTCAATTTTTTCGATCGCGAAGAAGAAGGAATCTGACTCACGTCGTCGTCAGTTACCAACATCAAAAATCAACCTGAAATCTCTTCAAAAAGCCAATTCAATTCATCATATCACCGCATTTATCAAACTTTGCCGGGCGTTTCTCTCAGTTTGCTCATTGCACACTGTGTGCAACTCTCATCAAAAAAAACTTCCGTTGCAAAACACTTTCCGAACTGTTTCGCTTATTTTTCCCCTCCTTCTATATCTCTCTTCATCTCTCTCTTTCCAAAAATGGATGATCCTTCCATTTTTCCCCTTTTAGCCTGTCCTGTTTCTCTGCTTCTTTAGGATACGATAATTTTTCTTGTTGTAATTTTTTTCAAATTCAATAATGAGTTTTACGAGTTGTCAACCCAAAACGTTTCTCTGGAGTTTCAAAATTAGGGAATTAGTTGGAATCTCCCGGACGATTCGTTCTCCTCCCCTTCAATAAAACATTGTTTCTTTTCTGGTCGACAAAGGTGCCTAAATTGTTTTTTTTTTCTTGTTTCATTTCTCTTCAAATCTTCCTTCTTCTCTTCCTCCACTTTCACCTATTTTTCTTGTTTTCTTCTCATTTTGTGATTTTTTCTCCTACTTTTCTACTTTTCTTATCTGGAGTTATATCATCTAGAATAATCTTCCCCTTCTCTTTCCTCTAGTTTTTTCTCCTCTCCTTTTTTCAGTTATTTTGTCCCCCTGCTCTTGAAATCTCTCACCTCTTTATGTCTTCAGTTTCATTGATGAATCATTTCAAATTGTAAACAACTTTTGAAATTAAATACACAAGAATTTAAACTGACGGGATTTCGGCCATATTGGGAATACCGGACTCTAGTGCTACCCAAACTGTCAACTTTGAGCCTCAGTTCCTGGGAAAGATATCAAAAAGTGGTTCTATTAACTGTATTTCCTAACCGTAAACTTTAATCAAATTCTTCTCGGTTTTTGTGAAAGATGCCGAAAGATTTCGAAAGCAGAAATATGTGCTTCGATATCAAGAACATTGCATTAGTACACATTTTTTTGATAGCTCAACCAAGAAACAAGATAATTCGGGTCAAAGTGATAGTCTTTTGAGTTAAAGTTAAACAGATTTCAAAAGTAAATGTTCAATTATTATTTAAACGTGGTGAAATACAATTACTTGTGAATAAAAAAAATTCACATGGCAAAAAAAAGAAAAATACTTTTTGAATTATAGAATCAAGAAAACCACGTGAATTGGTTTAGAAGCCTGTGACCCTAGAAGACGCATTGACCTCGGGAAGAATGCTATAAAGGAAGAGAGAAGTGGAAGGAAGAATCAGTTTTCGTTTTCTCTGGGCTCCAGAGAAGACGAGCCGGGGGAGGGATCCGGGAGCTGGAGCCCGGGATCCGCAGCCCGGGGTACAGAGCCCGGGAGCTGGAGGCCGGGATCTGGGGCCCGGGAGCTGGATCCCGGGAGCTGGAGCCCGGGTGCTGGACCCCGGGTTCTGGAAGCCGGGTTCTGGAGCCCGGGATCTGGAGCCCAGGTTCTGGAGCCCGGGTTCTATAGCCCGGTAGCTGGATATCGGGTTCTGGAGCTCGAGATCTGGAGCACAGGTGCCGGAGCCCGGGTTCTGGAGCACCGAGTCCTGGAGCCCGGAAGAATCGTTCTGTGAAATTCAAGATAATTTTTTCAATTCCTGGAACTGAAATCAGACGATTCATGCAGAGAGATGGTCCACGAGAAACACGGTTATTTGGAGCTTTACTGATGGTTCAGACTGAAAATGAGAAGGAAATGAATTGAATGATCTTTGTCGCCCGAGCAGAGGCTTCAAGGAGCTTGGAACAATAAACTCTCTGACCAAGGATCCCTATGCTAACGCCCATAGGATAGAAGTCGACAATCGATGCCCCTTATACATAGGATCTTGGTGGACCCCAATGGTTAAGAAAATCCTAACTCAGAACTCAATCTTACTGGATTCTCAGATTTTTTTTCTGTAATTTTTGAATTCCAGATTCTCCGAATTCCTAACTTCCGCATTTCTAATTTTGAGATTTCTGAATTTTTTGACATTCCGAGTTCATGAATTTCAACATTTCCGGAAATTCAGGTTGTCGGATTTTTCTGGAAGTTTCAACTTCTCAGGAAAAATGTTTAGGGCGTTTGATCGTTTGATTTCAGAATTCCAGAACAACGTTTTTTTTTGAAAACAAATAACGAAAAGATTCAATAGAACCATTGATTCCCATCACCGACAATCAAAGCATTGTTCCCCAGAATAGTATAAAACCGCTCAAGTTTCTTTAATTCAAACCAAACATTTCTTCTGTTGAGCATGGTAAGGCGCTTTGAACTAAAAAAATATTCGAAAAAATCAGAATATTTTCCAGAAGTTTTTCATTCTTCTCAGTGCTGCTGCATTCTTTGTCTCCACCACATTCAGTGCGCCTTCATATGGTCAATGCGGGCACAACGAAGTCTTCCTGCATTGCGGGAGTGCCTGTGAACCGAGTTGCGAGGTCCCAGTAATCGAAATCTGTACGTTGCAGTGCATTCTCGATGTCTGTCAATGTGATCACGGATTCGTGAGAGGACCATTTGGATGTGTTCGTTTCGAAGAGTGCCCTACAGTTGTTTATGGAAAATAACTCTTCATGAAAAATTATATCTGAACATGAACCTTAATAAAATTTAAGAACAAAACTTGAGAATCACATAATATGCATTAAAAGAAAACCGTTTTGTGTCATAACTTTCAATTTTCTCAGAACACAGTTCTGTAGCCGGGTCGAACAGATCAAGGGTCTTAATTCTCATTATCGCATCCATTATCGTATTTGTGTCACCGACAAGGAATGAAGTAGGAGTAAACAAGGTTGATGTGAAAGTTAGCGGAACATTTCTTCACACTGCCGTTTTTTGTATCTCTTTTTCTCGCAAATGATGATCTATGTAGCCGTAATTATTTTGGTTTTGATAAAAAATGCCGAATCAGGTAAGCTGAGTTTATGCTGTCATAAGATTTATGGTACACTGGTCCAAGAGTTATTGCCAAGAACTGAAAAATCTGAAAAATCGTATGCTATTTTGAACATGAATTTTCCCAAAATTTTGGATTTTAAATAATCCTAAGATTTTCAAAAAAATTGTGTTTGAGTTAAAGTAAAACATGATAGAAGGGTACCATGAACTTTGAGCCAGTTTACCTCGGTTTTTGTCCAAGATATGGACTAGTAAATTTTTCATCATAATTTCAACAATATTTTGTGAGTCACTTTTCGATATCTTCGACAGAAACCGAGATAAATTGGCTCAAAGTCGAAAGTTAGGGGTGCCGTTTTATTATATTCTTTACGGTGTTTTGAAGGTATTGAGGCCGTCAGTAAATCGCGAGTAACAAGCCAAATTTGAAAGTACAGTTCTGGGTTAATCAGCCAGGTTGCCGTGTTTTGTCAGTTAACACAGTTCTTACCTTTTGCATATGAGTCAAGAAAATTTCGTCCAAACTTTACAGTGCGGGGACCTTTTTCACAGGTTTGACGGTTAACGTGTTATGCCTGATTTCAGTACAGCAGTTTCAATTTTCAAGTTTCGAGTCTAGCTTTTTGACTTTTTAAACCCCTAAATCGTATTTCCAGGTAAGGAACACATTGCTGGAGCCTGCCATGATCCATTGGATTTTGGAAAAACACCATGTGACAAACAGTGGTCGATTAGAGTGAGTCTTTAGTGATATACTCGTTACAAATTATTCATTTCCAGTACCACATGGACGTTGCAACTGAAACTTGCCTCGCCTTTAACTTCACCGGATGTGGTGATAACTGGAATAATTTCGCCACATCGCAAGCATGTTATGAGGGGTGTCTTCCATGTGAGATTATTATTCTGGGAACCAAAAATTAGTTTTTGTACATGTTTCAGTAGACCATCATAAGTGTCCAGCAGCAAGTACGATTTATAAAACTATCAAAGGAAAAACAGCGTGTAATGATGATTGTGATTGTGGTACAGGCAGGTATTGTGATATTGGACATGGTTATGGACAGTGTTGTGAGCAGGAATATAAAGGTGAGTGTTTCTTTTTCCTAAAATCGGAAAATTCAGTTTTTACAGACAAAGTGGATTCCGACTATAATCCTCCTTGCCCACCAGGTCAGTCAATTGTGCGAGAAAAACTTAACGGAATTACGATTCAATTAATTGGTAAAAAATGTAATCATAATTTTTGTCCGTTAGGATCGAATTGTTACGATGGTCATTTTTTCGCTTCCTGTTGTATGTAGCTTTTGATATTTTTTGTCCGGAGAAATAAAAGTTTTATGTTCCTGGCTTCTTGTTGTATCATCGTTCGATTTCCTCTCCATACATGCCCGCGATCCCTCAAATTTATCATCTGTTACCTGGTTTATTGATCCATGGAGGTCAGTTTATTAAGAAGATGCGCTTAAAATCTGGAAGATTTAAGGCCTACCAGCAAAATGTACTGCACCGTTTGTTATGAAATCCAAAAGTTCTGATGGCACAATCGAGCCAAAACTGAAGTTTCATTTCGATAGACCCACTGGATTTTGCATGAACTTTCTAGAATTTCAAAAACACGAAAATAGCTTTGCCAACATTGCTGAATGTACATTCACTTGTTTAAAAAGTAAGTTACTCACAAACTTCCAAAAATTCAAATATTTGGATTTCCAGACAACTATAAAAGTTGCCCATTCCAACGAAATCCAATAATTCCCATTCATTGTCACAACGACAGAGATTGTAATCGACAGAAAACCAGAAAGAGCTCAAAAACGTTGTATTGCACAAGGGAAGGTACTTGTTGTGACACAAAAGACTTGAGTAAGCTTTGTTGATTTTTTATACTATCTAGTTTTTATTTTCAGAAGATTTGAGGACGGAATTCAATGTGATCTGTCCATTGGGCAGTCAGAAAATCCAGTATTCCTATAAAAGTTCCACAAGGTTGTTGATTGGAAAAACCTGCGATTCCAAAATGTGTCCGACGAACTCCACCTGCCATCAGTCAAAATATTTTGCATACTGTTGTCAGTAAAATCATAATTTATGAGTTTAAAAACGAATAAAAAGTTACTCAAAATACATTAAGGCAATATCAATAAGAAAAATACTTGAAATGGCAGGGGGGTGGGGTATGTCAAAAGTTAAAATGTCTGCAAAAATGGGAACAAAACGGTTTAAACACTACGAGGGGAATCACAAGTTCTGGATGTACGCAAAGTCACATTGGGGTGCGAAACCATAGGGGGCTGAATAGTAAGGAGGGATGTCGAATGTATTCGGGATGGATGGTGGGACAGGGCTATCGAGATCGAGTGGTGTTGGTTTGGATTCGCATCCAGATGAGCCATCATCGCTGTCGTTGGAACGGGCCGAGCTTCTGAAAGTTTATTTTTTGATAATTGAGATGTTAAAAAACGTAGAGACAGAGATAATTTTGAATAAATAAAAAAACCGGTTCCCTAACTGCCGAAAATTAGTGTGGTTTTTATAAAGTAATTCAATTTCTTTATGTAGGAATTATAAAATTTCAGATTGCATTTTCTCTGTATTGAACCGGACTCCAAATTTCTTACTCTGATTCCAAGTAACAAATTTTAAGCGATTCTGACGGCTGGAATGTTTGACTTTATATAGAGAGTAATTAATCAGTTTATAGTTTTCTCATTTTATTATAATTTTTAACTTTGAGCTAATTTATCTCGGTTCCTGTCAATGGCATAGAAAAGTCGTCAACTGATAAATTGTTTATCATAACATCGTGAACATTTTATTAGTTGAAAATGCAGTTTAGAAAAATACAGAATCTCAATCCCTCCCTACCCTAACACCTTTCTTCCTATCTACCCCAACGCTTACTTTCGTATTGTTTGAGAAGCTCTTGTATATATTCTGACAAGGATCTCCCAACTCCGGCGGCGGCACCTACACGAACAATGCGTATTGTTCGGGGTAGCAGCCGAAGCGACGATCGTGTCAACGACTCTATTACTTCAAAGTTTGGGCAAACACTAATAACAGCGGGGAGCCCCCACTTCTGATGATGCTTCATCTTTGCACCTTTTTTTGAATTAAACTTATGTAGCCAAATGAACTGGGATGGGTACCGTATTCTTATAAACGAAACGATCGTCACACTTCTAATGACATCATGATCTGTCGCTATCCCCTACGGCTCTCATGATGTCCCCCTAACCATTCGCAATCTATCCGTTTATCCAAGTAATATGTCCGATTGCGCAATCAAATGCACATACACACATGCGTGCGCGTCTCTATACAAGTTGACCTTTTAACTCTCTCGGACCATACTCACCTATCCAACTGGCCAGCTGCTCGCTCTCGTTGTCTCTTGTTTTTGAACCAATTGGACACCTGCAGAAGTTGACTTTTTGGATCAGTCCTAATGAGATAATCAGAAAGTAATAACTTACTTGAATAACAGAAAGATCCGTTTGATTGGCCAGCCTCTTCTTCTCATCGACTGATGGATAGTTATTCTTCTTGTAGGCGTCACGAAGCACATTTCTTGATTTCGATTTGAAACAGTAATTGGTTTCTTCACCGTCCCAAATCGAAGTTGGGAATGGATTCTTCTTACGGATACGGTACTTGCAAACCGCGCCTAACTCCCTCTCCTTCGTCTTCTCAGCCTGAAACATATTAACTGATAAATACTGCTGCCATCATAGCATTGACTCTCTGGCTCAGTTACCTAATATTTATCTCAGATTCGCGGACTATGACATAATATTATCCAATGTTTGTTTATTGAACTGAACAAGTGGTCCCCGGGATAAACACACGGGCCTAATCCACAGTAAATACCTGAGAAACGGATCTTACCTCTTTATAATGAGCATTGAGCCATAGGTTCTGAAGAACTGTGTGGTTGTGAGGGGAGAATTTATGACACTCCAGAAGTCTGTAAAGCGATTTCCAGTTTTGGGTGGAGTAGTACACGAGCGCCTGGGCTTTCAAAGCAGATTCCATGCTCTGGTAACATTGTGGAAGGTTGTAGATGAATGTTGCCTGGAAAGAATAGGAATTGTGAACAGCAAAAGTTCGGAGGTGTAAATGGGAGGATTGAAATGAAACACGGGGAGATTTGGACTGAAATTATATTATTGAAACTGTTGATGAAGTTGGATTGATCTAAATATTCGAGGCTATTTTTTACTAATATTGAACCATTTAATTTGAAACTCAACAAGAACCTTCATGCTATTTATTTGAAGCAGTTATTAAGTTTTCCCTGCCAACAGCTTCCTAATTTTTTTTGCCACCACTTTCTTCTAACCTTATGTCCAAAATATGGTTTTTGAATATTGACTACTTGCTCTTTGAGCCTTCCCTCTCAAAATCTTCAACATCTGCTCCCTTCGGTTTCCACCGTCATCGTCACCATCATCAAGCTTCCCATCCATAATGGACTTTTGTTTGCTTTATAGAGAGAAAAGGAAAAAGCACGCGAGCAGCAGCGCCATGAGGCCTACCGTACTCCTCTTTTCCGCCACCTTCTTTCCTTCTGTCACCAATTTCTTGCTACTGGCCTGACTCTGACTCAAAACCGCAAGAAATTCGTGGATGATGATGAAAAGGCGGCAGAAAAGTGAGAGACTACGTCAAATGTTCGTCAAAACTGGTGATAAGTGACACATGACACCTGCGTTCGAAGAGGGAAAAATCCGAGATGATGAAGTTGGAAAAAGTGGGGGGAGAAAATGATGAAAACCGACAAAGTTTTGGAAGAGAAAAACGAATTGGTGAAAAAAAAGAAACAACACATTGGTAGAAAAAACGAATATATATTCTTACCAATTGCTCAGTTCTCCCAGTTTGAAGTCCTTCGTTGAATAGCGACTCACAAATGCACACGATTTCTTGCTCCGAATATGATGTAGTAGCTCTGGAAATTTTATGGTGAACAGATGTACAATCGGATGGTTCAAAAATTCCAATCATATGGTTTTCCTAAACCAAGTCTGTTTAAAAAAGTTCATAACAGAGACAGAAAACATGAGTCAAGCTGGATTGAGCTCAGAAATGAGCTCAGGGTGTGGAAAGGAATCCTCCTAAAGTAAAACTATCCCTGGCGCCACGACGAACCGCCGCCCCATCGGTGTCGCGTTGCCACGTATACAATTACCAAAGAAGATCGTAACCCGAGATCCCGAGTTGTGTCTCCTGCCTCCAGACACACGAAGTCTCAACTTACGTCAAGCTATTTGCCGGGTTATATGACTGCATGCTGAATAAGAAGCAATCAGATCAGAAGACGTCGCTTCTGGAATAGCCGATTCTCTCCTCCGGACCGGTAGCGGACAGAAGGAGGTGGTGGTGGTGAGTGAGTGAGCGTCGTCCCCCTTGTCTCGTCTCCTCTCCGGCTCTCCTCCCAGGCAGTGTATGCTCAGAGCTCCGCCTCTTTCTGCCTCTGGCGAATCGAATAAAAAGGCCTCCCATTGTTGGTACTGTACCTTCGGGATCATTATGGGTTCTTATCATGGAAAAACAGTTAAGGATCAAAATTTGCTCAAAAAATAAGGAGCCTGGTAATGGGAGATCTTGGAAGCGGGCTGCACCGGAGCGCACTGGGGAAGTAAGAGTATCCGAGGTTTGAAATTCTAAACTTGCCTATTATTTTCTCATTGCCTTCCTTTCCTTCTCGCTCGTTTCTTCTATCGGAGGAGCTCCTGGTTTTCTTTTCGGGTTGAAGTCTCACCCAACCAGCCAATACAGACGAGAACCAACCTTCAGGCGTGGTGTTAGCAGGTAGACGGCCAGTTGGAATATCATTTTACACCTGTACCGATATCTATTTCACCAGCTTCAACGAGAGGACCTCTCAAAACCCAAGATACCTCATTCACTTGATATTCCCGCATTTCACGATGATGGTGACTAGGTTCTAGGCTCCTCGAAATGCCATAAAGTTTGCTGATTATCCTTTTCATTTAACAGTATCCAATTTTTTTTAGTTTTTCGGAGTTCGGTTCTATGTCAAAGAGGACTTCGTTCATTTTTGTCAGTATTCATAGAAAAGTCGGAATGAACTCGATCCATTTTAGGTTCTAAAAGATGGTACTTATTCAGCCACATGAAATTTTTGTTTCGAAAAACGGTAATGACCATTAGTATCGAAATAATGTAAAAAAAGTCCAGGCGTATCCATTTCATCAGTTTCACCGTTTTCGATTGTAACAGTTTGGTTTAGTGTTTTCGAAGTAACCCGTGAAATTTGGACGGTAATTCATACCGTAATACCTGCAATAGAAGGGCCCGCTCACGTTAAACATTCAGCCAACTTATCGCGGTTCCTGTCAACGACATAAAAAGTTGTTAATTGATAAATTGTTTATTACAAACATTTCATCAGCTGACTTCTCTCATATGGATCGAGATAATTGAACTAAACTTGACAGTGTGGGAGTCCTTCTATTACTGGTTTTACTGTATTTTGACCAGGTCGAATTTTTTCCAGACGGCTTGCATATCTACTAGAAATTGTACATGGTTTATGTATGAAACTTTTCTTTTTCTGTATCCAACTCTTCAGTTTGACTAACCTCAAACCCATTGTCCTCTTCACAAAACTTACCCTCCAAAGTATCTTACGCAATCCCAACATTTACTTAACTTCATGGGACTTTGGAAAGTTTCAAAACAACATAACGTTATTAACCAGGGGGCTTCATTCTCAATGTGTATCTTTCAATATTGAGAGCATATTTAGAGCATAACATGCGCGGGATAGTGGTACAGATGTCCTCCGCGATGGAAAAGGCGTCTTCTTGTCCAAACAATGGCAGATGATAACTGGTTGACACCATGTTTATGTACCACACATGTCCTTATGAAACAAAGAAGTGGTACTAGGACTCTTGTACCGTACTCATGCAGCTTCTGTTCAAGCTTGCTCATGGAGCAGTGTATTTTTAAACCAGATTTTTTTGCTAACTCGTGTTTCCTGGTACATAGACTTTTTAATTGTATTGAATATTCGATTTTCATGCTAGACATCAACTTGGAGTGAAATTATATCAGTTCCTATAGAAGACATTAAAAATGTGTCGACTAATAAAATGTTTTGAATATTAGATAAACAATTTGACACTTGACAACTTTTATATCTTAGACAGGAACCGAGATAAATTCTCTCAAATTTCAAAGTTACTGGCCTTTCTATTACAGGTTTTACGGTAAGTAGCTCTTGAAGAATAGTCTGAAACACATGCTGAAAGTTTTCTTTCAAATTTTTCTCTACTTCTCGTGCAATTCACTTTTTTCCAAAGAGTTCGATTCCTGCTCCTCCCTGCTTACACCTGTTGTTTGTCGTGTTTCCTCTGTCTTACTGTAGCTCTGTGTTGTTAACATCTCATAGCTTCCTGTTAATGAATATCACTCGTGTCGCTTGTCATCTGAATGTGCAATAAAATGATTGACAAGTGGCCTCCGGCTCATTCCCGCGCGCAAAATTCACATTCTTCAGGTAGATATGTACGCCAGGTAGGAAACCTCAAAGTGACATGACAACATTGAAATGTGTCATCGTCCCAACCGAACTTTGCAACATTTTGCAGGCTATTCGAATTCCTAAACGATGAGACTCTGGGTCATCCGGGGGAAAGGTGACTAGTTGTGTTTATTTTTCCAAAATAATTTATCACTATGCGACGAGAAGAAGAGCGAATTCTAAACAAAACTTACGTAACAGATTGTGGAGATGGCTCCAAATTCAAATCTAAACAAATAGGTTCTCAGGTGACGTCTCTTACTCTAAACAGAGCCCCACACTTTCTCATAATGAAACTTTTGGGATACAAGCCATTAAACGATTAAATCGGCTTATGATCACCGTTGAAAACAGCACACATGTGGTCAATTCGGTCACTTCAAAAGAGGTTACAGTGCGCGAACTTCTTTCCGAACAGAAGAAGAGGACAAGATGCTCCGGATCAAATTGCTTACTACATTGTATACTTTTTAATCATCGTGAGAGCGGATAGAAGGTAGGAGACACCTGGGTGGTTCCAATGAAGTCGATGAGGAGGTGTAGATTGATTTATGATGGACTAATGGATATTTATGGAGCAAGGGAAAGAAAACATAAAAATGATTGGGATTCGGTATCCGGCAGAAATCCGAAGATTTGTTTCAACTTGTGCTGACAGTAATAAAAAACTGTACCCTGGTATGTATCGGAAACGGCTTTAAAATACTGTAAAACCTGTAATAGGAGGTCCTACACTGTCAAATTTGAGCTCAATTATCTCGATAACTTTGAAAGATATCAAAAATGTGTCAACTAATAAATGATTTATCATAATATGCCCAACCTTATATCAGTTTGATTTCTTTCACAGGAATCGAGATAATTGAGCTCCAACTTGACAGTGAAGGGGCTCTTCTATTACAGATTTTACGGTTTGCTGACATTCAGAGAAAAATAACTGGATGCATCTGAAACGGGTTTTAAAATTATGTTAACTTTATTGAGGTTTCCTGATTTGATTCAAAATCGCCTGAATTTCGCAGCTTCTCCCATTTTCAGAAATAAAACATTTTTCAGGCACTCCCAGATTAATTTTAGAAATTATATTCCCACCGGTCCCAGCAAATTCAAGTCAAAATGTCGAATTTCTAAAAAACGAATCGATAATTCTCTGGCTCCACTTGCATTGCTCACTCTCGCCGTCTACCGTAGTCTCGAAGGCACTGAGTGAGTGTGGAGGAAAAAGCGTTTCGGGATCGAATTTCACCTATGGTCACACACAATTTCCTCTCCCCGGCCCTCCACTCACTATTTTTCTTTATTCCATTTTGTCTCAACCCGCCGAATATTTTACATTAGCTTCATGCAAGAGTCAGTAGAAGAATAGAAGATTTTATGCACATCAGGGACTACAAAGATTGATAAGATGTACCAGCACCAATCATCATATCATTATAATTGACATAGAAACCGGGAAACGTTGCGGCTGCGGCGGCGGCTGAATATGTGGTCAGATCGGCGGGATGATGGAAAGAGTTGGACAGTTTTGATGCGGTTTTTCGAAGGATTTTCAGATCTTCTTCTTCACTCAATGCAAGATCTTTCAAGGAATCTCTGGAATGAATAAGTTTGCAGATTTGTGAGATTGCCGAGTCTACTCACTTTCCCTCGGGTATCCCAGCTCTATCCCGTTGTCTTCGATTTTTGAACCAGTTGGAAACTTGGGTTACTGTCAGATGTGTCTTCTCAGCTAGCTCTCGTTTTTCTCTAGGGCTTGGGTACGAGTTCCGGACGTACCAATCGCGAAGTAGCACTCGAGATTTGTCCTGAATGAATTGAATATTTCTAGAAATTACCCCCAAAACTAACTCTAAAACAGTAACTAGTCTCCTCGCCATCCCAAATCGTTCTGGGTAGTGGATACTTCCTTCGAATTCGGTACTTCCCAACTGCTCCCAATTGTCTTCCTCTGATCTTTTCAGCTTCGTGATAATGTGCATTGAGCCACCATTCCTGAAGGGATAGGTGATGTTCTGATGCAAAGTGGTGGGTCTCAATGATTCTGTACAGCTCCTGGAAAGATTAAAAATGAGAAAAATACGTGTGGAAAAATAACCTTGAAGTTGTTAGAATGGTAAGCTAGGAAGGCTTGAGCTTTCAGAATGTATTGATTGTTTCGCATTTCATCTCGTTCCAAAATGGTCCAGACGAATTGAGACTGGAATGAGAAAGCGTTTTTTTTTTGAACGCCTTGATTCAGCCCGGTTGATAAACCGTAAAGCCTCTAATAGAAGGGCCCCTCGCTTTTAACATTTAACCAATTTATCTTGGCCCTGTCAAATATCTTTCTTATATATAAAACGCAAAAGGCGTCTGTTGGTCCCTCTGTCAGTCTGTGGACTTTTGAAAAACGTGGAAAAAATATAGGTTTACGTGATATTTTTCAAAAAATTAGGAGCAGAGCGACCAATCAGAATGATCAGACCAAATTGATTAAAACGCGCCGAAGGCGCACCAGCTCGCTGGTATAAAAAAAAATTGTCAACTGATAAATTGTTTATTTTAATATCACAAATATTTTATTGGTTGACAGATTTTTGATAACTTGCACAGGAGAAATGAAAAATCAGTTTATATTTTTTATCAAGAAATTTTCAGAGTAATCGAAAATTTAACAAAAAAATTTGTAGGAACCAATCTGCATTATGTTCCTGAAAATGTACTGAAGTTCCATACCATTTCGAATGTGCTCTTTTTACTGGAGCCTACGAAAATTAGCTCAAACTTTGAAGCATGGGGGCCCTTCTAATACAGGCTTTACGGTACATAGTTTTATAAGAAAAAATTATAATCGCCCACCAATTTCCCAGCATCATTAGTCAATGCCTCACAAATACAAGCGACCTGTTCTTCAGAGTATCTCGTCGTATCACAACTGAAAAAACGTCTCAAATGTTTTTTGACAAAAGACAGAAACTAAAGAAACTCATGGGGATGAAATTCCAGCAGACTCCCTTGTTGAAATCTGATAAAATTTCGTGTCGATATCACATTAAAACATACGTAAAGTGATGAGGATGAAACGACGAGGAGCTTGGCTGCATATTGCTTTTCGAAGGATTCCGCGGTGGCACAATACTTGAAAACAGATAGTGTGAAAATGAGGAGTTGAGGAAAAACTCAAGCAGATTTTCATAACAGAACAGCTGCTTCTGCCTGTTGTTTTCTTTCTGAACTACCGTAACCGAAGGAAAACCACTATCTGGGAAGAAGCTTTATTTACAAAAAAGTAGGAGCTGCGGTAATAAATAAAAGAATGCGTAGAGGATAAAACTGATAAAGAAAACTGAATCAAGGGAAGCAAATAAGGCACAAATGTCATATGTTTCTTTAAAAGGGAAAAATCACAGATTTTATTTATTCGAGGACTTGGGATGTGGACATGGACACCACTTTGGCTTTCACCAAATTGATCACATTCTGATTACTGTCTTCTTTCAATTCTTCTGATGGCTTTGGACTCTCTTCTTTTGTTTCTTCTTTCTTCTCAATATCAGCAGAAGCTTCTGGAGTTACAGACTTGACTTCATCCTCTTCTTTCTTATTTTCTGGAGCTGTCTCAGAATCTTTTTGCGTCTCGGATGCTTGATCAGATGGCTGATCATTCTCATTCTCTGGAGCATCAACCTAAAATCATAAAAATTGTAAATTGATGTTCAATTTCTCCAGATGTACCTCATCTTCACTCTTTGGCTCCTCTTCTAACTCCTCCTGCTCGCCGAGCAACTCATTTTTTGCCTTTCTCTTCTCAACTCTCTCCATCCAGCAAACCTTGTCGACCATTCGGTGAACCACTTTTCGAACTGCATAGTTGTCACTCTCACGGCGAGATCGAGGATTCTTGTTCTTTTTCTGGAACTTTATAACTTTAGAAATAAGTCAAGCAGCTCTCCCAGCTGTACCTTCTCCTCAACATTCTTATCTCCAGCCGGTTGCACTTTTCCTTTTCCATCTTTATCTTTCTTCTGAACGTTCTTATTCTCTTTCTGATCTTTCTGCTGCTGCTCTTTTTGGTCCTTTTGACTTCCACGTCTTCTCTGACCTCTGTTAACCTCTCCTCCATCGGCACCGATCTACAAAACAAAACAGTAAAAAGGAGGTGTCGGTGTAAATGAAACATGAGAAAGCGTCAGCAGCCGGGAAGAAAGAAGCGGTCGCGGAGCAGGCGGAGCAGGCGGCTCGTCGGGCGGTACGGTCAAAGTAATGAGTAGCGAGCAGGTGTGAACGGGAATATACAAACGATAGGGAGACTGATTTATGGACTAGAGGAGTGAGGGAAGGATGACGTAATTGTTTTGTGAGGGGTCATAACTCTTTAGATGACATAATAGTTAACTTTTGAAAAATACAGTACCGGTCATATACGAAATCGTGTTTTTCGGTTGATTTTTACCATTTTCAGGAATCTGGAGCACGGGTGTCAAGCTTCCGATCTTTTAAAAAATTTAGAGGTTGTAAAACAGACCTGGATTGAAAACTTTGCATTCAAAGAATTTTTCGAAAATTCCTAGTTTTCCAGCTATTTGCCGATTTCTCGTACACACAAACGGGCTGAAAAGGGGTGTATTTTAGGTAGGCTACGAAAAGCTGAAAAACAAGGAATTTTCAAATCATTCTGTGAAGGTAAAGTTTTCCATCTACGTCTGTTTTTTCACCCTCCAAAGTTTTCAAAAAGGTCGGACACTTGACAGCCGAGCTCTGGACTCTTGAAATTGGTCAAAACCAACTAAAAAACAAGTTTTTCATATGTTTATGGCCGGCACTGTTGGTTATGTGCAAAAACTATCGAAATTTTTAGCTGACCATTGCCTCTAGGAATATTCTCAAGTTTCTAATACCAAAACCTACCGAATTTTTCTTCTCTGGATGTCCTCCATCTTTCTGATTTCCAGATTTTCCATGATTTCCTCCACCTCTTCCTTGATTTCCATGTCCTCCCTTCTTTCCATTTCCACTTCCTTCTTTCTCCTCCTTAAATGGGAATGTGATTCTTCCCTCCAATCTCGACGGAATCTTAACACCATCCTTCTGATGCTTCTGTGCTCCTCCATTTTGGTTTCCGCTTTTGTTGCCACCTTTTCGGTTTCCACCAGATCCACCTCCGGCGTTATTCGTGTGGTTACCGTTATTATCCTTATTATTATTATTAGTGTTAGCGCCATTTTGACCCGCCAATCGACCCTTCAAATCCATCGAAGGCACATTCTCCCGCCAAGTTTCGGCACTAAAATCATTGATTTTGATTTCAGAATTTTCGGGGAAGGGTTTTCTTACGGTGTCTTTCCTTTGTCCCACTCACGACTCCACTGTCCGTTACCGTTACGGTCCGGAGTTGTCGCTTTGGGAGAAGGCGTTTGAGACGATGACTGCAAAAAATAGATCAAAATCTGACATTTTCCGGTAATTTTAAAGTTTTTTAGCTTCACGAAATCCTACAAATCTGTCTTCTTTCTTTACAAATCAACCAAATCGTCAACTTTCTGTTCAATTATCTCGGTTCCTACGAGTTATCAAAAATCTGTTAATTGATAAAATTGCTGATATTGTGATAAACAGTTTATTAGTACACAACTTTTTCATATCTTTGACAGGAACCGAGATAAACTGACTCATAGTTAAGAGATCCTTCTATTACAGGTGTTAAGTATGTTTCCATTATACTCCGGTAACACCTTTCCGTTTCTTTTTCTTCTCCGCAATACTGTTTTGTACAAATTCTTCGAATATGACTACTAATTGTCTCTTGCGCGTTCAATAAGTATGTTATCATCTTTCCACATCTATCTTCCCTTTTTTCCTTTCTTCTTTTTCTTCTTTTTTACTTCTATTTCCTACTTTTGTCACATAAATAACATCTTTGTCAAAAACTGTACAGTTTGGAAATGGGAGTTTTAAAACTGGTTTCCCTTCAAAAAAAAAAACCAATGGCATGATTGATGGGCATGGCATACCTTTGGAGATTTCGCTGTCGAATCCTCATTGCGTGCACGATCCTCTTCGATCTCCTGTAAACATTCAGAAGTTCAAAATATGTTTAAAAATTCAGAAGGAGTCAAACCTTAGTACGCTGCTCAATTTGCTGGTTTTTTTCCCGAATGAGGGCGATTCTGCGATCGAGTTCCGCCTCATGCTCCTCGCTTCGTCGCTTCTCACGATCCATATCGAGCCCTGTATATGTCAGAATAATCCAGAATTTTGAAAATTGACAACGAGCACGTTTGTATAGGAACAAGGGGAAGTGAAATGGCGCTGGTAGCGAAATGAGAATAACAACATGCTGTGTATTTACCAGCCACCTCCATCACAGTGTTTATGCAAATAACTGTATGTTAAAACACAGTTAAAACAGTGAAAAATATACAATGGAAATGAGAGACAAAACAGAGAAAAAAATGTAATGTGGAGGATTATCAGTAGCTCTAAAAGTTTTTTTTTCTGTGGAATAGGGAAAAAAGAGGTCAGCAAGGGAGCATTTTTGGAGACTGAAAGTGTTATCAGTTGTCATAAAATGACCAGTCATCGAAATTGTTAGAGGAATAATTTTAAGAGCATGCCAATCTGCCAAAATAATAATGATCAAGAGTACTGTATTTGCAAAAAATGTTATTTCTGGTGAGGTTCTAGAGAGAAATTCAACAAAGAATAGTCAATAAGATATTCATGAAGGCTACCCAATCCGTCAACTTTAAGCCCATATGTCTCGGTTTCTGTGAAATATATCAAAAATTGATAAACTAATAAATTGTTTATCACGATGTCAAAAATATTTTGTCAGTTGACCACTTCTTGATATCTTTTACAGAAACCGAGATATACAGGCTCAAAACTGACAGCTTGGATTGCCTTTTGTTAGAGCTGGCTTGAAATTGCAACAGTTTAGTGGAACGTTCCGGAATGAGAAAGTTGCGAAATTTTTGGTTAAAAATATTGGACGAAAAATGATTCAACTCTCTCTATGTCGGTTCTCTCTCAAGAGTCTTGCATCTTCTCTCTATCAATCGAAGAAAATCGGGACGGAGATTTAGAGAATGAGGGAAAAAAGAGCGGGGCGTTTTGCAGTCGGTGTCTGTATGTGTGTGCGTGTCGTGTCTATGTAATATCTGTACAAGAAGAAAAAGGGGAGCAGCCGACGATCGGACTGGGGCACGGGATGGACACAGGAAGCGGGAGAGAGAGAAAACGAACTGGTCGGCATGAAGAAGAGAAAAATGGGAGGAAGAGAAAAGTGTTTGGATGGGATGGAGAGAGGATTGAAAATCAAGACAAATGTGTTGATGGACAACATTTTGAAATGTAAAGTCATAACAAAAACGAAAGCAAAAAACATAGGTTCCACCGAGATTTGAACTCGGGTCGCAGGATTCAAAGTCCTGAGTGCTAACCGCTACACCATGGAACCACATTTCAAACACACTCCCAGCGCGTATATTACGGAGCGGAATCGAAGGAAATGTGAGAGACGCAATGGGTTGATAGACACAAAAATTGTATATGGAGAAGGAAAAGAGGAGATGGGAAAAACAAATAGAACAGGTCGTAAGCTGCTTTTTAGGCAATCGGAAGAAAAATCGTGAATGGTTCGGTCGATTAGTGTGTGTGTAACGGGGTGAAAACTGAACAAAAACAAAAGGAACAGTACTGCGAAGGTGTGAAAAATTTGGTTCTTCCGAAGAGAAGGCTGTCAGTTGCAATGGTGAAATTGAAAAAAAAACTGCAAACGAAATTGGAACATGGCATTTGCAGGAAAATATACATTGAAACGCAAGAGGGATATTATGCTGGTACAAAAAATCGAAGCTGTAGACGAGAAACGTCGGTGGCCATGGCAGAGGGTTCCACAACGATAACTACCGTAATTAAAATAATACATCTTGCAAATAAAAATATTCTTTGGTTACAGTAGTTTTTGTTTTAGGATCTTCAGCTACGACCACCGGTGTTTCTCGTCCTCAGCTCCGACGTTTTAAACTTTTTTGAAGAGGCTTTAATTAAAATTTAAATGTTTTGGTGATTTCCAATTCTAGTTTCACACAGTCTTCTGAAAAAAAAGTATTTGAATATCTATGAAAATCTTGAAGTCGTCAGTAATTTGCCTTTTAATACATAAGCATACTCACAAAACATTCCAGAATCTTTAAAAATGTTAGTCTCCGTAAAAATCCATTTTTCAAGTTCCTGATTCAATTTATTGTTTCTGAACATTCAGTAACTACATTTGATCTGTTATTTGAATCAAAAAACAGAGATGCTCCGCCCATTTTTTTCAGACAAGCCCTTAGAAGCTTAATATATGACACTTTACTTATCCAAGCTGCATACTCAGAATTCTTGATAACCTTGTTATTTCATTAAGTCAACAACCTATTCTTGAAATCTAAAACTTCGTAACAATAGCCAATTATTTCCCTGGAACAAGTGATTTCAGATATGTACTAACTTCTGCTTCCGGCTTTCTGACCGATAGCAAATACCTCTCCCCATTCATATCACTTTGGCGCTCTGACTCTTGACTTGGCTTTTTATCGGTCAGACTTTTTTCGACGATTGAAAAACCCATAAAATTGTAGGAATACGGTTTACTGAGCTTAAATTTGTTCTATCTGTTCTTCTACAAAAATTGTCCACTCTTTATCTTTTAACATTGCTCAATAATGGGCGATCCACAAGCTATCATTGAATTGCTTCGCGAAAATGTCAGCTGTAATTCTGGAGAATCAAATCAAATCCAATATTTCAAATACGGGATTCAATTGATCTATGTGTTACCGTTAGGATTACTGTACTTATCATTCATGATTACAATTATGAAACGGAAAAAGGATCGCGAGTTGTTCGATGACTCTTTTTTTACGTTGCTCTTGGCTGATGGAATTATAGTAAGTTTATCTAGATTGAAAACCGAGACAGGTGTCTAATCAAATTTTAGTTTTCTTTTTTTTTATTTTTGGAAAAAAAGTTTGCAATGTAAAAGTCAAACTTCTGGTTCAAACGGACTAATTTAATATTAGAAGGCGTCATCTGAAAAATATAGATTTTTGTTGCTAGTTTTCTAGGTTATTGTATTAAATATCTAAAATAATGACGACATAGTATTCGGAATAGTAGAGGTACCTTGAAATACCGTAAACATTAAAATAGAAGATCACCCTACACTTACTTTTTGAGCTTAACTATCTGAGTTTTTATAGCAGATATCAAAAATGTGTTAACTAATGAATTTTTGGTAATATTATGACAAACATTTTATCAGTTAACAGTTTTTTTTATATCTCTTATAGAATTTAAGATAATTGAGCTCAAAGTGCAAGTATACGGTGGTCTTCTATTAGAGTGTTTACAGCAATTTGAATTTCGTAAATTGATTTTCGTACAGTTCAAATTCCAAAAACACAACTTTTTTTTAGAAGAAAGTTTACAAAAAGTAATTTTCCTTACTTTCACGTCTTCAAGCTTTAATTTTCAGACGCTATACTTCCTAGTTTCGGATATAGGATTCTTTCGTTTGACCTCTTACGTTCGCCCAGTTTGTGAATATCTTCTACCTTCACTCAAGGAGCCATCATATATTTTAACCCCATTTTATACTTCATATCTGTATTCTCAACTTGCAAAAATGTTGTCTACGCTGGCGATGAGTGTGAATAGATACACTTCGGTCATTCATCCAGTTCGTCATAAAGTGGTGAGATTCATTCAAACTAAAGTATAGTCTATCTCATATGTTTTCAGTTTTGGCTCCGACACTGCTACAAAATCATAATTGCAATATTTCTTATTCCAATGTGTTTTGTGTGGCCAGTTATCATTGGAACCACCAGTTTCCTTCCAATTGATGGGAATAGTGTAATCTATTACGAGCACAAACTTCCATGGGCTCGAACAACATACGGAAGAATATTGATTGCAATTCCAACTCTATTGTTTACAGTTTATTCAAGTTTTGTCACTTCTTCGAAACTTGGAAAACTTGGAGGTCGTATGAAAAAAGTGGAGCACTCTATGAATGTTGCAACGGTGTTCACAGCAGCTGGATTTGTTTTGGTATTGGTTCTACAAATCGTTTATCTTGTGGTAACGACTCAGAATATTACAAGTGAAGAAAAAAGTGCGATAGGTCTGAAAATTATTATGGCTGGAACACAAATCAGTAACGATTTCTACATGTTGAGGTTAGTTGATCCCTGTGATAGGAGGGCCGCTACTTTTTTCTGTTTCTTTGACGATATTAAAAAGTTGTCAACTGATAAATTTTTATCATAAAATTAAAAATATTCTGTCAGTTGACACATTTTTGATATCATGCACAGGAGCCCAGAAAAATTGTCTCCAACTGAGGGGCCTTTTATTACAGGGTATAAAAGTTTTAGTGATATTTTTCCAGCGGTCCTGTTATACTTTTGATTCTTGACAAACGAGTGAGATCTTCCATTTTTTGTCAAACAAAGAAACGAAAAGATTCAAGAAGAACAACGACAAAGGTGTCGATTCAACACCCTTCGCCACATGTTCAACCGATTTGAATTTTCTATAAATATTGGTTTTTTAAAAATATATTTGAAGCTTGTTTTCAATTTCTATTTGTTGTTAAATAAGAGCATTTGTGATACAGATCTTGCAAAAGGATCTCACCAAAGTTGCCCAACCTTTTTGAAATCGCTCACGAGCTCAATTATGAGTAAAGTGTGCGAAAATCTCTGACTGAAACACCTACTCAGTTTCAGTCTTGTTTCTTGGAACGTGCCTATTTTTCATTTTCAAATCAAAAAAAAGACACGGTTCGTCGATTCCAGCCGATAAACTTCCGCTTTTTTCGCTTCTAATTATCAACAAAACACATTGAACATTTTCCATGTCTGACCCAAAATCTGTCAGTGAAGTCTTACGCCAGAATATTCAGTGTTATTCTGGAGAACCAGATGAGATTCAGTATATAAAGTTTGCGATTCAATTATTCTATTTGATACCGTTTGAATTACTGTATATATCGTTTTTGATCAAGATCGCAAGGAAGAAGAAAGATCGGGATCTTTTTGAAGATTCATTTTTCTCATTGCAGTTGGCAGATGGAATTATCGTGAGTTGAAACTTTTATAGAACCTCAGCAAATTCTAGGCATATGTGACCATTCTTCGCTAAGATGAAAATGAATAAATCCTCATAAACTTTTGCACAGAACTACGAAAGTTTGTAAAATTTTGATTTGTGCTCATTGTCATGCAGTTTCGGGTCACACGACATTAACCCCACGGATTAGGTGCAAAGTTCGTTTAAACGAAAAGATTTCAGACTCTATTCTTTCTTGTATCTGATACAGTATTCATCCGTTTGACCTCGTACGTGCGTCCGGTTTGTGAACTATTTGTATCACTTCTCAAAGATCCATCGTACATTTTGACACCATATTTAACGCTTCATCAGTATGTACAACTAGCTAAAATGTTGTCAACAGTAGCGATGAGTCTGAATAGATACACTTCGATTGTGTATCCTGTACATCATAAAACGGTATAAAAATGGGGGATGCAAAGTTTTAGAAAGAGTATTTAATTTCAGTTCTGGATACAACACTGCACAAAAATATTGATTGCTGTTTTCACCATTCCTTTGCTTTTCGTATGGCCCGTTGCAATTGGAACCACAAGTTTTACTCCATTCGGAGGGACTGCTATCATAAACTACGAACGAGTCGTACCCTGGGCTCGAACAACCTACGCTAGACTTATAGTCGCAGTTCCATCGTTTTGCTTTACCTTATATTCGAGTATCGTGACATCTTCCAAACTCAGAAAGCTTGGAGGGCATATGAAGAAAGTTGAATTTTCAATGAACATGGCCACCTTGTTCACAGCATGCGGATTCATATTAGTGGTGGCGGTACAAATCGCTTATCTTGCGGATAGTGCTTCAAACTGGGTTGAAAATATGTGGCTCACAAAAATTATTTTGGCCGCTACTCAAGTCAGTTATGATTTTTATATGTTGAGGTATGAATGAAGAAAAAGTTGGTCGAGAAAATGGAATCTGAATTACAGTGGACCAGTTGTTTTACTGATTTTGGACAAACGGATGAGATCTTCAATTATTTGTTGCTCAAGAAAGTCAAGAAAGTTGGCAAGAAAGTCTGGATCAAAGAACACGACGACAGTAGTAGCTGTGCAGCCACTACCCACGATAACGAATCACTCTGGTCATTCTTCATAAATTTGAACGTATTCTTTCAATTATCATCTGCAAAAATCTTTTTTAAAAATCCAATACTGTTCTTCCTAAACGTTAACTGAAAACTCTTCTACATTCTAAACCAAGTCTCATAGTTACAATCCGCCTAAAAATTTCAAAAAATCACATGCCAAGCTACAAGATATATCATGGTCTGATCTCTTCAGATTCTAACGAGCATGTATGACGGCTTCATTATGTATCCATAACTTCAAAACAATTAGCAATCCTCCTCGGAGACTTCGAAAAATTCACGCGCTCTTCACAAATTGAGTGTGAGAGTGATATCAACAACCCGAATTCCTTTCAATCGTCAGTCGTTTTGGTTCTCTGAATTCACGTATTTTTCCAGCCCTCTTCTTTCGAGCTGAAAACGGATAAGGCAGTAATTTCGAGGCTAGACACGGTTCGCCGATTACGCCTCAAATATTCTCTGTTCACTTCTGAAATTTTGTGTTTTCAATGTCGAGCCCGCAAGTTGTTGAGGATTTGTTACGTCAGATGATTGGATGCGATTCTGGAGAATCGAATTTTCTACAGTATACAAAGTTTGGATTACAGTTGGCTTATGTTTTACCCTTCGGACTTTTGTATCTTTCATTCATGATCACAATTATAAAAAGAAAGAAGGATCGAGACTTATTCGAAGACTCATTCTTCACATTGCATCTGGCTGATGGTGTTATTGTAAGTACCGTAGAGCCTGTATTAGAAAAACCCGTGAAATTGAAGGACGCCTCTAATAGAAAAGCCGCCCAAAGACCTTAAGAAAAATAGTCGGGTCGGCTATAGAACATGTTTTATAGTTTCCATGTATCCGCATAATGCTGACTTCTTTAATTCTCATAATTATTACCCAATTTTGTTCCAGACAATATATTTTCTCATGGCGGACACCAGTTTCTTCCGACTAACCTCATATGTTCGCCCAGTGTGTGAATTCCTTGTCCCAAATCTCAAAGACCCGTCGTACATTTTAACCCCATTTTATACGTCCTATATGTATGCACAATTGGCTAAAATGCTGTCAACATTAGCAATGAGTGTGAACAGATACACTTCTGTGAATCACCCAGTACATCATAAAGTGGTAAGACTTTCTATCAAATTCTGATGACTTTCAAGCTTCTTTCGTTCTAGTTCTGGATGCAACATTGTACTAAAGTTATAATTGCAATATTTGTGATCCCATGTTTCTGTGTTTGGCCGGTTGCTATTGGCACCACAAGCTTCCTCCCATTCAACGGCAACGGTGTCATAAATTATGAGCACGTTATACCGTGGGCTCGAACCACATACGGAAGACTTTTGATCTCAATTCCAACTCTGTTTTTTACAATTTACTCAAGTGTTGTGACATCTGCAAAACTCAAAAAGCTAGGAGGACATATGAAAAAAATCGAGTTCTCTATGAATGTTGCGACCGTTTTCACAGCGTGTGGATTCGTGTTGGTAGTGGCTTTGCAAGTATGTTATCTGGCTCTAAATGCTGAAACATTATTGGACAAAATGTGGCTGACCAAGGTCATTTTAGCAGCGACACAGATTAGTAACGATTTTTACATGCTGAGGTACGTATGAATTTTTGAATTACATATTTGTGATTTTTATGTTTTCAGTGGTCCTGTTGTTCTATTGATACTGGACAAACGAATGCGATTTTCTATTTGCTGTCGTAATCGGAAGAAAGGATCTAGAAGGGCAACGAAAGTTTCTGTGCAGCCGCTGACACTTGCGCAACATACTCATTGATGCTGTGAATTTGGTTAAAGATTTTCTCACTTTTTCAATTTTCCGAATTAAGACGCGTTCTCTGTAGAACTCGACTTCAGGCCTATTATCTACTGTACAGAAAAATTCAAACTTGTTTTTTCTGGCTGATTTTTCATATATCGCATCGTTATGGACTTCTAAGGTATATGAAATACAGTTTGTCCCGACTTGTCCCACACCTGCAAAAATATGGTCGTGGGGTGTCTAAAAAAATATTTTTTTCAAAACTGAAATTATGATTAGATCTTGATGTAGAACGTTTTTAGGCACTATTTTGAACATTTTTTGTATTGGCACTATATTCGTATTCTTCCATCTTCCCTGAAAAAATTTCAATTTTTTACAAAAAAGCTATTTTTTGGACCAAAAAATTACCGTCCTGAAAAAAATTTCCATTATTTTAAAAAATTAAACATAAAATTTAGATTTTACATTAAAAAATACATTAGAAACTGTTTTGAAATAAGAGATAAGCCTGGGTCCACTATGAGTTTTAGGCCAAAATGTGCCCAAAAATGAGGTTTCACAATGTGGGGGAGTACATGGCAACAAAAATTCGACCAAAATCGACCCTCTCTGATTTTTTTCAAATTTTCATCAGATGCATCATATGTCATAGGTAGTATTCTGGCAAAGTTTCAAGATCCGTGCTCATCGTCTTCCTGCATTTTCAGAAGCACCAAAAAAGCGACAAAAATTGCTTCCAAATCCATTTTTAACGAAAAAGCACGAGCTCCAGAAAGACATGAAGACGATGAGCACGGATTTTGAAACTTCGCCAAAATACTACCCATCAAAAATACTACATCTGGTAAAAATTTGAACAAAATCAGAGAGGGTCGATTTTGGTCGAATTTTTGTTGCCATGTACTCCCCCACATGGTGAAACCTCATTTTTGTGCACATTTTGGCCTAAAACTCATAGTGGACCCAGGTTTATTTTTTATCTCAGAACAGTTTCTAATGTGTTTTTTAATGTAGAATCTAAATTTCACGTTTAATTTCATAAAATAATGGAAATTTTTTTCAGGACGGTAATTTTTTGGTCCAAAAAATAGCTTTTTTGTAAAAAATTGAAATTTTTCCAGGGAAGATGGAAGAATACGAATATAGTGCCAATACAAAAAATGTTCAAAATAGTGTCTAAAAACGTTCTACATCAAGATCTAATCATAATTTCAGTTTTGAAAAAAATATTTTTTTTAGACACCCCACGACCATATTTTTGCAGGTGTGGGACACGCCGGGACAAACTGTATTTCATATACCTTAGAAGTCCATAAAGATGCGATATATGAAAAATCAGCCAGAAAAAACAAGTTTGAATTTTTCTGTACGGCAATATTCTTGGTTCTTTCAGAGAATGTGTCAAATGTGTCAATTTTTTGAAAATGTTTGCTTTCATAAAGTTAGACTTGAATGGAAACTGAAAGAATTCTAATGAATCTAAACTTAGTCTCTAAAGACTACTGTCTTATTGAAGACTCAAAGATTAATTACGAAATAACATATTTTGTTTTGACAACATTCCTTTTTCTAGCTAAAAATCGAATCCCTCACTCCCCGAATACGTGCCAAATATGACTGAATTACGGATCACCGAACACATCATCGTAGCACACCCACTCAAAATTCCGATACTAATGTTCACTAGCTGATCTCCTTCATTCCTCATTTTATCATCTTGATGATGGTTGAAATCGACGCTGCTGTTGAATATCTCCGTGCTAGAATCAGTTGCGATTCTGGAGACACGGATGTATCACAGTACACGAAGTTCGGTATTCAGTTGGCTTATGTTTTACCTTTTGCTCTTCTGTATCTTTCTTTTTTGATGGCAATTGTCAGAAGAAGAAATCATTGTGAAATTTTTGAAGACTCATTTTTCGCACTTCATTTAGTGGATGGAATTGTGGTGGGCTTAATTAAATTTTAACAAATTCAGTAACAAGTTTTACAGACTATTCTCTTTCTTGTGCTTGACATTAGCTTCACTAGAATCACTACCTACATCCGTCCTGTGTGTGAATACTTTGTACCTCTCCTGAAAGATGATGCCTATTACTTGACACCTTATTTCACACTTTACTTGTATGCTCAATTCGCCAAAATGTTATCCACTCTGACGATGAGCATCAACAGATACACTTCTGTTAACTACCCGTTACTTCATAAGTCTGTAAGTTTTCTATAGCTTTGATCCTTTAAAAAATGAATTAAAATTTCAGCTCTGGCTGCAGCACTGTTCCAAAGCTATCCTTGCTATTTTACTCATCCCTATACTTTTTGTTTGGCCAGTTGCAATAGCAAAAACTTCTTTTCTTCCTAATAAAGGTCAGGCAATAATTATGTATGAACATCATTTTGCGTGGGCAAGAACATCCTTCGGCAGGATTCTAATTGGAGGATCTACACTCATCTTCACAGTATCCTCTAGCGTAGTCACAACCTATAAACTTTCGAAATTGGGAAAACACATGAGAAAAGTGGAGATTTCGTTAACAGTTGCAACAGTTTTCACATCTCTCGGCTTTGCGTTGATGCTTGTTGTCCAGGTTTTTCAGTTGGTTGTGCCTTTGGATTCGTTTGTGGAAGACCAATGGATGGCCACCTTTTTGTTGGGAGCCACTCAATTTGTGAACGATTTCTATATGTTGAGGTGAGAAACTTGTAGAAATGACCTATTAACCATTCTTGTACTTTGTACTTTCAGTGGCCCGATCGTCCTAATCATTCTCGATAGAAAAATTCGAAGATCAATTCTCCATTGCTCACTTCGCCGTACAAATTCTGACAAGCGAATCATCGAAGTATCCGCACGAGCAGTCACCATCACCGAAACTCATATGTTTTAATGTTTAGTCTCATTATTTTTTCTCTCGCTGATCAAACCATGAAATATTTTTGACTTTCTATTTTCAGCTCTTGAGCTACTCGGTTGGTTGCACATTCAAGAAGAACAAAAATATTTATAAAATTAAGAATGAAACTACAAACACTAGCAAAATGTATAGGTAGATCACCACATCGTTAAAGTTTTAGCTGACGGCGATTTGACAACGATTTTGACAGTGTCTCCAACTCGTGAAGATACTCGAGTGTTTTCGGAATTCTGAGGAGCTTCTGGAGATACACGGAATACTGAAGAACGGAGCCGTTTGTTCATGATGAGCAGGACAATTGGCGAGCTGCAAATCACACATGATCTCATTAAAACATCTGCACTATTAAATAAGCATAGACGCCAAGCATCATAAGGCTTTTCAGCGAAACCTGTAGGAGTATTTTGGCTCACCTCATTAGATAAAAATCATTACAACAGAATTCAATTTTCTTCAGTGTACTTCCAAATGCAAGATTTTCAATTAAGAATGAGGTAGAGAAGATGAGGAGAATCGCCTGAAATCTGGGTACTAATAAAAAAAGTACCTTAAAAACTAACCTGAATAATGATGTAAACAACGAAAACTGCACTGATGACTACGGTAGATAGGGTTAAGGACCTTTCCAAGGTTCTCAGTTTGTTCTTGAATTTCTTAGTGAGACGATAAGTTTTGATATTAGTGAGCAATATAAACAGAAAGGCAGTCAAACTGACAATAAGCTTGAAGAATGTTGTTCGGACCTGGGAGATAAAAAAATTTCAAAATCTCGGAGTTTCGAATAAAACTCACAAATGGGACAACTTTCACATATCCCAGGATTCCTTCTCCAACATATGGATCAAATCTAGTTGGTGAGATAGCGAGGTGCCACGTGAAGAAGACTGGACAAATCATGGAAACAATGATGACGTGATTTGTGTGCTTCTTCCAGAACTGGAATGAGGAAATGTTCTTGGTAAATCGCGCAAAATTTTAGGAGAATTGAAAATTCACCTGTATGGAATAATCAAACTAAAAATAACAACAAAAAAAACTCACAACTTTATGCCAAATCGGATAAGCAACACAGGTGAATCGGTTTGCAGATAACAATGATATCGAAAAAATCTTCGCAAACTGGAAGTAGTTGAATCCAGCGAGATAGGGTGTTAGGATGTATGTTGGTTGCGGGAACCAGGCCCAGAAAACGTGGCATAACGGATTGACATAGATCAAGGGACGAGTCAGACCGTAATCCAGTACTACCACTATCAGGCTCTAAAGACAATCATGAATTAGTGTCAAGCCTACAGTATGTCTCTCTTACCACAACTCCATCCAATACGTAGATCTTGAAGAAAGCATCCGAGAACATGTGTTCTGTTTTATGAGCTTTTAGGATTTTCAGAATCACAAAAAGGTAGAGAATAGAAATCGGGAGAGCATATCCCAATTGCAAAATGTACAATATGATTTGAGTGGATACGGTATGGAACTGATAGGTGCATGTTCGGATTGAGGAATCGATTTCTTCTTCCATCTGAAAAAGTGTCAAACTTCAAGAACAATAGGACTGTTGTTATTGTTTTTGGCTTTTTAGCAGATTTCAAGAGAAAAAAAAACTGATCAGAAAAAAGATGTATGACACAAGGACAATGCAAGCGTAGCGATGTGAAAAAATTGGGCAAAAGTCATAAGAAATACTCTCTCGTTTCTACATTTTTTTTCTCATCAGATCAAAATTGGATGCTGAGAGAGGGTTGGTCATGGCAGTGGTTTCAGTTCCCACACCCCAAAATGTTCTACATCTTTTTTCTGCTCTTTTAGGCTCCCTGCAGAAACGGAAATTGATGGGAAACCCAAAAAATTAATTGAGAATGGGAATGATCGGAAATTGAAAAATTGGCTTACCTCTTCGAGATTGTCAGGTGGATAGTAATGTCCCATCACGAAGTAGTAGATTATGAAAAGTAACATTGAAGATTGGTCGAAGAATCTATTGGATGGGTTGAAGTGAGATTTCGAATGTTCTGATCTAAAATTTTGAATTCGAAAAAGTTAGTATACATGTAATTTATTGGTTTTTTCGGCGCTAATGATTAGGTGTTCGAATCGCACAATTGTCGTTCGAACTTCTGAACATTGAGACTCTAGAAAGTTGGAAATTTTCTTAGAAATAAACTTGAAACGTTGAAAAGCTTCCTTGTACTGGTGTTTACAGAAAAAATAGGGTTTCAGATGCTCGGAATCATCGATTTTTTCTTTGATTTTGATGATTGATACGGTATCTGATCTTCCTGCTTTTACTACAGAGATAAATCACCTTCAGGAGTTTTTTTTGATAATGGTCCCAAAATCGCTTAAAGGCATGGAAGAGAAATGCCGGTGGCTGGAGCCGAAGGTCCCACAACGACAACTACCGTAACCTAACAATATGTTTTTGTCGTATTTATTTTTTTTCACTGCTTTCTGTCGAGTTTTCTGTTATTAATAAAAGTTTTGATAGCAAAAAAATGGCTGAAAACGAACGGCAATTAATTCGCAAAATATTTTTAGGTTACGGTAGTTCTCGATTTGGTCACCGGCGTTTCTCTTCCAAATCTCCGATTATTTGTCCCATTACAGTACTACGATGACAAATCATCTTTGGATGTTTCGATGTGATCTGATGGAACCTGTTCGTCCAGAGAACATATTTTAAAAAGTTGTATCTGTTTTTTTGGAATATTCATTTCCTAATTGTAAGATTCAAACAAACACATTGCTATTAACTTCGTTTAAGCTGACTATGAGTCCATTTGGATCAAATCTATTAATTATTTTTAATGAATAATTTCATGGCACATGATCCAATTTTGCTTCTCATCAAAATTTGTATCATGACTAATGAGTTTTTTGAGATCTTACTCGATCTCCTCCTTCTCTGTTTTGGTCTGCTTCCCACTACTGAAACAATAACTCACCACTTCATTCTCTCAATATTGTTCCTCAATCAGCCCAATTTTCTCAGATGGAAACATCATCTGAATTTCCCACGATAGGAAGTACTACATTTGTATGACAGGCAAAAAAAAAAGAAAAACAAGATATTGGTTTTTTGAACTTGAGAATATGAGTGAAAATAGAAAGATCAGCTACGGGAGAATAAAGTTTCGGAACGGAGAAAAAAGCAAATTGAGTTCCTCCGAATGTACTAGACGTAGTTAAGTACCAGGTGTTTTCATGTTTTCAGAAGGTTGATTACGTGATAAATTTCTTGAAGGGGTGTCCTGAAAATGAGATGTGGCGTGTATGGAATTGCAGTGATGAATGAATTAGGGACATGGTTGATTGATTGGAATGAGATTGGTTAGAGGATCATAGAGCTCATTCAATTGAGTTTCGGTTCATGTATGCGGAAATGCAGGTTCAGATTGAGGGATCACATGATTTTTTGGAAAATCGGAACCCATGGAGGAACTGGAGAACATCTGACGGGAACTAATTTTTAAGTGTCACAAGCCCAATATACAGTACTGGACTGGGTCTGGCCCTTCTAACAGAGAAGGATTGAGGAAGACCCTTCATCTAGAAGAGGCCCTCATATTTTTCTGAAAGTTTTTATTGGAAAACTGGGTGAACTGAAAACTTTTTGAAAGTGGACCACAAAACATTTTGAACTGGTTCTTTTCTGTTACAGGGGCCCTTCTATTTTTCCCAGATCTTCTCGGAGGGATTTTTTATTAGAGGGGCTCTTCTATTACAGTTTTTAACGGTAAATACGACTGGGAACCATATTAATTCTTCAAATTTGATTCCTAATCCAAACTATGGCCTCTGTATTACAAACGAGCTAGGATTTATTGTTGAATCTGGAATGTCGAATCAGAGGAATAAATTTCCGGACACAGTGAGGGCAGTATCCGGAAATGAAAGAAGCAAATATCACCATCCTATTTGATAATCTTTTATTCGAAACTTTGGTTATTTTGAAGCAAATGCCGCTGCTTGGATTAGTGTTCTGTTGGAAATGGAGCTACGATGGAATGGAAACGGAATCGATCAATATCGGTGAGTTCTTCATCACCTTAAAATTCATATCTGGAAGAGAAACTCCGATGGCCGTGGGGATAACTACAGTAACCCGAAAATGTTCGTTCTCGATTGACTTATTTTCTCGTTTGTACTGCTTTTCAGCGATTTTTTTTCGGTTATTTCCCATCAATTTTTTTTGGTTTTTTTGGAACATGCAAAAATAGGAAAAAAATTGAAGGCTGAAAACAATTGACTGAAAACGTACGGAAATCAGGAAAAAAAATTGAAAATAAATATATTCTTGAGTTACCGTAGTTGTTGTTGAGGGTCCTATTTTGTACCAGAATAATACCGTACTCTGCTCTGTTTACCTACTCTATTCGCGAAAAAATTGTTCCCACATTTAAAATCCTAATAAAAGTTCACCATTGGCCCTCAAATTTGCACTTTTATTTCGTTCTATTTGTCTTTTCCTGCTCAATAAGTCGTCTCACTATCTTTTCTCCTATTCTTTTTCTTCTAGAAACGTCATTGTTTTGAACAGCTCACCATCGACGTGCTTGTTGACTAATCGTTAGAATCCTGCAGAGAATTGGTGTCACGATCTTGACGAAGCAATTTTCGTCACTTTTTTGAATTTTGTTTCGATTAATTTCAAACCTCCGTTCGATTCAAAACGCACCAAAGGCACGCAATTCCTGCTACAAAAAGTATATTATTTCCTATCCAGTTACGTAATCGTCCTATGACCAATTCAGTTCCAAACAGAACATTCGAATCCAATTCTGACTTCCAAAGTTATAATTTGGGCTCCAGTGTGAAGTTAAAAGCTACAAATTTTAGATTAGAAATCTCTAAAAAAGCAGAAAACTCAAAATAAACACTAGTTTTTCTAATTTTTTCCCAATTTCAATTTCAGTGATACGAATGATTTTTGGAGATCTTCGAGCAGGAAGGCATGGCACACTTTAACCAAATAAGACTGAAATTGTATACTCTCATCAAAATTGTATTTTTCATGAAAATAATAACAAAAAGGCTTATTTGTCCTTTTTTATAGTCTTTCCGGAAACCAGATGCTCCAAATTTTGTATCCAGTTTTTCTTATAAAACCGAAAATAATTCTCATTACAATGTTCATTGATTCTGCTCTCGTCACGAGTAGACAAACACCTATTTCAGAAGAAAATTGCTCATAAACGCTTGATCAGTTTTTTTAGTACAAAATTGATCCGATGAAGTTCATTTGAGTGTATCGGGAACTTCTCCGAGTTTGAGATGATCAAGATAAGATATTTCAACCAAAAATTTTATCTGGAATCTAATCTTTGTGAACTCGAATTTATCTTTGTACCTTTTAAGAATCCCAACTCCTACGTGCTTCTATTAACCATGTGATAGTTTCGATCAAAACAATATAGACATCATCGTCTGATGAATTCAAAACCAGACATCCCATTTCCTCCGTTGGGAAATTAGACTTATCTTCTCTCTTTTTTGTCTCCTTCTAGAAGTTTATTGAGCAATTCGCCTCTTTCCCCGAATTCACGATCTCTCTAAATAGAAACTGATCATTATTATTCGCATTGCTCTCAACATTTCAATAACATTTAGTTATTTTCAATCTCTCCCCCTCTCTCATTTCCTCTGTTAAACGATTCATGTGAATTAGTTTCCCACCCATGAAAAACGTGTCTAATTGAATTGCTATGGGAACCTTGCTTTTTTTTTCCCTTTTTGCAACATTCTGCAATTTTTTTGGATTTACAAGATTTTCGGGTAAAAAATAAGTTGAAAATGAGCCCATGTTTTGAGGGAACATCCGTTCGTCTTATTTTTTGTCTCCACCGTGCCAGGCTCTGCCAATAAACAATGAGAAAAATAATGAGGGAAATAGAAACAATTTTTTCTTTTTGGAAGCGAAATGAAGGGAAAATTCTAGTTTTTGATTTTTAAGTAGCATTGATCGTGATTCAGATGTTTGTATGCTTTTTTTCTTGTCAGAAACAATGAGGTGTTTTTTGTTGGTCTATTCATACACATGTGACTATTTTGAAACATATGTCTAGGACATTGTGAATTTGGATATTTTCTAAAAACCATAGGAAAACGAATTCCTCACTGTCAGCTAATTTTCCAGTAATTTCCATAAGAAACAAACATTTTTACCAATTTCTGGAATCAACGAAACTTCTCATAGTTTCCTGATACCGTGTTTTCTCTGGTAGAAGCTCACCCTATACATTCCCTTTAAGCGCAATTGCCTCGGTTCCTGTGAAAGATAGCCCAACAGTTCAAACTGATAAAGTGTCAATCATAATATCCGCAATATTTTATCAATTGACAGATTTTTGATATCACTTATAGGAACCGAGATAATTGAGCTCAAAGTGCTCTTATAGGGTGGGTGTCTGTTAAAGAAATACTTCATCTCCCGGCCTGACTATTTTGAGACACATTCTAATTGTAAGTGCATTTTTAGTTTTTTAGTTTATTCCCCACCATCAGAGTAAAGTCCCTATTTTTGATTTTTTTAGAGACTCCAAAATCAAAAATTTTCATCAATTTTCGGAATCAATGAAATCTATCACAATCTCATCAATTCTGGAATTCACTTTGCTGTCGAAACAAGTGTTTTTGGTTCAATGGTTTTAAAATTCACTTGAAATTTGGCTCAGAAGACGATAAGCTTTCCCTAAATGAGATTGGAACTACATATGCTGAAATTTTCCGAGTCTATTTCTAGTTTGTACCTGACTTTTTGAACTTTTGAATACAAAATCATGGGTGTTTTGCTAGTCAGACGCATCTAATGAATGATTGTTTTGGCAAAGGCACACGGAACTTGCGAAAATCTCATCATCATCTACCTATTCCCCCCTTCCAGAGGAATACTATAAGTCTATCCCTCGTGACATGTTGTGTAAGGTTTTTGAAACATATGCGCGATGTTGACAAGAGAAGCGGGGCACTAGGATTTTTTTCAAGGACAAGATAACTTTCATAACAAACCTAATTAGCGGGGCCTTTGAGATATTCGGATATGTTTTTTCTCTTCTATCCGGAAATCAAAATACAAACATAAAGGGTATACATAGCCAACTGACTCTTCCGTTTCGTATTTGAATATTCTAAAACAACAAGAACAACAAAAACAACGACTTAATTTTCATTGTGTGTCAATTGAGATTTGCATGTTCTTCTTCCTTTTGGTCCTCTTCCTTTCGTCACTCATCTGTCCACCTACCACATAGAATTGACTCCTCCTTTTTGTTTTCTGTCTGTCTCGTGCATTCAGAAGGTGCACAGACATACACATAGTGTTCCCGTAAGGCACATCCATTTCCCTCGTTCTCGTTCATTTGTTGTTTTGCCGATTGCATAATCCCCCTGATACCCCTAAAGTTACAGTACGTCCTACCATTTGGAGTCAACACTTAACATGACTGTTGAAGAGAAGATACATCCGTCAGAGGATTCTGCATGGCCAATCACTATCAATGAGTAAGTTTTACTTCTTTATCTTGGTGTTCTACTAACCAGAGATCTCTTAACCACAGGCATGACTAGATTTTCAAAATAGAGACTCAATAAACTAGGATAGTTCTAAATTCTTAATTTCTACTTCTCATCTTTCAGTCTCCACATGAAGCATCTGTCTAGTATCGTGCACCAACTTTGCAATGATGCTCTCGATACTCAACTCCCACGCGATATTGAAAGACTGGTAGGAGTTTCGCAAAAACGTCCTCAAAACAAACTACAATTTCAGAAAATCGTCCGAGACCAAATTTCCCAAATCGTCGAATCTGAGTACGTCCAGCTCTTTGGAAAGATTCAAGCTGTCCTTTTCTTTCTCGACGGTGACATGCTCTCCTCGGAAACCATCATTGGATATGGGATTTACAACGAGAAGCACCACTCCTTTCTGCAAAAACTTTACCGGAAGATTTTGGTCAAGAAGGGTGTAATCCCACATGTCTCACCAAATTTGGTCAAGAAGGTAGACTAATTCATTTTGAATTGATAATTCCAAACAAGCAATATTTTCAGCAAAGACCAGTTGAACCCTTCTGCGTCTTTCCCCGCTCCATCGATCCAATTCTAGAGGATGGCCTTTCGAAGAGCGTGTGTGAGTATTTGGACAAATACCATCTCGCGAAACAAGCCTCCAGAAAAGCTCTCAATGTCAAAGAGCTTGCGATGAAGACCGGATTGTCGGAGGGTATCATCGAGCTTCGTTTCCAAAGACGTCGTGAGCAGAAGCTACAAGCACGGAGACCATTGGTCAAGAAGGAAGAACCAGAAGAGACGGAAGATGACACTTCTCAGTATCACCAACAGGCTCACTACTACGAAGTCCCCCAGTACTGGCATGGTGATGCCATTTTTGATTGCTATCCAAGTCCACCAGTGGAAACCTGCCATCTCTTTCCGCTCACCCGTGTCCCAATTGATCAACCACTCACCATCGAAATTCCACAGGATTTCCCAATCTACTTTCCAAATTATTGATTTTCAAACTGTTGCCATTCCATTTTGCTGATCTTTGATCTTTTTTTGTAAACCACTACATGTGTGATTCATTGTATGTATATTGTGATTCTATGAAATTTCTTATGACATTTTTTATTCTTTGTGTACTTTTGTTAACGGTTAGCTACCGTAATCCTTATTCTCAATCCTTGAAATTTCAGAAAACGAATTTTTCAGTTTTTCAGGAAGTCATGAGCGAAGCCTTCAGACTGGAAGCTGTTTTTATGCGTTTGGTAACTTATCTACTTTTGTCATCCAACCTTTGACCGAATTGCAGAAAGAGCTCAATGATCAGATGCCAGATGATGAATCGTTTCAGTGGAATTGCAAAATGGCTCAAGCCATCAGGGAAAACCAGCCCTTCAAAGTTCTTCAATTAGCTGGAAGTCATAACTTCACAAATGAGCTCCAGAAGGAAATTGCGCTCACTCTGGTTCAGTATGCTTGCGAGATGATCACTATAAAAAATGAGACATCTGAAGTCGAGACAGCGAGTTTGTCAGTCACACCGGTCGATAGCGGTGCGGATGATTCTGAACCCGCATCTTCCCCAGAATCATCGGAGAAAGAGGATGGTCTAGACGAGCCGAAGCCAGTTGGAACTATGCGAAAGTTCAATCTGAAGGTGAAACTACTAATTTTCTTTATATGGGACCAGTAAAAATTTCAGCACAACGCCCGCCAGCAACTGATCCGTCGCTACAACAAGACCAAAGCCACAGAGATATCCGACGAAACTATCAAGGCATACTCCAAAAGATACTGTGAGCCAGCTGAGGAACTCATCCGATACTACAAAGAGATCCCATACCTTCCACAGTGAGTTTAAGCTTAGAAAATCATTGACATTGAAAGTTTTTCAGCCGCGCTCCAAAACGTAACAGATGGACCACAACTAGACGTCATACCGAGGATTGATTGGGCGTTATGAAAGACTTGTTCTTCTTCTAATTCAAATTCGCCCCACATTTTCAAAACCCAATGCTATCATGAATTTCTAAACTTCCCCTCTCATAAAATTGTATCTTCAATTGGCTACAACTCGATCATATATTTCATATCCATGGAACCTGCATATACCGATCAATATTTGGTTTTCAGTATTCCCCAGGTCTTATCCTCATAAAGCATTCTGAATTATCCCAAAAACAGTTTTTTTACTATCAGAACTAACGACGTCACCACTAGTAGGGGAATCGCACAGTGCCACGTGGGTTCCTTGTGATGCGGTAGTCTTTTGACAATGTGTGCAAACATTGAACACCTTCTGGCATAATCTCCCCACTTGAAACGGCTATTATAGTGGACGATCGACTTCTAAAGGAACGACGGCAGATGGACATATGGAATGCCACGACGATATAGTGTCGACTCTGCGGGGGGTAGTGAGGGTGATTAGTGTCGGAAGATTTATTTGTTTTTAGAAGATCGATGGGGGATATTTAGGTCCGGTCTATGGTAATATGCCCCGTGGAGAATTTCAGGTGAAATTTCACAACAATCATGAGCAATCAAAAACATGTGAGATTGAGGTCGGGTCAAAAATTCGATTATTTTTTGGACAATAAAAATGGTCTGAGAGTTTCAAAAAGCTTCTTGCTAGATCCGTGCGAGATTTTTTTTTAATTTGCAAAACTTAACTATAGATTTTGAGTATTCAAACAGACTACGGTATCGGTTCTACTCAAAGAGATCTTTTACCAGCTTCATCTTTCAGGCTTCCAACAACATATGGAATCAGTCTCGATTTACATAGCGACCAGCCTACTCAGGTATCTAGACACACAATCTTGAATTTTGTGTCTCTCTTAAGGTTTGCGTCTGCGTATGCGCACTTTGCTGACAGTAACACTTTAGTGTTAGTTTTCACTTGTTTTTGTCATGAAGAACGTCCGCAACGCTGTCGCGCGCTATCCATGTTCTAACTCGGAAGAAGCAGTAGTCGAGTAAGTCTGCATTTTTTCGATTACAGTAATCTCAAATCACATTTTTAGGGCGACCAAATGGGCTCTACCCCAATTGCTATCGTCAGTTTTAGAGGGACGCGTTCCTATCGAAGAAGCCAGGAAGATGTGTGAGAATATGCTAAACACGGACATGTATCGCTGGAAATTTGAAATTGCCATTAAGCTCAGAGAGGGGAAGCCAAAAGAAGCTCTCGAGTTAGCCGATGCTTTCAAAGCTGATGATAAATATCCAGATGGTTTTCAAGCCCTGATAGACTGTGCTCACAAACACATTGAGATCGACAATTGGCTCTTAGAGAATATTAGTTTGTGTTTTCCGAACAAACTTTGCAATCATTTTTTCAGGGTCTCACTCCTCCGCCACCACTTACATTGTCTCACGAAGATCATTTCATCGAGATTCCGTTGGATATATTGATGAATCGTCCAGCAAAACCAGACCTGACCAAATCCGGGCACAGGGCACCTTTGCCGGTAAGATTTGAAGTTTCTGGAAACTCAGAGATAAGTTTTGATTTTTTCAGAAATCTATCCAGAAGGAACTCAAAAAGTTCATCCCAGACCATCGCAAAAGTTACAGTTCGACTGAATTGCTGGCGATATCGATGAAGTTCGGAGTGACGGTTCCACAGATCCAATGGTATTTTAAGAGAAGAAGAACCTATTTGGCTAGAAAGTGAGCCAGATCTTTAAGTTTAGATTTTCGAATTTTTTCCAGATTGAAAGTCGAACAGCAAGATCTAATGAAGTGGATGATGGGGGAGAGGACTGGGCAACCGGGCCATTTGAAGTCTAACAAGGATGGATCCAACGATGTGATTGTTTTTGACTGATTTTTGTGGTATGGTCCATCCATACCGTATGGATGGCTGAACCGTTATGTTTTATGTTTTCCTTTACTGTTGGTATACTGTTATTTTTGTGTTAAATGAAGTACCCTTCCAAATGCTCTTCGCTAATCTACTCCTCTGACGTAACCAACCCATCCCAAATGTTTTGGTTGGTGATGCAATGAATTAGGGTATACGGTAGCAGGCAATGCGGTGAATCTCGCGGAACACGTTGCGTGCTAAGGGCACTAAAAATGAGAGAGTGTGGGATTAGAGGAGACGTCAGGTGTAATATTTTTCAGTGGCGGAATTGCGCAAAAGAAGTTGGAATAGACGAGACAGATTGACACCTTGGACCATTGACCAGATGAGGGACTTGTTGATCTGTCTACAGGGAGACCAATTGTTAATTAGAGAGACGTAACAAGAGTGCAACTTTGTTTTCAGAAATGTCACATATGCATTTAGAAAGAGAAACCAATCCTCGTGATATTGTTGTTATGTGAATTGGGCAATTCAAAGTACACAATCAGAAATTATAGGATAATTGAGTACTTCCAGAAATGTCGAGGTGGGGGTGTCAGTACCAGTTGCACAATTTTCCTTTTGATTTTATGGTGTACTAAAGCTATTGGAGCATAACTCTCCTAGAGCTCCATGTATGTATGATCCATTTTCCCACTATTATAAAAAATAAGATCATTTGCTTCTTCAGAAAGCTCATCGATTGCCTGAAAATATAAATTTTGATAGTAAAAATTTACTGAAAACTCACGAAAATCGGGAAAATAAATACGGAAGATAAACATTATTTTGGTTACGGTAGTTTTCGTTGTGAGACCTACGGCCTCGGCCACCAGGTTTTCTTTTCCACATCAAGAATACCGGTCCCACAACGACAATTACCGTAACCTAAAATATTTGTATTTTCCGGATTTTTTTCTCAATTTCCGTTCGTTTTCAGTGACTATCGAAAATTTTTGTTTTCCGACTTTTTTGGGAACAAATAACAGAAAAATCGACGAAAAGTAGTAAAAATAAGGATCATAAATCCTGAGAATGAACATATTTTTTGTGGTTACGGTAGGTTGTCGTTGTAGAACCTTTGGCAGCGACCATCAAGTTTTCTGTCCCACAGCTCCCACTTTTGCATACCAGCATAATATCTATTCAACAATATCTGTCTTATACGTAATTATAGCTTCAAAACATCAATATCCCATTGTTGATCTTTGAAACTTCCGATTTCCAAAAATAACCTTTTTCAAATTTTCTTTTTGATTACGGAACAATCAGAGAGAATCTCCACTCTTGCTCTCGTTTTCAATCTCGGTTACCGACATTCAAAACCCATTCTTGCCGCTCTCTTTGTCACCATTTCACCGACATCATTCCCTCGTCTACCGTGTCTGTGATCATGGGTTGTCTGTCGCTATTACTCCGCCCCTTTCTCTCTCATTCGAGTACTTTCTTTCACTTTTTTGGTGTATGTGTTCCTAAAATTGTGTCTATAAAAAACGAGACGAAGTGCAGCTGCCAAAAACTTATCCACTCTCTTCATTTGAAGATTTTCCCTTATTTCCTCACAGATGTTCAGTTACTTGTCTCTTTATTAAGAGATTTTACTTTTTCGATTCGCCCTTTTCCCTTTCCACTCTAAATTCGTAATAATTGTTTCTGTACTTTCAGATGGACGACTCTTCAGGCTACTATGAAGATTGGAATTTTATAAACTCGCTCGTGACTCCTAAAAAACCTGCCGAAATTGACAAGAACATATTGCGCTCCCGGAAAATGGCTCATTCTAACTACCGAATCACCACGGTTTCTCTTGATTCCCCACTCGATTCAACATCGGACGATTCGGGATACTTTTCTGTTGAGCCACCTCGGAACAGTTCAACTATCTACCCACTGAGTCCGACATCATCCAATCCTTCGGAATCACCTCATCCCACGTTAGCTGAAATTCTGTCTTCGAAGAACAATCCTAACACAACTCCAACGAGACCACTCCCATTACCCAAACCAAAATCACTCTTGCAAGCGCTGCTGGAAGACGATTCGGATGTTCCTGCTCCTGTTGCAAAGCGACAAATTCTAAAAACTGAGGGATTTGTTCCAGAAGCTCGAAGATACCGTCGCAAAGAACCTAATAAGCGAAAGGTCGTGGAGCCAAAGCAGAAAAGACCAGGACCTTATGAGGAGCCTTGGCTCAATGAGGTGTATTGGTACAACTTCAACGATTACATGAAGAAAAATTACTATGATGTATTTGCATCATCGATTCCTTATAAAGAAACGAAGGTTAGTGATCGGGGATTTAGAGTTGATTCCAAAGTGTTTTGTCTTTTAAGAATTTTAAGAGTCCAATGGGCTGTACTGCGCTAAAATTTGGAGTGCGAAAGTTTAATTCATGAGGAAACTGGAAAGTTTTCAATTTATTTGATAAACTTTGAGCAGTTATCTTTTGTCAAAGTTGCTCCATCTCTTGAAAATCACAACGACGTGCAAGACACATCATGTCGTTCACCTTTGGACAATCATAACAATACCTAGACTTGAGGAATCGCTTTGAAAACTTCAGTATCTTTGAATCAACCTTAAAATTACATTCCTACCAATTTCCGTATTTTCAAGATAAATATTCAAAAGATATACCCGTTTTCATGAATCCTTTAATAAAAATATTTAATTATGATATTTTTAGATTGCCGATCCAGCCCAATCGATGAAGCCAGAATCAACAACAACCCAGGAGTCATCTCCAGTAGATGAATCGTCGCCAGGCTCCAGCCATTCAGTCTGCTCTCATCCCGTAACCTCTGTCGAGTCTTCGTTGTCTGAATAACCCATAACTGTTATCGCCCCTCATTTCTTTCCAACCCCACCCCCATGACATTATCCTACCTGTCCTTCAAAAATATGTAATCTAATAAATCCATAATATCTCTAGTACCTTTCAACTGTCGCAGTCTCTTTGTGTCACATCCTCTAAGCATTTTTTGAAAAACTCACGAGACACACAAACCCATTAACGGCTCCGCCCGCCCGTGTCTCCCTGAGGAACGAATTCAAATCGCAATGTTTGTTCTCGTTTTTGTCCTCAGTTCTTCTCCAGTCTCTCCTCTAAAAACATGTGGGTGTCTCTTTTTGTTTCTATCGTACTCATTTAATCATCGCTGCCTCGAGAGAAATTTTACTTTTTTCGTTACTCTAGATTAAGACTTTCGTGTGTTCACCGAGTGAATACACGAAGTGGATAGTTTCGCAGCATGTTTCGACTCGTGTTTTTAATTCTAATTTTTTTTTCTTATGGGCGCAGCGCGGAGCAATTACTCATGGGCGCCGACGGGGACTTTTAGCGGAAGTCAGTCGGCTTTAGAGTATATGCATATCAAGCAAAACGGATATTATAACCGATCGAGATCTTAATAACTTTTGTTTGGCTCAAAATATTCTCTCCTGCAAATTCATCATAACAGTTCTTATTTTTTCACAAATTGTTGTCAAAATGATTTTGTCAATTTGACACACAATTCGGAGGGTACAACGATTCAGTGGTATTTTTCTGTTTCAAAAAGGAGTGAAAAACGAGAAAATTAATACGAAAAGTAAGAATATGTTTCAGGTTACTGTAGTTGTGGGACCTTCATTGTGAGTCCTTCGTACAGAGTACAGAGCGATTTAGAGGGTACAAAACCCACAATACGGGAGTTCAAATTTCGAGTTTTTCAGGTATTATGTATCCCACGAATTGAGGATTTCGTACACTTACATCGGTTTGTACCCCAATGACGCCATCTTTTTTGTACCCTTCGAATTATTTGCCTATCGATTCAAAAATTCAAAACAAAAATGTTTTCTCTTTTTGCATGTTTGTATTTCAATTATTACGAAATCTGATGATATTTCTCAAAATTACAATTTCTCTCGAATTCAGGTTCATTCCTAGCGAAATCTCTGAAAATTTCAGGAATCTCTACTACGAACATGAATCCATTCGGACCTTGGTTTTGCCAGATTCCAAAAGCCGAGCGTGATGAAATTCACAGAAAAGTCTACACCAGGGTTCGTCATAGACTGGGATCTTCAACACTGTTGAGAGGATGTGATAAGGTGAGACGGTACAAAAATACATCCAACTTATTTTCTATTGAATCCCAGGAACGGTTCCGCTTCTTGCAAGCTCATCTCTTGATTACCATATCTGGTATGGTTTCCTGCAACGGGAGACATGTCTACTTTGGCGATATCTTCAAAAAGATGCTGCAAAATGCGGTTGCTCCAATTGTAAGTTTTTATTAAACACTTCATTTAATATTAATCAACACTATCCAGAATCCTCCTGTCTCCGAAAATCGCATCGACGCGATAGTGGGGCAGGTAGAGTGGATGAAGTACAAATTGATCGATTTGGCTTTTATCAAAAAGCTTTTTGATGAATCCAGAAACAGCGTGGTGTCGATTTGTCGGACCGATGTTGACGATGAGAAACTTCTGGCGATACTGAGTGCTCTTGCTCAAGCCTGTGATCTCACGCTTCGAACAGTGAGCTCATTTAAAAAGTTTTATTCCAGTTAAAAACATTTTCAGCGAGAAGAGCGAACGGCTTGGATTACAGTTTTCGGACAAGTGTGTTATGGATTGTTCTTGGAAGCGTACGAAAAACTTGCCCAACTTCCTAGTATTGCAGAAACTGTCGACAGTGTAACTTTTAAAATATACGAGGTTATAAAATAGGGTTATTCATTCAGGTAGCCAGGAACCTTGCTATCGAAAATTCCCCATCTGCTGGTCTGAAAATCCCACGAGTCCCAGTAAGTCGTTTGAGAAGTTTTAAGTAAAGACATCAAGAATTTTAGAAATATGTCCATGACTACCTGAATCAATTTCTTTCGGAAAGAAAAGGCAACATCATGGATTTCGACAAGAAATTTTTGTCGGACCTATTCCGAGGTGTGACATCAAAACACAGCATCTACAATCATTTGAAGAGACAAGGGGTGAAACAAGGAAGTTGGGATAAGTGAGTTTAAAGAATAAATAAGGGATTAGGATTTTTTTGGTTTTCAGAACAGATCCCGAGTCAGCTGTGGAAGAATGAAGCAATGCTAAAACGAGAATAAACTTCATTTCCTGAAATCAAATGCTGCCTTCTATATTTACATGTCCTATCTCTCATTCATTTCCTACTTCTAAACTTTAGCCAGGGATGAATATCCTTTTATAATAAATCTCTCTCGCTTTTTCAAGTTCAAGCATGCAGAAAAAGAAGAGCCGCGCTCTCAAGCATAGACTAATCCTTTAGAAATCTTACAAATCTTCCCAAGATTTATCGAATTTTTCGGTTGATATTTTTTCTCTATACTTGCGGAACTCAAAAAAATATTGAGAGAATTGAGTAGATCAAAAAAGGTATGATCTGCAAGATCTTTCCTATGCTCTTCCGCTTGAGATTTTTTCTTGGCATTGCTATCGATTATTTCATTTTAAGTTTTCGGCGTTTTTTCGAAATAAAATAAACGGTCTAGTTTTCAGAAATTTCAAGCCATCTACTAACTCAAAATGACAAACGACGGGCAACCTCCACCGAAGAAAACTCGACAATCAACATCAGAAGAAGCAACTCCAAGTCCGAAAACTCAGAGCGCAACCAGCAGTGCTCCAAAAAGCCCTCGTATGGGAATGGTAATCAATATTTTTTGAAAATTTTACTGAGAAAGTCACCTAAACCGGCAGCTTTGGGCTTTTATATCTCGGTACCTGTGAAAGATTCCAAAAAGTAATCAACTGACAGAATATTTTTGATAATATGATAAACAATTTATTAATTTGCAATTTTTTTATCTTTTACAGAAATCGAGATATATGGGCTCAAAGTCTGGGTAACCTTCTCTCACTCTCATGTCATAGTGATTACGTTAATTTTTCAGATTCCCGAAATGGTAGTGAAGCCGTTCGATATCGAGGGATCCGCTTATTACAATCCAGAACTTTCGCTCAAGGATGAAAAGGTGAAACTTTTAAAAAATCAAGATGTGCCAGTAGTTTGAAATTTCAGGTTCCTCACTCGGCTAGTTCTTTCCCCCATACTCGTTCTGGACCAAAAAAAACAAAAAAGCGAAGTGGACTTTTATGTGAGAGGATACCGTGGAGCAGTTCGAAAGGATTCTGCAGAATTTTTGAAAATGGAACCAGAGTATATGAATTTTGGAGCTCAAACCCAATCAGCAAACTTGGATTTATCTCTCTGATCTCGATTCAGGATAGTGTCGGATTTCCATGTTCTGTATATATTTTCAAAGTGTACTGTAAATATTCAACTGGAATAAAAACTATATTTTTCATTCTTGTGTTTTTTCTGGTAACATGACAAAAATTGTTTCATAGAAGAAATTTGCATAATCGAATCTGTTTTTATTAGGGTCATAAAATAAAGACGAGCCTGAACATTTCTAAATGTTCAGGCTCGTTCAGGAATTGAAACAAACTTAAAAGTTTGTTTCAATTCCACTTGTTCGATTCCACTCGACAAAGTTGTTCTTCATGGATGGTCACGATCATCCGCCATGGGAAGATGAAGGATCTTTGCCGAGTATCCAAGCTGAGCAATTCCACGATGATTCTGGACGGGTTAGTAATATACTTGTAAGTGTCATAGTTCCGTTTATTGAGCAATCTGAACGATTTTAAGGAATTTCAACCTATAGGTTTCCCTGCTAGAGTCCTGACTTTTGCCGAGTTTGCACAGTTGCTAGAAGATAACTGGAACTCCAGCCAAGAATCGGTAAGTTCCACGTACATACTTTGAGACCTTTATCAGAAGGATCCCTTTAATAGGCCCTCTAATACAAGGGTCCCCGAGAGGGGTTGGAAAAATAGAAGTTCCTTCCGGAGGTACCTAGGAACAATAGAAGGACCAGACCTTCTATTGCATGTTTTACGATGATTTCTTGAACATGCTACTTTTTTACAGACGAAAATGCTGGAAATTCTTATCGATATCCCTCAAGAACATTCTGAACTTGAGCGAAGTTGTCAATGGTTTCCGAAAGAATCGCTACTAAAAATAGTTCATGCTGAAAACCCTCTTCCTCTCTGGCAACATCAATCCGATATTCTAACTAATCCTGGGTGTCGCAACCATACATTATCTGTTAAACCAAATTTTGTTTGGAACCAGAACAGTGGTCAAAGCTCCAGTAATCATGTGAGTTGTCCCGAGTTGCCTAACTCGTCTGAAACTTTGAATTTTGTTTAGGGAAATCATAAAGGACTACAAACCAACATTCCACTTAATGCTCGTTCTCCAACGAGAAATCTGTCACATTTTTCAACTGTAAGTTCCGCTAATCTTGCACCGATTCTAAATATCTCATATTTCTAGGAAGATGTAGGAACATCGTCAAACAATGGTATGCCTGATGCTTCAGAGGCTGACGATTCTTATTTTGAAGTTCCTCCACATCTCAAAACCACTCTTTGGGAGGTACCGACATTTTAAATTGACTTCACGATTCCAATTTTTTTTAGTGTGTACGACAAGATTCTGACGATCACAAGCTTCCACGCATCTATGGAGATCTGAAGAAGTACCTTTCGAAGTTCGTTAACATCGAAGTGGATATTTATGCGACACGCAGAGTAGCCATCAATCGGATTCTCGCAAAAATCAAGGATAAAACTGGATTGGAGTTGGACAAACGACTCATCAATTTTCTTTTGGGGAATTTGAAAAGGAACTATAACATGAGATTCAAGCACACGAATAAGAAGATTTTCGAGGGACTCAATTGGGACTTCACAAGCTTTGATGCTCGATTCCCCGTTTTTTCTGGTGATAAGAATATTTTCGACAAATGGGATTGAAGAACGTTTTATAATCGTCTGAGGGCATATCGGGACGGAGTTTGAATCGATTTTGGTAACTTTGAGTGTTTATGAACATTTTGGAACGTTTTTTGCTCCATTCCATTTCCTACATCTTCTGATAATTCTTTGATTCTCGTGTTTGGATGTCTCGTGTTTCGACAAATCCTTTCGGATTGTTTTTTATGATTCTTCTGTTTTGGGGAAAAATCTTACGACTACAAATATTAATAAATTTTCAAGCAGCCACACAAGATTTCGTTTGTGAATAAAATAGAGCAAAATATAGAAAAAAAACTTTGATCTTTAGATTTATGGATTTAATACAATTTTTCAGACAGAATTTTTCTTTTCTAAAGCTGTCGAAATTTGCTGATTAATGATTTTGTTTGTGACATGAGTTCCGGATAGTTCTAGAATACAATGTTTTGGTGTAGAAAAGAGATAACGTAAAAGCTGTAAGAGAAGAGCTCCCCACCATGTAAAGTTTGAGCTCATTTATCTCGCTTCCTGTGAAAGATATCAAGAAGTGATCTAATGTCTAAATACTGGTGATAATATGATAAGCATTTTGTCAGTTTACCACTTTTTCATATCTTTTACGAAAACCGAGATACATGGGCTCAAAGTTGAATGTACGCTAATTCTAGGATAGAAATTTTGATGTAGAACATAGTTAACGAAGTGAATTCTAACAAAACAATAATTGAAATACAGGAATGTTTCAGATTGTTCGTTTTTAATCCAAGAATGTACTTGGATACTGTAGCTCTATTTCAAATAGCGATACTTCCAACTCCCATTTTCTTGCCCCTAAAAATGTGTTTCCTTATTCTTTTGGTGAATTCCCTCGTCAGAACATCTATATAATATGTACATTGACTCTTCGTCTACATTAGGCAAAGAAGAAGAAAAAACGTAAACTCTTTAGATGTTAATCTGAAAAAGAGAAAGGAAAAACAAATCCCCTTCAAACATATTATCATTAATCTTGGGACGCCGCCAACCTCCTGAAATAGATAATCTCTGCGAGTGTGTCGTCGACGGAAGTGTCCCTTTTTTCTCGAAACTTGCGATTCTCCTCTCCACGCCAATATAATTCTCTTTTGTGTTTTCTTTTTTTCGTATTTTCTGCTCTCAACAAAAAAAACACCAACATCTAACCACATAATCCTTGAATACTTTTTGTGTTTGGAATTCTGAACTCTAAAAACTCTCTCAGCAATCAAAACAAGAACTCATATGTTTTTTCTTTTGAAAAGGTTAGATTGAGAGAGTATAAGAGAGATGGAGCAAAAAAACTAGAAGAGAAAAAAAGTTTTTGTTTTTTCTTTGTTCTTTATTTCATTTCACAACACCTGCCACCTGCTCTCTTGGTGTTTTTTGTTTCTTTTTTATGAGAATAGACGCGTTGTGATCAGTGGAAGAACAGGGGTGAAGTCAGAAGGTCTGGAGGACCCAGAGATCTATTTCTATAGGTCTGAACTTTGAAATTTCACGAGTCAGATGTTTTCTCAATTTTGATTCTTGTAATCATCTTATAACATATCGAATCTTCCAGTGCTAAAAGTGCACTTCTAGACACTCTGATTCAGACATCCGTCACCTCTGAATTCCCCGGTGTTGCATGTGCTTCTCTACTTCTTCTTAATTTTCCTTGCTGTTATCTGGTTCACTCTATCCATGAACCTACTCATTATACTTCTCCTTCTCCTGTCACCGTGATTTTGAAATCTCCATATGTCAGTATCCGACATTCATTTTTTCTTGATATGTATGTCACATTTTATTAGAATTCGGTCTTTCTAAACTCGTATACCTTTTCTAGATTTTCGAGATTCTTAATTATATTTTCAATTTCAGTTTGCCTGATCATCGTCTCTTGGATAATTTGTGAAGAATCGGAAACCAGGTATGTCGTTTATGTAATCCAAAGTACTGCGGTTCGCACTTATTCTCAATTCGTTAATAAATATAGTTTATCTGAGATTCCAAGCTTCTCATCGTAGCTTATCCTCCTTCAATTATATTTACACGAGGTGCATCTCAATATATCCGTCATTTCATCCAGATATGGTATAATATTCTTCTTGTACACATGTTCCAGATTATCAGGAAAAACGTGTCGTACGGCCGATCGCTTGGCTCAACTTGTGCTTGCAAGCTCTATAATTTTTGTCTGGCGGCAATGAATCTTGCGGCCGAAATTATATTTAAAGGATCGTCGTCGGTCCTGGATTAAAAAAAAACCGAAAGTTTTAAATGAAGTGCATGCGCCTTTGATACCGTATCTTGATATTATTTCACTTCTGTCTGTTCCTCCGATCGCCTAGCTCAACTTGAGCTTGCAAGCTCAAGCTTTATTCTTTTGGAAGATAATTATAATTCAAGACCTTTGGAAGGCTAGATTTTCATAAGATTAATTGAGTTTTGACTTTGCTAGGCCTTCCGAAAATATCTATAATCTGAATTTGATCACCCGTTCTTTAGTAGTCGTGCACTCCTTTCCGTTTTTTCCCGTTCCTATTCTTCCTTATCTTACCAAATCCCTTTATTCATGGATGTGCTTTTTGCACCATCTCATTGCATTTTCGAAATCTTCGAAAACCAAATCCATTGTACTATTATACAAATTGTGGTTCCAATTCATAATTTTTAAAACCAGAAACAGAGACAATTTAGAATCTGAAGGTATGATGTGTTTCTGTATCTTTTGAAACCAATAAAAATGATGTTTGCAGATTCTTTTTTTCAATCTCTCTCTGCATTTTCTCCCCTCAAACCTTTTCCGTTTTCCGTTACCTCGGACCGGAAATTTGTTCATTTTCTTGTCTCTTCCTATAAATCAAGGAAATATGACATATTTTGTTGTCCTCCTCTTCTTCGTTTTCTTAGTTTTCTGATTTGTCAATTTTTTGAGAATGCCGTTTCTTGTTGTCTCCCGTTATTGCATGTTATGTGCTGCTACCTCTGATGTTTTGATTACTATGATTATATGTATATACGAGTGAAATGAAGTGGAAGAGAAACCGAGCCAAAATAGACATTAAGAAGACGAAGACGCTGTTGTTAACCAGACAATTCCCGTAGCAACAAAGCGAGAGCAGAAGGCGTTTACTTTTAAGCCCCGCCCATTTTTTGTGGGTGACGAGAGCAGTTCTAAAAAAGTTGAGATTCCATTCCAGTCTTTTGCATATTACTAGTAATTAATAAATGCATGATTTTCAAGAATAGGTCAGTCTACGTCTAGAAAATATTTGCAGAACATAGTTATGGTAGTCTTGCAAACTTTATGAGAATTTCAGATTTTCTGTCTTGGTTCGGGTTACAGTACTTCTCAAGTTTTCTAAAAACGATTAACTTTCTCCTCTGGATGTAAAGGTTCGGTTCACAGCTTAACTTCGTAAAACTTGTCGTAGTCGATTCAGCTTTTTGGTTCCTGGAAAATGAAAGGGTTTGGACTATTCTACAAAGTCTTAGAAGTCGTCAGGCACATTGGGATGCTTCTAGAAGTCTCTGAAAAGATCCACAAAGCACTAGTGGGATTAAGAATTCGTCACACTTTTCAAAAAACGTCTAGAAGTTTCTAAAATCTTCACAAGCCTTCCAAAGACATCAGTAGTTTGAAAACGATCTAGGAGGCTCTAGAAGGCTTTAGAAGTTCCTTGAAGATTTCGGATTTTCAGAATTCCAAATATTCTGTATTCCACGAGCTTTCAGAAAACGACAGTGGCTCCAAGTTACTCTTAGAAGCAATAGAAAACTCTAGAAAGTTCTATTAGGCTTCAAAAAACTATAGATAGATTCAGAAATATAGAAACACTATCTGAAAATTCTCACCAACCCAACAATATAATCTCAATGGGAATATTTTTCATCACTCAAGCTTCTATCATATTGTCAGCCACCGATGTTCCGTTTTTGTAGCTGGTGACGTCGGCATATATTCTTTCCCATAGGCGTTGAGTTTTTCAAAATTTGTGTGTTTCCTTTTCCCTTGACCTCAACAAGATTTGTTCAAATATATGTAGACAACACTCTAAAAACAGAAACAGCTGTCCGTCGTCCTTCTGTGGTCATTTTTTCCCGTCTGTGTTCCCTCTTTTTTTTTTCAAAAAGTTTGTTGTAGAAAAATCAGATCAGATAACAAAGCTCGGGTTTCGAGAATCCATCTCTTTTTGATATTTCACAAATCAGTCAGGCTCTCCTGTTCCAATGCTTCCAATTCTTTACACTTTTTGTGCCACTTCATTTTTTCTCGATTGTCCCATTCCGATGTGTTGAGCTCAAAGTTCTCTTTTTTCCATATCATCAATTCATATTTCTCCGAGTGATTCGCTTCTCTATCTCTTCTATCCAATTCCGTTATCATTTGCACATCCGTCCCATCTGTCCCATGCGGGTGTTTTTTGTGACTGATGAAATGGTGATGATGATGCTTTTTGGCCGGAAAAGAATTGAAAAAGAGAAATAAGAAATAATATGTATCACCTTCCTCCTCTATTCTTTGAGTGTTATGTATGTGATGTTTCTTTTGCGAGACACCAAGCGTTTTCTTTTCTTTTTTCGTTTTTGATAACAATTCCGTGGAGGAGCGCGGGGACGGGAGAAGAAGAAACATGTACAAAAAAACATAAGTGAATGTGTATTGAGAATGTGACAACGAACTGCTCTCTTTTCTCTCGTTTTTCAGTTTATGTTTAGACGATTTGACTGCTGCTAGCTGCTGCTGTTGCGGGTGGTGGTGGTGTGCTTTTTGTTATTATTGCAGGTGTTGGATGTCCAGGGGGAGGAAGCGTTTGTATTCGAAACACATTGACCCCGCATTGTTCTCTTTCCAGTCAGCCCCAAAAAAGTTTAACGTTTCCACTGACTTTCGTCCTTACAGTATTACACTGATTAGTTGTCAAGAATTTAGTGTGAAACGCCTTCACTGAAATGGATCTATAGAATAATGAAGACTTGTCCCTGCAGGGGTAGATGCTGTAAATTAAAATGGAACAGCTGTCTTTTGAGTGTGTGTACAGTATGCTCTAGGTTTTCTGAGAATCTAAAAATTTAAACACATCGTAGAATCCTAATCTTCCCATACTTATGGTATGCCGTGAAACCTGTATTAGAAGGGCCGAACCTTCTATTGTTCCAAGGTACCTCCGGAGGGCCATTCTATTATAGGGGTTCTTCAATTATAGGGGATCTTCAATTAGAGGGAGCCCTTCTATGTTTCCCGTCATTTTTCCCGAAGTTTTCCATCGATTAGTTCGACGAGTTTCCGTTCAAAATTCATGAAAATCTATCTTATTTTTTCAAGCCTCTTTCGAAGGTTCTTTCTATGAGATGGTCCCTTCTAGTAAAATGGCTCTTTTATGAAAGGGACCCTTCTAATGCAGATTTTACAGTAATTGAACTTTCAGCGGAAACGCTCTAATTGAAGGCCACATAACCTGCCAACTTTGAGCTTACATATCTCGATTTCTGTGAAATATGCGAAAAAGTGGTCAACTGACAAACATTTTTTGATATTATGATAAATGTTTTATCAGTTGACCACTTTTTGAAATATTTTACACAAACCATATGAGCTCAAAGTTTGCGGTTTGGGTGGCGGCCTATTAAAGTGGTTACAGTAGTTTTTACTATAGTTTTCGAAAATGCAAAACCAAAGAAATCCGATTCTCTAATGAATTGTGGTGACGCATTTTAGCAGTCTAGCAAATTCAAAATTAGCCATGATGCACATGAACTTTTTGAACTTTGCGTCCATTAGATTTGTTTTTTACACCTTCCCACCATGTGACTTTCTTTTCTGGGAACCATTTCAATTCATTTTTTGAACTCTGTCTCTCTTTTTTTGCAAAATAATTTTCTTCCCACCCATTCCATTTTTTTCTCAAGTCTCCTTTCCACTCTTATTGCCTGCTGCTGATATTTTTGTTATCATGATAGTATGATCCAATTCGGAAATATAGCATCATGTTTCTTATTTTCTTCTTCTTTTTGCCATCATGACTATGTGTTTACTCTGTATTTTGTGGGGAACATTCTAAAGATTTTGTTTTGTCGGGATGTATCACAAGGTTAGCCAGATTACTGTAGACTTTGCAAATAGATTACAAACTTCATCTTTTAGAATAGACCTTCATCAATGATTGTCTTATCCGAACACTCAGGTGTTACACATCCCGCTATCACTTATTTCACCTACATCGATGGTCAAAGGGGGGGTGTTAAAAAGAGAGTGATTAGAATAGACACTCAACATAGAGGACACACACAACAGGTACACGCTCATCAATCACAACGAACTCCTCGCCCTCTCTTCTTCTTCTTCTTCTTTTCTCCGGCGATCTTCTTCATTTTTCCGCACGCCGGGTTCCGCGGTTCTTTTCCATCGTGCTGCTTATCACCCGTTATCACTTCTTCTCCATTGTTACAACAATGTCTCTTCTTCCACCCACAATATCTATCATTTTTCTTTTTTTCTTTTTTTTTTCGACCATTTTTGTCTTTATATTGATACGTCCATAAACGCATCGGTTGCCCCCACGGGGCGTGTGTTGTTCTTCTGCGAACTCTCATTCTTCATCTTCCGACCTTCTCCTTCATCAACTTCTTCTTTCTTTCCAGCTCCTCCTCCTCTTCTATCCATCTATGGTAGCATTACCGAACGCTCTTTCCGACGCTGAGACTAATACTGTAGAATTTTGTGTAAGACTAAAAAAGATTAATCTGTAAATCCCATAGATCCGCAAAGATGAATTTTCAGCGAAATTTGTTGACAGCGTCTCACAACAAACCGTGTCATAGTTCAGCCGAACTTCTTCGGAAAGTCATGGCGCTAAGCTGTATTCAAGAAAGTGTCGTGAGGTATGTTTTAGACAACAAACCTGAACTTCATAAAGTTTGCGAATTAGCAACACACAACTGTCGCGTTTTTTGTTTCTTATCATTTCGGTTCGAGAGGAGAGGAGACTCGGCAACCGAATCAAAATCATATGATACACAACACAGACGAAGACGAAGATTCGAACTGTTCAATTCTTTAATTGTAGTCGTGTGTCTGTTTTTTGTATGGGGGAAAATAATCAGAAAAGAAAGAATTGAAAACAGAAGAAGAAGAACTGATAAGAAAGGGAAGGTTCACCAGAACCCATTCCACAAGGATAGGTTTTGTTCGGAGGAGACGCGCAAAAAAAGAGATAGTTTCTAGATGATGAGAAGTAAAAGTTTTGATTACATACCGTAGAACCTGAAACAAATGATTGCGACACACAATCATTCGATGGGTTTCGAGGACGTCTAGAGATAATGAGAGGGCAGATATCATTCATATTTCATAGACGCCCTTGTGATTATGATAACACGAACACTCGGAGATCTTTCCGAAAACTGACCATAGATCGAGGGGAAACTTTTTATGATAGTGTGATAGAACGATAGAATGAATAAGATAATTTATTCCAGACAGCTAGCATCCGCTCTCCAAGCAGTTGGCTCCGTTGCAGTACAACCTGGAGAAGGGACATCATCATCCAGTAGCAGTTCGCCTTTGTCCATTTACGAAGAATTTCTATATCCATTGCTAGGAGTTTGTTCGTCCATGAGCTCCGCCTCTTCCACATTCATGCCACCAGAAGAGCCGGAACCAGGACTTTCAACGTCGTCCCACGACACTCCACTGTTCTTCAATTCCCTAACTTCGGTTCTCAATAACCTCCATAAAACAGGTGTTGATCCAATCGTGGCTGAAAGCATTGCAGTGGATCGTATCGCTTCCCCATGTGCCAATCCGAAAAGCTTGACGCATAAATGTCTTCGAAATGGAATTCAGGTCCTTCCGGTAGACGAACCCACGAGCAACTTCATGAAACATATTCTAAGGAAGCTTCATGTAGGTTTTTGAAATTTTAATCGAAACGGGACTATAAAATGTTTAGGATTACGAGAAATTCGTAGATGGTGCTCCATACGATTTCGATGCCAAGTCCGTACTTCGTTATTCGGAATACCTTCATTCTCAAATTCCATCGCTCGAGGTATTCGATATTCTATATCTTTTCTAGATGAATTATTTTGTTTTTCAGACAATCAGTCCTCCACATCTGGCCCATGAGATGTCAATCACTATCGCTGCAATGGCAAGAATAATGGCTATGCATGAACAAGTAAGTTGAAACATGTTGACCAAAAAAAATTAGTTTCACATTTTAGAACTTCGAGCTACAAATTATCTACCCTACCAGCTCCCATCTGCTCGAAGAGCCTCTCTTCTATTCAGCCATCTTCTGGTCATATCGGGAAGCATTCAAATCCTACTACTACCAGCAGATGCCTGCACCACTACCGTCCCCCTTCCAGATGACGGTAACTTCAGTAATTGATCAAAATATGTAACAATTGTATTTTCAGACCGAAGAGCGGCATATTCTCTGCCGCTACTGGAACGCTGGTAATCGTCATGTGACCGCTAAAGAGTGCATTCTTCTGTCAAGAGCCTTGCCAAGATTGCAACCGTTTCAAATTTACGGCTTTTTCGACAAACGGCGCAGACGCGAGTACAATAGATATCGGTCAGCCTAAAACCTTGCTGAAATTATAGAAATAAAGATTTTTCAGCGGTCTCAAAGACGAAGAAACGTTGGCGTTGGAAACGATTCAAGTCTGGAAAAAGCTGAAGTCAATTAAGCAAAACAGCGATGATGACGACAGTGATAATGAAGACGAGGCGCTCATTGCGAGAGATCTTACAGTAATCTATAGCTTCTAGTTTTCAGTAATAGTTCTTATTTCTTTTCAGAAGCACGACAGAGACAAACTGGATTTACTCTGGAAAGCAGGTCATCGCAAGCCAAGCCGTAACGAGTGTGAGCTGATTGCTGCTGAGGCGGGAATCAGTTCCGGAGAGCAGGTGAAGATTGTGAAGCTCAGACAATAGTTTTATATCTTCTATTTTCAGATCTATGCCTATTTCGAAGACAAACGTTGGCGTGAAGAGTATGACAATCGCAAGCAACAACGGGCCAGTACTTCTAGGACGTGATCCTAGAAACCAATTATCGCTGATAATATTAATTCAAATCATTTTTGATAACCATGTTCTTCTTGTCGTGTACCATTTTCTCTGAGATTCAATTTCTTCTTCTTTTTCTGTGTTCCCAGGACACATATCCTCTTCTTCCCGATGTGTACATTCTCATGATCTTTTGAAAAACTCATTTCTTGCTTTCCCGCTTTCCATAGTTGATACCGTAGTTCGCTTTCTCGCCGCCCTCTTGTTATTTTTTCCAATTTTTCCTTCTTCGAATGTATGATACCAACACAAGAAATAAAACCTGTTTGATTGTGAGTTCCGAAATGGAAATTAATCTCCATTACGATCGTTTTCTTTTCTATTTTATCAGTTACCAATACCATCATACGGTTAGATGAGAGAGAACAAGAAAAGGAAAATTGAAAAGAGAAAGAGAAGTGCAGTTCGTTATCAGTTTCGCCTTCTGAGTTTGAAAAACCATTGCCGTGTGTGCCACTTTCGATTCTCGGTTTCTTTTTTCTTTTGTTTGAAGCTGACATGTCAGATGAGCATGTTTTTTCCCGAACCTAGATGGAATGAGCTAGCTTTCTTCTGGTTTTTTGAAATGTAATTATTTAATGGAACTGATAATCCGTTATCTTATCAACAAGAATTATATTAATTCCCAATGTTTTTTGTGAAGCTGAATCTTTCCAGAAACTCCCAGAAGTTTCCAGACAAGATTATCAAAATGGAGTCAACGGAATCAGAAGAAGGTCCATCTTCCTCTGGAACCCCTTCGAGAGAGATTGATACCCAACGAACACCATCACAAGAATCGTATGTTTTCAAAAATCGATTTTCCATCACCAAAACCCACTTTTTTCAGACGCCCACCAACCATTCCACAACCTAGATTAGAAATTTGGAACCGAATAAAGTATGGGCATGTCTCGACTGCTATGAAAATTCGAAGTTTACTACTATTCATATCATCTAGCTTAATCACTTTTATCGAGACGATATCTGAACCGAAGCGTGATAAAGTGCCACCTACTGTGAGTTAATTCTCTCCGCTGATGAGCAACTCATAGTCAGCGATTTTTCAGGAAATTATCACAAGAATTGCAACAAGTTTTATCAATGGAAGTGTTGATCAGAAGCAGCGATTGGTGGGTGATACGGTGTTCCGAGTTATTTATGACTTTTTAATTTTCAGAGCCATGAAACCTTCCTGGATATTTTATTAGAGAAAATACCGGATGCCGATGTTGTAAGTAGTTTTAGGATCGTGAAACTAACTAACGCAGTTTTCAGCGAGGAATGCATTATCACGAGGTTTACTTGGCAATATCTCCAATGATTTCAAGTGTGAACTGGGCCCGAATAAAATTCGACAGGAGAGATGCTATGAGATGTTATAGGAGTTTGTCTTCAATTCTACAAGTTTGCTTTGTGAGTTCTTTTTTAAAATCACATTTGAAATCATAGGAAACTTTTAGGAACAAATTGGATTGGCTAATCATGGCGAAGCCGATCAATTGATGTTAGCGATTTATGTCACTAGTGTGTGGTGTTCAATTTTGAAGCAACACCCTGAACTGTCTCAACCAATTTCTGACTATCAAGATTTCGAGTCGTATATGAAGAATTGGATCTTCCACTCTCATTTTGAAAACTTTTCCAAGGTTTTCGTGGCATCTTGCTGTCAAATTATGGAATCTTCTGACCAGATGCAAGACCAGATGCAACAGAATCAGACAAAAATGGCTAATCGGAATCCTCCCAGAAACCATGAGCTTTCTCGATCCTTATCGATGCCAGCTGCAGTCCCAGAAACAGTACACAATGCAGTTCCTTCTCCTTCCCATGTCCATCCGTCTTGGATGAATGCTCCGCCACAGCCATTCATGGGTTACATGAGTCCAGGAATCGTTTTCTCTCAATTCCCTCTTCCTAATCCACCAATTGACCCTCATCAAAATCATCCAATGATTTTGGTACAACCGCCAACGAAACAAAAACCTTCGCGTGCTGCAAAAAGGAAACAAAAAGTACCAGAAGCTTCTAAACCGGTTACTTTTAAAAGAAATATCATGTTCTAATCCTTAATTATTTTTAGACGGACCCCACCACAAAAGGACCATCCAAAAAGGGACCTAGACCAGGTACCAAATACAGGCAGCGAATAACGGTTCATTCACCGTGTCGCAAGACATTTCAATCATATTTTGTTTAATTTTCAGACGGAGGCATCGATGATTCTGGAGTTCGAAGCGAATCGTCTAGCCACGAGTCCTCCGGATAGGCATTCAAAGAGAAAAATTAGTGAAAGAACCAACATTTCGCTTTATCAGGTAAGATTTTGATAAGTTTAAAACAATCTTTTTAATTCTAGGTAAAGAGCTTCTTCAATAGGATCACTGCTGAGCAGAGACGACTAAAAATGGGAAAACCGATCAGGCGTTATAAAAGATCCACCAAAAAATAGAAACCGACTAGGTCATAATTTCTCTTTGTTTGTTTGTTCTGTCACTAATTTTTCTCGTACATCTCATCTCATGAAATGTAGAATAGTTCAACTGTATAATAAATTTGTATTTTTCACAATTGAGTTATTTAAAAAAATGTCGAGAATAAAAAATTAGGCATGTCAATCGAAATCACGGATCTACGGTAGGTTGTTAACGATGGCAAAATTCGCCAACTATACTGTAAGACCATTTTAGAAGGGTCCCCACCTTGCCAACATCGAATATGTTTTATATGGTCAAGAATGGCATTAAACAATGATAATATGGGTAAAAGTGACAGCTATTTAGGTGTTACGGTACGGTCCATGTGTCAACTGAAAACTTAGTTGTCATAATGATTTTAGGAAATCCTGACACCCTTTGAATTGGGAATTCCCAAGATCCATTTTTTAGAGGTTTTCTTTCGTGTCACAATTGTCAAGTTGAATTACAGTAAACACTCAAATAGAAAGCCACCCTATACTTGCTTTGAGCCAATTTACCTCGGTTCCCGTGAAGGATATCAAAAAGTAGATCACTGACAAAACGATGTTAATATTATGATAAAGGTTTTGTCAGTTGACTACTTTTTGATATCTCTTACAAGAACCGAGATATATGAGCTCAAAGTTGGAAGTTATATTATTTCAAACTTGAATTGAGGCTTTCCCATCTCATAAAACTCGTCGTCGATCAAACAACTGTGCACTTTCTCATTTCGCTGCCACAAGTTTTATCTTATTGTATCAAACGTTTTCGAGCGTTTTTTCTTCGTTTCATACCACACTGCGCCCTCCCCCATCGTGCTATCACCGTGTCTCGAATCGTGTTCATTTATCACTGCACATCTACACTATTCGCTTTTTTTCAGGAAATTATCACCTTATCGTTTGGTGGCAATTCAGAGGAATTTTTTGTACAGTTTCTTTTCTCTTCTTCATTATTTGATTTGTATGATTTTTTATTGTTCAGGAACAACAATGGCTAACTACAAGCCATCTGTTTTCAAGCCATATGAAAGTGTGATAGTTCAAGTTCGGAAGTCAGTAACGAGGCATGTCCGATCCAATGGAGAAATACCAAGTTTTTGTCAACCAGTGATCCTGGATACGTCAAGAGCAAAACGAATTACGGTAGGTGAAGTTTAACTTTGAGAAGAAGTTGTTCCAAAAAAATTGGAATGGGTTTCAGATTAATGAAAAGCATGTTCTCGACATATTATCCAAGTTCTCCGATCGAATTGACTCTCATTGGTGTACCGCCGTTGCAGATTTTTCTGTTCATGTTTTGAAAATGCCAATAGATCGTTCCAAGGTAGGCTCACTTTAGAATCCGTCGCTGCTGGCCATGGAGGATTGCCATGACCCAAACCGACCCGTTCTCTCGAGAACAAGCTCAGCGACCCAGAAACCACTAGGTATGCCGACGTATGCCTAGGCCTGAAGTACCCCATCTGAAAAGCCGCAGCCGGTCGTGGTACAGCCTTGAAATATACTATTAATTTAAACTTTTCAGATCATGAATTATGCTAACCGATGGAGACAAAACAAGCGATTACGAGAGAACGTTTCCAAATTGCTCTGATTTTATTTTATTTGTTCTTTATTTTTCTTTTCCTGACCTCACAGTCAGCATTTTGTTTTCAATAAAGAACGACATGTTATGACTAACGAATAAAAACATAAACATTTCGTAACAACTCTGAACGACAAAAACAATTTTGCTAGGAATTGGTAACAGTAAATTATGAAGCATTTTTTGAGATGCAATTTGAATATGCAAACAATGGGATATACGAAATGAGTACACACTTTTGAATTCGTGACAGATGGGGTTTCGTTTGGGGAAAGTAACGGAAAATATAGTAGAGTTTGAATGTTTTTTTTTGGATTTCAAGTACTGTCTATCCAGAAATATCATATGATTTTATTATGGGACAAATGCCAAGCATGGGTTTCTGTAGAGGGTTAGTTGAGTGAAGACTGATCGTTGAATATTCAGGATGAAGCCAGATAATAGAACTCTTTGCTACATAATTTCGGAACAAACGTATGCCGTTAGCTAGGTTTCAGAAATATTGCTCATCCACTTTTCTCGAATTTCAAGTACATTGATAACTTATTTTAGAAGGTCCCTAGAGAAAATAGCGGTGCGGACCGTTATTCTCCCTGCAGACCGCTATTTTCACGGCGTTTTACCGCTAAAATCAGGGGACCGCTAAAATCATAGATAGCGCCGACTTTTCTACGTAGGCTTTACACACTAGAGATGCACGGACAACAGACGAAAAGTTATTTTCCATGAACAACGGACATCCACAAAGTCGCGGACTACGACCTGTCCGAGCATATCCAGTACTGACCCATCACATATCACCACTATCCAAGTGTTCTCTTTTTTAATCCTCATAACCATTAATTCCATCCAATCACCACCTCCTCTCCATTTTTCTACATCATCCATCGACCCCCAATTCGAATTCAAATTTCAATTTTTCGCTATTTCTTTTGTTTGCTAACTGATTTCACTTGCTGACTCACGTACCATGTCCCTCTCCATCTGATTTCTCTTTCTCTTTAGCCGACAGGCTAGCAGACTCCGCCCACTTCATACCGTCATCTATTCTATTCCTCTCCATTCCCACTTGACTTTCCCAAAATTTTACTGGAATCTTGTGATTTTCCGTTCTTGACAACCATCTGTGAATAAGAAATCCATGTCTCTCTCTCTCTCTCTCCTTCCCCCGCCCCTCGCATTCGTTTTCATCGAATGCCATTCTTCATCATTTTTAAAATTCTAAAACTTTTTTTTTCTGTCTAATCTTTGGCTTGATTAGCTTTTCCCCCAATCCCCATGCAGCAGTTTTTGCTGACTGCAGTCTCGTAGAGCCGTAATAAATCAGCATCCAACCTTTTGAAAAAAAAGAAGGAGCTTATCGGAAACGAAACAGAGCTGAATCTATGCACGCCACCAACAATTATTTAAACCTTGTTTGGCAATGTTTGTTTCTCATGCGAAATCTTTTTTTAGAACCACAAAATCGTGTCTCAAGGTCATTAACTTTAGTCCAAAGCTCCCTGTTTCAGAGAAAATTTGAACACCAACTAGCTTTTTTTTCTCAAGTGCCCCCTCCTTCGCAAGTGGCATATTCTGCAAATAATTCTGAGGGTACAAACATTTTGTGGTCTGAGGATCCCACTCATGGGGTACAAAATACCGGAAAATTTAGAATATTGTATCTCTCGAATCGATTGACCCTTTTTTGCTTTCTCAAGCATCAAGTTGCACATTACAGTACCCATTAGATTTTATTGCCTCCGGAATACCAAAGTGCCGTATTTGCTCTGATAGAAGCTCCCCCTATACGTGCACTTTGAGCTTCATTATCTCGGTTTGTGTGAGAGATATCAGAAATCCGTCAACTATAAAAAATGTGTGTGGTGATGTGATAAATGCTTTATCACTTTAAAATTTCATGATAGCTCTTATTGCAACCGAGATAATTGAGCTCAAATCGCACGTAAAGGGTGGGCTTCTATCAGAGCAAATACGGAATTTTGATGTGTCTCAAGTTATGAAGCTTATTTGAATCCATGTTTTTCTTGGTCACTGAAAATTTAACCTTTGAAAAATTCAGCTGAATCAAAACCGACGGCCAATATGACTACTACCAAGAGGGAATCATGGATCCCGGGTGTTGCCTTCTCTTCGGATGGATACAAAGTGAGTTGAAAACTGGTTTTGAATTTTGACCGGGGGATGATTGACGTCCTTTTTTCAAATTTCTATCGCTCCATCTGTGGTAGCTGAACTGTTTTTTTTTTCGGGTTGCGGCTTTGTCTCCCACGTTTTATTCCTGGCACCGCGCCAAGGTGGTTCTTGAGCGAAACTATAAAATTGCATAGACAAGCGTAGGCGCGCTAGTAAACGTAGCGCAAGTTTGCACGGAGAATCGAAAATCGTGTTTTCAGAGTCTTTCGATGAATCTTCCATCTTCTTCTTCTTCTTCTTCTGTTCCAAAGTACCAGCTAGCTCCAGTACCGCTGCCACCGCAAGAGTTCGATTACAAGCAACTGGAATACAAAGTAAGTTAATGGATATTTCTACAAATCCTGAAAGTACTACTAAAGGCGACAAAAATCAACATCTCCTCGACGGCTCATAAAAATGTTCTCTACACCGAGCCCAAGTCAATGGATGCTGAGGACAAGAGAATGCGTAGTGTCTCGAGCAGCTTCAAGACACTGGACATAGAATCGATCAGATCCGTCGGAAAGTTCCATAGAACCATGGTAAGTAAAGTGGGAGCTGAAGACTTGTCCACATAAGATTATTCTCATTTCCCAGTGATCCTTTTTTTTCAGACTCACAAGAAGATTCAACCACCTGTCTCCAGCTTTCGCAGTGACACGAGATCCCTTCCGAAGAAAGTGACATGTTCTGGGAAGCCCACCGAGTCTGGATCCATTGATCCCATGGTAAGTTTTTATTGAATTAAAAGATTGTGACGTCTTCATCTTCGACTAGAAATGTAAACAAATTTATGATGTTGAATACAAGCTAATAATTCATCTAGATCAGACTTCAAGTTGAACTTTTTCAGATGCAAAATCACAGCCGGATAACTGAGGCTTCAAGAAGACACATGGATTCGAAAGGGACCAACTTCAAAAAACAACAAGTTAGATTTTCTTTTTGTTCAAAACTATTATTAAAGCTTGATTTCAGAATCCACCCATCTTGAGATCAGTTTCTGATTCATCATGCGGCAAGTATAGTGTCAGGACCCAACCCCAATCCGATGTAAGTTTCAGAAATTGAACTTACAGTTTAAATACCAGTTTCGAATTCGCTCTTTATTTCAGGTCTCAAAAAATTCGTCCTCGTCATCAAGTGCTAGGCCGCTGCTGAAGAAATCGAGTTCGATGATTGAGGCGAGATCGAAGAAATATGAGGAATATCGGAAACTGATTAAGAGGGGTCAAGCATCTAAATACATGATCGATGCGCTGAAAAATCTCAAGAAGGAGGAAGAATGGGAGAAAGAAAAGGAGAGCTATCCTAAGAGACGTCGGAATATGGAAAGAATCACTGTGAGTATTTCGTTTTCTCACTCATTTTATCACTGCCGCAAAAGTTTCGGCTATGGCTGCTATTTGGCAGCCGACGGATAACTGACGGGCCGTTGACGGGTCATTGAAGGACTGTCGACGGATCATCAGAATCCCTTCGAAAACCGATTTGATTATGAAAAAATTTATTACAGAAAAAAGAATGCAAGACGATTGACAACAGAATTCGAGTCGGACCATTTCCACAAGGATCGGTGGATGTTCAGAATATTGCTGATGAGACTGGAATCCATTACGAGAAGGTAAATAAGAACGAATGGAAAAAAGATCATAGTCTTGTTTCAGGCCAATAGACGTATCAAAAAGGACGAGAGAAGCAAATTGCCACGGGCACCGGGGCAGAAACTACAGCAACGGAAGAAGATTACTGTAAGTAAATTTCGAGCATTGGAGATTACCGATTAGCTTTTCGTTTCAGAAAGATCAGCAAAATCAGCTGGAAAACGATTACATGTTTCACAATCCGGATTGGTCATCTACAGTTGGACGAGAGGAATATCGACTTGCCAACTGCCCGGACATCCGAAGGGATCAGATCGTGAATTTCATGAGAAGATGACTCACTTCATGTTCCTTCATTACCAGCTTCCAGATTTCGTTCGCCTAAATGTTCCTCTTTGACTTCCCTTCTTACCTTTCTACCCTTCTTCGTATTTCGTTTGTCCTTTTTTTTTCAAAATTGCTTCCACTTTGTAATGCCTAACTCCCCGACCCCTCAAACTTTTGCTCACTTGTCTCATTTGTTCACCAAATCCCCTAGAACACCCTTATAAGTATCCCCTTCTTAACCATGACTACCCGATAGACTACACTTTGTTCAAAACCACCCTCCTTCCCGTTTCTTAAGCTTTATTTTTCCAAACATCTACCCGATGCTCTCTATGCCTTTGAACTGTATATACACTGATAAATATGAGAAGTTCAAAATGAATAAATTGATTCATCCTTTGAATAATATCGAACCAGCTCCACTTCTACACCAGAATCATACGAAACAACCGAAGACATTCGGTAGCGTTCCGCCTTTGCCACGTCGTAAGAATCACTTCTGAATAGTTGGATGTAAATTTTCCAGGTAAGGCGACAGAAGACAACTGCTAAAAATGTATTTTGATGAAAATTAACTTGATTAAAAAAGATCACCTAGAAATAAAGCTCCAATCAGGAATCCAGTGATCATCCACCACGAATACAACGACTTATTTTTGAAACTGATAACATGGAATGGTCGAATCGGTTCGTTTTGAATTGGTTGAAGTGAAATGGGTTCAGTGATATTTTGCTTGTTTTGCTCCGTTGTTATATTGAAGTACAGAAAACCAGAAATAGGTTCTGTCCCACTGTTTTTAATATGAATGTTCACCGTATCCACAAGCCACTCGTTTTCACAAGAAACATCGACTAGTTGGAAAATAGCTTCTGCTCCATTTCTATCGTATACTTCAAGTCCTGGCACCTCCCAACCACATCTTTGCATGGAATATTCTGTTGGACTGCAATGGACTACATGAAGAACACTTCCGTTGTTCTTGAGAACTCGTCGAACCAGAGATTTAATTTGAATCGGATAGGATAATGAACTGAAAGCATCGACTTCATAGTTAACTTTGCGTGGATACATCGAACGAACTGAAATTGAAGTTGCTAATTTTTCTGTTTTTGAACTCTCAGATTACGGTTTCGTGAAGATTGCTCCATTGAATCATTTGGTATGGTTTCGAAGTCTAATTCTAATTTGGTCGGAACTTTTGAGTGAATAGCGATGTCAAAGCTAAAATTATAATGAATGAAAAACGAAGAGGTATTATTCTGGTACAACGAAATTGGATCCGAAGTTCACATAACGACAACTACCGTAACCTAAGACCATTTTTTCTCCATTTTTAATGGTTTTCGTCGAGTTTTATGTTATTTCCCCCAAAAAAAAAAAGACGGAAAATCGACTGAAAACGCGCGAAAATGGAGATACTATACTCGGACAATAAAAATGTTTCAGGTTACTGTAGCTGTCGTTGTGGGACCTTCGGCCACGAACAGCGGCGTTCCTCTTCCACAGTTTGTACCAGGATAATAAACAACTCACGATTCAGTGTGACTATCACTAGCGCAACTTCGATTTATCATTTCGTCCATATTTTTTAGACTTAACCCATTGAAAATATACGATCCGTCGTGAATCTTCGAAATTGTAGCCAGACTGTAGACCCCACATTTTAAGAAGCCAAAGTGAACAGGTTCAGAAGAAGAGATACGAAATTTTAGAGAAGTGTTTGTCGAAATTGCTTAAAAAATGATTTTTTGTCTCCCATGAGAAATATCATTAAGTGTCACCTTCATCGACTTCATCTTTAATGAAAATTGATTTATAGAAAAGTGAAGACGTATCCGAGACAAAGGATAAGGAAACTTTGCTTTCAGCGAAATTCAGAAATAAGAGAAAAATTAGGTGAATCCATTTTTGCATTTTGCTATGAGAAGTTACATTCACTGAATCTGTGGATGTGACCAACTGAATGCTTTTATTGGAAACAAATTATCATATCACAGCCACCTGGTCTAATTTATGATTGACCCTGGTTTCTGATTATCTTTTTTTTTTGGTTTGCAAAAAGATACATTGTAGCCGATTTTTTTTCCCTATATAATGTCAGTGTTGGTTCAGAGTTTCGAAGAAAGTTGAAAGTCGAGCAGCAGCAAAAAGGTCGAAATTCCTGAAATGAGAAAGAAAAAACCAATTTTTCACAAATATTAGCGATTTTCCGATGCTTCTTCTCTCGTACACGAAGAACACGGTGATGATGTGACGACGGGCAATGAACCAAAGCATGAAGACAATCTCATCAAATTCGAAAAACAGCTTAACCAAGATGTGAGATCATTGGATGACTCACACCTAAATTTTTTGCATACTTGCAAAATCAGGGCCCGGCCCGTGGCCGGGCCGGGCCGAAGATTTCCAGGGCCCGGGTTCTCCAAGTTTGAAAAAAAAATTTGAAATTTCAGAAATTTTTTCAAATTTTTCTGTGAAAAAACAATTTTTTGTGGACACTCTTATCTTGAAAAATTTTTTACTTGACAGAAAAATCGTCCATTTTTTTCCGTTGACACCAAAAAAATTTTTTTGAGACAGAAAAAAATTTTTCCGAAAATCCGGGCCGGGCCCTGAAAATCCTGAAAAAAGCCCGGCCCGGCCCGGCCCGTTGCAAGTATGATTTTTTGTATCTGAAAGCACAGGATTCCTTCTCCCAACTATCAAAACTTTGATTTTAAAACCCGAAAATCGAAATTTTCACACCAAATTTCTTAGATTTACGACGCTCCGAAATTCCGGCGCGCGCGGGGTTTAGCGGCATTTCCAGGCTCGTGTAGTCCTCGAGGACAAGATCAGCAGTTTACGAACTTGCAAATGTAACAACATCGTTTTGAATTTCGAAAAACAAATTAGCCAATTAAAATTATGTTATTTCGAATATAAATTGTATTACTGTTTGTAAATTTTCATTTTCTACCGGTTAATTAATTTTTTTGCTGTTTAAGTTTGCATTTTTCTTTCAATTTTTCAATTTTACAGGCTGGTCCTCATAGAACCACGAAATGTCAGACAGGAATCGTTCTAGATTGCGGTTAGCTGATAATCATAGTAATTTATTATTGCAAAGGCAATTGAAATCATTTGTATCTTTTTCTCAGCATAAATTATTTCAGAAAAGCTCTCTGGACCGATTTTGATCGATGGATTGATGAGGAACCGTCCGTGCGCCGTCATCAATTTGAAATCATTCGGTCAGCCTTACTCGTTCATTGTGAATATGCTTCAATCGTGTTCAATAGAATAGGAGGAGAAGAAGAAGAACAACCTCCAATGGTAATTTTATTCTTTTTCTAATTTTGATTCAGTTTATTCACTTATTTACAGCAAAAATTCACAAGTTTCATGAATCTGGCCAACCATACGAGGTTTCTGCAAGCTCCCAGCGCAACAATCCCGACTGTAAACATTTTCGGCATCCTCGTGGATCTGTTCATCACAATTCCCGAATTTCGTTCAGAAGATGGCATAATTCATCATATTTTGAAGAAATATTTGAGTGAAATGCTAGATTCGGACTTAAATTGGGATGGAATGCATTGTAATCCGAAGCTCGTCCGTTCTGTGTATTGGCAGCTACTATTCACACTCCATTTGGCACCTGTGCAATCTGAACATCAAACCGAAGAGACAATGGCCTATGATGCGAATAGACCAAAGCTAATGTTCGGATGTTTCATCTTAGCTGTCTTGGTCGGTATTGCATATGAGAACGAGATTGATGTCGATTTCAAAATCACCAACTACTACGAGATGGACGATCTTCCCACTTTCCTACTCATGCTTGTTACTTCCACTCACTTCCGCGCGCTTTCTCAATTTTTTCTTGTCGGCTTGTGGCTCTTGAAAAGGCATAAAATGGATGGAGGAAGAGTGACATCTGACCAGCTACTGACCCCAGAACAAATGGAAGATCAGTTCCGTAACGTAAGTATTCATCGTTTCAATTGGTAATTATTGCGAAAAAATATTTAAACTGCTTCTAGTTACCGTAAAACCTGTATTAGAAAGGCCGGCCCTTCTGTTACAAGGACCCGGCCAGTTTTCCCTGAAATTTTTCATCTAAAAATTCGACCAAGTTTTGTTCAAAACTTATGAAAATCTGCCAATTTCACCAAAATCAATCAAGGTTTTGAGCAAAAAAGGCTGCTTCCACAGATTTCTATCAAATTTTAGACACTGAAAACGTACGGAAATGTTTTATTTTCATGACATAATTTGAAAGGAGTCCTTCATTACAGGGGGTCCTTCTATTACAGGTGGCCCTTCTATTTTCCAAACCCCTCTCGGGGGGCCTTTCAATTAGAGGGGCCCTTCTAATACAGGTTTTACGGTAATTCATAACTCTAAACTAGAAAAGCTCTCCCAAATCGTGGAAATTGGCTTTGCCTCAATAGAGCGCGAATGCGAGGTTGTTTTTGTGAGGAGACACATTCCTGCGCTTCTTCAATCGAAAACTCTTTTCACTAGAAAACTTTCACTCCTATCTTCTCTTTAGTTTCAGCAAACGATAGAAGAACGCCGAAGCGCTGTGGATCAAGAGCAAGAGACGGATGAAATTCAACGAGAGTGGGAAACCTTCACTGTTGGCCTACTCAAAAAAGGATTTCTGAAATCTCCCGACGGATTCAAGATTGTCCAAAAAGGCGGAAGGCCGCGGAAGTACCCCATCAATCAAGGAAAGAAGCGAAAATCAGGGGAGCAGATGCCACGAGAAGAACCAGCACCGCCGCCAGCCCAACAGAAGAAGAAATCAGTCGGAGGACGTTATCAGAAGAAGGGCCCGAAGGCTTCGCCGAAAAAGCAACCGAGAGGAAGATATGCGAATAGGAACATTGAGATCTTTGACGAGCCTTCCACCTCCAACATGCCTTCTACGTCTGCTGCACAACCGAAACCACAACGCTCTGTCCCGAAGCCAGAAGACGTTGGATTGTGTCATCCAATCTTCATGATGCAGAAGAATTTCAAGAAGATCTTCAATGAAGAATGCGAAAGAAGAATGAGAGAAGGGTCGAGTTCGATGGATTCTCGGCGAGTGGAAAGTGCTGTATTCGCCACGTTGGAGGAGATTCATGACGTGGCAAAGTGGACGGCGGCAGCACCACGTCGTAACCTGACTTCGGACCAAAAGCTTGTGATGAAAGAGTTCAAAGACAACTTCCGACGTTTGAATGTAGAGGAAGTTGTGGAGCCAGTTGCAGAAGAGAAGCCAGAGCCATGGATGCATCAAGATGCAGAAGCTGAACGATTTTCGGTGAGTTTTGTCGTTGAATACTAGTCGAAGGGTCGATTCTTGGATTCGCTTCAAAATCGGAATTGCGGGCAAAACAGCATACCAGATGATAGAGCTCGGCAAGCTCTATCTCCATAAGAATCAACCGGATGCGGGCTGGCTAAAAAGCCAGTCTGGACCATAATTCCGCTTCCAAAGCCGGTCAATTCTTATCGGAGGTTGTAGAGCTCTATCATGTGGTATGCTATTTGGCTTCAATTCTGAAGCTTATTATCAGCTGGCCTGAGATCTGCCCGTCAACAAGTACGAAAGTTTGAAGTTTTCAAATAATCGCTCAATTTTCAGAGCCCAAGAGGAGGAAGAGGCGGCGGCGGAAAAAGAGGAGGATCGAAGCGGTGGAAACGAAATCACTACTAGATCCCATTGATTGCTTGTATTTTAGTTTTTCCGAACTTATCTGTATATATAACTAAACTTATATAATTCCCCTATTGAACACAGTCAATCGTCTAGTTATTCCAATGTTATGATACGATCTCGATTAGTAACTTGATAGTCTCTTCTAATCATTATAGGCAATACTTCGATGAGAGAGTCAATATAATTAATTTATCATTTAGTTGTGTAATCGTGATTCCTTTAAAACTACTCGTTTTACCCCCCTACCTCGAGGAATATGCATTCCGCTTTTAATAAGCATTTCCGGCTAATAATAATTATAATTCCTGTGCAAGGATACTCATAAATTTACCTCCTGATTCGTTATGTTGTCCCACAAAATAAAATAATGCAATACAAAGAAAGTGTGAATTGCGCATTCAAAACTTTTAAACATTCGGCAGCTTACTTCCTCTTATCGCCGATTAGGTCGTTCGAAACATCGTTGTGGCTTGTTCCTTGCTGTTGTTCACAGTGTAACCACACAAGGAAGTGTAGACGACGTTGTAATAGGTGAGGTATATAAGGACAGGTTCGGTATGCCATAATCACTGTCATCTAACAATGTCAGCTAAGACTCTTGTGTACGGCGCTAGCTTCTTGAGCGGTCTCGCTATCCTCGGATGCGTTTTCACCGTTGGATACATCTTCAACGACATCAATGAGTTCTACGATCAAACTATGGAAACTATGGATGAGTTCAAGGTAATTCATTTGAGATTCTTCCGCTCACAATATTTGATTTTCAGCTGAACGAACGTGGTGCCTGGCATGGAATGGTTGAGCGCACTCGTGCTCCATCTGAGATTCTCTTCGGACGTGCTAAGAGACAAGCGGGACAATGCAACTGTGGAGCTCAATCATCTGGATGCCCAGCTGGACCACCAGGACCACCAGGAGCTCCAGGAGCCCCAGGAGATGATGGACATCCAGGAGATGCTGGAAAGCCAGGAGCCAGCGGTGTCTCTGTTGGAGTCTCTTCTGAAGCTGGAGGTTGCATCAAGTGCCCAGCCGGAGAACCAGGACCAGCCGGAGCTCCAGGACCAGACGGACCAGCTGGACCAGATGGACAACCAGGACAAGACGGACCAGCCGGGCAACCAGGACCAGCAGGACCAGCCGGACCAGCAGGAGATGCCGGAGCTCCAGGAGCCCCAGGACAAGACGGACAACCAGGAGCACCAGGAAAGGATGGACAGAGATCTACTGGAACCCCCGGAGCCGCTGGAGCACCAGGACCAGCCGGACCAGCTGGACAAGACGGACAACCAGGAGCCGCTGGAGGACCAGGAAAGGCTGGAGCTCCAGGAGCACCAGGACCAGATGGACAACCAGGACAGCCAGGACAAGATGGAGAGGCTGGAGCTCCAGGACAAGACGGACAACCTGGATCCGACGCTGCTTACTGCCCATGCCCAGCCAGATCTGTGGCTGTTCAACGCAGTGCTTCCCGCAGAAGAGCATCCAAGGTCGTTGTTGCTTAAACAATTTGATTCGTATTTGTACATCAATAAATATTTCATTTTCGGAAAGTTTAGTGTTCTGATCATGCGAATTAACTTCATTACATCTTCGCTGCAGTGAAAGTTTAAAGCGCGCTAGTTGTAAGCCATTTGCATATGCACCAACTCAAAAAACCCCGATTCTTGAAAACTTGTTAAAAAAGAGATAGAAGTTTCATGAGGAAACAGGAAAGCTATTTTTTACAGAACCAGACAAAAAAAAAGGAAAAAATGGGCCACCGTTGGGAGTCCGAGAGAGCGAGTTTGCAAAATCAATCGCAGTGGACGAGTGACTTTTTAGAGATAGAAAGTGTCGGAAACAATTGAATACCAAGACAGAAATTATGTGAAATTTTCAAGAAGGGTTTTCTTGAGAAAGTACAAAATTTAAATTCGGAACTGTGAAAGAGAACTGGTGGCTGTGGCAGAAGGTCCCACAACAAAAGCTACAGTAACCTGAAAATATTTTTATTTTCAGGAGTATTTTTTGTTTCTACTGGTTTTAGTCGGCGTTTCCCAAATAAGTCGGAAAATTGAACGCTTATAATATTGAAACAATTGGATAAAAACGTAATACGGAAATAGAGAAAAAATATAAATGTTTCGGTAGTTGTTGTTGTGGGACGTTCGGCCACGGCCACCGGCGTTTCTCTTCCACAGCTACAATTTTGTAAGCATAATATACCTGACTTAAGCTCGTGAAATTAAGTATTATTAATGCAAAGCTCAAAATGTGTGCCGTTTTTCCAATCAAGAAATTCCTTGCAACCGAAAACTCACATCACGAGTAGCCGCCGAGCCTATAATCAAATCTCTGTCTCCAACTCCTGGCCCTAACTTCCATTAACTCAAACGGCTTCCATTATGGATTGTTCCATAGTAACCTCTAACGATTATCTATGGATATTAAATTCGCTTTGTGTTTTTTCATTCCCAATTTATGCTATCGCAATTATTGCACTCTTAAGAACCAAGTCGACTTATTTTGAAACTTATAAACATTTCTTGATTTGGCATACTTCGACGTGAGGCTGAAATATTTCAGGAAATCAAAAATAGGTTGTAGCAATTTTCTTCCAGAAATTTCATATCGGAAGTCTACAACTCTTGGTTTCTCCTCCCAACTATTCATCTTCCATATCCTCTTCTGAGATTTACAGGGATAATGACTCAATTGGGTTTCAGTGGTCTTTTTCAGTTTTATACTATAAATGCATTAATTCATCGTTAGTTTGGTAGAAAATTCGGAAACTTTTTGCAAAAAAGAAGGTTCCAGAAACTGCTTATTCTGTCATTGAAATGTATTTGTTCCGTTTTAAAGCCAGTATGTTCAATTACAAATCCACATTCTTCTACACCTACCTACGGATCAATGTCTATGTGATTCGGGTGACTTTGTTCCTATTTGTAGTTGTAAACATATCAACCTACTATTATGCACTCGATCAACAAGTTATCAGTAAACGAGACTTATTATTCAATCACCCAGAAGCCCCCAGAGTTATTTCTTGTGACTCCGTAGTTGTGGCTGCTCCATATAGAGATCCAATTACTATGTTTAATCTGGCTGTGTGGGTGATTGTGGTCTTTGTTGCTTTCACTGCGACTTCTTCGACTACAATATACTTGTGGAGATATCTGAGAGATAATGAGCATCACTCTCCAGCAGTGATAAGAATGCATAGGATGTTACTGATCACGTTGTTTGTTCAGGTGATCAGGACTTCGATGTACTGATTGAATACATTTTTTGCAGACTTCCATTCACGCTATTATGCTGGGCGGACCAAATGTGATGTTCCTCTATGCGGCGATATTTGGAGCTCAACATGAATGTAATACATTTTTCTTACTGTAATGTAACCACATACATTTTTTCAGTCATGGCGAAAATTGCATTCTATTGCCTTACAACTCACGGATTGGTGTCTACGGTTGCCATGATGATTTTGACAAAACCAATCCAGATATCCATATTGCAAATTATCAAATGTTCTACATGGAAAAAGAATTCTGTAACTGCGGGGCAATATTCGGAGAGGAATACAAATTAGATATTACAATTTTTTTTAATGTCAGTACAATGAATTGTTTTTTATATCAAGCATTTTCGACATTTTTATTAGTTCCCCTATTAGAAGTCCAACGACACCGTTAACTGTGAGCTCAATTATGATAAAAACCTTCCCTATACGGTAACTTTGATCTTAATTATCTCGGTTCAAATAAGAAATATCAGAAATATGTCAATTTATAAAATGTTTGTGATATTATGATAAACAATATATCAGTTGACCACTTTTAAATATCTTTCACAGGAATCGAGATAATTGAGCTCAAAGTTGATGGTTTGAGTAGGCTTCTATTAGAGTACGGTATACGGTAGACAAACGAATACGGTAGACTAACTTTCCACTAAATTTGACTCATCGTTTTACAAATTTTTGACATCTTCCAAGAAAAATCCCTTTCTCCCTACAACTACAGAAAACTTATTCTTTCTCGGTTAGGGACTCTAAATCTAATCAGGTGCTTTGCCATGAAGAAAGATCATAGATACCAAAGTTTTAGCGACCTTGTTTGCTCCAACTTTACTAAATTGAATTAACCTTTCATCTCATGCCCAAGAAAACCTATAAAAATCTCATTTGCAAAAAAAAATCACACCTTTTTCGTTATGTGATTTTAAGCATTTTTGAATTTTTGAGTCCAAATGAATGAAACTTTTGAGAACAGCTGAATAATCGAAGCTTTTCCTGTTGCACCCTCGATTCAAGGAAATGATGAAATTATGATAAAATGAAGGAATATCACCTGTTGGACTTCTGTTTTTCAGAACTATTTGAGAGAGTCTAGATTGATAGGAATATCCGATTTTATCAGTTCGTAGATAATTTGTTTTTTTTAAAGATCAATTTTGTTTAAGCAGTTGTAAACCCAATCGAAAATTCATACTTAGCAATTGCCGTAACTAAAAGTACTCCAGAAATTACTGTGTTTTGTATTCACGAGTCATGTTTTCCGATACCAGTATACTGACTAATTTTCATGCTTGTTCTTTCTGAGAATTCTTAGAACTGCTAGAAAATTCAATTCATCATTTGTAAATTCAATCAATCTCTTTGGCCAATAAGCGTATATGTCGTAGGCCAGTCACATCTAGTTTTTAAGCGATCAGTAACTTTTTTTCTAGAAAAATGGAAACATCAACCGGATATGTCTTGTCAGTTACACCTTCTAATGCTGATTGTCTATCAGATGCTCCGAATCCTTATAGGTAAAACTCTAAATAAATGTTATCTAAATAGACCTAATTACAGATTGGTCATGCATTTCACTCATTTCCTAACAATTCCATTGTACATGATGGCTATTTACTCTTTGATAAATAAATGTCCAAAAGCCCTCAAGGAGTATCGCAACTATCTTTTGTGGCACACATTGGGGTAATTTAAGAAAGTTTTTTGAAAATGTGTTAAATACCTTCAGCAACCTAATCTTCGAGCTCTACATTTCTTTGTTCATGCTCCCTGTTACTTACCTACCGTATCCGGTTTTTCGTGGAGCTGGTTTTTTGAAATATTTTGATGTCAGTGGACTCATTCAGTTCTATCTTTTAGTGATCTGTCTCATTCGTAAGCGGTAATTTTTAGATTCATGCATTTGTTTCTGCGAATTTCAGATACCGGACTTTCAATTCTCGAAATGTTCAAATACCGATTCAATGCCGCAATAAGTGATGACACTCTAATCAAGAAAACTCTCAATAAAATTGTTATCTTTTTCTGGGTTATTGTGATAATTATTCCAATTTTCTGTTTTGCAACCTTACCCAGATGCCATCCAAAACAAGATCACTACAAAGAAGTGCTATATGAAGTATGACTCTGTATCCAGATATGTATTTCTAACTTCTGATCTTCAGGAAAACATGAGCAATGGAATTTCAATCCACGTCCTTTGTAATACTGTAGTGACTGCTCCACCACTTCTAGATCCCGTTTTTACTCCACTAATGAGTCTGATAGTGACAGCTATGCTAACAGCTGCCACTATCATTCCAATGACATTCATCTCAATTTGGAGGAAATTGGATCAGCTCTCGAGGCATCTATCGAAACGGACGATTCAACTTCAGAAGATGTTACTGATGAGTCTTTTTATCCAAGCAGTAATCCATGGAGTTATGCTAGGAGCTCCTTTGATTGGGTTCATTTATGCTATTGTTTTTATTTTACCCTATGATAGTAAGTTATGGAAAATTATCTTTTATCAGATTGAAGTTCTTTCAGGTATCGCTTACTGTCTACTACTTCTTATTTCCTTCCATGGATCATTCTCTACTATTGCCATGATATTTTTCACAAAACCAGTTCGAGATGGAGTCAAATCCATTCTCAAATTCTTTCTTCCTTTCCTTAAATCATCTAGCCTTAAATCTCCATCAGAAACCGTTTTTGTATCTTCTCTAACAAGTTCTCGAATTTCAATCCAAAAAGATAGTATGCTTATTTCCAACAGAAATAGTTTTTGATTTTCAAGAAAATCCAATAAACATTTTATACACTTCTTTACAAGTTCGCAAACTAGGCAGAATCCACAATACAACTTCCGGATCCCCAAGTGAACACATTGACAGCTCCACACTTTGCGACGTGGTTGATAGAAGAGAATGGTGCGGAACCACCAACGCTTCCAGAGCATGATCCTTGTTTGATATCACCCTCCCATCCGATATCGGGAGATTCGTATCCTTTAACTTCAAACCATCCTTGCTCAGCCTTTGAGCAGTCCATCTTGAGTACTGCCATCCAGTATCCTGGACCATATTTGTTGTATGGCTGATATTCAACGGCAGTGTTGTCATTTGTAGAGTAGGCCAATGGAGTTCCGAACGCCGCTGCTCCATCATGAGTTCCCTGCTTGATTTCAGCTCCTTCAAAGTCCAAGTAATTGTCTTGTTGGCTCCACGAAAGGTATTCAGCATAGACGAATGGGACAGTGGTGTTGTGATAAATTGGAATGGCACATGGGTCGCTAGATTGCTGGTATGGTCCAGTGGAGCATTCTAGGAGAAAATCATGTAGAATATGTAAATGGTCAAAAAACTTACTTCCATTATGAGAGCTGCTGGTTCCTCCTCTGATGAACAAGTTCTGTCCTGGTTGCGTGTCTTTTTTGAGGAAGATGACTGTAGTACTGTATCCAGAAGGAACTGCTGGGGGAGAATATGGAACCAGTTTTGAGCCGAGAGAAATGGCAATGACAGAGTTGGATGGGACATTCAAGTATGCGGTTTCTGAAATTCATTGTGGAATTTTTTTTCACTAGGAGCCTTACGATCATCTCTAACTGTGACCTTGGTTCCAGCACACTTTCCATTATCAATACCACCTGTGAAATGGTCACAATAATCACCAGCAGGGAGAGTAGTAGCAAAGTTTCTGAAAGAGAAAAGTTATAGATAATCTTCTGAATCACACTCTCACTTATTCCAAGTGCCACCTTGTTGATTCAACGCGAAAAATCCAGCTCCATCTCTGGCAAATGCGATTCTTTGGTTGTCAGTAACAATCTGAGTAGCGGCAGTTCCTTGAACGGAACTTCTGAACTTTGCCATCTGACGGATAGCTGGCCAACGATGTTCGCAAACCCATCCGGATTTGCTATCGCATGTGCTATCTGGATTGAATGTCGGGCTGGTGGTCTGAACATCTTTACAATGTTTTTATTAGTTTTGAGAGGTGTGTCTACCGCATAATCGTTAGAAGCTCCTGAATTTGGTGGACTCTGATCAGAATAGCTGAATGCAAAACTGCTCATAACTCTTGGATATCCGTAGGGCCAGGCTAACATGAAACCGACAGCAAGGTTGTATTTTTGGCCGTCTTTGTAAGTGACCTGAAATACTCGGGATAGTACTCCCATTCTAAAAATTAAACTTACCACATATGGGCTTGAATCTCTTTGGTTGTCATGATTATCAATAAAGTTCAGAACATCGTGATCTTCATTGTTACCGTATCCATATCCGGGACCTAAGTTTGCCAGGTATCTCCAGTCGGATTGTTGCTTTGCGGCAGATGAAACGGCAGCTCCAAAGTTGAAATTTGTGTATCTTCCGTTTCCAAGGTAATCGGCACATTTCACAGCTTCACCTCCACGATCGATGACTTCATGAACCGCGAATGGACGTTGGTTGGAGCCGAAGAGCTGAAAATTGTTTTTGAACTTTCGAAAAAAGTTTCCATTGAAAAACTTACATCAGCTCTCAAGTCTTTGACATCGTTCAAAATATTCAGAATATCTTGTGGCCACATATGCTTGGAAGCATCGTGTCGGAATCCAGCAACTCCCATATCGATAAGCTTATTCAAGTAGGCAACAATTTTGGCTCTGACTGTTGGAGAGGCTTGGTTCAAGTCAAGAAGTCCAACAAGACGGCAGTCTTTCACCTATAACTGTAGATGGTGGAATAAAACAGAAGCTTCAAAAAGTTTACATGTTCAGCACTATTCTGATAATCAGATCCTTGAATATCTCCATCGCATTTTGGATTGTTGAAGTCTCCAAAAGAATATGGAACACCTGGGAAGGACTGTACTCCATGGGTTCCATCGAAGCTTGAACTTCCGCTGGAACTGACTCCAGATCCACTCTTTTGCCCGATCCCTACCATGTGATTCATGACAATGTCTACGATGATTCTAAACTTGATCATTTGAAACATGTAATCTGATTAATAAGACTAACCTGACTCCAACCTTGTTGCACCTATTCACCATGTCTTGAAACTCTTGCTCGTTTCCACTTCTCGAATCCAACTTGTAGCTTACTGGCTGATATCTCACCCACCACGGATAATTGTTATTTGGGAACGCCTTCAAATGCTCCATTGGTGGAGAAACTTGAACGGCTCCGTATCCGTAGTATTGCAAAAAGTTCTCACATTCCTTGGCAACATCGGTCCACTTCCATTCAAATAAATGGACCATGGTTTGACGGTTTTGAAGGGTTTGTGTTTTGTCATACCAGTAAAAATTGTAGGAGAGGGAACTCCCCACAAATAAGAGAAGGAGCAGAAGTTGTTTGAGCATTGTGGGGTGCTGAAAAATGATCTTATGTATTGGAAAGGAAAAGAAGAAGAGGAATAGATGAAGAAAACAAAAAAGGAAAAACAAAATGCCTTCAACCTGTTCTCGCAACATAGAAAATACAATGAAACTGAGGTCGAGTAGAAACTAGAAACAGAGACTTTCCAGGTCATTACGACCGTTTTCTCCGACAAGACACTTGCATTCCTCCCAACCAATGCTCCTTTCACGTGTTGTGTCTACTCTTTTTATAGCCGATTCTGATCGTAAACTCAATGTATAATTCGCCTCGGAAACGGATGATACCTCAATTTACCAATTTTGATAAGAAATTCAAGCAAGACACAACGTTCTAATCTGTAGGCTTAGCATAAGAATTCGTCAAGACCTGGAATGGTGAAGAACAATGCTCAAACTACGTGTGTAGTTTTGTTGAAAATTGGGACAAAACTCATTTTGAAATTGACTATTTTTTGTGTTCTGGCCTACTTCTTGATCTATTTGAACACGTGGTTTTCACTCCGCGGTGTCATTAAACCAGGAATTTTTCCTACTGCTGATAATGAAGACAGTGTTTTTTGCACCATAAGATGATGAGTGGTTGTTGGCATAATGACTGTTCGCATCAAAATCGACAAATAAGTTCGCGAACAAATTTCTGATCCAGGTCTGCATTATATCACGTTATCATCAGTTTACCTCTGCCGTAAACACTCTAAAAGAATGCCTTCAACCGTCCACTTCGATTCGATACATATCTCATTTTCTGAACAAGATATCAAAAAGTGGTCAACTGAAAAAATTAACACCAAAATAGAAAACTACTATGTTAGTTTACTATTTTTGATATCATTCTCAGAACCGAGATAAGTTGGCTCAAAGTTAAAAGCTGATGGGGCTCCTATCCGTAAGATTTAACCAGCTTTGACTTGGTTTCTGTAAAAGATATAAAAAGTTTCAAAAATAAAAATGTTTGCTTTGATATCAGAAACATTTCATTAGTTAACATTTTTGATAGCTCAACCAGGAAACGAGATAATTCGGGTCAAAGTGATAGTACTTTTAAGGAGTTACACAGGTTTCAAAAGTGAATATTCGATTATGATTTAAACGTGATGAAAAAAAATGTGAATAAAATAAATCCACGTGGCAAAACGTACTTTTTAAATTATAGAACCAATAAAATTACGTGAATTGATTTTGAAGTCCGTGACCATAGATGGCCCATTGACCTCAGGAAGATTACTATAAAGGAAGAGGAAAGTGGAATGAAGAATCAGTGCTCTCTTCTCCGGGATCCAGGGAAGGTGACCCGAGGGAGGGATCCGGGTGCTGGAGACTGTGACCCGGAGCCCGGGTGCTGGAGCCCGGGATACGGGGCCTGGGATCCGGGGACTGGGATCCGGGGTCTGGGATCCGGAAGCCGAGATCCGGGGCCTGGGATCCGGGGTCTGGGATCTGGAACCCGGGATCCGGGCCTGGGATCCGGGGTCTGTGACCCGGAGCCCGGGTGCTGGAGTCCAGGATCCGGGGCCTGGGATCCGGGGTCTGTGATCTGGGGGTCTGGGATCCGGATCCCGGGATTCGGGGTCTTGGATCCGGGTCTGGGATCCGGGATCTGGGATCCGGAGCCCAGGATCTGGGGTCTGTGATACGGGATTTGGGAACTAGAGCCCGGGTGCTGAAGTCCGGGAACTGAAGCCCGGGACCAGAGCCCGGGTGCTGGACCTGGAGCAAGATGAAATGCTAATGGAGGATCTGCTGCGAAGTTCAAGATATTTTTTTCAATTCCTGGTACTGAAATCAGACGATTCATGCAGACAGATCGTCCCCGAGAAACAATTATTTGGAGTGTTCCTGATGGTTCAGACTGAAAATAAGAAAGAAATGAAGTGTATGATCTTCGTCGCGGCAGCACAGGCTTCAAAGATCTTAGAACAATGAACTCGGTGACGAAGGATCCCAATGCAGACGCCAATCGGACAACCGATACCCCTGTTACATCGAAGCTTGGTGGATTCCGCCGGTTAAGAACATCCTAACTCAGAACCATAACCCATTGAATAAAGTGTTGTTGATGTCAACTGATGAGCTTATCTTTGTACTTATTTTGCACCACAATGAAGTTACGAAATAAATTTATTTTATGAATCCATAATATCATCAATAATTTGAATAACACGGTCTCTTGGAGCCTTCGCTACAAGAGGGGCAACGTGCAACAAGTGTAGATCTTTTTGTATTCTTTGTTGGCGTTCCAGAACATCAACAATTCCAATAATATCCGAAAAATGGCTGGGTCCATTTGCCCTATTCCGAAGGCAGTGGTCGAAAAGAGCTTCCGCGAATTGCTGACGCTCCTTGGTCAACAGACGCTGGGCGTGTTCGGAGAGATCAGGAACAGCTGAAACAATTTTGTTAGTTGGGAAGCGGTTGAAACTAAATTACCCGGATTGCATAAACATATAGCTTTCAGGAGAACGTATTCAATCGACTGTACTTGGTATCTGATTAGAGGGACAATAGACATGACGGAGTTAGAGTAGTGCTCTTCACTGAAAACATGGAATTGAGATATTCTATTTGAAAATTGAGACTCACTCTTTGAATGGCTGCTTCAACCCATCTGGCTGTATTCTGCAGTCAAACTTCTTGGCAACCGATGTAAATGAAACATGTAAATTCATACAAGCAAGTGTGACATATCTTGTTAAAATGTACTGATCTCGGGCGTTCAGTCTGTGGAAGAATCCGAATGTCTTTACATACTCCACAGTAGTCAGCAAGTTGAAATAGAGCCAGTGTTTTCTGATATGTCAAAATTTTTTTGAAGTTTTAATTAGGGACACTTACTTGTCAGTGGAGTATGGAGGAGGTCCTTTCCCGAGAACAGGTTGATTATCTGCGGCCAGCGCTGGATCACTTGAAAGAGGCCATCCTGGCATTGGCTGAAAACAAAATATCAACAAAAATTCTAGAAGTGAAAAAATGTATTACCCCATATCTATCAGCCAAACTGATTCGATTATTGCTCCGTAGCAAAAACTCCAAACCCTGGACTTGTCCCCAGTGAGGATTGTAGGCAGAAGTTTGAAACTGATCCAGTTTGATTTCCAAATAAGTTAGCATATCAGAGAGTCGCTGCATTTTTTCTTGAACTGATTCAACAGTTTTCAGTACTAATTGTTTCGATTTGATATCGTCATCATCCTCTTCGATTTCTTCGACTTTTACTCTTTTTGTAATTTTCTTGAAGTTTTCAGCTTCCGCTTGTTTCTCATCAACTTCTAATGCCAAAGGATTCATTCCTACATCCAAACATTTTTTGTAACGGCACGGTCGACATTTTATTGGTTTTTCTGGAATCATCAAAATTAAAAAATTACGGCCTGACCTATTTTAAGTATAAAAAGAAGACCTGTAATAGAAGGACCGTTTATTTTTTAACTTTGAGCTGCGTTATCTCGGTTCCAATGCAAGATATGAAAAAGTTGTGAACTGATAAGTTGTTTATCAGAATATCACTAACATTTTATCAGTTTGCAAATTTTTGATATCTCTCATAGCAGTCAAAAAAATTGAATCAAACTAGACAGTGTGGGGCCCTTCTACAGGTTTTACAGTAATACAAAAATAATCACCTCGTTTTGTCAAGTCAAAACAATCTTCGTTATTTTTGCACTTGAAATTTCTTTCGGAGATTACATATCGTCTGAAATACGCTTTACATCCATTGCATGCAGGAACATCATAATGGAATCCAGATGCTGATCCACCACAAATCGAGCATACTGTAGGTCTTTCTTTTTCACGTTTGGATTTTTGAGGAGGCAGGATCTGGAAGAATTGGAAACATGATCGAAAATCGAGGGAGCTCATCGAAATAGCTTTTTTAGTCACACGAAAAAAAAAACGTAGTTTGTACAAATAGACGAGCTTTGTTTGAATATTTTTTTTCGTTAAAAAAAAACTTTGTAACGGAACTTTAAAACATGATTGGCTTTGGGAGGTTTTTGATCTCATTTTTAGACTACAATGGACCTCAAACTGAATTTAAAAATTAAAATACCTCTGGAAGTTCAATTGATGGACTTTGTAAGCTCGATGAACAACAGGGTTGATCCATAGAATCTTCTAAAAATTTCTAGGTATTAAAAAAATCTCAATAAGAAAAAACATGAGGTACGGTCAACTGAAGACGTCAATTGGAAAAAAAAAACCCAATAGCGAAAAATAATAAGTTTATTTGTAAGAGGAGGAAAGAGTAGTTGGTAAGAACCCAGCTGAAAAAATTCACTTATAGAGATCAAAGTATATACACGGTGGTCACGGAAGTCGGCAAAAAGGTATGTAGTCAAAATCACAATGTCAAATAAATACTAAGAGGAAAAATGAGGAAAAAAACGGGGTGGGGCAGAACCGAAAACCTAATCTAGATGAAAGAAAAATCAAAAGAGAAGAAATCTAATTAATCATTCATAATATCCTCAATGAGCCACATTTTATGCTCGTTGGGAATTTTAGCAACAAACGGGGCTACGTGTAGGAGGTGTAGGTCTTTTTGCATCCTTTGTTGACGCTCCAGCAGGTCGACCATTCCAATCAGCTCGGCAAACTGAGTAGGCCCGTCCCTTCGGTTTCGGAGGCAATGATCAAACAGAGCGTCGGCGTATTGCTCTCTTTCTTTGGACAGAATCTCTCGTGCATGGTCGGAAAGGTTGGGGACAGCTGCAATTCAGAAGATGAGGTATTTCGGTATTGGGTTTCTCGGAAACAGGAGTGGCGGTCAAGTACCAAAAAGGGAAGTTACATACATAAACATTTGCATGTTTCGTGGCGTTTTTGAACAACTTGAGTAGAGAGTAAAGGTTCTATGAGGAGACGTTTTGGGTTCGCAAGTACCAGGGGAATTTGACAAAAGATAAGTTTCAAAGCTCATATATTTTTCATGTTTAATCTGGGAAACGCTCCCATGGTTTGTGAATGAGCTTGTAGCGCTACTTGGGCTAGTGGTGGGAGTATCGAATCTAGCCTGTATGGCTAGATTGTAGCTTTTCGAAAAACAATTGCGTAGGCGTTAGACATGTTGCTCATCTCCTGGACCGCCTTACCCTCAAGAAAAACGAGAAGAACCTCCAATAGATGGGCATATTGCTTTTTTTCCAATTACTCACCTGGATTACAGAGACAAATAGCCTTTAACAATGCAAACTCTGTTTTCTCTATCTCAAAGCGAATCAATGGGGCTATGGACATCACAGTTTCATTGTACACCATTCCTCTAAAAAATTCAATCTCCATTTTCACGAAAAATCTTCCTCTAGGCTTACACTTTAGCAGGAGGCATACTTCCATCTGGATGAACAATGCTATCATATTTTCTGGAAACGGTATAGTAGGAAATCTGGAGATTCATTAGCGCCAATGCAACGTATTTCATCAGAATCATTCTGTCTATAAAATCGAGCTCTGTGAAAAATCCAAAAGCTTTAGCATATTCAATAGATAGCATCAAGTCGTACATCAACCATTGCTTCCTGAAACGGCTCATGGTACTTATATTTTTTATTGTGTGAACCCACTTATTTGGAGAGTACTGTGGACCATTAGCCATTGAAAAGTTTGGAGGTTTTGGAGGAACTGGAGATGCTTTTAGTGGCCAACCAGGCATTGGCTAAATTTCAAAATTTTGTTGGAAAATTGACTGTGTAAGTTACTAACCTCTGTTGTAGTAGCGAGACTAATAATAGTGCCCATTTTCAAAAATCCTTCCAAGTTCGGCAAATTTTTCCAGTGTGGATTGTAAGACGACAGGCGAAATTCGTGGATTTTCATCTCCAAGTAATTCACAGCACCCACAACTTTTTGCATCTTAGCTTCTTTTGAAGTGATGTGTTCAATGATTTGTTTTTTTACAATCTGGTGAATTTTATCGTTCTCATACTCTTCATCATTTCTGCAGCTAGATATATTCGCTCTTTTCGTGAGTTTCTGGAAGTTTCCAGCCGTAGCTTCTTTCTCATCAACCTGCATTGCCAACGGATTCATTCCTGACATGATGCACTTCTCGTAACGGCAAGGACGGCACTTCATAGGACGGTCTAAATAGTCAAACTTGAAAATCATATGTTCCTTTTAAGGGAAAAACTAACTTGGTTTCGTCAAGTCATAACAATCGCCAGCTGTTTTACAAACGAAATTCTTTTCCGAAATGCAGAGTCTCCGGAAAAATGTTTTGCATCCATTGCAAGATGGAACGTCGTAGTGGTATCCGTTTGCTGGTTTCCCGCATATTGAACACTCTGTGGGTCTCAGATGTCGTACAGGGGCAGCTGACTTTGAGTTCTGTTCTGGAGATATACCACGCTCATTTTGCGGCAGTGATGGAAGCTGAATGGTAAACTTTTTTTAAAATCCAAAATTTACGATTGTTACCTCAGGAAGATCATACTCTAGCGAATCCGTGCTAGCGCTCTTTGAACAACTAGGTGGGTCCATAAAGTTGATCCTAAAAAGAATGAATCATTATTTTTTGTAGATACAAATTGAAGAAGGTCATTAGTCGCTAACGAGAAAAAAGGACAAAGGAGGAAGAAGAAAACCCGTGAAAGAACACTACGTCTTCTCGGAAACAAGAGAAACTGTCTTCTACGTCACAACGTCCTTCTCACAGGTCAGAAAAGGAGTAGATGAGGATCGGCGATGTAATCTTTGACCGAATCGAGATACTCCCTCGAATGAGTGTGAGATGAGTGCAGAAGAATAAAAGAAATTGATCAAGGATGGGTTGTTTGAAAACAGAAAGGCATGTCTTTAATCTTTAAAACAAATCAGAAGATATTTGGGAGTAGAAATAGATGATCCTTCACGCTATGGAAAGGAAGAAAAAAGAAAATCATGTCGGGGAGTTTATATTTTTTAAAAGTATCATACCTAGAAGTATTGGAACCCTGTATTAGGAGGGTCCAATTAATAGAAAAGTGCACTCTAATAGAAGGGCCCTCCAAACGGGACTTGGAAAAACAGAAGAGCGCCTTCAAAATGTTTGACTTGAAATTTAAAAAAAATTCAAATCAAACATTTTCAGTGAAACGTATTCCGGAAATTTACGGCATCATAGATGTTTGTTGAAACATTTTTTCTTTAAATTTTGGTGAAATTGTTAGATTTTCACGGATTTTGAACAAGAAGCAGGGCTGGGGATAAAAGCCGCCGGCGGAACAGCAGCTGGCTTCAAAGTCACCAAAATTTTCAATCAAGTTTCGAAAATATTATATAACCAGAAAAATAGAGGAACCCCATCTAATTGAAGGGCTCCTGTAATTGAAGGGTCCTCTGGAGGTAATTCGAATAGGGCGGCCATTCTAATGCAGGTTTTACGGTATACTTTGGAGAAGTTCTCATTGACATTCATGATAAAATGCTGCACGTACATGATAAAATAGGTTCAACTAGGTTCAACGAAACTACCAACTGGAACGCACGAGACAGATTTAAATAGTTACTATCGGAAATAACTAATCTGCAAACAAGAAGCTTGTTTGCCTATACCCCTAACATAATTCTACCATCCCTCAAAAAAGGCGTGGAACATCTTCCTTATCAGCAAAACCCAATCCGAGTTTCCGGATACTTTTTTCTCGATGAAGTGACGCATTTGCATCAACCAAAGATTGCGGAGTTTTATTATCAATTCGTAAGGTTTTGATATCGTTTTGTGTCATGCACGGGAAACAGGTCAAAAAGAAGCTTGAGTCGCAAAGTGGCAGGTGGTGTATTATGTTTTGTTCGAAGAGATTATATATTGAAATGTGTATAGCTGGGTATAAAAGAGGATGAATAGGTTGAAATATAGTTCGCGAACGAGTAAAAGGTTTTTCGACTCATAATTGGTGATAAAATGATCTGTCTGATCAGTCAAAAAGTGCGAGAAGAGTAGTGAAGTGTAAAGAATGAACAAGAGAAATAGGTAATCAGAGATCTAAAAACCAAATTACGTCCGCCTGTTATGGGCAGATCAGAGACTAAAAATGCAGACAGTTCACATTTTTTCAATACCAAAAATTTTTCAAATCATCGGAACAACTGTTCTTCACATTGGGAACAAATAACACAACAATACAGACCCGGACAAATATTTCTTAAAAGGGAAAGATCAAGTTGACAGTCTCGAAGTTCAATATAATTCGAGGCAATAATCTTTGACCTAATTTGAAACACTATTTTCATAACAAAAGGAAATGTATGATGACATGGCGACAAACAGTGAACACCACGTGCGGACGGCCGGGCGGCGGCCGAAAAGCTGCTGCGGGGGAGGAAAAAGATGATGTAGATCAATTGGTTCGGAATATTTGCTCAAGTTATGCCCACAAATCAGAAATTGAAATGTTGTCATCTAATTGACTAAAAGGGATTCTTGGCAATGCTACGTGGCAAAAGAATAGAGAAGGTGTGAAAAGGGAACACAGAGAAGAACGGAGAGAAAAAGGCCAACGACCGAAATGTTTGAATAGAGAGCAGACAAGCAGGCAAATATATAAAAAATTGGTGTACATAATATAGACATTGTTGAAACAGGGAGTTAGTGAAGATTTGAGTTTAATATAAGTTTTTATAGGGTTCTACACGATTCAGATTAGTTCCAAACAATATTCTCTTCTTGATGTGTCGGTTTATTCAGCAGATTTGCACATGTTGATCTTCAAAAATCGGAATTAAGAACTTCAAACTACGAATACTACATTTCTAAGCTACCAATCAGTCCAAACTTTATACATTCCGAATGAAGGGATCAGGGAGATTGGAAAGGCACAAACCACATGGAAGAGGGAAGCTACTAGTTCCCTCTCGTCACTTCTTCTTGTTGTCTGAAAAGCTCCCACGTGCTATAAGATCGAAATATCAACAATTTTCAGTTTTTTCTGATCTCTGAATATCTAACTAATGAAGGGGTTTCCCAGTTCACATAATCTTTCACCAACTTTCATTTCAGGGATCCTACGAACAAGATGATGGAAAGGTGCTCTAAATTGTCCTGAACGTTTGGACGTAGTCTTACGTGTTGCCAATAGCGAAAGAGTTGGTTATTGTGAAGAGACAGAGATGACTAAACAAAAGAGGTGACCAAGCGATGACCACTGGACACAGACAACACAATAAACGGGTTTCGTGTGTTCGTTTTATACATTAGATACGTTAGCGAATCGTTTTACTCTTCGATTTTTCCAGGAATTTTTAGTTTTTGAAACAAAGTTTTTTCTCTTGATCATTAGGAAATAAAAATACGTTGATTGTTTTAAAGTCAAGATCCAGCGGTTTGGTGTTTGGAAATTTTATTTCCAGAATTTTACATCTAAATATTTTGTGAAAATGCCCTCAAATTAAGGAGAGTAACTTTATATTAGTTCACATGACCCACATTTTTAGAATCTGGATTATCGTATTTTTCTAACAAGTGCCCGCCCAAACCCTCAACTTTGAGCTCAATTTTATCGATTTCTGTGAAAGATATAAACAATTTGACAAATTTGTGCAAAAGGAAAACAGACCGGTTATGATAAAAAATTTATCAGATGACTACTTTTTAAAATCTTTCACAGGAATCGAGATAATTCAGCTCGAAGATGACGGTTCGTGTGGGCTTCTAGTAGGATATACGGCATACGTGAACCAATCAACGATTTTTTACTTTCTTACTATACACTGTCAAATGTGGACCTGTTTTTTGCCTTACTTGTCAATTACGGAATCTATGGGACTCCTCAAAAACCTCAATAACAAAATTCGCTCTTACTTACATAAGATCATATTCTAATGAGTTCAAATGACCCACATTAACAGGAACGTGAACCAATTAACAATTTTTCACTTTCCGACTGACACACTATCAAATGTGGATCATTTACCATATTTGTCAATTACAGAACCTATGGGACTACTCAAAAACCTCAACGTTCTCTACTGCCATGGACTCGGATCTTCAATAAATTGCCGTCATGCTACTCAACTTCAAACATTCTTCGAACAACAAAAAGATGTTTACTTTGAAAAGTAGGTTCTTTGAAGGATTTCAAATCTATTATTTTTTTTCAATTTTCAGGTTCCTATACAAAAATCCGGGATCACTGGATCATGTGTGGAATGTAAACGAGTGGAGACGGGACATCGAAGAAAGAATTAGTAAGATTCATTTTTGAAAAAAAAATTCTAAAATATTGAGTGGGTTGTTACTAAGAATTCGTAAATCAAGTTATCGGTAGGATAACACAACCTGTGATTTAGACTTGATTATACTCAGAATTTTCTGATTTCTGCTAGTATTCGTAACCCAATGAATCAAAAATCAACAAGATGTGTCTTGTTGGACACAGATAGTAGTAGTCTGTGTGACTAATTTCCGGTTAACAAAAAATTTGATTAGCTGCTGTCCAGCCATTTTTACACAAGTTCGCAGGGTAAAGAACAAGAAAAATATATGGGCGGTACGGAAAATGATGTTCGTGTTTGATCAGCCGGGGTGTCCTCTGTAAAGGTAATCCGATGGTCTGACAGAGATAGGGAGACGATAGTAGAAGAGAAAGAGAAAAAGGGAAAAATTGTAATTTTTGGTTTGCGAAAAATAAAATGTTGAATTTAAATTTACTAGAACAAGTTAGGAACTGAAACCAAATTTTAAAAAACATTTCTTTTTTAGACGCAAACAATGAAAAATTGATTCTGATGGCCACAAGCGGAGCGTGCCATCCAGCTCTAAACATCGCCAAACAGCACAAAGAGAAGGTTTCGGGACTATTCCTGATGTGCCCGGGTACTGGTTTGGATATGAGTTTTGTGGATACGATTCAACCAGGAGCATTGAAGTATCTCATGAAGACCGGCTCCATCAAGTATCCTCCATCTAAACATGGACATCCGGCTCTTCTGAACATTGAATGCCTTCAGGATTTCTTGAAAGTAAGTGGGCCTCATTACAACGTTGCCAACCCAAACCGTCAACTTCGAGCTGAATTATCTTGATTCCTGTGAAAAGTATGAAAAAGTGGTAGACTGAAAAAAAATGGGTATACGGTAAAAGACTGAAAACAAATAGTCTTATTTCAGACAAGCATTTGTAACAGTCCTGAGAAGACGATTGACATCACTTGTCCGGTATTAATTGTTCATGGAGAAGAGGATAATGTAAGTTCTATTATGACATTTTATAAACAATGTTTTCATTTTCAGATTGTTCCCATTGAGAATTCAAACAACCTGATCCAACGTATCGCCTCCACAAGCAAGGATTTTTATAGAATTCCTGGTGTGGATCATTATTTTGATTTGGATGAAAAAGTACTGGAAAAACTTGAAAAACTGATGGACACGATTCGAGACAACCAGAAGTCACAGAAAATCAGAGCGAAAATTTGAACTCAATAAATATGATTTATTTATACTCAAATGAACATTTTTCTTTTGCCCGTTAAAAACTAGATATTGTATTTGCTGATGGTGCAGCCGCGACTCTGTTCGAACGTCCGTTAGTATTCCCATCAGTTCCCATAGCTCCACTGATCGAAAAATCGTATTTTTGAGGTTGAAACAGTTTCACATGGCCACATGTCACTCGGTAGACTAGTCGACGATAGATGTCTAAAAATGAACATATTTTTTTGTCAAAAAGTACAAGTTTAAATATATCTAAACTTACCAAGTGCAGCTTTACGATAATCAGAAACAATGCAGATAACAATTAGTCCGTCTATGAATGGATACAAAGAAAGTGCACATAAAATCGGACCCGTTGGGATTCCCAGTTGAAAATCAAAAAACGGGATCACGAACATCACAAGAACTGGCGAGAAGATCGTGAAAGTAGGTACGGTAATCTGGATGACAAGAGTTTTGAAAAGTTGAGTGTGCATTTTCCGATTAGTAATCGAGAATTGTTCCATCTTTTCTCCCATTTTCCGATGCATTCTGACGCCACAAAAGACCATTACAGCGTATTGAATGAACTGAAAAATAGAATGAGTAATTTGTTCACTTCCTAGTTTCCATCACTCACCAACACCTTGGACACACTTCCCATGACCATAACACTACGCCATCTGATGTTATATTCTGAATCCTGAAATCGAGAGCATAAATAATAAAAACAAATTCTGTATTGCCAGAAAAACTTACATAGACAACAGCTGCAAAATAGGCAAGTCGAGAGATGTTTAGATCGTAGTGATCACTGATTTCACGTCTGAAACAGAATAAGTAGATCTACGATATTTTCTTGAATCAAATACCGCAAATAGTCCTCCGAGACTTTATCAGGCATTCCTAAAAAGTATACCGATGAACTCCAGTCTATTCCAAACATCATCGCGATAGAAACCCAAAACAATATTCGGAATCCATTGAAGAAACTCAATCGGCGAGTACTGAAAACACTGCGTTTGAACTGGAACACAGTTTGATCAAAGCTCACTGAAAGATTGCCCAATATCTATAGACGAATTGCACAGCTAATAAAGATATGGTAGCTGCATAAGTGCTAGAGTACGCAGCTGAAATTGAAATTTATTAGGTTTGCAATTAGCTTTTTTACGTGTTAAATAAAACATTTTTATCCAAATATCAGATTCTCGGTCAAAGTCTATGAAAAGATTGCAGGTCGTATTTTTGGAGCCAGAAAAGTCTGGGTGCATACGGACTCGAAGATTGGAAGAACTACAGTAACCCTTGAAAACATATATTTTCAATCTTACCTAATAAAATCATGGCCACTTCCTTTGAACATCCAAAGGGTCTTGCCAATGTGAAAAACGTGAAGCTCGCTTTGTAATTGTGGGTCATCTGAAAATTAACCAGTTTACAACAGGGATGTTCAAAATCGCCGTATCGGAAGTTTTCGGAATGTCGGATAGTTTGAATATTTTGGAATTTAGGAATGTTCTGATTTCAAAATTTTTGGAATTTTGTAATTCTACTTGCTCATCACAGAAGCACAGAAAATTGACAGACAGATTTCGATCGGACTTCGATTTTTTCAGAGTTTTCGGAGTTCCGAATTCCGTTCTAATGATCCCTGGTTTACAAAACAACCTCAATTTCCACTTACCGGTTTTATAATAAACTCTGCTGTTGCAAACAGAATTCCCATCATAGAAAATGATAAAATCAGATATTTATATGCACCAAAGACTTGTTTCGTATGGAACACGATGAGATATACTAAAAAGGAATTGACGATAAGAGTGGAGAAAAACCCGATTTCAGAAGCCAAGAATGACTTTTCAACCCATCCGATGGACGACATTTCTGAAAATACGGATGTCAGAAATAAGAGAGTCAACAAGCTCAAAAAGTGACGGGAATCTAACTTCGAGACACTTATAATTGCGCCTAACAAGAGGAAGCGGATAATAAGGACTATAATGATAATCCCTGAAGGAAAAAAGAAATAATGAAAACAAGTTCCTCCCAGTTTTCTGACTACTACTATGACTACGAGAAAAAATAGTTGTAAATTACTGGAAGACAAGACTTGGAGACGGGGAACAGGTGATTTTGATGGCTACGATGGCTCCACACGGGGAACCGAGCGTAAATGACATCTGGAACTTTGATACCTGAATACATTAATTCTCTAAAGTTCATCCTTTGACTACATGTTTCCCTTGTCTGTGTAATATGAAATTCGATAGTATCATTCGTTCTCTTTTTTAATTTTCCGAAGCGTTCAGCCAGCTCTTCTTCCTATTTTTCTCAAAACAACGATTTCCTTTCTCCCATTTCCTGTTTCATGGGGTGAAGAGGCGTCCCCTCCAATTTCATATTGGTGGATTTTCGAAAAAAAAAGAGAGAGAGAGAGTCGGCTCAAAAGCATTCATTCTATTTCATTCTCAATGCGTCTTCCATATTTATTTCTGAACCTTCTCGTTGCTCAGCTTTTTGGCCAAGAAGTTCATGAGCTCCAATCGGAATGTTTAAATGAAGCCAGACTTATGAGCAAGTTGTTAACAGAACGGGAGTATAGCAAACACAAAATACCAAGTGAGTTGGCGGGACAAATATTTTTGAACTCAAATAATCAGGCACAATACCTGCTATGAACCCAAAATAATAATCAATCACTTTATAATAAAAGTCAGAAACTGGAAAAATTCCTTCAGAAAAAGGAGGGATCACTGTGAGTGTAGAGTTTTGGATTCAAGAAATCAGTTCGATATCAGAAATGACAAATGACTTTGAAATGGAAATCTATATCAACGAAATGTGGACGGACCCGAATCTCAAGTATGATTTATGTTTTTGTTAGGGAAGCGAATGATTTGATAGGGCCTCAAAGATTATAAACTCAGCCAACTGTGCAAGTTGAGTGGGTTCCTGTTTTTGAATGACCACTTTTAATTAACACAAAATATCACGAATTTTTTATGAAGGAATATTCATATTTGAAAAAGTGAGACTTGATTTCAAGAATTCTGAGCCTATTGACTTAAAAAAATTGTCAACCTGGTACATTTTCGAAAATTCGAGAAACTCTCATGGGAGCATCGTTACCGTAAACACTAGTATAAGACTTCCCAAACAGTCCACTTTGAGCTCATATATTTCGGTTTTTGTGAAAAATACCAAAATGTGCCAATTGATAAAATGTTTTTGATATTATGATAAACAATTTATCCGTTAACTACTTTTTCATATCTATGACAGGAACCGAGATAAATTGACTCAAATTCGAGGATAGGGCTCTTCTATTACAGGTTTTAAGGTATATGAAAGGACATATTTAAATAAAATGTATGGAACATGCCAAAGCATACGATATTAGAAAAATTACATTTCGAAGATAAAACAAAGAAATTGCCCAGAACCTGTCTGAGAAGAATACGCAATTAACAATTGTCATCTAATTCTGACTCAGGCTATGTAACACTTTCGATTCTTAGCTCCCTGGGACAGGATCAGTACATCGTAATTACAAAGATCAAAATCTATTTTTAAAGTAGACTTTGTAATTGTAGATGAATTATCATCATGAATTTGATTCCACTGGTTTCTCTGAAAGATCTCTTTTTTTTTCAGATTCTCCCATCTCGGAGCATGTAAAGCGAACCTCACTCTGGACGAGCAAACCCTGAACAAGTCAGTTCAGGAAGAAGAAAATTGCTGTCTTCCTTATTCTCTAATTGCAGGTTATGGAAACCGAATACCTGCTTCGTGAATTCGAAATTCGCCGAGATTTATGAGTCACCATTTCAAAATGTCTTCCTGACTCTGTTCGATAATGGGACGGTTTGGGTGAACTATGTGAGTCATTGTTCTAGGATTTGATTGAAAATGAGGAAGTGTTTTCTAGAGACTTCGTGTCAAGGGACCATGTGAAATGGAGTTGACTAACTTCCCGATGGATACACAGGCATGTAGGCTCAACTATCAGAGGTAAGGGATCAAAATACAGGAAAATCGAAAAAAAAATGAGCACATCGGATTGTTTTGGGGAGGAGATTGTATACATAACATTGGAAAAACCAAAGGGAGGCTCTAGGGAAAAAAGGTCCTGACTTCAGTAACATGTTATAGTTAAAAAAAGTAATTTTGATAGTGGCCTGAAATATCGAATGCATCTAGAATTATTTATGAGAAAAATTATATACAGAAAAAAATTTGACCCAAAATATATGAGAACTTGCAGAAATTTTTCAAAAATGGTATTGGTAAATTTTGCTCTCCTATTTTGATATTTTTTCGTCAGAACAAAACAAATGATGCTGAAAAATCTCTTTGTTTTGAGGTTTCAAATATTTTTGGCGCATCATTTTTGCACATTAGGCTTTCATACATATAACGCCCACTTATTTTTAAATAATTTTCCTTTATGGTCTTTCTCGAAAAGCTTTGTATAAATGTTTGATCCATTTTATAGATCAAAACTCGAAAATTGTCTTTTTTCCTTATCTGCCGAATCAATCTACAGTGCACTTTCTTACAGTTTCTCCTACAACAACGAAGAAGTTCGACTCCAATGGAACAGTCAACGAAAGCCAGTTTTCGCCATTCAGCCTGTCTGTCATCCCATATCGTTGGAAAAAATCAGACATTTTTTTACAGATAAGGTTGGCAGACTTCACACTCAAGGACATAACAACAGGGACGATTTCAAGGGTAAAAATGAAATTTACGGAATTGATCTTTGTTTCGCTGGACACATGATTTTTATACAGAAGATATAATTATTGGAAAACTAAAAATGTCTGGGAGCGAAAATATATATTAGAAAAATCTGAAAACTTAGTCTAAAAGGATATCATAATCTAAAAATAGTCGGAGTAAAATGTTTAGGATTACCCAGCTGGAAAATGGGATGAGCTTATTGTGACATTCGTGTTCGAACGTCGATACATGTGGTACTTCTTGCAAGCGTACCTCCCAACTTTCTTTTCGATTTTCATCAGGTATCGAATCTACTTTTAATACTGGACTAACGATCCAAATTTTTAGCTGGATTGCGTTCTCTCTAGGTCCACAAGCCATTACCCCTCGAACAATGATCGGTGTCAATGCCCTTCTCTCCATGATTTTTCACTTTGGCTCCATTATGAAAAACTTGCCAAAGGTATCCTATATCAAAGCAATCGGTACGCGGGTGGTCCCCCCTGATCTTTTGATCCCTAAATTTTTTTCAGATGTCTGGATGCTCGGGTCAATGTTGTTTGTCTTTTTGTCACTGGTGGAACTAGCGGTCGTTGGGTATACATTGCAAAGAAGACGTGGAAAAGAGCACATCGTTGAGATAATAGATCGGTTCGCGAGATACTTATTTCCAGCTGGTTTCAGTCTTTTCAATGTGAGTATGGACTAGCTAATATAACGTAAAACCTGTAATTGTAAAGCTCCCTAGCTTTTAATTTTGACCCAATTTATCTCGTTTACTATTAGGTATATAAAAGTTGTCACTGCTAAATTGTTTATCATAATATGAGAAACATTTAATCAGTTGATACATTTTGGACATCTCTTATAAGAGCCTAGATAGTTGAGCTCAAAACTGACAATATGGGAGCCCTTCTATTACTGGGTTTACGGTAGAATCATCTACAAGAAATATAATTTTTTTCAGATAATCTACTGGGCCAAATTCGGATTCAAAGTTCTCTAATTTATGGAAAAAGCAAACATCCGGTTTTCCAAAATATTATTTTCTTTCATCTGTTCGATTGTATCCCTAAAAACTTGTACCCTCGATCCCCTGTTCCCAGGCGTATCGGTTTCTATCTCCACTCTCTCTCATTCATCCATTTTTGCTCACTTCCTACCAATGTCAGTCAGTCAGTTCAGTCTGTTATATATATTTTTTTCTCAGAGAGATTATACTTTCTTCTCTCTGTCTTCTCAACAATAATAATAATATTGTGGTTTGGTTTGGGATAACTGCTGACGTAAATAAAAGCTTTTCACTTTTCAACACACTTTTCTGCTCAATTTCAAACAAATACATAATTCGTTGTCTTGTTTGTTTCAACGTTGTTTCACCTTCTTTTTTTCCCGTTTCCCCAAAATATGTTCCATATGTGTGCCCATACATTTATCTTCCGACGGTTCCGATATTCCCCATCTAAAACTAGTCATCATCTTCCTGGAGGTTTCGTGTGGCTAGACCACCACCAGTAGACATCTTTTTTTTCGTTTATATTTTTCAAGATTTCTAGCGACGCCTCCCAGAGAAAAATAAATATAAACCCCGGAACATATTTTTATTGGGGGATGTTTGGGGCGAAGGCTTATTGCATTTTATTTTGGTCCACAGAAAATATGAATTTTGATGAGTATAGAGATTGAACGGAAAAAAAACAAGTGGTGGAGGTCTTCATTTTTATAAAATGAATTTCTTTTATTTTTGTGGTCTCGAAATGAATATTTAAGGTAGATAAATCGTTTTATCTAAAGTTTCATATTTATTTCCTCGATATGAAATTTTTTCCTATTTTGGATTTTGGAATTTTCAGTTTCCAATTTCAAATTCGAATTCACAAACTTGAAGAAAATTCTGAATTTTCAAGTATTTAGGATAAAATGTTTTCTTACACCCCAAATTAATTTTTTGAACCCCTAGAATCAAAACGTTTCTGAAGTGCTCCGGGATTCAAAAATACAGAAAACTTAGAAATTTTGATTCGACACTTTTCTGGATTTAAAATTGAAGAGTTTTCGAGCTTCCAAATTTTTGAATTTCACTAATCCACTTTCAATTGTCTTATTTTTCGACTTGAATTATCTAATTTTCTTTACTTCTGATTTCTCGAATTTTCAATAGTATGATTATCTTAACTTTTTTTTTGACGAATTCCGAAATTTCTGAGATTCCGAATTAGAAATTCCTGAAACTATCTTTCTTATTGTTATATATAAATCGCTCGGCGCAACCGACAATCATAATTTCGCAACTTTCGCCAAATATATCTCGGTTCCTGAGAAAGATATTCAGAAATTTTGAAAGCGAAAATGCTTTTCTTGATATCAGAAACATTCAATCAATTGACAATGTTTCAATACCTCATAGTCAAACAGATAACGAGATAATTAGGTTCGAAGGAACGCCCCTTTTAAGGAGTTTCACAGATTTCAAAAGGAAAAATTCAAATTTATTTAAACGTGATGAAAAAAAATCAAAAAAGAAATCCCATGGCAAAAAAATGCTTCGAATGAAATTTAAAATTCTAGAAAAAAACGACTACGTGAATTGGTTTAGAAACCATTGACCTCTGGGAAAGTAATATAAAAGAATAGGGAAATGAAAGGAAGAATCAGTTCTCACCTTCTCTGGGCTTCAGAGAAGGTGACCCGGGGATCTGGATCCGGATGACCTGGGTCCCGGTGATCCTAATCCGGGTGACCTGGATCCGGGTGACCTGGATCCGGGTGACCTGGATCCGGGTGATCCTAATCCGGGTGACCTGGATCCGGGTGACCTGGATCCGGGTGATCCTAATCCGGGTGACCTGGATCCGGGTGACCTGGATCCGGGTAACCTGGATCCGGGTGACCTGGATCCGGGTGACCTGGATCCGGGTGACCTGGATCCGGGTGACCTGGATCCGGGTGACCTGGATCCGGGTGACCTGGATCCGGGTGACCCTCGAAAATGATAAAGCCTTTTCATAAGATCACGGACACTGTAAATGGGAGCAAGGAGGTTAAGCCCCGGAGAGCGTAAACCAACTGGTAAATATGATTCCTAGGATTCAGTAAGCGTCAGAATATCATCCCGGAGTTCTTTGTGTAATACTACTAACAATTTATTGATTCATCAATCATTTTTTATCAGATTCTCCACCTCTTCTCTTCTTTTTTTTAAAGACCTCCCAGTCGATTTGCTCATTAGTTCTCATTGCTCTCCACCTCCTCCAATCGCGTGTATTCGGTCATTGCACCCCACGAGAACTTGTACTAGTAGAAATGAATATATCTGACGGACATATTCAATTTCCTCTTCATTTTTGACTCCTTCCTACGCTGCTCATTTGGAGACAAAATTCCTACTTTTCTTCTGTCTATCTGTATTCTTTCGTCCTGAAAAGAGCAAAAATGATGATTGAGGAGTTGGACGAAGACGAACAAAACTACGATGAAAGAGTGAGGTGGGTCGTAAAATTTTGAATTCTCGAGTAGTTTTTTTTCCTTTCATTTTTTTCTGTCTTGGCCTGATCATTTCAAGTTTAATGCCCCAACTTGCTCTCGGAGCTCAAGGAGCGCTATTCAGGGGAGCTATTTTCTCTCGTAATCCATTAATTGTCCCATTTCAATAGATTTGCTCCGTCTCTCTTTGTCAGCTGTGGGGGCCATGGTCTTCTGAAGAAGATAAAGTCGTTCGATTTTCGGACGGTAACGACCTTTTTTACTACATTGTTCCTCTTGACACACACATTATTTATTGCTTCCGTGACTCGCCATCTCAATCATCTCATCTCTCATTTCGTCAGGAAAAAATAACAGATATTTTAAATTTTTCTGAAATCTCACTGGGATAACAATAGTCAAAAAATGTAAGTGTTTTCGGGTGGGCCTACGAAAGAAGATGTTATGTTGCATTGTTGGTGTAGACAACGATCCCATTATGGTTGCAATAAATGGTTCTGTGTGCATAGGAAAGTCAGGTGGTCGTGATATTGTTGACATTCTGGAATTAGAGTTTTTCTGCATGAAAACTGGATCGTCAGGCTTACAAGGCTCGGTAGTTTCTTTTGAAAAATTGATTTTTAAACCTCAAGTTAATAAAAATATGAACTCAAAAAATTGAAAGATTCTTTTTCTGTTTATAAATTCTTGACAACAAATGTTCCAGAAACTATAGCATAAAAACTGAAATAATGAGCCCCTCTGATAAAGGGGCCCTCGTTCGGAAAAGCGGTTCAGATATAATGGGATTCGTAAAAAATAGAAGCCCTTTGAAATTATGTTGTTTGAAACTAAAATTTCCGTACGTTTTCGGTGGAAAATATTTCTGAAATTCCTAAAATTCTCAAAATTTTGTGAAACTTTTTCAGCCATTTTTGATAAATTTTTTTTTGAAAAAAATTACCGTAAAAATAAAAGAATCCTTCTAATTGAAGTTCCCCGTAATAGAAGGGCCCTTCATAGGTACCTTGTAAATGCCCGTCTGATACGGGTTTGGCGGTAAACCATTTAATGCAATGAAATTTTCAAAAATTCTGAAGTTTCAGTTTCTTTTAGAGTTCTGTCGTTTCAGTCCTAAAAAGTTAACATTTTTGATACTCTGCTTTGAAATTTCTCATTTCCTGCTTTTCCGCCCAACACCATTAAAAATCTCGATGTCAAAAATCACTCATCGTTGAGACTTTTCTTCTCACCTTCCATTTTATTCCCCGGCTCAATTTTATGGTTTTTTTTTCAACTCACGAAGTTTTTACGACTTTCCAATCTCCTTGATTTTTTATAAGTAGCACTTCCTTATTTCCCCTAAAAAATGTTTCATCGGCCGAGGATCCCATAAATCTTTTCCGAAAGGTCAAATGATGAAAAAAGATTGGTGAGCAAGTGCCTGCCACAATATCCTCAACACAGAAACAACATAGAAATGTTGTGTAATCAAATGATCGTTTCATTGTTTCTAGTGTAGGACATCAGAGGGTGTCCACCCCAGAGATACCACAATGATTAATGGACGTTTTTGTCCATCACACAATGAGGTCCTTTGTTATCATAAGATAGAAGAAGATAACACAATGTTTCGAACTTCCTCCTCCTCACCTTCTGGGAGGAGCTCATCTGATATTATTGACGACTGTGAAATGGTGAATTTAGTAAAAACAAAAAAGCGAACAAAAATGTAAGTTGATTATGCTCTCCAAAATGTCAATTTGTTGGATTGGAAAAAAATGGAAGTAAAACTTATTTGTCTGGTCCATTATCCCAGGGGGTGGTCCATTATCCAAAGCGTCAAAGATGAGAAGAGGGCTCTTAAAATTTGTGGGTTGCTTTTTTCTCGAAAACCGATACCACTTTCTAGTCATAAAAAGAGACCCTTTGTACACGTCTCTTCAGTCTCCTATTTTATCATTCATGTCCTTTCATAACTTCTCCATGTCTTCATTCTCCCCTCTCGAGTCTCATCCTCACAGTCCTTGACTTCCAAGTGCAACCCAGACATGGCTCATTGACTCAAAACTTGGCTCTCTCAAAAAAAGAGACTTCCCGGAAAGAACCTATCTAATTATAACAACTACTCTTCCCCTCTCCAACTACCACATATTCTTAATTTTTTCGTGTTTTTCTACCCTCATGTTTTTCAGGTTCGTGACCATCAACGAACTAGAGGAGGTATGCGAAATGGGAACGTTCAAGGATCGTTTTGAAAAAGTGAGTTCCCTTATTTTTGATACTGGCACTTTTGTGGGCGGTAGGATCTCCGAAAAACATGGTCGTAACTCATCGAAAGGATTATCTGCTAATGCCAATGGGAGGAGAATAAGTAGAAATGGGGGAGAAGTTGTGTTGCAGTTCTGGAAAAAAGAAGACAAGAAGAAAAATGATATAATGATGACAATGAGTAATGGAGGTGGCTTTTAAGACTTTGACCCTTTTCTTCTGGTGAAAAAAAATTGAGAGCAAGGATCAAACAAAAGATACTGTAGACACTCCAATATAAGCCCACCCTTTATGTGCACTTTGAGATCAATTATCTCGATTCCTGTAAGAGTTATGACAAATCAGTCAACTGATAAAATATTGGGAATGTTATGACAAATAATTTATCAGTAGATCATTTTTTGGTATCTTCTACAGGAAACGAGATAATTGAGCTCAAAACGTCCGTAAAGGATATGCTTCGATTCGAGCATTTACGGTAGAGATAAATGAAAGTTAGAAATACAGTATTAATCAAAAACCAATATTTTGTATATGGGTTCATCAAATACCAGAGATGTCAGGAAGTAAAATTTTTGAACTCGAAAGTCGGAAGTCGGAATTCCTGACGCCTATGTTAAATACCACAATTCTTGTTCCCTAGAGTTACACTGTTTGAAAAATGTGTTATGTGGATTTTTTCATGTCGGTGCTTCGTCTTGCCAAAATTTTTTGTTTTAAAATATCCATTTTTCCGATTTTCACCTTTTCGTCATAAATTCTTCAGACATTTTCCAAATTTCTAAACCCCACGAGCTTCTAAAAAATGAAATAAGAATTATGAGATTCCTGCAAACCCTTCCGATCTATTTATCATCTGCCTTCTCTCTACCTCTGATAGAAAAAACTCCTTCCGAAAATTTTCTTTTCCTGACCTTTATTTCTTTGCCTCCGCAGAAAAGTAATTTTTCATCTGCTCCACACATCCTTCTTCTAGAAAAGAACACGTGGTGAAAGAGAGAATGTCTTCTCGGAATATCCATACGTTTCTATGATGTTTGGTCCCACGAGATACCAAAAAGGGGGAAGAGCATCACTGTTTTTCAATTCATTGGTTTTGGAAAGCGAAGTACTTCTTTTTCTCAAAACTAACAGCAACAACAACACAGATCAACACATTTTAAATGAGTGACGACCACTGAGTACGTATGATGTGAAATCGGATACCATATATGGTGGGTGCACCGGGCCCCGGGGAAGGTCCCTCTCTCCAGACGTAACAAACCGATTCATGCTCTCATAATAACGTGCTAAAAGCATCAGAGCTCCCACTCCCGGAAGAGATGAAGAGTGCTTTGCTTGCTCACCCTTTATGCAATTCAATACTTTATCGAAAAGAAAGAAAAAAGTAGAGAAGAGTCTACTGGGTGGTTTTTGTGTACTTTTTTGTGGAGTGGTGAAGAGCTGATTGATAATTAGGTTGTAATTTTGGAGAAATGGAGTTTAGAAAGCAAATACCACGTGGTTCAAATTGGGTCATCTGGTGGAGTGAGAAGCATGGTTGCATGACTGCAAATCTTAAAATTGGAAAAAGGTGTTTATAGGTACAAAGCTACCGTAACCTATAACCTGCACAAAAACGCTATTGTCGAAGATTGCCTGAAACTGTTCTAAAAAGATGCATACACAGCACTCATTGAAGTTTTTTTCTTTTAAAATTGTTCAAAGTCAACCTCCAAACTTATTTTTGAACTAATAATGCATACCGTAAAACCTGTCTTAGAAAGCTCTCTAGCTTTCAACATTGATCCAAATTTTCTCGGTTAACAAATATAAAAAAGTTGACAACTGTTAGATTATTTATCATGATATCACCAACTTTGTCAGATGACACATGTTTGACATCTCTTATAGGATCCGAGATAATTGAACTCAAACTTGACAGTGTGGGAGCCCTTCTATTACAGGTCTCACGGTAACATCATTTGAAAGATTAGGAGTCCCGGGATTATTTGAAATTTTTCCTAGAATCCATGCTTTCAGCTATTTTTTGAACATGTGAGTGTTCTAAGTGTTTCTCCCTGATTTCCGATTTGCATATTTACAACCACTTGTTCAAACTACAGTATTCCGAAATTCTGAAGAAAAAAAAAACTAAAAACACAAAAGCCCAAATTCCCACACTTTCTCGCCACCAATGCCATAAACAATTTATGAACGCTGGAGGTCTGTTATCTTATTTTGCTCCAAACACACACTTCTCCATCTTCCTTTACTACTTCTCAACTTTCAAAAACAATGTATTATCTTCTCACTGTCACACAGGATTACTTTTCAGTTTCCGTACCCATTTCAGTGAATAGTTAAAACCACAAAAAAGTGAAAACGATGACATGGACACATAGTGGACCTCTTCTACACACGCAGGGACGTCTTCTTCTTGAACTCCGCCCCTTCGGGCTAAGCGGGAAGAGGGGGGCCCGCTTCACAGCTTTTTGTCCCATCACATTCGTGTCTTTTGAAACATCATTTTTCGGAAAACTTTAATATTTTAATATTCACTTTTCAACCTGATTCTGAAAATTCCCAATGGTGTTCCATTCGAGATCGGCGAAGACGTCGAAAAAGAAAATTGATCTTGCCAAGGTGAGAAATTGGGAATAGAGATTTTTTGGGTTTCATATAAACCTGTATTCTCTTTTCAAGATATATTGATTGAAAATATACAGGTCTTATAACTGTCTAGTCAACACTGAAGTAGAAAATCCAATATCAAAAATTCTATATCATTTTAAAATAACTTTTTGGCTATTCAAAAATCTCTAGAAATCTTTAGAACCCTTACAAAAACAATATCATTCTTGAACCTGAATATTCTATTTTGTCAAAGCTCATGAAATATTAAACACCCGGTGACCCAAAAAGGAACTCCTTTGACAACAACGATTGTCCTTCTATAGTATTTTTCAAAATGAAAAATTCACATCCCCCATTTTTTGTTCCCCAGCTCCTTTTGAGCTCTTTCTATAGAATTGGATTTTAGGAACCTTTCGAACTCTTTTTTTCCTGAAAAGTTTTGCACATCTTAAGACACACCGAATCTCATGGTCAACGCAAGAAAAGAGCACACGCCCGAAAGAGCGTCTATATCCTAAAACTCGATTTTGGCGAAAAGTCTGTGACTTTTGTCTCTTCTCATCCTATCTTTCTCTCTCTCACCACCTAATCCATTTTCGAAATCCAACTAGAGATCCCTCCGATTTGCGACTCTACGAGAGTCGTGACACCCTATGTGGTGGTTTACCCGAACGCAAAAACTTTCCCGAAAAAGGCGGCGTTCGATGTTTGCCAAAGCAAAAGAAGAAGAAGGAATTTATCATGTCAAATTGAGCTTGATTAGATGCTCAGATAGCGATGGCCCACTCGTTTTCTCTTCGTTATGTTTTGGCTTACCAAAATCCAAAGAATAAGGGAGCCGAAGAAGACGTGGCTCCTTAGGGAGGCACGCCTTCTGAATTCCTCAACTCACTCTGAATACTCTGGGTGTTCTTCTTATATGAAACAATTGAGTGCGTGTATTTGTGGTTCTTGGTGGGGGGAAAATAGAATGGACGCACGAACATTCAGATACTCTTTGTCTCTGACAAGGGTCGCCAAACAGCTCCTTGGGGGACAGATATGGACGGATGGACACGAAAACGATTCAAACAGAAACAATCCGGGAATAGTTTTGTGACAAAGTGTCACTACTCTGTCACACTTATTTACTACTCACACAAAAGTTTCGGTTTTGAGACCAACATGTGTGTGTTGCTTCTGTGCTTACAAAACAACAATTGAGACTAACCTAGTTTAGTTAAGGAGGGTGGAGAAGGGGGGTCTTCAAGTTGTCTATCATCAATTCCACTTCCTTTTCAAATGCTAAGCCATTGGAGGCAAAAAAAACAACGAAGTCAGTCACGTGGCGGGTTTTGATACAAAACAATAGGTTTTAAGAAGTCAAGGCTTTAAAATTGAAGGGACGGGATGACTGTACATAGAATTACCGTAAGCACTCTAATAGTGTGCCAACCGAACCATCATCTTTAGTCGACCACTTTTCGTTATCTTTTATCGTAAATGAGCAACATGGGCTCAAAGTTGACGGCTTGGAGGGGTATTTGATTAAAGTATTTACGGTAAGTTACGGCGATTGTGAATTAACAGCGGTACGGTAGTTTGGAACGTTAATTTTGCAATAACAGCAGGTCAGGAAAATTTTGAAGTCCTAGCTCTTCCGTTTTGTTTCAAATTCAGGTTCAGGAAAACATGAAACTCAAAAAAGAAACTTATTTTGTTAAAATCAAGTTTTATATAAAACTAACATTTCCAAAAATTAGAGTTCCAAATCTCGAAAAGTAGAAAAAAAAACAGAATATTGAAATTTTCAAAAGAATCATTAAAATTTTTGAATTCTGGTTTCATATTGCTAATTGCTCTTCTATGAATATCTTAAATTCAAACTTTCAGTTCAAACCCTATCTCCTAAATGCGGGTATTGTGTTGTTCGTCGGAATCTATGTCTATGCCGGAGCACTCCTCATCCAGTACATCGAACGGATCCCTGTCAAGGTGAGAATTGTCGAGAAATTCCCCTGAGGTTCCAAGGTGTTGTCTACTCACACTTCTGTCATTCATTTTTATTTCGATTCACATGGGATTTCTTATTTTTTTTTCTAAAATTTCAGGTAGAAGAATCGTTCCGACTCCGACGGAATAGCAAAGATGACATGCCGATCATTCCTTGTGAGTCTGCCTTTTTTCATCGTCTAGAGATCCTATCAATCTTCTCAATCTAATGTTGCTCTCTTGCTCTTTTTTTCGTGTGCACTGAGATTCCGGGGGAAGTGAGACATCAAACTACGAGACATAAAAAAACAAAAAGAAAAAATTGAAACGGAAAAAGTTAGAAAAACAGTGACGATATATGACAAATGAACACGAGTATAAAGACATGAATCGGAGGAAATAGGAACTTTTCGAACAAGTGTGTTCGAGGATTTCTGGGAAAAATGAGACGGATTCTTCAGACTAATTATTTATCCAATTTTCAGTAGATCGTTCAAAGGAATGCGTACTTCATGCCCTCCGAAAAATGGCGCATATGTCGAAAGGGAATTGTTCACACCTTCATGTATGTCTTAAATTTCAACTGTCATCACCTCTATATGATTTTCAGACAAATGTGAATCTACTCGACGAGTGTTATTCTTCTGATCTTCAGAAAATCAAAGCTATCTATGATAGCCACATCCCAGAAGGTCAGTGGTTTTGTTTTGATCTGCCCCTGTTTTTTTTACAAACTCGAGTCACAAAAAAGTAGTGGTTATCTATTCCTTCTTTTCCCTGGGGCTCAGTTTTGGCAACTTTTTCGCTCATTTTTCTGCGGGAGTTGTTCGATCAAATCGAGCTTTGATTTCAACACTTTTTTGCCTTTCTCGGCTTGCTGCCTCCATATGTCCATCTATAGAAAAAGATCAGCTCCCCGGGGACTAATGAAAACGTTTGGTATATGGGAATCGTGGGAGGAATTGAGGTTTGAAACAAGACATTATGATATGTTATAGGGTCAACGGAGCCAGAACAAGAACCAAAGTCGGCGGTCGCTTTGAAGAAGTTTGAGGTCGTTGATGGTTTTGAGCAATGGACGAAAACGGATGCGATTCTTTTTTGTTTTACGGTCATCACAACGATTGGTGCGTTTTTTTCTGAGGATTTAGAAAAGAAACAGAAGGGATTTTGGAAAAATTTTTGAGAAACTTGTAGGTTACGGTAACGTGGCTCCCCAATCATTTTGGGGTCGAGTGTTTGTGATCATCTATGGAACCATCGGAATCCCAACCGCTATGATGGCAATCGCCAATGTCGGAAAATTCCTGGCGACACTTTTGAAGTCATGGACACGACCGTTTCTTTTACTCTGTCGAAAAATGAGGAAGAAGATGAATAAGAAGGATCAGAATGGTAATGAAGTGAAAGAAACCCAACGATTAATGGAGAGTTCGAAGAAGAAAGCAAAGAAAATCGAGGATGATATTTCTTCGCATGACGATGAAGAACAAGAAGAAGAGATTGAAGAAAGTGATGGTGAGTGTTAAGAAAAATATATACTGTTAGAAAAAAGCTGTAACTATTGGCTCAAGACTAAAAAGTATGTATAGGTCAAACTGAGACTCGAGAAACAGAAAGCCAAGAAACAGAAGAAGAACATGAAGATGATGACGATGATAGTGTAATCACCGGTAGGTTCAGAGCACCAATTTTTCACGAAGTGCTCAAGTTTTGCTCCACCTTCGCTCAAAAATTTTATCTTTTTTGCTCACACTGGCCAGAGTTTTCACTTTGCTATTCCCATTTTCCTCAATTTTTTCTACTGTTTGCTATTTGTCGTTCTCCCCAAATATTTGAATTTTCAGTCACTGAAACTATCGTTCTCTTCCTGGCATTTCTTATCTACATCATCGCTGGATCATTCCTGATGAGCTACTATGAAGAAGGAATGACGTTTGGGCTAGCGATTTACTTTAACTTTGTCACCTTGACAACGATTGGTCTGGGAGATTTGGTACCGCAGTCGACGGATTGGCTGGTGAGATATTTTTAGAATTTTATTTATTTACCGTAAAACCTGTAATAGAAGAGCCCCACACGCTGTCAAGTTTGAGCGAACTTTTCTAGGCTCCTAGTAAATATATCAAAAATGTTTCAATTGACAAATCGTTCTGATAACATGACAAACAATTTAAACCGAGAAAAATTGGCTCAAAGTCAAAAGACAGGGGCTCTTCTATTGCTGGTTTAAAGGTAATAACAAAAATTTTTTTCAGTTTGTGACACTTGTATACTGTGCAATTGGATTGGCACTGACCACAATTGCGATTGAAATCGCAGCAGACACGCTGAAAAAGTTGCATTACTTTGGCAGAAAATTGGACAACGTCCATAATGTGCAAATTTGGTTTGGAGGTCAAAAGTGCGTTTTTGAAAAATTGAGAAGCTTGAAGACAGAAAATAATTTATAGACTGTCCATGAAAGCGCTCGTGAAAAATCTCGGCGATCAGTTAAATGTTCCAGTTGAAGATTTAGAGAATTTGGATTTGGCAAAGTTTGTCGATGATGCAATAAAAGTGGAAGCTGGAGAGTTGACAACGTTGAGAGTGAGTTTTGAGTAATTTATCAGTTTTTATAGAACGGAATCGGAAAAGTTCCAAGGGTACATGGAATTTTGTAGTGCAGGAGGTCCCAAAGGAATTATTTTTTACAAACAGTTTCGTTTTTTGCTCTAATTTTTTAGGCTAAGGCTAAAAAACCATACAGTCCGAGATCCCAGGTACCCTCTGATCCAGTACCCTAAGAATTTGAAAAACTTTTTCTCGACGCATCCTTGGATCCAGAGACAGAAAATGGTTATTTCCAGAACGACCGTGCGTGGATGAACTCTAACTATTGGCGAGCCATTGAAAGTGGTTCAATGCATTATGTGGACGATGATGACCTAGTCACATTACAATCCAACCGTAATTATTATTCTGAATTTTAACCCTGTTTGGATGGTTTGAACTTTTTCATTTTGATGTTGTCGATATTGTCAAAAAACGCGGGTTTCCATATAATTATCAAATTGCATTTTCCCCCCTTCATCTCGAGTGTGATGGTTTCTGAATGTTCATTTTTAATTTGAAATTATCCCATGACCCCTCACTTCACATCACCCAAGTATAATTTTATGTGTATGTATTTTACAAAAAATACTATGTATTATGAAATATATTTTCGAGCATGTTCTTACCCAAAAACGTTGAGTTTTTGAAAACCAAAAATCGAATGGAAATTTGATAAGTTGGAATCGAAGCACTTGCACACAAACACAAGTTCCCTTCCCTCCGAAATCAAAAAAGAAGTTCCAGCATGATTGCAGTCACCAAATTGTTTTTGCTGTGTGAGCAACCAACCAACCAACTACAAACATTGACCTGGTTTATTTGTTCATTTGAATGCAAAGTTTGAAATAATCAATATTTCAGTATCGTGTGGATCTCAACAAATGCTAATTCGTGTTCCATATTCAAGATCATCGGATTCCCGCATGATCACAGTGAATCATGAACCTCTAACCGAGATGTCAGATGAAAATTATAGAATTAGTAGTGCGAATGAAGAATATGAGACTGTAGAAACACAATTTCAAGATATAGAAGCAGCAATCACAAATCGGCCTGTTAGTACTAACATAGAGATCTAACATAGTCATCTCCTAGAATTTCAGCATGTCAGCCAGAATGAGGGAGCCCGAAAAACGTCACAATGCATAGAACTACAAAAACTTCTGAAGGCGTTGAATGATTTGAACAATGGTAAGCAGTCTAAATTTACAAAATTCTAATAATTAAAATTCAGAAGTGGTGTCGCAAGATGGTCGATGGAGTGAAGAGGCACGACGACGATATTTGGAATATCAAAGGATATGGAGTCGGTTTAGGACTCCCAAAAATCATTGATCATGTGAAATGAAATATACCACGCAAATTTTGTTTGTATAAATTGGATTATGAACTCAAATTGGATTTTTTTGTCCTTGTATTATTGAGAAAGTACAACGTAAAATGACATTTTATTAGCTTCGATTTTCTGAAAAATCCATTAGTCTCTCGCGGTTCAAAATGTTTCTTGTAGTCCTCAAGTAATATGATGTATACGAACACTATTTGAGATAGTCATTGGGGTCTTTGAAAAAAGTTCTGAAAACAAAAAATCGTATCATCAATTTTTTTTTGAAACTTACTCGTCAGAGCAACTCGGAATCCTCGGAAACAAATGAGTATAATACAGGTGTCAATGATAGGAAAAATAGAAATGGACACCGGTTGAATCTCTTCAATTTTTAATTCATTGACATCAATGTCAAGAAAAGGTGCAAAAACTAAAATGAATCCCGGAACATAAACCATCAGACACGGAGTGATTGTCTGAAAACTTGAAAATGGAATCGGCTGCTTTTTGTGCTTGATCACCTGCAGAACCAAAGTCCAAAATAAATCTTTATGTACTTTCGCCATGACACCAGATGCAAAATTGCTGGCGTCTTTGATCTTTTTGTAGAGAGAATACCCACAAGTTCCAATTAGAAAGCTAGTCATCGACTGGAAAACGAAAAACAATCCGAGGCAAAATAAACTAGGCCAGTAGTATTCCTCTTTTCCTGTATGGGCATTTTTAACAAAATAAGTGATGGCATAATATCCTGAGTCCAAAATATCAATTCCATACTTCTCTAGAACACTGTCTCTGCAAAAAATGCCAGTATTGATTATGCTAGATGCACTAACCAACCTGAAATACCAATCGAAGAAGTCGCAAGGCAATACTAGAAATATATCTGCACATCCCCATATAATCATTAATCCAGCGGCAACAATAGGCCAAACGTACCAGTAAATCCCGAATCCATAATCGCTGAAAAATGAAGTCTTCTTTCTAAATTATCGAAATTTTCACTAACTGAATGATACTGTATCGATAAACAAAATTAATCGAAAGAAGGGTCATACAAAGTCCTTGACTCCAAGATTGCAAGGCCGCTAGAATTATGCCGAATGGACGATATCTCAGGTTACTAGTAGCAAAATATATAAATCCATTTTTATGAATATGAACAGCTGGGAACATTAGAAAATCTAGAAAATTGTAGGACATCAGAAAACAACTGTATAGAGTCAAAAGATATCGATAGCTTCCAATTAGTTTCTTGGTTTTAGTCAATAAAAATAGTAGCAATATATTAAGACATGTAGATAAAACAAGGCAGAAAATGGAGGTCTTCATGTTCAATGTCAGAGGGTACATAGACTGTTTTCAGAGCTTCCTATTGTATAGACACTGATAATGTAGACGGTGTCCAGAGGGATCAGATAAATGTTACGGAGGCGGGAGAGTTTCGAACAACAAGAACAACAATACTTTGTTATTTCTTCGAATTCCTTGATGTCATTGATGACATAAATTCCTTTGAATGAGTGTTAATTATAACTTATGAGCCGCTTTTAGCAAAAAGAAAGCTTGGAATGCAATGAGTGGGAAACGCAGAAACTGATTTCTTGGTAAACGAAAAATGTGAAACTTGCCAACTTGCAATTAGATGATAATAAACCAGGAAGTTACTAATTTAGAAGCATGAATGTCTTCAGGGTAGTCTAAATGTGGTTCTGTCGGTTTTTGTGAGTTTATATTGAAAACAACTGGAGTCATAAAATGGAGCATGAGACTTATCCAGACGGCAGAACTCATGAGATTGATAATTGACAGAGATCCAGTAAGTAATTACCTGTAAGGAACACAAGATGTGCACCATTCAATCCGTACTCCAGTTGCTAGACATGCTTACTAGGAACAAAAATCGTTGTTTGGAAAATCAACACTTATACCACGCATTTATGTTTTTATCTGTATCATAATTCACCTGTTTCATTTTGTTCTGTCGAGAAAATTAGAAAGAAACAAATCCTTTATTTAAATTAGCAAATTGAGTAACTCAATTATGTTTATCCAGATCTGGAAGAGCCGCCAACACTTGATGCTCAATGTTGACCTCATTAACTCCTCGAAGGATTCTCACAAATCCATTTTCTCCAAAATCGGTACCCCATTGATGAACACAGAGCCAATATGGGACACCATTATCCACTCCCCATCCAATGATTTTTGTATCCATTCCACCCTCTTGATCTCCTGCGGTATGAACATAGATACCAGATTTGTAGTCCCAGAAGTCTTCGTAGATAATGAAAGAAGCGATAACTGGTCCATTAATCATGATTTCCGTTTGGATATCGGTCATTTTCTTGCCCACATTATAATGAGCTTTTCCGAAATGTTTATCTTGTTTGTATGCAATTGGCCAAGTGATATTAGAAGTGCAATGGTCCTCACAAGTTGGAGTATGGTACCCGGGACATGGTACAGAAGTTGTACCATTTGGATACTTCTTATCACATGGGTAGATTGAATATGGCTTGCATCCAAACTGATCATCATAGTTGCCTCCAGTACAGAGTCCGTGAGTTTGCCACCATTTCAAAATGTCCTTTGGCCAACTTCCGTCACAACTGGAATTCAAGTTTTAGTATGTAACTGGGAATTTGACAGTTTACCCCCATCCATCTCCACAAATAGACATCAATCCAACACAACACGACAATGGGTCCTGTGCCGATAGTGGCCAGTTGAAGGTCCCATTGGAAGAAATACACGTTCTATCAGATGCAATTTCAACGGCTACCAGATGAGCGGCAGAACCTAAAAAATATGATCTTCCATCTTATTTTCTGATCTCACATGAGTGTACTGTGTCACATTGCCAGACGGAACACGAACCCGAAAATAATGGTTCCTTGTACGGCATCTCATCACGTTTTTAGCCTTTCTGCGGTCAATTTCTGAGTCATTTCCCACAATAATAATGTTCTATGTTTTGATAATATCTCTAAATTAAACAGTTTTCGTGTCGCAATTGACAAAAAATAGACACAAAAATGATAGATCGCTATCACTCTTTCCCTCCATTTCTATCTTTTTTTGGGGATGGTTTTTTTTTTCTCCGAATCACGTCACCCTCCGTCAGTGCCCATCTCTCATTTTTCGGCGAGAAGAAAGATACATCAAAAAGGAATAGATGTACAATAACAAGTTACATATCAAAACCCCTCTTACCACAATCAGATTGATCACGAACGGCTCCAATTTGAGTACACGCTGGCCATTGTTGTCTTGAATCGAAACTCGCTGGAATATTGATGAGAACCTCCGAGGTTTCAGTCTCTTGATCTTCATGAGACCTGACGAACTTGATGTCTTTGACACGCGCCTAAAACGGATCAGATTACGAAAATACACTCGTCCAATCACCATAAAAACTGTACCATCTTCTCTTGAAAAGTCATGCGGGAAGTTTCCGCTCGCCACAGTTTTTGTTGTTTGTTGACGAATGTTGTGAGATCGACGCCAGATAGTTTACGAGCATTCTCCGAGACTTCGGGACGATAGGAAACCGATGGATGAAGAGAAGGAGCGGATGGAGAGAAGGGTAGTAATGAGAGGAATATTATGAGAAGCATGGTTAGGAAATTATAAAGTTATGAATTTGATCAGAAAGAACCCGGAAAGGCAGCGGGAGTAGAGAGGAGAAAGAGCAAGAGGAGTGATAAGGGAAAGATAAGAAAATTGTTAATTTCATCATTTGATTAATGAGCTCTGCAAAGTAATGCACATGCGATTCGAATTGATGATCTCGAAGATAAAGGTCCTGGAAAGATTTGTTCCAAAAATTAGGGCGCTCGGAAATTTCGAGAGGTACCGAGTATGAAATCCATTCAAGGGAGATCCGTTACCAGAAAATTTCGTGCGCTCATTTGGTGCGAAGATGTCCAAAACCTGGATTTGCTTACATCATGAGCTAGCGTCGCCCAAGTTTTCCACCAAAGTAAGGCCAAGACTTGCCCAAACCTTGCCTAAACTTTGCCCAAACCTTCCCTAAACCTTGCACAAACTTGCCCAAACCTTTCCCAACCCTTGCCCAAACCTTGCCCGAACCTTGCCCTAAGCTTGCCCTAAGCTTTCAACAAGCTTGCCCAAAACTTGCCCTAAGCTTGCCCCAAGTTTGCCCAAAACTTGTCCCACTCTTGCCCGCCTGATCCATTTTTGCCTAATTCATGGAAAATCGACACCCGACTCGTGTCTTGCCTCATGTTTGTCCATACATTGCCACAACCTCCCTACTCTGGGCTAGATCACTAGAAATAGACTCTCTAAAAATGGGCTCAACTCTTACCCAAAATTCTCTGGATTTTCAATTTCCAATTTTTCTGTTCTGTTTAAGTTACAGTATCTCTCAGAAGTTCTGATCATGAAAAATCGTAATACCGTAAAACCTGTATTAGAAGTGCCGGCACTTCTATTTTTCGTGAGGTCTCTTGGGGGGCACTTCAATTAGAGGGGCACTTCAATTAAAGGGGGCACTTGTATTTTTCGTGGGGTCGCTGATAACAGGAATTCTATTGGAGGGACATAATTTTTCAGTGAAAATTTCGTTTTTCTACTCTGAATCCATTACAATTTCTTCATTTAAAAAATACTACATATTGAAGTTTTTAAAAACTGGCACCTGAGAATTTCGCGCACGCCGTTCGTACCGATAGGTCCCGCCCTCAAATCCAATATTGTACCGAAGGAAATTAATTTCTTTGAATTTAGTGTAATTTTCTGAATAAAATTCAGATTTCTTGGTAAAATTTTGATCGCTAGAATTTCTAGGATTTTCTCAAACTGAAAACTACAAGCTTAATTGTGAAAATCGCTCGAACGAGACAAAAATCTGTAATATGTATGGCAAATGTCTCAGGGGCCAGTTTTTTTTAAATAATTAGACAATGATACAATCAAAACAACTGAAAAAAAACGGCTGAAAATCAAAAGAGATAGTCAAAGGAGCACTTCAATTAGAGGGGAGCACTTCAATTAAAGGGGCACTTCAATTAGAGGGGGCAATTCTATTTTTCGTGGGGTGTCTAGGGGGGCACTTCAATTAGAGGGGCACTTCAATTTCAGGGGCACTTCTAATACAGGTTTTACGGTAAGTCCCAAAAGTGATTCCTAGGGAGGCTCACAGAATGAGAATGAGTCAGAATGAAAGGCCCACACAGCAATACGTTTCTTCAAATCTCATTTTCTCTAAATTTCAGCAGTTTTCGGTTTTATGACATCGACAAGTCACATTTGAACTTCAGTCCCATTGTTCGTATTCCAGTTCCAATTACGAATTCTGAAACTGATTGTCTAAAAATTCATTCATCCCACATCACTTGACCACTTCATATCTCCTGTCAGTTTTCATTTTCTTCGCACCTTTTGATTCTTTGAAAGAGAACAATTCTTCTTTGTCCATTCTTTGTCCTACTATTGAAATCAAAGCTGTATTGTAATCACAAAGTACCCGAACAAATTCTTCTTGCAAAGTTTCTAAAAGAAGATCCTGTGTCGAAAGGGTATATGGGGAGAGGTCGAAAAGATTAATGACCGTTGTCAATTGGCTGTCACTTTTAAAGAACATTCCATCTCCTCCCCATAACACAGAAGACATCGTTTTTGCAGAAACACCATCGGTACCTGTATCTTTGAAGAATGTATCGAATAGGAAATAGAGATAGGGGAAGAAAATGATTAAGGATGATGGTGTTTGATGTGTTTAATAAGACTACGGTAGCAGTTTATTTTTGTGTTGTGTGTCCGTGTTCCCGAAGAGGTTCATTGCCGAAAGTTGACATGTGACTTCTGAAGAATGCCAAGAATAACCGCATCTCATCAGGAAATGGTGTGATTTATATGTAGAATTGTAGTATTTCTGGGGTACAGTAGTCCTCACATCCGTCGTCCTCGTCACTCTGTCAATTTATTATGCAAGACTATAGAAACTGAGATTCTGTACACATACATGTTCGCCCAAAATAGCATCGTTTTCGAAAGCCACAGAGCGAAGAAAAAGAAGAAAAAGAAGACTATCAATTACTCTCTTTTTCTCTGCTTCTTCTGATCTTTTCTCTCTCTCTCTATCATTAAAGGAAAACGAGAGAGAAACAAAAGCACCGCCTCCTCGAATATATTTTGAAAGTCGACGGAATCAGTCCTACATTTGTCTTCATTCCTTCCTCACAACACAACCCCAAATCATGCCTTCCATCAACTTCACCACGATTCTTTTCCTGGTTATTGTTACTGTATTAACAGTTTCTTCAGCACCTCTGGTTGCCCAACCGTTTGGTAAGTTATCCTCTATCCGTTGGCTATGAATTATTTTTAAAATTTTCAGAAATCATTGACAACCACCATGACTTCACTATACTCCGTGAGCATCTGCTGCTTCGTGATGATGATAGTGACAAAACTGATGGCGACATCTTCTTTTTTTTCGAAAATGTCAATTACGCCAAAGTCATCGATGACAGGAGACGTGGTGGATTCTGAACCTCGCTTCCGACGTCTTCTTTCGAGTCCAACAACGATATTGTTGTAGTGCGTGGCTGACGCTAATAATAACTCTCCCATATTGGGTCAACCTCTCACGATCTCTATCTTTTCATCGTTTTGTTTTTTGAACGAATCGGTGACAAACGTTCCGGGTATCTTGTTTAGCTCTTAATGTATTGATGCAATCCTGATCACTGTCATCTATGTTGTACATGCTGTTTTTTCTGTGAAAAGTACCAGTGTAAATAAATCATTGAGCTTTGAGAGTGTTCAAACTGCGGAGCAAAGGAATATTATGCGGATGTGAAACGAAAATCAGGGAGATGATGTCCTGAAATGATCATTTTTTGAGGACTCGTACGAGAATGGTTGTTTTTCTGAGTTTTCGTTTTTAAACAGCTGAAATCAAACGCTTGCATCCCAGACTAATCAGCTGTGACTGTCGCCTTTTGGGCAAAGGTTGGCCATAACATGTTTTATTGTTTTTCCTCAGAGCTGCCCAAGGTGTACTCCAAAGTTGGCAAACCTTCGTCTAACTTTTGCCCAAAAGACACCAATACTACGGTGACGGTCTAAATTCGCCCAAAAAGCGTCCGAGGGGCGCTCAATGCTAGCTCGAACGAGCCAAAAATCATAACATTCCCACGTTCATTTTCAACCTCAAATTTAATTTGAAGAGAATTTCAAAATTCTCACACTTGATGCCGTGTGAAATTGACAGATCAAGCAATTTTATAAGTCAAAGTTTTGTCTCATTAAAGTTTCAAAATTCTATTTGAGTAAGATTTGTTTGCGCTTTCTGATAAGATAAGTTAGAGTATAAGAAATCTCAGAAACCAAATTTGTACTTTACAAACGTAATCTTCTATTCTATATGCACATACCGTGTACACTCTTACAGAATCTCCCGCCCAAGTCGTTAACTTGGAGCCCATATATCTCATTTCCTGTATAAGATATCTAAAATCTGTCAACTGATGAGATATTGCTGATATTATGATAAACATTTTCCCCGTTGACAGATTTTAATTATCTCTTACAAAAATGGAGGTAATTGAGCTCAAAGTGGTTCGATCATTGCACTTAAAATTTCTTAAAATTCACAGTTTCGATCTTATCATAGTCTGATATCTTCCATGATATTCCACAGTAAAAATTCGAATTTTCAAACTTTATATCTTCAATAAAAAACATCATTTTGTGCTTTGAATTCATTCATTCATACCAGTGTTTCCAATTGAAACTGGTGTGTATGTATGCACATAGTTTACGTCCAAAAACGGACAAAAGAGATAGAGAAGAAACACCGTTATTATTCATGCAAATCTTCCACCAAGGTAGTCTTTGCTGCCATTTACATCATTTGTTTCTTTTTGTTCTTTTCCTCTTGGTAGCTACATTTTTTGAGAATGCCCTTTTGGAACTTTTTATCTCATCGAATTTTCTTTATTTGTTGAACCTTCCCAAGTGCATTTAGTGACCATTAGGCTATAGATCAGGTGCATTTATCACTCTAGATGTTACCCACGAGGGAAAATAGTTCTTTTGATCTCATGGTTAAAATAAGGAATCTTTTTATTTATTTCACACCTTTCCTTTTTTGTTAGTTATCTCTAGAGCGTTGACCAAACATTCAATTGGCCATCTCGGCAAGTTTTTTTTCGTTCCTTTCCGTGATAATAATGATCATTCGTTAGGTGTGAGAAACATTGTGATAACTTGGAGATTTATCAAAAAATGATTGATGATCTAAAAACACGAAAAAATTTTCAGGATGGCGTCTACTGCCACCTTATCACTGGGACCGAATCAGGAAAATGAGGTTCAGCTTTTGCCGCCAAAAGAGGAAAAAACACTGGACAACTTTATGAAACTTGGGAAATACTGCTGGCTTATTCTGCTGTTTTCCGAGTTTATGCTCCTTTCTGGAGCAGGAAACACGCTTTATATGATGTATGCTGGTCGGTTGATGCGCTCAATTATCTATAAAAGATCTTTAAAATTTTTCAGGTGCTTATCCGAAACAAGTGAGCTGTGAAGGTCCGGATATCTTTATCAAAGACATTTGTTCATCCAGTTATGATTTTCATAATCCTCCGAATTGTACGATCACATCAAAGTATGATTTCTATTCCATTAATGTTGATGTAAGATTTTGAATTCTGTTGTCAAAATTTTTGTTTCTTTTTTTCTTTCAGTTTGGTCATTTTTGCGGAGAAGGTGCCTGGGTGAAAACCAGTATTTCTGTACAAATGGTTGGAGTCTTGATAGGATCGGTTACATCGGGCGCTCTTGCAGACCGATACGGACGGTTGAAGGTGGGCGTTAGGAACAAATTGAATGGATAGAAAGAGAAAAGGAAGAAAGTTCCGAGATGTCATATGACTTTCGAAAATTTGTTCTCCATAAGGGCGTTGTCGAGTAATTATGAGATTGCAAAGTACAGTAATTAGTTGTAGAAAATAGTTGGAGACTTGCTGATTTTGAATGATGGAGGGATTCAGTCGGACGTACAGTAACCGTCAATAAGATATACAAAACCAAACATTTCAGTCGATTTTGAACATTTCCAGTAGTCTGGAGCTCTGCTGTCAGGTTTCCGATAAATATGAAAACTTTGGAGGATGCAAAATAGACCTAGGTTGAAAACCTTGAATTTACAAAATTTTTCGAAAATCCCTAGTTTTATGATATTTGCCTATTTCTAAAAGGCATCTGTTTTTCTTGTTTGCAATACAAAAACGGACCAAAAAAGAATGTGATTCAGAAATCGGTGAACAGCTAAAAAACCAGGATATTTCAAAAAGTTCTGTGAATGCAAAGTTGTCAATCTGGGTCTGTTTTACACTATCCAAAGTTTGCAAATTGATCGAAAGCTTGTCAGTCGAGCTCCATACGCCTGAAAATTATCAAAATGGCAAAAAAAAATCAACTAAAAAATACGTTATTGTACATCTTATTGGCCAGTACTACAAACCATAAATGGAATTTTGATCATGAATACACGCGATTCCAACCCATATTCCAGGTTCTCTCGGTTTGTTTCTTCATGGTTTCATCGCTGAGCATAGTCAACACATTTGCCAAGGACCTCATCTACTTTACCGTTGTTCGAACTCTCCTATCCGTGTTCAAAGGAGGATTACTCAGCACATATGGAGTTTACAAAATGGAGCATGTACCACGCCAACATCGTTTTTGGATAGCTACCATGATTAGCTGGGCTCCAAACTACATGCTCTTGAGTTTAGTTGCATATCTATGCCCTGACTGGGTCACTTATCAATATGCGATTTTTGCACTTTCAATGCCTGGAGCAATAGTTTTCTTATTTGTCCAAGAATCGCCGAGGTGGTTGATTCAAGCTGGCAGAATTGAGGAGGCTCGGGGAGTTTTAAAAAGGATAATGGAAGTTGATGGAAACAAATGTGAGCATTCTTGGTCGGAAATTGAGGAAATGTTACGAACGGAACGGAAGAGACAAGAAGAACGAACTGAGAAACGGAAAAACTACGATTTCCGTCACTTATTCTGGAATAAATACATGGCATCTGTCACAATGATCATGTGGTTGGGAATGTTTTCCACATCGTTCACAAACTATGGCTTCGTGTTCAATATTGAAAAGCTATCCGGCTCATTGTATATAAATGCATTGCTCATGGGATCGCTCCGTTGGCTGCTCAATATTGTATTCGGTTTGGCTGACTTGAAATTTAAGTCCTTGGGACGAAAACATATTCATTTGATCTCAAAGTTGACAATTTCACTTTGTGTGTTCTCCATATTCATGACGTATTATTTGGGTGAGTTGAACTTTGATTCTAGTTTGAAACTCTTTTTGTTTTTCAGAAAAAGACGAAGAGTATTCAATGATCATCCGAGTAGCCACGCTAGTTGCTACAGCCACAGCTTCTCAAGTATTCATAACTAAATCAATGGTTCTCATGGAGTTCTATCCAACGGTTGTCCGTAATACTGCAGTATCTTTCAAATCCACAGCAAGTCGAATTGGAACTATTCTAGGACCACAACTGTTCATTTTGGTAGTAGCCTTCCTTGAAATTATTAAAATAATTGAAGCAATTTTAGTGCCCGTACAAAAGTCTGCCGTATGCAGTTCTAACCGGAATGTGTTTATTTGATGCGATTGCATTCCAAATTCAACTACCAGAAACCAAAGGAAAACCATTGCCTGAAACAATGCCGGAAAGACAGAAAAATGGCAGAACCGCATTGCCAACTAGTGATCCTGAACAGTAGAAACCGAGTAGTTCTTTTCCTGTACATATCATTTTCAAAAAATAAGAATTTCGATAGTTCAAACTCCATGCCTCAAATTCGGTCTTTACTCGGATGAATGGCGTGATTTTCTTTTTTTTCTTTGAGTTTGGTTTTTGAAAATTGTCCAAAAAGATAAAAACCTGTTTTTGCGGGTTTTCAACAAACCTATCTTTAACGGATTTGATATAGGTACTCTTGTTGCTAACGAGGCGCAGAGAGAAAGTAATTAAGAATGATGGACAAGTGACAGATATCATCAAATTGTGTAATGCAAGTATATTGGAAGTTATGGGGACACTTGAAGAATTGAATAGTGGACCGGGGGAACCAAGACAATAGTTTCAAGAGGAATAAAGGTTTAGGTTAGAATTTGGAACCAAATCTAAAAGTGATCAAGAGCTCTGAACGCCTGGCTCCAAATACCATAAAACCTGAATTAGAAGGGCACCTGAATCTGAAGGGACCCTCAAGTGAAGTGATCCCCTAGAGACTCCACGAAAAAATGGAAGGGTTCCGTCTACTCCAAGCGCACATTCGCTGAATTACAAGATATATTATTTTTGTTTTGTTAAAAAGAATTTTTGATCAACTTTAAGACTTTACGGTTAAGTAGAAAAACCAAAACTTTAACTGAAAAACGATATCCCTTAAATAGAAGTGCCATCATCAGCGGTCCTAACACAAACGCTTTTTCTAATTGAAGGGACCTTTTAACTGAAGTGTCCTGATTCCTCGGAAAATAGAAGGATTGTTATACAGGTTTTACTGTTTACAGAAAAATGGAATTCAACAAGTTTTTTTTGGAATTTCCAAAAATCGTCTTTTTACTAATTCGTCCTTCCTAGATTCTTCGCGATCTTGTAGTCTGGTGTCGGTGAAAAGACAGCACTAGACAGCACTCAAATCTTTAAAATCTCCGAAAATTGCTTCCCCGCTATACTCTTCTCAACAGTTCTATCAAGATAATGACACGAAGAACAAACGATTATGAAAATTAATAGACAGATTGTGTAACCCATGGTGTTTCACAATTCCAATCACATAACATCATTTATTCTATACTCGTTATAAGTTTCAGTCATCATTTGTGTCCAAGTGAACCTCCCGTTTTCCACTGCATTCTTCGCAGCGTTCCAGGTGTATTTCGATGAATTCTCGTCGAGATACCAATTTGGACCATATTCTTTCTGAGTAACTGATCTTTGAAGAGTTCTCAGAAATTCTCAAATTACCTTGATTTTGTCTTCTGGAGTGCAAGTCACCCAGAACAGATGCCCCATTAGGTCAGCGGCACACCAAGGATCGTATTCTGGATAAATGTACTTGTACTTGATTCCGGTAGCTGAAATTTGTATTACATTTTTATGAAAGTTCGTACCGTATTTGCTCTAATATAAGCCAACCCAAACCGTCAACTTTGAACTCAACTATCTCGGTTCCTATGAAAGCTAATCGAAAATTTTTAACATATAAGATATGGGTGATATTATCATAATTATTTTATCAGTTGACAAATTTTTGATATCTTTCACAAGAATCGAGATAAATGAGCTCAAAACTTGCCAATTTCATAGATATACTTTTAACCTTATGATAGAATACTTTTAACAAAATGCTACTGTTCGAATTCTTAACGGTCTTGTCAGAAACTTTTTTTTGCCCGGAGGCCACACCAAACCAGAATTATCCCCGTAACCACGCTGTGTTGTGACTGTGACTACAAGGAAAACTGCTTAGATGGCTTCGCAAGATATACAGAATTTGTGTTTCAGACGGCTTAAATTGAATCCAAGGTTTTCTTCAATTAATCACGATTCTGGCGGAGATTCGGTGCTAGGTCTAGTTTGGAAGGGGCACCAAGCTACGTCCTTGCGCAGAAACATTGAGAAATCATGAAATAAAGATCGTAGGCGCCCATCTACCGTAGTTTAAGAAGAATGAGAAGATGGGTATATTCAAGTCTTGCAAGCTTTGGAAAAACAAAAACAGATTTGTGTGAATGTATACAATGAGCGGACTACATTCTACAATGAGCGGACTACATTCAAATGACATGTTTTGGAAACTAGTAGAAATTTCACTTTCCCGATTCCACTCACTTGTTAGTCCACCGACCCATCGATTTTCCTTCCCATTCTTTTCCTCTTTATACATTAAAAATACATCAATAGGAGTCTTGAATCCAGTCTTTGGTATTATGGTAAGCTCATAAGAATCATTAACCTGTAACTCAAACTAATGTAAGAAGTTAGATTTTTTGAAAACTCACCATCCCCAATTGTCTCTTCACTCTGAAACTTGAGTTGTGGGTCCACAAAAATTCAGAAAATTCTTGGTTCCAGTTTTCGGCAAGTATCGCGATGTCCATATCAGTAGTATGTGGTATCACAGAGCATTCTCTGTACCATCCAAGAAAAGTTCCTCCATTTAGAAATGGGAAAATACCAAATTTCAACATTTCCTCTCTAACCTTTGCTAACTTTTCCACGGATTCCAAAGCTGGAATCGGCGTCCTGGGTGGAGAAATGAGATGCTTTAGATGTGTTAAGATGCTTCTTCTTTTTGCTGAATCTCGATGCATTGTGAAGTTTCGGCAGTCCATGAAGCGTCCACGAGACCAAAACTCAAGAAACATTGGAATCTGTGTAGGAACTTTAAGATTTCCTATGTTTTGAAGTGGGATGTTTCTAAAAAGTTGAATTTAATTTGAGAAAGCAATTTGAAAATCTCACTTTGGTATTATGAGTTTAGATTCTGAGCTAGGATTAAACTCTAGATAGTCTTTTTTGCTGTTGTTCTTGAATTCAAAGATTTCATATTCTTCATTATTAAACTTCGTTGATTGATTTGAATCCACGGCTATCTAAAAAATTAGAGACAAATGAAGTGAAGTTCAGTATTCGAAGCTCACTTTTATCGGTTGATTAAAATTCATATTATCGCAGATATTTTCTTGGAGTTCCATTAAAACAGACTGATCGATTAGTAGTGATGGTACTGGTACCTGGATAGTATTGCGAATCCACTTTTCACAATTTTCAGATAAAATCTGAAAGCTTTGGGTTTTTACGACTTTCACTTTACTCACTAACCAAAGTTCTCATAAATCCTGCTCCATTATAACTGCTCAATGGTTTTGTGTTTTTCAGTGGTGGCCTCCATGTAGTCCTCCACAAGGCCAAAGTAATACATACCAGTCCAATTAGTGTGAAGTAGGAAATTGCACGTCGATAGCTGAAATCAAAACATTATAACTGATAGAAAGAGCTCTCAAAATGAGTACCTAAAAGTCATGGCTATAAGTACGCTAAATAGAAAATCTTCAACAAATCAGAAAACCTTTTTTGCTGCGAAATAAGATTTGTATCGGTCAGAAGAGATGGGAGAATTAAAAAAAACGCAGACGGGTTTTGTTGAGGTGGGATGTTCAGAAAATCAAAAAAGTCTTCAGGAACAGAAGAGGATGGCGGCAAAATACAAAACAATGAGAAATACAGTTTTTCGGGTTTTTCCAGGTAACTCGTATATAAGGGATCCTCAATGTCTAGTTTGAGCCTAATTACCGTAAAATCTGTATTAGAAGGGCCGGCCGTTCTATTGTTCCAAGCAACTTCCGGAGCGCCTTTCTATTACAGGGGCCCTTCTATTTTCTGGCCAGTTTATATCCGAAATTAGCATCGAAAAGTTCGACGAAGTTTTGTTCAAAATTCATGAAAATCTGCCAATTTCACCAAATTTAGCAAGAATTTTATCGAAAAATATATAGGTTTCAACAAATTTCTAGCAAATCGTGGAGTTACCGGAATATTTTCCACTGAAAAAGTACTGAAATTGCCTGTTTTCGATGCACATTTCGAAGAGGGTCCTTTTTCACAGATGGCTCTTCTATTACAGGGGCCTTCTATTTTTCCGAACCCCTCTCGGAGGGCCCTTCTATTAGAGGGGTTTTTCTATTAAAGGGGATTTTCTAATACAGGTTCTATGGTGTCTCAATTCCCGTGCAAGGTATCAAAAATCTGTCAACTGACAGAACACTTCTGATAATATAGAATCGGGCCATTCTATTACAGTCTTTACAGTAATTGTATAATTTTTGGGATAATTGTACTCTGTACTTCACTAGCGAATTCTGTTTTCTGTTTTTCATTTGATAATCACTATTATTTTTGATTTCTCGATCTAGAATTCATAGCTCATTATCAGTTGTTATTGTCGCATCCCTTGAGATTGCACGCTGAATTATGTATGTCTAGAAGTACTAGTAACATAAATTATTTCATACTTTCAAAGTAATTGACTAGACGAAGTTTAGTAGTATGTAGTGTTGACAAGAAATCGAAAAAAGCCACAAGCCATTAGTCAGACAACCCAGTAATTTCGGCTATGATAATTATGCTTTTTTTCAGAGATCCGTATTGACGAAAAACTGAGAACTTGAAAAACACCACTTGTCATTTCTCTTTTTGAATGGATCTCTGGTTATTTTACGGTCCTTTTTCATTGCTTTTGAGTTTAATTTTGTTTATTCTTCTGACCTATAATCAGAAATTTAAATCATTATTCTATAGATTTGTCCAGTTTGATATGCTCGTTGTAAGTTTCTATTTTTTCCTGGAAAAAACGTAATCAAAAATTGCAGAATGTATTGATATATATCAACTTTACATCTTACAAACTTGTGAAAAGTGACATTTGGAGAGAAGAAATTTTAGCATTCTTCGAGGGACATTCTATTATCAGAATTATCAGAGATTTCATATGTGACTGGTCTTATCATATTCAAAGCTCTAGTTTATTACTTAAATGCATTTTCAGATACACTTTGGCGAAATATCCTAATGCTCCAGAGGTATCCCGCGTTGTCATTGACCTTTTCAGCTGTTTTATTTTTTCCAGGCTTGGAAACTTTACTTCCCGCTTATCATTACAGGGATGATAATATATAGTTTTCTGGTCACAATCCCATACCGCTTTCTATCGGTTCATCAACCGAAACCTAATTTTTATTCAATTTCGATGAATATCGAAACTTCGTTATACATTATCATAACTCTTTTAATTGGTTACTGTACTCACAGAGTTCTAAAACACCGATCACCTCAATTCACAAACAGTATTAGCAAAATGAATAGCTATTTAATGTTTGATTTATTCATTCACATCTTCGTATTTTTGGGCGTTTTGCTTCCGTTTTTTGTGCTCGACAATGAGCAGTTCTTCAAAGACTATATCGCACTGTTTTTGGTAGACTTGGTGGGTTAAAAATAAATTTCAATCATAAATTAAAATTCCTGAAAACTTTCAGGTCGCATTAACTCCTCCCTATATCCTGATAATCTGTGATAAAAACATTCGTGACTTATTTCGATGTCGACAGAGAAATGTTGTGGTTCATGTGCTACCAAGCGATATGAACTCAACTATGAAGTAGTCTAAAGTCTGCTAAAGTATTCTTTACATTGTTTTTGTTATCTTTTAACAGAATCCAGTAATGAACATGTTCTTTTGATTCTTTTGCCATATCATTGTTATATTTTTCTCCTTTTTTTCTCGTTAAAAAGAGTTGATCCAAAATGAAACAGTCCATCTCCCTCTGGATATTCCGACTTACGAGAGAACCAACTATGCCAAGTTACTATCTTACTAATTTCATAGACTTGGGAAACTTTTATAACTTCCATCTTTTGAGGTTAATCCAAAGACACACAATCATTCAGAAAACAAAAGTTTGATTCCATTTTTAAAAAACAATTCAGAATTAAACAATTTTATATGCTGGCAGCCATTTTTTACATAATTATGCAGCCCAGCTTTAATGGTTGTGGACTTTCGATGGTAGGATGTGGGATTTTCAGTTTAGGTGCTTAGGTTTCCTTACGCTCAACCCTTCCAATTGTTTCATGTTTCTGATTAGATTGCGGTTGAGGTCAGAGATCGAAAAGGAATAATCTAATCAAGACTAGAATATTTTAAATCAGATTTTGGATTAATAAAACCCTCTCTCCTTTCCATTTCGTTAATTAGAAGACACCAAAAATCTGTTGTCCCCATCGTTCTTTCCTGCTATTTTTCACTGCTGGTGGACGAACTACAAACCACGATAAATCTTTATTTGTGATTTATTTTCTGATTTACTTTGGTGTCATCTTAATTATTCTGCCGATGGAACGTCCCATATCTTGTGTGATATGCGGTCGTCCTGCGATTCATTACCATTATGATGTAATTGCTTGTAAAGGATGCAAGACGTTTTTTCGGAGGAGTTGTGTCCAGAAAATAAGCGTCAAATGTAAACTGGACAATTATTGTTTTGATTTGAAGAGAAAATGTTTGTTTCCGAAATAGTAATACGAATTTAGTTTTTTAAAAATTCAGGTAAACCAAATTTGCGATGTAGACCTTGCCGGTACCAGAAATGTCTGGAAGTTGGAATGAATGCTTCTGCTATCCAACCATCTCAAGAAAAAACAGAGATATCGATGAATTATTCAGTTTCAGAAGACTTAAAGTCTTCTGATAACGTTTTTCATAAATATGTTGAAGCTTTGATTAATTTGGAGATCAAATTAGAAGAATTCCGAATATTTGCCTATTTTCAATGGTCGGATTTTTCTGGATTGAAAGCATGATTCAAACCAAGTGTTTATTGAGTGTCGCTGAAAAATGTGATGTAAGTATATTCCAAATTTCGTTTGGAAAATTTTATATAAACTTCTTTGCAGCTTGCGGCAGATCATCAGGATACCAAAACTAAACTACCGTAATTCGTGTTCTTTTCTTAACTTACTTTGTCAATTGTAAATTTTCAGGAAGATATGGTACCTGTTGAATTTCCTAACTTCCACCGAATACATTAAAACGTTTCCGTTTTTCCACAAACTCTCTTCAAACGATCAATATGTACTAGCAAGATATGTGATTCTTCCATGCTTCAATTTGCATAATTCATACTTTTCGATTTCGAAAAAATACGATACGTGCTTGCAGCCGGACGGAGCAAAGGAACCTACAGAAGAGTGAGCTGGTTCAATTTCAAACTTTCAAACAAAAATATTTTAGAGATCGACACTACTCGTTTGATGTTAAAGCAGTGGGACCACTGATTCGATGTCAAATAGAACTGATAGAATACATTCTTCTAAAAGCAATATGCATCTGTAATCCCAGTAAATTCTTTTGTTTTTTTTTGTTAATATTATTGCTGGTAACTTTTTGACTGAATAGGTAGGCTCCCTTTGTGCAGAACTGAAAAACTATACCCCCTATCATTTCATTTATTATTTTCAGCCGTACCTGATCTGTCCTTCAGTGCTCAAGTGATTTTGACAAATGAACGTCTTCGAATTGTGAATGTTCTTTTTGATCATTGTCTCCGGAACACACAAAACGGTCCCTCAAGATTTGCCGAGCTTATAGGTATCTTCAGTGTCTTGGAAAGTCAACAAAATATGCAAAGAGCTTCGTACACATTGAGTATTGCACCTTTTATATCACCAACGTTCAGAAAAACCATCGGATTTGTGGATGAAATTTTGTCGCTAGGAACACTTTCTTGATTAACTTTTCAAAACTTTTTTAAATCATAATGTTTTCTCATAAACTTTGAGAAAATGAATTCGCTTTTTAAAGCTTGAAAATGTTTCCCGCTACTTACAATCAGCTAAGAACATCTAAATACACTTTCATGGTCATGTTTCATGGTCAATGCATCTCCTGTCTATCACGATTCTTTCAAATACGGAGGTCGCCACTACAAACTACGATAATACACATAAAAATCTATTGGACTACAGTATAGCTAGCTACACAGCCAAAATAAACTTTTCTAAAAGCATGAAAGAATGTACTGCCGTCAGTTGTGTTAATAGTTGTTCTAAAAAATTGAAATTCGGCGAGCTATTTGAATTTTCGGACCATCAAATTGCTCACTATCAAATGAAATTGAAACACTTACCGAAATTGCTCTTGAATTTCATTTGAATTTAACAGAATTTGAGATTTACGTCGATTCGGTAATCAATTTTGGTTAATGAATTTTTCAAAAACATCAATTGTACACTTTTCCCTTGCACTATTCTGTCTTATGACCTTTTGGTCTACACCCTCATAATTGAATTAGGACAATCTGTTACGGCAACAGAAATTGAAAATATGTGAGAATAGTTCGAACATTTGCCTTTCCGAAACTTGATTAGAATACAAATTCGTAGCCATGGAAGAATCTGGTACTTCCAAACCAACCAGTGAAGAATCTCAAACGGTGAGGTGAGGCATCACAACTTTCCTTGAATGTATACTTTTACAGAGACAAGGCCCATCAGTCTGCAAAATCTGTCACCGTCCTGCTCATGGGCATCACTATGGGGTCGCATCTTGCAAGGGATGTAAAACTTTTTTCAGAAGAATGTGTGTTTCTGACTCCACTTTGAAGTGCCAGCTTCTCAATGATTGTTTTGATTCTTCAAAAAGAGGTAATTGATAACTGATCGTTTCCTACATATATTGTATCAGTTTTCAGCCCAGCTCCAGTTGCGCTGCCAATCTTGTCGTTATAAAAAGTGCATCGAGGTTGGCATGAATTCTAAGGCTCTGGAATTGAATGAAACGGAAAAAGAAGCTCTCAACTTCAAGAAGCTCGCTGAGGTTGAAAAAGAGCAACTCGAATTTCCGACAATACAGGCTATAATATCTAAAGAGAATCAAAATAAGACTATAATCGACATGTTATGTTACCTGGAATTGAAAATAGATCAATTCAAGAACTCTGCCTATAACCCATTGGTTATAGACTATATGAAAACTACAGAAGAACTTGTCACCAGGAAAAGCATATTATGTTTAGCAGATCATCTTGGGGTAGATCTTTGATTTGAAATTTTATGTTTCTCTTAATTTTTAGCCAATGAGCGGATGGCCTATCAATAGGAAAGTGGAACTTCCGAAAGTATCGAGAATGCGAGATGTTCCCGACATAGACATGAAGTACAGTGGACCACCTGCTCGGCCAATATTCTCGCCAGCCAATCAGTAAAACGATTTTGTCAAAATCTAAAGTTAACATAACGTCATTTTCAGGAAAATGTGGATGTTCTTCAATATGATGACAACTATTGAATACGCTAAAACGTTCAACTTTTTACAAAAACTAGACTTGAACGATCAAATAGTTTTGGTCGGACAAACAACGCTTCTTTGCATGAACCTTCATAATTCATACTATGCGGTGTCCAGAAAAATGGAGAAGTGTATGCATCCAGATGGGACGGAGCAACCGCAAAGAGAGTAGGCTTAGAAAAAGGATATATATTGTTCCACAAAGTTATTTTCAGCGAGTATCACTACCCTGTTGTTTCAATGGCCCTTGCTCCTTTAATCAGATGTGACATTCAACCGATTGAATACATCTTACTCAAAGCAATTGGTCTATGCAATCCTAGTAAAACTTCAGTTTAAAAATTACCACATAAATTAATTTTTCAGCTGTTCATGGACTCTCGGAACATGGACAAACTATTATTGCAAAAGAGAGACAGCAGTTTTCGGATGTCCTTTTAGATCATTGTCTAAGAAATCGGTCAGATGGACCGAGTAGATTTGTGGAACTTCTTGGGATCATTTCGGTTCTACTTCGCCAACAAAGATTGCAGAAGGATATTCATATCTATCATATTTCCCCAATTATCTCTAGATTTCCATTTCCTGTTCAGTTTTTGGATGAGATTATGTATTCGTAAGCGTAAACTTTTTAATCTTCTAATACATATTCGACATCTAAAACTAATCAAACTAATCGTCTAGATGAAAGTACGTACATCCGAAACCAAATTAGACAACACCAATTGACTGGTCAAGGCCATCTGTACATTTGGGGGGATTCCCCCGTCCGGCCCATTACATCAGCTGATGTGTACTTATTTCCTCAATTTCTCTCTATGGAACTATCTCATTTCAAACCGTCTTCATCCTCATCCGCTCTACCGGAAAAATGTGTGGTTTGCAATCGGACAGCACATGGATTTCATTGTGATGTTGCCACATGTAAGGGATGTAAAACATTCTTCCGTCGGCAATTGCTATCCGGAGAAGAAGCAATATGCGATTTGAGAGGAGATTGTTATGATTTGACCAAAAGAAGTAAGTTATATTCTGAAAATTCTGTAATCCATAAAACTTTTTCCAGGAGAGCCCTTATTCCGTTGTCGGCCTTGTCGATTTCAGAAATGCGTTTCAGTTGGTATGAACCCGCTGGCATTGAACTTCCAAAGCCGAACTATTCCACCAAACTGTGAAGAAAATCGCTTCCAAACTACTGAAAATTTAATCCATGACGTTGTTGGAATGTTGCTCCATTTGGAATCAAAGGTAGAAAAGTTCCGAAAATGTTCCTACAATCCTAACTGGCAGGAAATCGACAAGATTCAGAAATTGCTCAACAGTACCAATAAATTAAGTATGGCAGACAGCTATGGGGTAACTAAGGAAAAAATTATAAACTACAGAACACGTTTCAGGAATTTCCTGATTGGCCTATCCAGAGTGATCCCCGTGTCCCGCTGAAACATAATTATTTTCAAACTTACTATCCCCAAAGGTAATTTATAAGAGTTTGAAGCAACGAAAAACGGTGTTTTTTTCAGCAAACATTGGTGGTTTTTCAATTTGCTCACTTTGACAGAATACATTCGAACATTATGGTTCTTCGACAGTCTGGACCTTCAGGATCAGTTGCTATTGATCAGACATGCAGTAGTTGGGATTACGCTTTTTCATATATCTTATTTTACAATTCAAAATAAGTGTCAATATTTAACTCAACCCGATGGATCACAACACCCACACAATACGTAAGCCAAGCTTTTAGTTATATTTCAAAGATTATCATTTTCAGAATGCCAGACTATAAAATAGTCTCCATGCTTGTCGATCCAATGTATCGATTAAAAATTCAAAATGAGGAGTCTTTACTTTTGAAATTATTGTTTGTTTGTAATCCAGGTGAGTCTCAGAATCAAAAATCAGAAATTCGAAATTCTGATCTTTCAATACGAATTGCAACCTTGTTCGGTTCGTTGAACACTCTGAAAATACTTTGTGACACGAGACGCACTATGCAAATTACTGATTTCAGCCATTTCCGGTTTGTCGAATGCTGCTCAAGTACTTTTGGACAAAGAACGAAGTGGGACCTCAAAGATCCTCTTTGACTATTGTCTTCGGAATAAAAACTGTGGACCAGCTAGATATGTGGAACTCATTGGACTTTTGGGAGTTATGGAAGTTCAGCAGAAAAAGTTAAAAGACATTTATTTGTACTCATTTGGACCTCTTCTGGCGAAACTTCCAAAAGAATGCACCATTGCTTTCGTTGACGATATTTTTCAATGATTTTTTATAAAAATATTGGTCTACCCCCCTCGATCTCAAACTGAAATAAAATTCACTTTTTCTGGAAGCACAAAAGTTTTTCATTAATTTTCAGATTCGTTGGATTTCATTCAAGCACCGCCAACGCACAAATCAGACACAAAACAAAAAAATACAGCCTCAGATAATTTATTTCCCCTGGGAAGTACGAGAAATTCAACGAAGCTGGAAGAAAAAACACAAAAACATTCATTCTGAAATTTGGAAAATTCCGAACGAAAACGGAGAATTTCTGGTTAGACGTACTCGGTAATCAGATTTTTGGCTTGATTGAAAAGAAGAGAGAAAGAGAGAGCGCAGGCATTTCAGACATCTCATTTGTGTGTATTTATGCCTTCGAGTTCTGATTAACACTTCCTCATTTTTTCTTTTTTTTATCCTGGGAGCCATGATGTTCGATTTATCATTTTTTGCCACTCTGATATTGGGAATGGTATGTTCACGACTTTTTGCGACTTCCGTACAACCTGTAATAGAACGGCCCCTAGTTTTCAACTTTAATCCTATTCTTATCGGTTACCGCCAAAAATATGAAACAGTTGACAACTGATGAACTTTTTATATTAATATCAAAAATGTTTGTCATTTGCCACATTTTCGATACCTTGCAGAAAACGAAGAAAGTTAGCTCAAGCTTGGCAGTATGGGAGCCCTTCTATTGCAGGTTTAACAGTATCTAAAGTTACCAATTTTCCAGATAAGTTTGCCTGGATTTCTAGTCAATGCCTATGTATTTTTCAAACTTTCCACAAGAAAGAGGCCTTTCAGTGGATTCCATAAACTGTGTATAACAAAATCCATTCCAAATTCCATAGTATGCTTGACTTTCTTGATATGGTCTACTCCATTATGTGCACTGTATGTCCTGAAGTTGTCAGATTAAATGTTATAAAGTTTTTTTATTTTCAGCCAGAAAAATTATGAAACGATTCCAAGAAGTTTGAACGTCGGCTTTGGACAAGTAGCTGGATGGGGAGCTTATATTTTGGGTAATTTTTTTCCGGAATTCCGCCTATAATTATTCAAAAAATTGGTTCTAAACAAGACTTTAGTGTCAGAAAAATATCCAAAATTTTTCGAACATTTCCAGTTGACGACTTTTGATTTTTAGCAATAATACTATAGATATAGCCTAACAATTGATTTAAATTCCATAGAGTCTGATGATTCACCCTTGTTATTCCGAAACCTGATTGGCATTACAGCTGGTCCGAAAATTTTTCAGATGCTAAAATTTTTCCATGAAAGAAAATATATTGGACGTTTTGGACCTATAAAAATCAGATTTTACTAAAAAAATTTTTTTGGAAATTCAAGTGTGAATCATCAGCCTCTAAAAAATTCAAATCTATTAGGTTGGCCAGAAAGTAACTGTCCATTTTTTGATTCGTGAATAACACAAAAACCAGACTAATTCAAGATTGACAGTATGTACCGTCGTGGTCCACAACATGTTGCCAACATTCAGGTAACTTGTGGATACCATCCCTCCAACAGCCAGCTAGCTGCGAATCAATATATTTTGCATTGCAGTTTTTTACCTCACCTTCAGTGTAAATTATTTTTCCTCCCGACTGTGCTGCATATCTCCGAAAAACAAATAATCGAAGGGCCAAATCAGGAGTTTAAGGGGCGCAAAGAAGAACCGTCCAGCTAAAGCTGTCCGGGACTTACTTGACTTTCCGTGAGACATAGGATCTCGCTTCGTTTAAAGATAGTCAATTCAGTCCTAAGCCGCTTTGGAGGGATGACTGTCCACATTTATTAAACTCCAGACATGACCCTTTTATTATTGGATATTCGGAGAAATGCAACGTCATCTGGAGGGAAAATAATTTACCACTGTCGATGAGATAAAAACTGCTTTTAGGACTTCTTTGATTCACAGCTAGCTGGCTGTTGGAGGTATGGTATTCACAGGTTACCTGAATGTTGGCAACATGTTGTGGACCACGACGGTACATACCGTCAATCTTGAATTCGTCTGGTTTTTGTGTTAATCGCGAATCAAAAAATGGACAGTTACTTTCTGGCCAACCTAATATTGTTAAGCTGATAGCTATAGAATATGAAAAATTCTGTATCAGTGCTAAAACTTAGAAGTTGTCGACTGGAACAGTCCGATAAATTTTGAGAATTCCGCCAAAGTGATTTTAAAAACTAAGAATTTGACAATTATAGACTGGATTCCGTAGAATAGATTGTTAAGATTCAATTCTAAAGATCTTCGAGCTGAAAGCTCTTTTACAAAACCAAAAACCAACAAAATTTGAACCCTTTGATCCTAATTCTAATCATTTTATACTTCCAGGTCCGATACTCCAAGTGTTTATGTCTTTTAATCGGTTTTATGTTCTTTATTTCCCGCTTTCATCGATGAAAGTCTCCAGATTTCCAATCACAAATATCGCAATAATTTTAGCATTGTGCATTGCTGTGGTCTACACTGTGATTGGATTTCCAGGTGGGAATGTTTTTTGCTCAGATGGAGTGGGCGATCTATGAAAAGTCACACATGGCAACTTTATAATTGAATCTGAGCAATTAGAATAAATCTACATAGCATGATGTATCGAAGTTTTTACTTGACTCTAACGCTGTAGAGATATCAAGGCACTAAAAATAAGCTGAGGGGGCAGAATGAAATCAGTGACAAATAATATTCCAGACGAATGTGGATTCGTATTCGACCCAGATATACTTTCATGGAGGCCCGAAGACTTTGATTGTGCCCTCTGGCTGGCTGATTTCATTTTCTACTCGGTTCTTAGCCTATCAATCACTTCAAATTCACTCAATTTTGCCACCTTCTTGAAACTAGTTTCTAGTCGAGTGAGTTTTGAAACATATGACTTCTAATATGACGTTTGGTCAAGGTGAATACAAAATGAATGGATATATTTTCAGGTGCAAGGAGTGTCATCTGGAGATAGTATCAGTAGAAGGAAGAGGAGGATCAGTATGTACATTCAGGTAAGTGTGTTTTGGAGAATTCATATCACCGTAAAAACTGCATTAGAACAGCAGGCCCTTCTATTGTTCTAGTACCTCCGAAGGACCCTTCTATGAAAGACGCCCTTCAAATAGAGGGGGACCTTCGATTATTCGGGCCATTTGCTCCCAAAATAATCATTTAAAAATTTTGCAAATTCTGAAACATGCTTTACAGAAAACGTGCGATATTTTGAAGAGGGCCCTTCTATTGTTCCAAGGTACCTCCGGAGGGCCCGTCTATTAAAGGTCCACTTCAATTGAGGGGCTCTTTTAATTTACAACTACACCAAAAATTCTTACAAATTTTTCAGAAAAATTGCAGAATTTCCGATATATTTTTGACTATAAACGTATTGCAATTTTTAATTTCAAACAAAATTATTTTGAAAGGGAGCTCTTCTTTTTTCCAAGCCCTTCTATTAGAGGGGCTTTTCTAATACAGGTTTTATGACAATTTCAGAAAAAAATTGTAATGTTCACTCACACAACGTAAAACCCGTATTAGAAGAGTACCTAAACTTAAGGGCGTCTCTAATTGAAGAGCACCCTAGAGACCCCACGAGCAAAAGAAGTGTTCCGCCTAACTGAAAAGCCCTTAATTGAACTTCCCTCTGGACAACGCACAAAAATAGAAGGGCCGCTCTTATAATACAGGTTTTACGGTAAATAAGGGAAATTAAGATTAGTGAGCAAAAGTTGAGTGTTCTCGGAAGATTATGAACATTTTGACCATATTTTTCATATAATCGAATTCTATAATAAAGGTTTCATTACCCTCGCTGTTTATTCATAAAAAACTTAATCAGTATTTTTTCTGATGACCATGCTCTTGGCCGAAATTATTTGTTTACTACACAACAAGTCATTTAAAAAAGTTCCGCATGTTACCTCTTCCTTCGGAATCACCCCACCAGTCTCATTTTCCAGAGCGTAATGCAAGACACACTTCATTTGATCGACATGATCAACTGTACAATACTCTTCAAACTCAATTCAGCAATATGGTATCAGTTCATTTTTCTGTCCGTCAGTTTTCTCCTAATTCACGCGCTTGATGGGTGAGTGGACGTTGGTTGAACATGTCAGAGTGATAAGACGTTTCCGGGAACTTTCAGAAGCGTCATGCTGTATTTTCATACGGAAATTCATCCGCAATGGTGCCGGAAGAACAAACCGAATACCAGAACGGGGACGATATTCGTGCATCGATCCAAGATATCTTCGTTTCATCCATCTGCTTAGCATGGGTACTTCTTTGTGAATTCTCTGTATTTCAATTGTTTTGTTTTCCGGGTTTTTATCTATGTTCAAAGCTTTATTCAAAGAATGAAAACGTTTTTTAGAAAATGAAAGCTTTGGTGGGAATTCTTTCAGTGTTTTGTTTCCCTATTTTTCCGGTAGTGATGGGGGCTGGACAAAAATAATGGAAGTGATAAAGAAGTTGGGCTAAAAGAAGATGGAAAACTGTGATTTCCAGATGCCTAGATGACATTATTAAAACCCCAAATTAAAAATCAGAGATAACATTTTTGGATTTGGAAATTCTTTAAAAAGTAATGAAATTTCACCGGAAAATTGGGACCAATTAAGAGTAAAGAAAATGGGTGTGTCGAAAGTTTCAAAGGGGTTGGAAAAATGGGGAAAAAGAGATCATGGGGAAGCATACAAAAGCATTGCGAGCAGAGCTTTGAACGGAGTCAGACAGGAAGGAAGACTGAGAAAAAGAAAGAGATGAACGAAAAAAAATATTGTTGCCTAATTGGGAGAAATAATGACGTCATCTAGTTTTGTGGTGACGTGGCAGCAGAAGTGGAAGAAGCCGCAGAAGTAGTCGTTGAGGCTGGAGAGGTTTGATTGGTGCCATTCTGAAAATTCTAATGTCAAAATGATTTTACAATTCAGTAGTCGTGAAAGACGCTTCGTTAGTGTTGTGACTTACTAGACTAGAAGTGGAAGAAGTAGAAGAAGTGGAAGTATTGTTAGTTGAAGATCTTGTGATGGAGCGTTGAGCTCTTTGAGCATGCTGTCTTCGCCTCAACTGAAACCAATGAAGAGAGTGCAAGTGATAGATCAAGAAGTACATGCACAATAACAAAAATACAAAAATAGTTTCACACATCACACATGATTAGTAGCATGGTTTTCTTAAGAGCAAACATTCAAAATGACCAACCTGTGCGGCAGCGGCGGCGGCAAGGGTGGCCGAGTTGGCTCCCATTGGTGGAGCAAGTCCATGAGCCTCTCGGGTCTTCTTGAAGTCTTCATACTCGTCTCCAAGGATCTGAGCGATCTCTCCCTGCATGAAAGCCCATGGCATAGCGGACCCAACTAATGGACACTTGTCTCCTGATGGGCAGTACATATCAGTACTTCTGCATTGATCCTTAATACTGCTCCGCGAGCATGGGAAGCAGAACTTGTGCATGTTGACACTTGGACATTGTACGAAGTGGGTGTCTTCGAGACGCTCGTTGCAGATGGTGCATCTCAAAATTCTCTCGATTGGAGCGATTGCTCTGCGATCCTTGAGTCCCGGGTGTTCGGGGGAGTGGGTGGAGGTTGGCGAGGCCGTTGTAGTTTGGGCATCTCCTGGAAACGAAGTAGATGATGATGAGGGATGATGACCCTGGGCGTACCAGGCGCCGCCATAGACACTACTACACTACCATTTATTCAAAAACCGGTTCCACTTTTTTCACTCAATGTTGACCCCATATCTAGCCTTTTATTTCTCTCGAGGTCACTCATTCTACTCTCTTCTTCTTTTTTTCTTTTTCTAATTCTTCTAAATTCGGCTGGTTTTTGTTGAGGTTGGGTCTCTCTCTCTCAATCGGTCGGCGTTACGCAATTCGAGAGAGACACCGGGCTAATCGTAGGAGAATCGGAGAGGATGAAGGGGGCACCACAACTTTACGCAATAACCGGTTTACTCCCCTTTTTGGGGGACGATATCAACTTTTTAGTAATTCCAAAAAATTTAACCTCGAATCTCAAAATTTACCTCTTTGAACTTTTCCGTATATCTCTGGCTTCTGTTCCTCATCGGATTCTCGTTTCCTTGGATTGGCATAAGGAGTTGTAGTGCTTGGCATCATGCTCATCATGAATGGAGCCAGAAGATGAGAGTTATGAGCTCCGAGATTTCTGAGAGACTGTTGGATGAGATCATCAACAGCACGTGGATTAGATTGCGTCATCTGGAGAAGTCTCTGATGAGCCAAAGCCTGCTCCAAGTTATTCATATTTGGCATTTGGAATGGAGACGTTGGAAGTGCCGGTGGCGGTGGCTGAGTCGCCGTTCTTTGAGGACTTATCCTTCCGACACCATTCTGATTTGGGACTGGAGTTGTTTGAAGGGGCGCTTGTAGAGGAACTTGATGAGAAGTTTTGGCATTTGTGGGATCTGTGATTGAAACCCCTTGTAGTTTCTTCTGTTGACGTGCTTCCTCGAGGACAAGTTCGATTCTGAAAAAAGGAAGAAAGTGAAAAGTTTTCTTATCAAATAGGTGTCACTTTTTTTTCTTGGTCAACTAAACTTGTGACCTGTGCGAAATGGTGAAATGTTTGGAATTAAATTGAAATTGAAGAAAACAAAACTGACCTATCAGAACCTTCATAATTAACACATCCTCTGCAGACTGGTTCAATGTATTCGTTGATAATTGCCCACGGCCAGCGTGGCAGATCACAGAGATAGCATTGTTGCCTTGGCACTTTGTCGGCTGATGCAATGGTTGCTTTGATTCCAGCAGGAGTTGGGGTAAGAAGTGAGACGGCTCCGTTGGCAGCGGCTAGCGAGACGGCGTTTGGAGCCGCGAGCATCTGGAGAGATAGAGAGTTGTAGTCAATGGAGCTAGTGTCGTTGTTATTATTGCTCGAACTGATTACAGAAATAGGAGGCGTTGGAGAAATAGGCATGGATGCTTGAAGAAGAGCAGCCGACTGGGCGAACGTGCTCATTTCGGAAAGGGGCATGATTTAGGAGGTGATGATGGACAACGAATGATGATCGGAGAATGGCGCGTTTTAAGTTCGCAGGCGAAACACCCCGGGAAGAGAGAGGGGTGAATTCTAAAGATAAGAGAGATTCCTGGCGGAGGGGAGAGGAAGACGAATAGGGTCGGGGTTGAGGATGGGGTTGAAAAAACTAGGCACGGCTGGCCTCTCTTTGCCTCACTGATAAAAACAGAGAGGGAAATGCCGCCGGCAGCTGATAACAGAACGTTTTTGCTCTCGAAGAGTTTCTTGTAGGGGACTCACAAACAAAAATTAGCTGCCAAACAAAATAATTTTTTGAATGAGAGCGCTACGAACCATTACAGATAGGGTGGGAGGTGTGTAATACTGGATGACGAACCAACTCTATGAATAATCGACGAATAGAAGGAGACGGTAAGGGACGTGACGCATAGACCTAACGGAGCATATTGTGTTTTCACTTTAGTTGTGTATGGGATTGGTGGTAAGACAAATTTTGAAGAAGAAGGAGGTGCTGGGGGTCCCAGTCCATTTTCTCCCTCTTTTTCTTGTGCCTCATTCATATTCCAGAAGACGTATTGAGGGAGTGCATTTCATTTGCATCGGATCTGCATCTCAAATCGAAAGAATTGAAATGGAAGGGACGGATGGGACCAAAATTGGAAGGGAATTTTTTACTCGCTCCTCAAAAAATGCAAATGCCTTTGGAGGGGTGTTTACAGTTAGGATCTATATTTTCCTAGAAGTTCTAACTAGACTTCAAGGCACTGTGAATATGTCAATCTCATAATGATACATGGAGTTGATTCTATGATTCTGATCCTATGAGTTTGGAACTTTGACATATTCTGACGTTCCGAAATCCTAGGTTTCACGGAAAGCCCTTTTCTTCCCTCACTGATAAGGAAGGTACGAAGACCAAAGTAGAATTGTGATGATTGTGATTCCATAGGTGAAAGTGAAAGTCTCGACGAGTCATGAGAGTAAGAAACCCCTCTCTTCTATCCGATAAGGCCATCAGGCCGTGCCGGCAAATATTTATTGGTGCATAGTTCACAAGAGCTGGTGAAATAGAAAACTGATAACAACAAAAAAGTGATGATTGAGAGAAAGAAGAGATTATTCTGGAAGAGATTCTGGAAGAAATGGGAGGTGTTATGTTGCATAACAATGGCGGAGATGAAAGGAAATTCAAAGGATGACAGAAGATATGCAAATTTGAGAAAATGCACAAGCACACAATAGATATGCTAAATATGCTAAATAGGAATAAGAATGTTACCTTCTTGCTCTATGCTTGCAAAATTGTGTTTATCAGAAAAATGATGATTCAGGGGAATTTGAAATTTGGATGATACTTTGATCAAAAAACGAGTGGAGACACATCAAACGACCGTTTCTCAGAAGAACGATATAAAAAAAAAGAAAAAGATTGAAATGGTGACCTAGTATTCAGTGAGAAGGACTACTACAGAAATTGACTGAAGGTCTTCTTTGAACGGCCCGAATGGATGGGATTTGAGAAGACGCGCAGAGGTCGGACAGTCGGGAGCGGAAGATCCTCACGCGGAAAAAAGATGAGGGAGATTGACCTTGATGGTATAGGAAAGAGAAAAAAAAATGAGAAGAAAAAGGCACGGGGTTCAACATAAGTAGGAGGCAAACATTTACTGGATAAGTTTGAACTTTAACTTTTTTTCAAACAACCAGTAAATATATAAAATATAGAAACTCTCTTGCTATCTAATGTCTTGTTTTAGTTTCGCTCTCACTTTCTTTTGGGCTCAGCTAATATTGACACGTGGAAAAAAAGCGAAAAACGGAGAGTGTCGAGAGCCGGAGAGACACAGAAAAGTAGGTAAGGTTATTCTTGGCGCCTGTGAAAGTTTTATTAGAGTTAGGAAGTTTGCGTTTCGAGGCTCCTACGCGCAATGTATGCTCTACGAAAAGAGAGCATGTGTGTAAATGAGCGGTTCATTTCTCAGACTCTTGAACCTGGTTGGGAAAAAAACGCTTGATCTGGATTTTCATATGCAAATAGGAACACTTGTTCTCATGTTTCGAGAATTTTACAAAAGAGGAAGAGGAAAACAACAAATTCTTCTACTTTTAGAAAACAAAACAAGATCTTGAGACCCGTGGATTTTCCGGGAAAGTATTAGAAAAACAAGGAGACTAACAAATCTCCGAAAATGTGTTTGACCAGCTAGCTGGTGCGCCTTCGGCGCGATTAAATCTAGCTTATTCTTAAAGGACCACTCAAATCTATATACTTTTTTCAAGGGTTTTAAAAGACTGACAGGGAGAACAGCAGAGACTGACAGGGAGAACAGCAGTCGCGTTTTATATACAAGGAAAGAAAATTGAAAAAATTAGCAGAAATAGAAGGATTAAAAATTTCAGAATTCAAGATCTCTAAATAACAGACTCGAGAGAAGACTCAAATAAACCCCGTGGCAACAAAAAAATTTTGAGAGAGTAGGGGTCGATTGGGTGAGGGGACTATGGGGAGGGGAGGCGCGCGGGCGGGTACACAAACAAGAAACTGGTAACTGGTTACCAAGGTAGACCAGAAGAAGAGAAAACAGAGAGGAAGGTGCTCCGCTGCGGGAAAGTTTACTTCCAGTCTATAAATTGCACCAGATAGGAATATTTTTAGAAACACGCCGCTGCAGCGGAAATACTAGATCTTCGTCGGAGCAAAATGTGTTCTACTACTACTATACCCAACTGGATAGATGCAAAGTGCAGACGACACATAACCTCCATTTTCTTTTCTCACCCCTAGCAGAGGCGGTCCCCGATTGCGCAACCTTGCTTTGGGGGTAAAACCGGTTGATCGAAATTTGTGAACGGAGAGAGAATTGAAGAAGTATAGAAGGAAACAAGGAAGAAGAAGAAGAGGAGACGCCGTGGCCGAAATGGATAGAGTAGATGGGAATAGGAGAAGCAGAGAGAAATGGGATATCGAGTAATTGAATCTGACCTTTTGAAATACTGTAGATAGTGGCAGAAGGGCGAATGGTTTCAAAATGATAAAAGTAGGTTATGGTGTGATTTGAGGAATGTTTTGGCAGTTCAGAAAACAATTTGAGAAACTATCTGAGGTTACCGTTTCGTAGAAGATAAGGAAACTAGTTGTCCGGACTGTCAAAGGAAGTTATTCTCAATCTCGAAATCAATCAAATGGAGTGGACACAGGAAACTTAAAATCTCAGAATTCTACAGTATTCTAAAATAGTAATTATCGTAAAACCTGTATTAGAAGGGCCGGTCCTTTTATTGTTCCAAGGTTCCTCTGAAGGGCCCTTCTATTAGAGGGGACGTTCAAGTATAGGGGGCCCTTATGCCTTTCCCGTTATTTTTTTTCCGAAAATCATCAAAAAATGTTGTGAATTTTCGTTCAAAATGCATGAAAATAAATACATTTAACCAAAGTTCAGCAAGTTTTTGAGTCAAAAACGGAATTTTCGGAATATTTTTCACTGAAAAATGACGGAAGTTTTTGATTTCAAACAACACATACTATTTGTCCAAGGCCTTCTCATAGAGCCCTTCTATCAGAGGGGCCCTTCTAATACAGGTTTTACGGTATTGGGGATCACATAACTCGGCAAGGTTAAACTCTCGCAACACAGTTCCAATCTACAAAAGTACAAAATGTCGGCATCTTAGAAGTAAAAAGAAAAAGAAAAGGATTTTAAAAAGCCGAGGTGTAAATCCAAACACCTTGATGATCAACATCATAAAGTATGTTGTCCTCTTCTTCCAAAGAACGACTCTTCACTAAAAACGTCTTCAAGAGATAGAGTTCTAGAGACTTAGACAGTCAGAGGATACAAGCTTCAGATATTCTTCTTTATGAAATCCAGTCACTTCTTCTTCTTCTTCCACTTCTCCTCTCATTTTCTCTTTTCATTTTGCAAATCGTAGAGTAGCTGGCTAGCTGTCCAGTCAGATCACTTTGTCTCCGCTGATCTTCACACTCTCTCCAGCCACCTCGATCCTCATATATCCCTCACACAGAAGTTGCCATCGAAGACAGTCCGGTCGTCGTCATCGAGTGAGAAGGCGTGGGGGGAGATACCAGTCAAACGAGTTGGCACGATTCCAGGCGCAATCTTCTTCACTTCCACCTCTCTCTCTCTCCTTCACTAGTCAAAAAGGACAGGAATACATACATACACATATACAGAGAAACACTCTTACACCTGGACCCAAAAGCATCGTCCAGTTTTTGGTGTAGTGGTTTTGGTGAGTGAAAAAAAAACGAACTACAAAAAAAACGGGGAAAATTGACTGGAGAGAAGATAATCTTCTGGTTTCTTTTTACACTTACCCAGGTTCTTTTTCTCAGCTACTGTAAATTAGCCATACCATCCATCTCATGAACCGTTTCATTGTTTTTTTTGTCATGTCATAAAGAGTTTACACATACACAACGCACTTTGTACTTCACCCTCTTTCTTATCACTATTGTGATTATCAAGTTTCAGACGTATGATCATGGGACTCAAGGTCTTGTTGCTCCACTATTTTTTGGAGCACTTATTGATATGAGACTTGACAAAAAAAAATTCTGGGTGACTGGCACGGTGTGACGGAATAGGTTTTTAGGTTGGAGAGGGAAGAAGCGACCTTGATTGAGAGAGGTTAAAAGAGGTGAACTTGAAAATGGGTGATGATGCACCCGAACAAAGAGATTTGCCTTTTGAACAGGAACATGAGGTTTCTGAGGAATTTGAATTTTTGAATGAAGAGAGAAAGGGAGATTGAACTTTGTAGAGATTTTAGACTTGAGATTTGAAAGATTTGGCGACAGAAAACTACAGTATCCAAAGGCTATAGAGAATATAAAACGAAAATTCGTGCATGGCTTTTCGAGCTAATAACAAAAGTTAAAAACATTTATATCTAGGATGTCTATTACAACCAAAATCTACAGTTCCTACAAAAATTCCTTTTGGAGAATATCTGAAAACTTTAGTGAATACAGTAATCCAAATATCAGAAAACCTGGATTAGAAGGTCCCCTAATAGAAGGGCTCTCCGAGAGGGGCTCGGAAAAATACGAAATTTCACATAAATTTGTTGAATATTTTTTAACATGCTTAATTTCGGTGAAATAGATCGTTTTTCATGAATTTTGAAGAAAAATTCGCCAAATTCGTCTGGTGACATTGTTTGAAGAAAATGTCAAAAAAATAGAAGGGCCGGCCCTTCTAATACAGGTTCTACGGTGAACTTTTTGAGCACATCTGTAAACTTCATAGGATACAGTAATCCACGTATCCGAAGTGCTTCTTTGTTACCTAATGGCTACCGTAACCTTCATAGTCTTACTTCCTCCTTAGAGACACAAAAAGACTGACTCCTTCGCAAAGAAAATTTCGAAAAAAAAAGAAGACGAAACTTGCAGAATTCTCAAAAATTTTACTGATGATGTTTTACTTTTCTCCCATATTTGTGTGTGTTTCTGTTTCTGTGGACGCGTGTGATCAAACTGGTTATGGAATTTAAAATATACTCTCTGTCCTCTACTGACTACTGTCTTAAGATTGCTGTAATGTCTCCCGATTCTCGCGTACTCTCGATAACCCAAGAAAAGACGAAGAGAAAGAAGAAGAAGGTATCTGACTTCTTCAAATGATAGCGAAATTCGAAAAGACAGTTTTCAAGTTCATAGGTACAACAACAAAGCGCCCCTGGAACAGGTTATCAGTTAATATCAACCACTTCGAAACTTTCTTTTCTCAAATGAGACGGTAATTGAAAACCTTCTCTTTTCCGATCTACTACAATAGGCAGGAGGACAATGGCATAAGCGTAAAGTGAATCGAAACCGGACACAACGTGGTTGGAAGAAGCAGAAGCTTCTTGTCTCCAGATGGCCTAAATGGCAGAAACCGGACCGATTGAAATGGCATGAAATGGAAAGGACGGGGGATTGGATGATGGCTAATGATGAGCCTACTGGTCCTCTTTTAAAAGTAGACCTTGAAATCGGAAAAGAAAATGACAAGGACACCTGTCCTCTCTATTCCATTGCACTTGGTTTTTTGACTGGTTTCGAACTAATTATTACGCGGTGGAGATGATGAGCCGGAAAATGAAAACGCGCGCGGTGGCATTGAAAGTTCCCAAAAAAACATAGAAGGACGTTTATTAAAAGGATCCAAGGACAACATCTATCTTTTCGGAGAATATGCATAGTATGGAAAACATATGAATTCCAGTTATTTTGTGCCAGGAGCAAACTGAAACAACTAAAGGAGAGAAAGCGAAAGAAACACATGAATTATGTATTTTATAGCAGGTCGTTACTGTAGAATTCGAAACAATGAACTATGAAAAATATTAGTTGTTTTTAAATGTTTCCTGGAAGGCTCTCTCAAGGGGAACAAAAAAAAAGTTCAATCCGAAAAATCGATTCGAGGACATCTGCTCGCTAAAAGCTTGTGATTAATGGGCTTACAACTTGATGAACAGCTGCTAATGTACCTTTGGACACGATGGAGTTTGATGAAATTCTTTTCATCCAGTGATAGATATTTTTAGATTAATCACGAATCATTAGAAAACACTTTTTTTCAAAAAATAGGTGTTTTTGAGTTTTGAGATCCATGGTGTTTTCTAGTTTCAAGTGCCAAAGTGAAAAAATTTCCGGGGTGTAAAATGAAAAAAAATTGGAAATTCATTTTAGACAGTTAATGATTCATTTAAAACCCAGTAAATTCCAATTTTAGGTCTTCCGAATATTCCTATGAAGAAACCTACAAGAAATAGTAAAATGTTTCTTCTAATAGAACTCCACTCAAACTGTCAATTTTGAACTCAATTATCTCGATTCCTGTGCAATATATCAAAATTTTGTCAACTGTTAAAATATTTATCATAATATTACCAATATTTCATCAGTTGAAAACGTTTTGATAATTTCAACAGGAATCGAGAAAATTGAGCTCAATTTTTTTCCAAGGTACGGTATTTTCTCTAATAGAAGCCTACCCAGTCCATCAACTTTGAGCTCAATTATCTCTATTCCTGTAAGAGATTTCAAAAATTTGGCAACTGACCAAGTACTGATGATATTGAGATGAATAATTTATTAGATGACAATTTTCTGAAATCTTTCACAGGAATCGAGATAATTGAGCTTAAAGTTTGCGGGTTGGGGGCTTCTTTTGGAGGGAATACGGTATTTTAATTTGAAAAGTTTTCTGGCGAAATTCAAAAAATAGCATACTTTATCGAAAATTTAGTTCGGAGTTCTCACTAATTTAATGTTTGCCAGCCCCTGAAATCGATATGGCTGCCTCATCTCAGAACTTTGAACTCTTGGAAGTCTATTTTCTGAATTTAGCATCTTTCATTCAAAATGCTAATTGACTCCCTCATTAAACCATATCGAGTTTCCCTTATGTCTCAAATCCTTGAGATCAAAAAAACTGATGACAAAAAAAGCGAATAGTAGGTCTGAAAATGAGAATGCAAATAGAAAACTTTTTGAGAGACATTTTAAGTAATCGGATCGGACCGGTTTGACCCCTGGGCGGTGACATTTTGAATTATACAATACTAAACTTTTTTGTGAATTTTTGATGAGCACATGCATAATTTTTGTTGGGTGGGAGGTCAACAATACTAGAAAAAATAGTAACATTAAATGTTTTTCTGTTGAGAAGAAAAAACCACATGGCGAAGGGCGTTGCAAGGAAAATGACATAGTAGTAAATTGGCGACAAATTCAGGTTCCTGATTCAGAATTCAGGTTTTCAGGTTGTATGTCCACGTCTGCCCCCCTCTCAAGGAATGTTATTGGTGTACTTACCGGCGGTGTGATCCACTGAAACAGGCTCATACCTTCAGAAAACCAGAATAATCGTCTTTGATGTCGTTGTCAGGTCAGGATGATGTTGCCTTCTCTCTTCTGATGGTGCCCACGTCGTCGACCCCGATCGTCAGTCGGCATCGGGGTTGAGAGGTTGATTCGGCCATATCGACTTGGCCGGTTGAAACTGGTTCTCGAGGACAGATCAGTCACTCTCTACTTCTACCTTTACCTCTCGTGTCTCTCGAAAAAGTTGCGAAACTAATTAATACTGTTGTATGTCAGAGGAAGAGTCTCTCTCTCTCTCTCTCGAAACACACGAGATACTCGAGGTCAGAATGGGAACTGAATGTTTGAAACCGGTTGGGACATGGAATGCTGATTTTCGATCTGATGGTTGCGGTTATCTCGGGTTGAGGGGGAGTGAGAGTGATATTGGAATGCTACTTTTTTGAAATGTATGTAATGAAACAATCGAGAATAATTATATGACAAGAGGAGGGTTTCAAAAATATTCATTTTCGGAAAAAAATAGGTGCATGCAAAAGTAAGATCAATTTCGAATTCAAATAGGAACTTCAACTTGAACTCAACTTTAACATCAACTTGAAAAACAGCTTCATTTTTGATATGAAATAATTCAAATCTAAGGTTGTCAGAAATTTTTTGGAACGCTCGAAGTCTGACGATTTTGGACCAATCTGACCATTTTCAGAAGTCTGGAGCTCGACTATCGACACCCCCTTTGGCTTTTTTTGCACTGAGAACTGCAAAATGTTTAATCTTGGTCTGTTTTATACCCTCCAAAATTTTCAAAGTGATCGGAAACTTGACAGCCGAGTCGCAGACTCCTGAAAATTGTTAGAATGGGTGGAAAATCCTATGAAAAATACTTCATTGCATATCTTATTGACCGGTGCTGTATATATTCCCACTTCTATATTTTCCCTATGTCCACATTTTTTTTTCAAAAATTGTAATTCAAATCTTCCTACTCCTACTTTTCTCAAATTTGATTTTCAACTTTTAGAAGAGCATCCATCTCTCAATTCCACACACTATTTTTCACATGTTATCAGTCACTCCACCGCTTTCAGCACCAACGATGACAAAGATAAGAGCAAATTTGCCTTTTTCTGCTCTTGTTTCAACGTATTTTCCATTTACCCCTTCTCTCTGCCAGTGGCTGGTAAATCATGAATCTGAAATTTTTAGGACTACTCTTGGTAGTTGGATTATGTCAGGTAAGATATTGAAACTAGGAAAGTTCAAAAAGGAAGTTTTAGGCCAACATTTTCAACATGCCAAGCGCTGCTATCCGTCTCACCAGAAAGTTCACTGGAATGGAAAAGCTCCCAGCTCCTGAAGAATTGGGTGGAGAGGATTATGACATGAAGATTGAAGTGGGTCAAATTGCGGAAGACTTGGTTGCTGACGTTAAAGATGACGATAGTGAGGAAGTCGCATTCGAACCAGTGAGTTTCTAGGGGAAAACATCCAATATCTGAATTCAGAACGATAGAAAATTTCTAGAACATGAAATTGGAATCTCCATTCGAGATGGGAAGAGAACCTGTTGTCAACTACCCAAACATGCTCAAGAAGGACTTTGGAACCCCCAGAAAAGAAGTCGTGTTGCCAGAAAACTATCACGAGAATGTTGTGGAGATTATGGATTCCAGAAACGAGAGGGAGATTGATTTGGAGCCAATGATCAAGGCAAAGGTTGAGAAAGGGTATTACGAGGTAGTTTATAAAAATAGTTTTGCAAAAAAACATGAAATTCAATTTTTAGCACTTGGAGTCTGACGAATCCATTGAGGACCTCATGGACGCTGGATCCTGGGCAGATCTCGAAACAACTGGTGAAGATTCTGACGAAGAGTGGGAGGAGGCTCGTCCATACCTCAAGTGTGGATGCTTGAAGAAATCTGGAAAGGTTTTCGAATCTAAGACAGCCCCAAGAGAATGGGAATCTGACAACTTCAAAGCCAACGATCTCCCAGCCGCTTGGGACTGGAGAAATGTCAGTGGAAAGAACTATTGCTCGCCAACAAGAAACCAGCACATTCCAGTCTATTGTGGATCTTGCTGGGTTTTCGGAACCACTGGTATGACTTTGGAAGTTTACGTTTCTGAATAAGCCCAATAATTTTAGGAGCTCTTAACGATCGCTTCAATGTTGCTCGTGAAGGAAGATGGCCAATGACTCAATTGTCTCCACAGGAAATTATTGATTGTAACGGAAAAGGTAACTGCCAGGGAGGAGAGATTGGAGACGTTTTGGAGCATGCTAAGATTCAAGGACTCGTTGAGGAGGGATGCAATGTTTATAGAGCCACAAACGGAGGTAGGGTTTATCTCTCTAATTTAAAACTGTTAGCATTTTCAGAATGCAACCCATATCACCGTTGTGGATCTTGCTGGCCAAACGAGTGCTTCTCGCTTACCAACTACACTCGCTACTACGTGAAGGACTACGGAAAGGTAACAGGACGTGAAAAGATCATGGCTGAGATCAAGAAGGGAGGACCAATTGCATGTGCCATCGGAGCCACGAAGAAGTTCGAATACGAATACGTCAAAGGAGTTTACTCGGAGAAGAGTGATCTCGAATCCAACCATATCATCTCTCTTACTGGATGGGGAGTTGATGAGAACGGAGTTGAGTATTGGATCGCCAGAAACAGTTGGGGAGAGGCTTGGGGAGAGCTCGGATGGTTCCGTGTGGTTACTTCGAAGTTCCAAAATGGAGAGGGAGATCATTACAATATGGGAATCGAGCGTGATTGCTACTTTGCTGATGTTGATGTTTCCAATTTGAACTTCTAAAATTAAAATAGTTTATTGAGTAGTTCTGATGAATAAATATTGTTCATTGTTATTTTAAGAAATAATACATGTTGCTGAATTATGGTGAGATCCTTTTGGATTATCCGATTTTGCAGCTGCTTGTGCATTCTCGATGGACGTCTCCAACTCTTCATACCCCTCAATACTGTTGACATTTACATCTAAAAAAACTCTTTATTCTAGAATTTCTTATCAATGGTAACCTCTTTCATGGTCTGTGATTTCCCAAATGCTTTTCTTCAAACTTCTTGTCAAGAAATAGGTCTCCAATTCTCCTCTTCCCTTCACATTAATCCTTCCTCTGGGCGCAAATTCAAATCTCCCGGTTTCCATTGCCTTTGAATATGTCCATTTACTACATTGAATCTTCCCTGGTAATCCAAGTGATTCCATTTGAGAAGCCAGTGTCACTGTCTCCCCGAAAAGACAATATCTTGGCATTTTAGTGCCGACGACTCCCGCAATGATAGTTCCAGAGTGGAGGCCAATGCGAAGCAAGAATGGAGTGTTATTGACTGGATCAATCACTGAGCGCGCCTCCCACATCATCCCCAGAGCTACATGGCACATTGTTTCCGAGTGTTCAGAAGTGTAGTCTGGGATCCCGGATACTGTCATATAGCTGTCGGAGACCGTTTCCACTTTGTAGACACCTCGGAGAACTACGATACGATCCAGTTTATGGAACACCTCATTCAAAAGTTTGACAATATTTTTTGGCTGACAAACTGGAATGATTTGTTGGAACGCGGGAAGGTCACAAAACATGACAGTTGCTTCATATTCACATGGTTCGATATGCTCTCCACTGAGAAGCTGTTGCGCAATTTTTCTTGGAAGCATATCTTTCAAAATTGAGTCAGTCTTCTTCCGTTCGATTTCCAATTCACGAGTCATCGCCTCGAGCTGCTCATTGTTAGCTTCTAATTGTAAACTGCAAAAAAACCTGTATTTCAAAAATCGCTGAAGTTTTATAACTTACTTCACTTCAACATCTGTTAATCTCTGTTGATTCAAGAGAATCAAGTCACGTGTAGCGTCGTGAAGTGGCATGGCTGTAAGACGCATTCCGAACTGCATTAGCTCATTAATAGAGGTAACGTATGGAGAGCAGAGGTAGATGATATGCTTCTTTGTGGACAACATCATCATTTGTCCTTTGAGTTTTAGATGACATCCTTGTGTTAACTCGTTTGAAACACTTTCAGCTTCCATCGCTTCCCTGAAACACGTTTATCAGAAATTTTGCGTTGATAGTTTCAACTCACGCTTCCTGCTCCTGCTCCTCTTTTGTCATTGCATCCATATGTTTCTTCTTCAATGGTGATGTTTTCACCTGGAGCACAAAAACCGCATTGATGAAGTTGCAAATGTTCTCAAAATCCAGTGGAATTTGAGGACGATTTATTTCGAATATTCGAAGAATTGGGGTTCCTGGTTTCAGAAGTTCGTTGGGAATGTGATTGCTGAAATTAATCATGTTTTGTCTCAAATGTTTATGATTGCTTACTAAAGTTCATCTCCACATTGAACCAATTTGCAAGCCTCATCAAGAACAAAGTGATACGGCAAAGCTTTTGAGAAATCTTGAAGCGACATTCTGAGGTTATCATCTATGATCTCTCCGAAATCCGGAGCTGCTGACGTCATCAAACTGATTCCGGATGCCTCTGAATCACGTCTGCTTTCTCCAACATTCTGAAATATTCAAAGGAAATTCTTGGGAATCTCTGGTGATTCACCAACCTTAACCAGAAAGATAACATGCTCCTCAACGCGTTCTCCATTATTCATGTGAACACTTCGCTGAGTTCTACCTTGAACCACCAATGTGATGTCTAGATTGAACACCAATTTGGCTACTTCTTTCACAACTCCTTTGACAATATGATACAGTCCTGGACGTCCAGTGAAATAGTGGAGCATGAGAGTACCATCTGCATTCTCCTCACATCTGAATGACGGGCCACGCAGGTTCGCCTTGTAGACAACATGGTCAATGAAGTAATGCAGACTGTCTAGGTTGTCAAGGAAGCCTTTGAGATTTGGGCTCATGCTCCGTACGAGCTCATCCCATCCGATTTCCATTGAATAGGTGATCAAGAAGCCACCGTACATTTCCCATACTTGATCTTTTGTCACTTCTGATTAAAAATGGGTTCAATCTGATCAAATGGGATAATAATTACTAACTCAAAACAATGGATACGCTGTCGACAAGAACATAAGTGTCAGTGTCCGAATAGTAATGGTTGACAATGTTTTCTTTTCCATTCTCAAATCCGGAACGTTCTCTGAAAATTAAATTTTCCTGGAAGAGGCTAATATTCCAAAAAATCTGACTGAAATACTATAAAACTTCTATTAAAAGAGGTATCTGAAGGGGGTTGAAAAAAATGCCTTTACAATAGAAGTGCACCCTCCTAAATGTGTCTTGAAATTGAACATTTTCGTACATTTTCACAGAATTTTGTTTAAACACTATTCAAAAACTCAATTATGGTGAAATGAATATGTAGATTTTCATGAATTTTGAACGAGAATTCATCGAATTTATTGATGAAAAATTTCAGTAAGAATAGAAGGCTACCACTAATTGAAGGGCTCCTTTAATAGAAAGGCCTCCGAAAAAACCTTGGAACTAAAGAAACGCCGGCCCCTCTAATACAGCTTTTACGGTATGTGTCCGTTTTAAAACTCAGTAATGCAAGACATAGATAAGCTTACTGATAGAAAACAAGAAAATTTTGACTTACAGTACTTGAAGCCACGTGTCTTCTCCATACTTCCGGATGACAAGTTGACGAATACTCTCATGAATGAATCCGAACTGCAAGTTTGAAACAATAACCAATAAAACGTTTCTGCAAACCAACCATATTCTAGCAGAGCTGCAACTTTCTAGAGTAGTCTCTAGTCTTTCTCATAAAATGAGAAGCCCTGAGACCATCAAACATTAGAAACGAAATCGCGTGCGAAACCATCTTCTGAATATTCTAGTTGTTGTGGTTACTGAGTATTTCTGAATTTCTGATGATTCTCGTGTATCCCCCCACCCAAATGTGAGTATGTGATGAGGTAAACAGGAAGCAGTTCTATGAGAAAAAATTTTCTTTCAGTTTTTCATTTTTTTTTTTTTTTTGATTTCAAAAAGCGAATCAATTAGAAAATCTTTTCCTATATGCGTCGATGAAGGATAAGACAAATTTGGCATACTTTCATGGGGGTTTTTGTTGCAAATCGTATAGTTTTAAGCACCTGAGTAGGTAAAAGTAGTGTTGGGAAGATGTAAGAAAGGAGAAAGAATAATGGGAAGAACAATGAACTTAAGCCGGGAAATGGAAACAAATGGATTTGGATTTTTGCTGGATTTTTGTGTGTGAAATGTGTGGACCTAGCGAGAGGGGAAAAATAGATAACAAAAACAGAGGTAAAGTATAAACTCTAGACATAAATCTCTGATATTTTGAGCACGCTAACTAAACGATTCGATGCTAATCACAAAACATGGCACTGGTCATCGTTGGAGAGAGAAAGGAGCAAGAAAGAGATGACGTGGCAGAAGAAGAAGACGTCATGAGCATTGTTTGGGAGAGTGGAACATGGAATGAGATATGTTTGGGGGGATGGGACATAATCGTTGTCTTTGTCAATGGAAAAAAAACTGAAGAAAAAAGGAACAGGGCATTGATTAGAAGGAATACAGGCATGATATTTACAGAAGCATCGGTGGCGGCGGAGGCGGTGGTGGAGGTGGGAAGTTGTTTCCATTGGAGTATCCATCCATATTTATTGATGACGTCGCAGTTAGAACTTCGATGAGAGTATCGGTTTCGGTTTTGAGGATATCCTTGAACTCCATTGGATCACTCTGGAAATATTATAAATTGATTTTTGGGAATATATCAGAAATGTTTTGTCAGTTGACTTTTTATATCTTTTACAGAAATCCAGATAATTAAGCTGAAATTTGTGTGCACAGTCTCTATAAAAAAAAAAAGGAAATACCGTAACTTGAAAAAAATTTGCGCATTGTTACCCTACACTTTAGTTATATATGTTTTGTGACTGCTAGATTTTGTCGCTAACGGTACGGTAAGTTTTGGTTTTTGTACACTCTACGTAGTTGGTTAAGGCACGTGACTTTGTATCTATAACCGTGATGGTGTCAACTTCTATATGCTACTGCAAATGTGACAAAAACTGATGTTGTGTTCTTTAGATTTCTATGATTGGAATTGATCATAAACTTGAAGATAAGTAAAGGGCTTGATTGTTGTTCATCTTTTTCAACTCTGCTCAGATTGAAATCAGATTTTTCACATTTCATTTAGAGTAGTGAAAAAATCCCGAAGAATTCCAGGTATGAAATCAGATATGTATTTTCTCACTAAATTAAAACTAAATAAATTCTGAAAAGATGCTCACCTCGTCCGTATTGTTCTCCTTCTTCTTCCGTGGTTTCCTTCCTCTGGATGAGTTTGCTTTGTGTGCTGCTAGTCTCTCTTGTAACCGATCTCCACTGATGCCAAGATTCGATGCACGCATTCCTTCGAGTTTTGAGTCCCACTCTGAAAAAAAAGATTTTTACAAAGATAACTCCAAAATCGGTTGCATACTTTTACAGTCTGGTTGTGGATGACACGTATTCAGATGGCGTTTCATGTTTCCCTTGTAAACCGTCACAAAGTCGCAGTCCTCGCAAATGTAGGCGTCTTGAAGAACTTGAGTCTCTCGTTGGGTTGTCTCGGAATGACCGTTCATTGGATATGGCTCGTAGGCACTGCTGGAATATTCAGTTGGAGAGCACAGTTCCGATGAGTTTGCCCCTCCGTAGAACGATGAGGACGCTGGAGATATTTTTGGTGTTGTCATGACTCCACCGTTGAGAGATGGAGTATCAGCATCTTGATATTCATGATGGTACCGATTCGGATCCACTTCTTTCTTCGCTCTCTTTTTTGGAGTATGCTTCTCAGCATTCTCTACTCGATGCCTCTTCATTGGTTCCGCACTTTTGCAGCATTGGTTGATGTGCCTCCTTATATTTCCTTTATAGTGACTTATGAACCTGTCACAATACGGACACACAGGTGACATTCCATCGGTTCCAGTAGTGATTGCTCCTGATTTGATAGCTGCATCTGTGCCAGGAATTGGAGGATTCACTCCATTTGCCACTGCATCCAAGTAGTTTCTTCCAATGATTTCCCGACACTTTTCGTTCCGTCCAATATGTCCAGTTAGGCTACGACGGGATGGATAGACACCTCGACAAGCCATACACATGACACGTTCTTCGTCAGTCTCAAGATCGGTGTTATTTGGATCACTTCCCAGTGGTGGTGTTCCAGATGCTGCTGATCCTGAAGAGGTGAGCGCCGGACTGTTGAGGGAGTTCTGAAAGTTTGAAAACTTTATTACTGGTAATCCTCGGTTTCAGTACTTTTCGATTCAGGCAAAATGTCGATAAAATTCCCGCGGCTAGAAGTTGAGATTCGTTCTTTAAAAGGTTTGCTTTAGAGGTTTTTTTTGCAAACATTCATTCGAACACACAACAATCTTTACAATAAATCTAAACGGTCTAATAGGAATAGATTCTATCCGAAAGGACATCAATTCATTGATGTTTTGTTAGATTTGAATGGGTTCTGTTATTCTAGACAATTCAATCAAAAACTCACATCTTCAGATGGTGATACGGTAGCTACTGAAACGGAATTGTTCCTCTGTGTTTCTGCACTACTGTTACTCGAACTCCTATTCAACTGATTCCCATTTCCATTTTTCTGTGATCCCGGTCGGAGAGGTTCAGGTCGCAGAACTTGTTGTTGGAGATGTTGGTTGGTGGCTTGGGCAGCTTGAGCAGCCAATAAAAGTTGTTGAGGGTTTGGTACTCCGGCAAAGGCTGGAGGATAAAACTGGGGGCCGTATCCATTGGTTCTAGGCTGATAGCACTGTGCAGCAGTGGCAGCAAGATTAGGCATTGCTGACATGTAACTGGCTCCGGCTGTTCGATAGGCATATGGTGGATCGAATCGAACTGGAGGATCATATGAGTTCCCTACTATTGGTTGAATCTGAGGTTGCTCAAAAAGTATAGATGAAGTGAGCTGCTTCCCAGGCCATGGTTCTGGATAGGTCGCATGATCACTGAGCATCGCGTACGTCGATCCAAAAAGTTCGGATGTTCCAGTCACCGACGACGACGACGACGCTGCTTGCCAAGGAGAGAAGGTGTCGATTTGTTGGCCAGACATCCCCTGGAAAAAAATTCGAATTAATCCCACACTGACAATGACCTAGATCAGTTCGTTTTCTGTGTGTCCCAAAAGTACTTGTGTCCACATACATTAATTCCTAGAAGGTGTCGCGCACGCAGAGGCAATTGGCCACTGATTCTATGGGAAGATAAGCCAAACGAATGGTCAGGAGATAGTACTGGATTCGATGAAGGCATAGAGACAAAATTGTAGTAGTTGTGGAGAAAAGAAGGAGAGAGACAGAGAGGGGACGATTAATGAATCAATCAGTGGGAAGAGTAAATCAGACGTGATAAAAAGTGACCATGGAAATGAAATGAGCTGCTGGTTGGTGTCAGAAATGGAAGGAGGCGGATTCAAAAAGAAAGCTGTGTGTTGATAGTGACTGCGCAATCATATATAGAGGGACATCGGAATGATAAGACGAAAAAATTGGGTGAACTTTTTTAGCAAAAAAAAATTACCGTAGTCCACGAAATAAGGCGATTTCATGACCTTGGAATCTAGAAATTATCAAATCGAATGTGAGAAAAAAGAACATCTAAACGGATATTAGAAAGATAGGAATGGGAGAACTGTTGAAGAAAAAAGATACAGATTTTGGAAAAAAAATAATTGAAAGATCTTCCAAAGTACATGAAACCAAAGTAGCAATTTTAGGTTGTCTGTCCGTATTCTTAGGACTCGATTTCAAACTGTTTCGCTTTAAAACCAGAATAGATTTTCAACTCATAGTATTTCAATAAAATTAGAACATTCTAATTACCGTAAAACCTGCAATAGAAGGGCACCCACACTGCCAAGTTTATCAGTTGACATCTTCTTGATATCTTTGACAGAGACAGGGAAAAATTGGTTCAAAGTTAAAAGTTAGGGAACCCTTCTATTACAGGTTTTACGGTAAATTTCCTATCAGGGTTCACCATGCAGTAGTAAAAGTTTAAATTTCAAATGACGACATCACATTCTAATCGTAAATTTAAACTTTTACTCTATCTCTCGAAAAAAAATGAAATTGGAGGACAAAAGGTCACATTAACCCCTATTAATTGGTCTGAACTGGACGAAACCCGCAGCAGTGGGTCAATGTTCTCTTGGCTTCCGGTCAAAGTTTGAAAAAGAAGTGATAAACAGTTTTCTGTTAAAGAATCTCTCGATTTTAGTTCTCCCAAATAGTACTACTAGTTTACCCTATAGGCACAGTGGGAGAGACGAATGTTGCGAGATGGTATCACATTTCCTTACCCTAACGATGCATGCTATCGGTTCAAGGTCTTCCTCTTCCTCTCTTTTCTCCACATTCAACCTACAGTATCCTTTTTGGAGACTTAGACGCGTGGAGATATAGAGCGCCGTGGCTCTCCCTCGGTTTTATCAGTGCAAAAGAAACACAAGGTGAAAAGGGGCGGAGCTTTCAAAATGACTGGACTCTCTTTTTACAGTATCCCTGATTCCAGAAGCTTACCTTATTCAACTCATTCAAGTTTTCGGCCACTTTTGTGTTGTTATTGTCACTGATAGTGGTGGGGATTGGCGGTTTGAGCATGCAAACTCCCTGTAAAATAAATATATTTTAAAGAGGTTTTTAAGAGAAAATAAGAAGAAGATAGGAAAAAGGTCAAGAAAGGGATAGGAGAGAGAAAAAATAAAATAAGAGAAATAGAGGAAGAGTGACCAACTTGAAGATGAAAAGGAAAAGGCGAGGAAAAGAGAAGAAAGGAAAAACACAGATGATGAACATTTTTCCGATTTTCTCTTTTTTTTTCCCACCGCTGCGATTTTCCCACGGTCTAGACTATCTTCTTCTTCTTCGACTTGTTTGTGAGAGAAATAGTTTTCTGGGATCAGCCCAGACTCCGCCCTTTTAGTGAAATTTCTCGACTTTTGGCGTTGAAGGCTTCTGGAGGCTTTTCAACAAGCAAATCAGTCTCCAGAATTGCATGGAGGCCTCCGGATGTGCAGGATGTAGCATCGACGTCTTCTTATTCTCTACAACAACTGCCCCTAAGACTCGTCCCGAAAACTAAATTTGTGTTAGACGCTTGTGTGTGTGTGGCTGCTCTTGTCGAGACGAACAAACTCACTTATTTGACATTTTGTGTCCATCCATCCGCTAGTGCTTTTCCCCCCAACATTCTAACGCCTTCGTCCGTACGCCCCAAAGATATTTTTTACAGTAGTCAGTTTTTTTTTTGAGTGACGGATTGGAATGGAAAGGGGGGGGGGGGCGAAATCGTGAAAAGGTGAAACATTTCGCGCAAAAGTCATGGTGTATGGACACAAGCGAGTGGTCACATGAAAATGTTGAAAAAGCGAAAGAATTCAAGGTCTGGGGGGTTAGGTTAGCGACACGGGGCCGAATTTGGCTACTAGTGGTCAAATAGAAAAAGCAAGCAAAACGAAAATATTCGACTACGATACAGGACCTTTGTTTTCCTAGAAAGCAGAGGGAAGGAAAACGTTGGGATTACTGTAGGTTGAGAAATAGAGATGAGTCAATGGATTACTGTAATACAAACAAAGACTCATCATGCCCTTCTCTACCAGTTGAAATGAGCAAAAATCAAAAGTATTGGAAAGGTCACTAATATCGTTTTTCACCCGGATCACATAGTTTGTATACCGGATACATTCCTCCTAGCTCCCCTAATAAAGACACCACCAACAAAATTTTTGCGAGTTCCCAGACAGTTCGAAAAATTTGCAAGGGTGTGTTCGATACATCAGAACGTCAAGTTCAGTTAGTTTTTTTTTCGAAAAATCGCCACATGAAACCGGTTATTCCCACGATTCTCCTCCTTCCTCCCACTCCCCCATCCCAATTCCTTCGAACCATAAAACCAACTACCTAGACACGATTCCTATTAAACTTATTCCGAAAAACCCGTAAGGGCATGCTGTTCAGAAAGAGATGATAGAATAGAAAGCGAAAAAAACAACAGAAAACAAGAGAAAAATCAACAAAAAGTGAGAAGAGATAAGAGAAGATATTGAGGCAAAAAGAAGAAGAAGATATGATAGTGATTGGGAGTACGAGATGTAACTCCGGGAAGGTGGATACCCGGGAGGGGAGGGAGGGAAGCAGTTGGCAACATTGAGCGGTCCCGAAGGGTGAGGGACACGGGCAATAACGAGAGGGTAGACATCAAGTCACTGGACAGACCGACGCAACAGTTGCATTCGGAGAGAAGAGGCCAAACCGACGACGACGACGGTGATGGCGACCCGACGATGCGGTGGTAGGTTTCTGAGGGTAGCTGCTGGCTGCTGCTGCAGTAGCAACAGGAGTGATAGCGGAAAGTGAGGAGACCCGATATTCGGACGTGTTAGAATGTTGTGTTTTGTCGAAAGAGCGAGATGGTTGGGACGGCGACCGACCGACGGGTGTGGGGGTCCCCCGCCGGTCGGAGGCATTGGTGGAAGGCCGACTTTCTGCGAGAATCAGAGAAAACGGCCCCATGGCGTCGTTGTTGTAACAGAAACCGCACATACACACACTTACACAGGAAATACACATTGGAAAATACGCACGATAGTGATGATGTTGGAATATTGATAGTGGTAGAATCCACAGTGATAGCGATAGACATGTTCTATGATCATGAAATATGGTATGTGTCATAGTTTTGTTAAGATACTGCCCGAAAAGTTGAGGATGATTTTGTGAGATTCTATAATACCGTAAAACCTGTAATAGAAGGGCCCCTACACTGTTATGTTTGAGCTCAATTATCTCAATTCTTATGCAAGGTATCAAAAATGTGCCAACTGATAAAACAATTTTGATATTCTTATAAACAAATTATGAGTTACCAACTTTCTGATATGTTCGACAGGAACCGAGAAAAAATGCCTAAAAGTTAGAAGATGGAGAGGGGGTGGACTAAAAGTTGGGGCCTCTTTATTACAGGTTTTACGGTTACTTTCAAAAGCAGCTCATTTCTGAAAGTCGCAATTGGGCTTGATTAGCTTTTATCCAAAATCAATACGTTAAAATTTCGGTTCAGAAAGGATCACATGTATTAGACATCTTTCTGGTTTTCCATAAAAGAAATTTTATTCTTGACTTTCAAAAAACTACACTTTGGTTACGCATGTATGGTTTCCACAGGTCAAAAGATAGGGATAAGCCTTTTCACTAGTCGCGAACTAAGCCATTCAGATGACCAGTTTGGATCAAATTTTTTGAGATCACAATTTGAAATTCCACAAAAACCAACAAAAGATAATGACAATCAGCCGTATTTTTCAAAAAGTACAAAAATAAAGAGAAAGGTCAATTTAGAAAGTTTGGATAATAGAATGAAAATCAACCACCACGACCGCGCCATCAAATTTTTAAACAATAAACACTGGCCAAAATAAACGGGGAATTCGAAAAAGTTCACAAACGGAAATTGGAAATTTTCGAAAGTCCTGTGAGCGGATGTCTGCGCCATAATCCTTTCATGCCAAAACCAGAATAGACACTCCTATAACTTCCAGACAAGTATGAATAAAAAATTTATATAAAACTTTGAGCAAACATTCTGGATATCTTTGATTGGCTAGGGAAGGGAAGGGTCATGGGGCCAGAGTCATATAGGGACCACTGATGCATAAATTGGCTTTGACTCGCACGCCGCCGCAGGGCTCGTTTTCCAGCCGGACCTGTCACTCAACCTTCATGTTCAGGCAGGTTCACCAAAAGGAGAGGCACCTCTCCGTAGTGCTATTTGGTAAGATGATGGATAAGCTTCAGAAGAAGGGGAGGAAAGGAGATATTATTATAAAAGAGACGATGAATTGACAGGTTGTCAAATATTGAGAATGGGGTTTTTCATGAAAGAAAGAGGTCCGTAACGCTTCGGTAGTTTTAGGCTTATGAATAGAAGTTTTAGAAGTTTGATGATCGATGGAAATGAATGGAATATTCTAGAAACGTCTAGTCATGGAAATGTTAAGTTGTAGAATTTCAGTAGGATTGGAAAAGTTTGAGGAGCGAAATCGAGAGGAAGAGAGGAAAGGGACCTCCGAAAAGTTGTAAAGCATTTAACCAGGTGGCATGTCGTAAAAGCCAGCTGTGCGCATGCGAGTGTGTGTATCCCAAGCCGGGGTACCTGCTTCAGAAGAATAAGTTTTTTGAAGGGCATAAAAAAAGCCTGGAGATGCGAGAATCCAAGTGTTAACAGGTGGGATGTTCTAATTTTTCGAAGTTTTTGTTTTTATTTTATACACGGTGGGCATGGTTGGGGCTGTCTGTAGTTGTGACTAATCACTATTTCTGATGGATGGATAGTAAACATAGAAAAGATGATTTCGAAACACTGGAATTCAAAACAGCTACTGATTGGTTATCTGTTCCTGGTTAATTCAAGTACGCCCTATTACTAATCAGCCGGTTTATTTATCATTAAATCTCGAGTGAATGCCAAAAATTGATCAAAATGCAACTTCGGATCATAAGTACAGTTTTTCCTATAGAAGAAAACTTTGAGTGATTTGATTTTTTTTTCCATCAGTCACAGCTTTGAATAACAGACTTAGTTAAACAGTTTTTTTGTATCATGGAAATATTGAAAATTGTAAAATAAGGAGAAAAATAATTCTCAGATATCAGTTCAGGTTAAGAATCAATATGGAGCTACTCGGATTTTAAATGCTTGGGATTAGTAGAAATCGGTTTTTCGAAGTTTACCAAAATTTTTGAAATTTATCAGAATGTTTGGAAAGTACTGGAAGTTATTGGAAGTTTAAGTTGCATGCTCAATGCATCGATTACCGTAAATTCTCTAATAGAAGAGCCCCTTAATTTTAACTTTGAGTCAATTTATCTCGATTCCTGTCGACGATACAAGAAAGAGATCAACTGAAAAATCGTTTGTATCAGATCATATCAGAAGTTATTTATATCAGAAGTGTTTTTTTAGTTGACACATTCTTGATATCTTGAATAGGAATTGAGATAATTAGGCTGAAACTTGACAGTCCTTCTATTGCAGGTTTCATGGTATCCTCATTTATGCAACAAACCTATTTTGCCAAATTCTGGAAATGTTTTGAAGAATCTAGCACTTAACAGTCTCATGACAAGGCTCCGATTTACAAGGAAACTGGAAAACCAATTTCCAGGGAAAGAACATTTGCAAGACATGAGACGATAAATAAGAGCTTGATAAATAAACGTAACGGATTATCCAGAGATTAGCCTTTTTTGAAAATCAGTCTTCTCATGGCGCGCGCGCCTCTAACTCGATTTTTTTCGAAATAAGAATGTCTCTGAAACGTTCTAACAGCGCTCCGAGGACTTCATCATGCAGTCGAGATGTTGGCCAAATTTATGGAAATTAGGTTCATTTACTGGCAAGCCTAATGACCCATGGTTCAAGAAGATGAAGAAAAGAATGTCGAAGGACTCTGGAAAGCTGGAAAATGTTTTTTAGGGAGCCGGGGCCTGAGGACAACACGACTTCGATGGTTGGAGAAGGACCATTGGGGCCCCGGGGCTGCTCCATCGTAGAGCAGCCAAAACCAATTTGCGCCCATCTGCTCTAATACATACATATAGACAGCCCCTCCTATGCCCATCCCCATACACACATACGCATACACAGAAGCGAAGAAGGGGACACATCTTATGCGACAAGGGGGGCATCTTTCGACAAGTGCGGGAAGCGATGGACGGAGGGACAGCACACACTCATAGAGGACGGATGGACGGGCCGCTTAGACGCAAATACTCACGGAAAGGCCTAAAGAGTAGAATGAGAATAAGCAAAGACATGGTAAAACAACAAAAAAATAGCACTAAAATGAGAAATGGATGCAGAGGGAAAAATCCGAACGGCATTGATGGCGTGACGACAGAGAAATGATCGGTTTTTGACATGGAAATGAGGGGAGGGCGCGGGGGTAAAATGGAGCAGAAGCGCCATATGGAGATTTTGGATTGCAGAAAAAATAGAGAGTTTTGGAAATTTTGGTTTAGTCAAAGTCAAAATTGGCTCAGAAAGTGGAACGATTAAAAATCGTTAAGGTTTGAGGATTTTGAAAGTTTTGGGTACGGTAGGATTTTTCGGTTATGGACGGTTCGATGAGAGGAAGGAGCACACTAATTGTAAAGTATCAACAACTGAAAAAGTCAAAGAAAATATTAAAATGGAAGAATATAATAATTTTTCTTTTGAAGAATGGAAGAAAACAAAAAAGGTCGAAGTTCAGTTTTTCTCAAGCCACAATCATACTGTAGACACTAATGGAAGACTATCCTATGCTTTCACTTTGAGCTCATATATCTCGGTTCCTGTAACAGATATCAAAAAATAATCAACTGAGAAAATGTTAATTATGATATCATGAAAATTTTGTCCGTTAACCACTTTTTGATATCTTTCACAGGAACCGAGATATATGAGCTGCAAGTATAGGGAGGCCTTCTATTACGGTAGTTCAAAAATCTGGTCACGAAATCTTGAAATTCTTATATTTTTCTTGAAATTTTTAAGCATTATAAGAACGTAGTACTCATTTGTCTTCTGGTTTAAAATAAATTTCAAATCAGATAGTGAGATATCTTCAAGTTCATAAGAAGCTTGTAAGACCTTCGGTGAGCTGGAAAAAGTTCCGAAAAGCAATCTGACCTAGTCGACAAAACTCAATCTGTCATAGACTTTGGTTTAACATTACAAAGGAAAAACGAAGCATGAGGAGAAGGAAAGGATCATATTCCTTCAGGCAACTTTGAGAGAAGGACCCTCTCGATGACAAGGGTCCCACTTTACCTATACACTTTTTTACAAGAAAAGTGCACATTGAGGTTGCGGGATGATTAGGGATTATAGATTAGAGAAACGAGAGAAAAAAGGTGTGAAGAAGCCACATGGGTTTTGGGATTGGGGTTCTGGTTCCCACTCAACTTCGTTTCACACATAAAACAAAATCATATTGCCTATGGGCATCTCTTCACACACACACACAGCGTTTTCTCATTCGACGAACGCAATAATTGCTCTTCCTCTGCTCTTTTCAATGGCGAAGAGCTGTTTTTCTATTCACAACTGAACGAGAGAGCAAAAAATGCTCTAAAAAATAGTCTTGAATTGGGAACTAAAAATTACGAATAAATGAATGGGAGAGCGACAGAGACAGAGGAACACATTAAAATAATACTACGCATATCTTTCTGGGTGGGGTGTGTACACCCAACCCGAACAGCAGGAGGGTCAGTCAGGGTCACTCGCTTTTGATCTGATTGCCATTTACCAACAATCCATTTCGATTTTAGTTACAATCGGGGAAAGTGTAAAAGGAACAACTTGTTTCTGACAGTTTCCATACAGTTACAGATTAGCATATTCAGAGTATTTACTGACAGAGGTTTGGAAAGCGAGAGACACAGAAAATAGTACAGAATCTGAAATTGAAAAAATGCAACCGATGGAAGGAACGCACAGTTTTGCTGTGTACAAAATTGAAAACGAAGACGACACTATGACTAATAGGGCCGATACTTTTTTAAAGGAAAAAGAAGAAGCCAATTCTGAAATTAGGTTTCTGAATTTAATACTAAACGGGTAAAGCGGGAGTAGAAGGGGTGACTGAAATGCAGATGGATGAGAGGGGTGTTGGGGAAAAACGGCAGGAGATGGTCCCAGGAGAGCGATAGAAAAATAATTCCGAAACCCAAAATCCATATGTGGCCCCACCGTGGCCCGCTTCAATGGTAAGAGTGAGATGGAATGAGTGTGGTTTTGGACCAATTTCCTATACACATATGTGCGCTTCACTATAATTGGCGTACCTCGACGATGCGTCGGGTGGCGCTTCGGCGGCGTCATCGAGGCACGGCACATTGGAATTTATATCGCTTTGGGAGTGGTGGTTGGGACCCCGGTGAGAGTGTGTGTGTGTGGGTTTGGCCATAAAACGAAATGAGGTTCTCACTCCAGAAGGCTCCGCGGGACGACTAGATTACGGTTGTTTTTCATGAAATGAGGGGTGTTTAGAAGAAGTATGGCGGGGGAAAATGGAAGAGTTTGGAGCGATGGGGTCAATTATAGGAAAATCCAATTTCAGAAATGGATGAGTACGAAGAAAAATAGTCTGGTGGAAGGCTAGAAAAACCATTGTTTCAACAACTGTAAGAACCTGAATGAGAAGCGTCCCTCTAATAGAAGGGCCCTCCGAGGGGAGATTGAAAAAAATAGACGGGCCCGCCTGCAATAGAAGAACCTCATCAAAATTTGTCTTTCGAAAAAAAAGAATTGCATTATTTCACAGAAAATAGGTGAAACCCTCTTTTTTCACAAATTTGATAGGTTTTCATTAATTTTGAACGAGAATTCGGCTAATTTTTCGAGGAAAATTTTCAAGAAAAATGACTGGAAAAAAGGCTCCCTCTAATTGAAGGGACCCTTTAAGAGGTTCCCTGAAACAATAGAACGACCAGTCCTTTTAATACAGGTTTTACGGTATTTGAAGTTTTCCGCTCAGGCTTCAGCTGGAGATGTTTGTGTGTACCAAATTAGCAGAAATTTGACCATAGCCTGGTTACAAAAAAATTACTAAAAATGTAACCAAGAAGTATTTTGGAGGTGGTTTTGGTTTTTTTCGTGTGCACACACACATAAGTAGCATGAGGTAAAAGCCCCAGCACCACATTCTATAACACCCAAGGAGATGGAGCAGAAATAAGAGCGAGTAAACACAGTGTGAGAGTTTGCGTAACTCCTACTGATAACCTAGCACTCTCGTCGGTCCCCCCGCGCAAAATATATTGAACTCCTCTAGAGTCTCGCGAGGCAGGGTTGAACCATACTGCTGACAGTAAGCATACACAAACACTGTACTACTGATCCAAGAGCGCGTACGGCAGAGCGAGAGACAGAAGGTAACCGTTTTGAAATTAACACACACTTGAATGGCGTTCAAACAGGCGGGAGCGAGGATGGCGGCGAAGAGGGGAAGGAAGACGGTGTGTTTGAATAGATTCAGATGATAGATTCTGAATTTCACACAAAAGAAATGAAATTCACGAAAGCGTGTCAGAGGGTGTGGTCAAGAGATGGGGCACGATATGCCGGCGCGCGGTACCCTTTCAGGCGTTTTTACTAGCTGAGAACATTGACCAAACCCAACCCATTTTGATGGTTCGGAAAAAGTGTCGGCGTGGTGTTTGGAGCGCGCGTCGAGAAAAAAAAAGTTTTTGGGGCCAAATATGCACTTTGTAGGTGCCCTTAGTCGTGGGAACTTGGGGACGATGGTAAGGATTATGGTTTTTCGAGGGGCGGAGGCCACTTGAACTTTGAGATTGGACGTTTTGAATTAATATGACCGTCGACTGCGACAAGGGGTGTAATGAAATGGGGCTTTTGTAATGTGGGAAACAACAATTTATGAGGAATATGGTAGGTGTACCGAATTTCAATATGAAATAGGAAGTTGGGACCTTAGGTGGTCTAAATTCTTGAATTGTCTTGTCTGTTGGGTAATTTGGAAATTGAAACATTTTAACCTAAAATACTTCGAATGGAAAACGCCAAGTAAACACTCTAACAGAAGGCCACAGTGTTTTTGAGATAATTGAGCTCAAAGTTTAAGTATTGGGTGTCTTCTATTAGAGTGTATACGGTACATCAAAAGCCAATTTGTCTTTCTTTAGCGTCATTTAGCAGTCTCTTTCTAAACGAGCATAAGTGGAAGTACCTTTTAATAAAAGTCGGGTATAACAAGAATGGTCCCATTAATCCTAAAGACCAAGAGCTTATTCCCTAAGGTACCGAACCCATAAATTATTTACCGGCTCCGTTATAACATGCTTTGCTTGAAACAAGACCATAGGTAAATAAGATTTCCTAACCATATAAGAAGGTTCTGCAGGAAATTCCCGGAAACAGTGGAATTCTGTATTTGCAAACTTTTCATTCGTCTACCAAGACAAATTGGCTGAAATTGAGAAATGCACTTTCTGAACAATTTAGACAATGTTCTACAATTTTTCATCCTACACTTTTCAACACCAAAAAAAAAGAAAAATTCTAGAGAGTGCAAAATACCAGAGGGAGGAGGCAAAAAAAACTAGAGTTGGCTGGGAATGGTGTGGGACGGCCGACGGACGGACGACGGGGGGCCACAGAGGTATATGGAGAATATTCATGAATAATCATGGTGAGGAGCATCATTTGAATAATTCATACTCTGGCGAGAGGACGACGCCTCGCGACCCACACACACGTATTCAGAAGACACACCGTTAATCTCTACACGAATTTCGATATTTCAGACTGCTTTTTTTTGGGAGTGTGTCTCTTTTTCTTTTCGGTTGACGGGGGTCAGTTTGATACCCAATGCATTTAACTTTCAATTACAAGCATTCAAGTGAAATTTTATGGACAAGTGTATGAAATCGGGCATAAAGTGGTATTGGAAGAGTGGGAATGTGGTGGGAAACGACGACGGAAAGAGGGGAGACGAGACAGGGTGGTTGCTCGGAATTCATTACGCGTGATTGATGCAGAACCAAACATGTGGGGTCGAGACCGACGACGAGAGCAACATCGTCGTTCATGAACATCCGGACAAGTTTACTACACTAACGAGGAAGAGTCAGACGATGATGACGGCGATTAGCAACTTTTGAAAACACTTTTAGGATGGGGAGTGCGGTTGTTGATTGATTTAAGCGGAACTATTGTACTTTCGGAGTTATTCAGAAATTGTACCTTATGTTTATTACGGACCTAAGTTATAATGCTACTTTGTTTTCATTCTATATAGGTGTGTTGTATCCTTGAAAAGTACCGTAAGCACTCTAATATAACACTCCCGCCCCCGCCCTAGCTTTCAACTTTGAGCCCATATATCTCATTTCCTGTAAAAGATATCAAAAAGTGGTCAACTAGCAAATTGTTCATCAGAATATCAAACCTATTTTATCAGTTAACCACTTTTTGATATCTTCCACAGGAATCGAGATAAGATGGCTCAAAGTAAAAAGTGGGGATTCTTCTATTACAGGTTTCACAGTAAGCTAGTCGCAAACAAGGCCCCAAGGAGTCTTGAAACTCGGAAAT